>OZ020233.1:23917171-25117171 GCA_963971235.1 Cryptus armator
GCAATCGGAAGCTCAGCGTCAATTTAGCGGCTAACGAGGATTCTATCCGGAAAAGCACTTTGCCCGTCCACCCCGTAACTCGCAGCAACATCTCCCCCGTCAATCAGTCACTATCTCTTCTCCCGCTGACGCTTTGTTTTTCAGACGCGTGTACCCTACGCAGCCTCTCTAGTATACTTATGTATTATTTATTTTGCCGCTCTTTCGTTGCTTTATCCGAAAGATCGCTATGATCATCGATAGTTCTTTCGCATCACATCCTCTCATGTTGCATCAAAGAGATATTTCCACAGTAGATTACTCGATCTTAACATTATTTACTATCTCTACACTTGACGTGAAGGAACTCCGAGGATATTAATGTTTTTTCCCTCAAAACATATCGATCGTGACATTTTTTTTTCAAAAAAATTGATGTTTTGAAATTTTGCAAAAAAAGTCGTCGTTTTCGGGATATTTCGATCAAAAATCGATTTAAGATGTAAAGAAACTTTTTTTTTTTCATTATTTTTTTTTTTTTTTGAATACGATGTTTCGAAGTTTTGCAAAAAAAAATTCGTTTTCGGAATATTTCGATCAAAAATCGATTGAAGGTTCGTAGGGGATATAATCGATGCAAAAAATCAATATCTTGAAATTTTTCAGAAAAAAAAGTTGTATAAATAAAAAATTATTATTATTATCGTAGGAATTAGTTGAACGATTTTGGCAATATATCGCAGAATTACGGGACTGGCAGGCTGTCGGTACCAGTGACCGCGCCCGATTGTATATCTTTCGGTTAGCTATTGCGGTGGATTATACTGCACTCGGAAGCATTGGAAACGTCCTGTCGTCGCGCGCGGCCTGTCTGCCGCGTCGTGACACACACGCCAAAGCCGATACGACAATAGCCGCAGCGATCGACTTCAGCGCGGATTTCTATGCGGTATTATTCGGTACGCCAGCGAAAGAGAGAGAGCAAGAGACAGAGAGAGCGAGAGAGAGAGAGAGAGAGAGAGAATTTAGTACGATTCCGTGAGTTCTATATTATCGTTTGTACATTCGTAACGCCGATGTATACGCCGAACACGAGAGCTTTTACCGGATCTCGAGAGTTCCTCGCAAGCGCCCACAGTCCGCGAACGCATTTGACGTTGAATTTTATCGCTATAGCTGTGTCAGACGTTGAACTTGCGCTATTTCCGTTACGCGTCCAAACTCCTCTCGTCCCTTCCTTTTGTTTCTCCTCTGTTTCACAGCTGCTAATAGTACCCCGACGAGAGTTCGTTGCTTTCCTCTCTTTCCGCCGGTTCTCCGAGCGTTTCTCGATCGTTAGGTCGTAGTACCGAACTCTATTCCTCTCATTCGTTAGAATCTCTAGAAATAACTGGAAGCGCTCCGTTTTTTTTTTTTTTTTTTTTTTTTTTTCCTTAGCGGGTTTCTCGAATTTCGAGGTCGCAATATCCGGTTTGAAAACTCCGATCGTTTGCTACGAGTTCATAACTGCTGTAGTCGAAACCGTACGCTCACGAGAGTTCAATCTCGTAGCGCTCCAATATCCTTTCGGTACACACCGCGCTGCGCGACCCGATTTATACCGTTTCATTATTTTTGTTTAGCTTTTGCTAACAAACTTTCCGTTCCCTCGGAACGTGCGGAGCTTCTCTCGTTTCGTACTATAACTGTGTATAGTCCGCGCGAACGTGCATTTCACAGCGCGAAGCTCGACATCGAGGAAAGCCCGCTGTACCTAACTTTTAGTCCGCGAGACGCGAACGATTTCGACGGCGCGGGGAGGCGATGACTCACCCGAAAATGCCAGCTTCCCTTTCCCTCGTTCCTCACCCTCGATAAAACCAAAAATCGACCCTTTTTCCGAGAGTCGCCTCTCCGCGGAGATAGTTTTTGCCGATTTTCGTTGCTCCGAAAAACTTTATCATCGTAATTTACTCCGATTTTTAATTTTTTTCGCTGTCCCTTTAAATTCAACTAATCGATCGATCGTTCGAAGAAAATAACGATCTCTCGTTAAAATTATTATTATCGCGGATATCGTGTAACCCGTTGACGGGCGATTAACTCTCTTCTTTCATTCAATTCTCATCGTTTATTAGCGCTTTCGTATTTTTTTTTATTATTATTATTATTTCATCTCTAAAGTTCGGCGCACGCAGTTCTCCAATAACGTGAAAATCTTTGCCGAGCATAGCGAACGAAAGAAAACACGTGCGCGCGAGCGAAGGGGAGGAGAAAAGGAAGGAAATGCCTCGAGACGAGAGCAACAGAAGCTCATTGACGATTCCCGACTCTCGCCGGATACTCTATGCATGGGACACGAAAGTCTGTGACACGGATGGCTCGAGAAAATAAGTGGAAGAAGCGAAGGAAGGGAGAGAGACAGAGAGAGAGAGAGAGAGCTGTGAACGGAAGAGAAGAACGGAATTAAGGGATAGAAGAGGAAGAAATGCCCTCGTGTCGTAAACCCGAGAGAAACAGATAAAGTAATATCACTGTGTGGGGAGAGCGGAGTTTCCCGGTTCAGTTCTTAGTCATCGTGATTCACCCCATCGCGTTGGGGAAATTCGCCACGACTCCCGACGCGAAGAACTGTATCATCCTCTTCAGTCCGCGTCCTCTCACTGCCGCGCGGAATTTATCACGATATTTTATCTCGGGACTTCGGATTTTTTTCCGAACGTTTACAAAGTTCGAAAGTTCGTCAAACAGTCACGAGATTGCGACACTAATTACTTTGCGATTATAATAAATACGCTATTCGTTTGTTATCGACTGTAACGATGAGTAAAATTTCGCGAACGAAGCTAATGCCCGCGTTTGCTGACGCGTTTCACGCGCAGCGAATAGAATTACCCTTTCCATGCGAACATATATCGTCGAAAACCGGTTTATTTACAGGAGAAGACTCGCCCGCTATGACGGATATATCGTAGCGGTCTCTTCTACACGGTATTAGTTATCGCATAGATACGATACGCGTTTGTGTTATATTTTCGACTCTCCGAAATGCAATCCTCGTAAATCCATCATGAAACTGGAAATAAAGCTTAGAGGGGAACCGGGCAGCGAGCGGCGAGTCGTTTACGAGAGTTGTTCCGGTATATCGGATCCCCAAACCATTTCGCAGTCTCTGGTACTTTCGGTCATTCCGTTTCTACTCTATTTGTCCGAAGCTCTCGACGCTGTTGCACCGATATATATATATATATATATATATATATTTAAAATCTACACGATTGTATTTTTCCGTTTTTTTTTTTGCGTCTGTAACGATTTTTTTTATATCGTATTCCGAACGGAAGAATCGTATTTATTATTATTATTGATAAATAAAAATATGAAAATAAATAAATTCGAACGAATTTTTTTTTTCGTGATATTTATTACGATGAAATCGCACGATTTTCGATAATTACGGTGACTTTACTCGCGGAAAAAAAAAAAAATAGCGAAATTACGGAATCGTATTTTTTTCGACCGATACGCGTTGACGAGAAATTGGGTGTACGATGTGAAAAAATATTAAATATTTTTCGGTCATATGATCCGTGAGAAATTCCGAAGGATCATTTGCTTCGCTGTACATACATACAGCCGTTCAACACGGGAAATTGACTGGATATACATGTTCCACGCGCGAGCGCGTTAATGAAAATGGATGCGGGTTGTGTTGTCCCACGATGTGCAACGGATCTATACACATCCGACTAATTTTCGTTCGAAAGCAAAATAATCAGGAAACGCGAGGTAATTTAAACCACAAGGCTTGTCGCGTTCAACGCCACCAAACGTATACAATAGCCGGTAAAATAACAGAGGGGGCGAGGAGAATCGGTTTTAAAAAAAAAAAGTCGTCAAACTAACGTCGATATAGCGATCGAAACGATTTTTCTGGGTAATCCGCGTAATAATAAACGATATATACGTCAATCGAAGCGAATGTCGAATTCGATCGAAAATTCGGAGCGAATGTCGCATCCGATCGAAAATTCGGAGCGAATGTCGCATCCGATCGAAAATTCGGAGCGAATGTCGCATCCGATCGAAAATTCGGAGCGAATGTCGCATCCGATCGAAAATTCGGAGCGAATGTCGCATCCGATCGAAAATTCGGAGCGAATGTCGCATCCGATCGAAAATTCGGAGTGATATCATTGCTTCGATTACTCATCCAAGGGACACGAGGATACGTAGGTACGTCCGGTGCAATAGACACCAAGAAACGACACGTTAGAGAGAAGGGAACGACGAAATTTTTCCGGAGGCGGGAGGAAAATGAATTTCCAGGACGAAACCGGCGTCTCCCGCGTGCCGATGCTCTCCGACGTTAAACCCCTTCCTTCTCGCGCTCCCGTCCATTCAATCAATACCCGCGATTCCCGTACCGACCCTCTCGTCTTTCTTCGTCTATCTCTCTGCGACTCTCCACCCCCGCGGCCGCCGTTTAAACACGAGAGGATTCTCCACTCATCGCCCGGACGCGCGAGTTCACTTCCCTTAACGCGGAGTAATAATAATTCCTGGTTACCGACCGAGCGATCGAGTTAACTTTGCCACAGTAATCACGGAATTTTATCGAACGAATGTACGACGCGATGTATCGAGTTCTCGATTAGCGGTTGATGGACATTGACACGAATAAAAAAAATAACAATTCCACGTCGACGCGACTCACGGATCAATCGGATTTTCTCGGTACGTTTCGCCGCAATATTTCGTCAAAATAAGATTTATAGTTACGAGAGTTTATCACGAATGGAGGAACGCGCGCGACGTATCTCTCTGTCGATATTTCTTACGATGCAAGATTAACGATAGAGGAATATATAGTTCGAGTATCGGCTCTCGATTTCGAGGGAAATTTCGTGTCTAATACGAGACATCCGGACCGACGTAGATAGCGAGCGAAATTTATGACTTCGTTTTGATAATCCCAAGTACGCGTCTCGGGAATCGGAGTACATATATACATATGTAGTTTAAAGCTTAGAAGGGGGCGAGCGAATCGCGATTGAAGCGATGTCGGCTTGGATGGGACACGGAGGGGGATTGACGCGGAGAGCAGCTAAACGCGCAGTGCAACAGCGAGACATTCGTTGTGTAATTGACGTCGACGGGGGTGAGAAATTCTCACGAAGCTCGTCTGCATCGTCGGTCTTAACATAGCATTCGGAGGCATATTTTATGAGGATAAACTTTGCTATTCTCGTAAAGCCGTTGCGGCTGTATAGTGTCGAGCGGAGTACATAACCTTCAAAGTTCGAATAACAGACAGCGATTATTATAAAACGTTCTAATATTTATAATTACTCGTTTCAAATGTCTACGAAGCGTTTTCATCGATAAAAATCATTTTTATGATAAGAATATCGCGATGTATTATCCGTAAATCGATTATTTTCGATATTTGTCATATAGTTAATAAATTTACGATCGGAATTCGACGTTTCGAGAAAATTTAACATTTATGAATCATTTGAAATAAATTGCGAGTCGCAACGACGAGAAATCGTATATCCAGCGATTTTGTGGATCACGAATTTAGGTTATGTACGATCGGAAGCCGATAAGTCGATTCGACTTTCCGTAACGTCGAGGGTCCCGGTGTCCAGTGGATTCTCTACGCCCTCCGGATCCCCTATATCGAGTATCTAACGTGCTATAGGTATATTCGAGTTTACAACACTCGTTTTACCCCCGTAGCCTTCTATATACATACGATATTTTACGCGAGGGATGTACACGAATGCGCGATATATATGCTAACAAATCCTCGATACAAATTTGATGCATTCCGCTTACCGCGCAGCAAGTAATAGCCGTTCTATATTTCTCATCGGTTCTTCGTTCGCGCAGAGTTATGTCATTGCGACGACGGGGTGGTCGCACGTGAAATACTTTAACTGTAGAAATATATATATATATATATATATATATATCGATATATAAGTATGTAAAAGGCAACACGCGCGGGCGCGCCGCACACGACAGGCACGCAGCACGCACGCTTATAGTATTTGCAGCGGCGGGCAAACCGGCTAAAGCCTTTGGTAGAAAAATCGATAGAATGCCGAGAACGAGTGTACGGGACGCGAATTGAACGTTCGCGTGTGAACAACCAATTTACGTTTACGCACACTTTTCGTAACAACATTCCTAAACACGCGAGAGAGGTTGCGAATTACCGGAGTTCTTTTTTCCGCGATCTTTTTTTTTTTTTTTTTTTTTTTTTTTTTTTTTTTTTTTTTTCGGAGTCGCCGATGTTGCGGCGTGTCCCCGAGCGCGAGAGCATTGGCGATTTTCATATCTTGTTTATTTCATCATCTTAATTTATGTAGAATATCGTCGGAAACGACGAGAGTGTCGAATGTGTTAAAAGTTAACGGAGATTTGTGTTAACCTCGCGGAACCTTTAACTTCCAATTCGAACGATAAAATCATATTATTTTGTTTGAACATCGAATTTACCGTCGATATTGAGGATTTATTCTCTCGTTGGTTAGCAGTACGCGAAATCGATAATTTTAATTACAGACGGACGTATCTGTCGATATATACGACGATAACAAGATCAACTTGTATAATTTCGTAGATACGATTTGCCGCGTAATAGTATCAATCTGTTCTCGAGGGAGAAGATAGGATAAATCCTCTGGGCGATGGACGGTCTATTAGCGATGCGGGAAGGCTAATAATCCGTCGTTCAACTCTCGCTTCGCAAGCTTCTCTCCCGCTCTCCTCGCTCTCTTCTTCTCTCCTCAAACTGACGCGGCATCCACTTGCCTGCCTTACCTTGCGCCACGACGAGGATTAAACCCGAACGCAGGCATATTAATGCCTTACGAAACTCAATTAGTTTTGCGGCGGTTTTCCGGTGCCGTGGGGATCGAGTAGAAGAGAGAAGAGAGCAGAGAATTTCCCTCCCATTCGCGGGTGAGTCACAGACGCGTATTCGAGTATATGATACGATCGTTCGGATATAGAAAAGGATAAAACATCGCTATATGTTGGTAAGGGCTTTCGGGGGAATGAAAACGTCGTGGTGTCCGCATCCCCGCCGTGCGGAGATACGAACGATTAGGAGATTTCGCGGATCGAAGGAGATACGGGAGTTACTCATCGCCAGAGACGACACTCGGATTATTGTGTTTGAAATCCCTATCTACACAGTCAAATGGGATTCTCTCGATTCCGCTTTCGATCGAAACGCTCCGATAGACGTTGATTATTTGTCGTCTTTGATATCTATTGACGCGCGGAATTTATGCGAAATTTGTCGGCGTAATAAGCGATAACCTTAAAATTCGATATGTAAAAAATGATTTTTTCGAATTATCGAAATTGCGATTGTTGATTTTTTTTTGGTTTTTTTTGGTTTTTTTTTTTTTTTTTTTTTTTTGAGAAAATAGATCGCAAAAGATATATATCGATCGATAATCGATTTAATTTAATAGCAAAATTCGTTAATCTTCGATATAATTCGATAAACACAAAATATCTCGCAAAGACCGATGGTTAACGATTGATTTTGTGTACACTAACGGCCATTGGCTCTCGGGATATCACGCTTCATCGTGTACCAAAGCGTTTGCACTGCAGCGTGAATTATTGCGTGCACGTGATAATAATAGGTTCGGCGATGCGAAAGGGTCCGACTAAAACTCACCGAGAACCGATCAAAGTTGCCGCGCATCAAAGTCACGAGGCGCACAACTCGCGTATTCGACGACGACGCGTAATCAATACTTTTTACTTGGTCGTTGTTAAGCTACGCGAAGGGTTGCTATATACAGTCAAAACATCGAAGAAAAAAAAAAAAAAAAAAAAAAAAAATTGCGCGACTATAATTTTTTATTTTTTTTTTAACTATAATATGTTGTTATTATTATTATTATTATTATTATTATTATTATTATTATGCAATGCGTTTATAGCAAGTTGCGGAGTTATGTTGAGGGAACAAAAGAGGAGAGAAAGCCGTTGAAGCGTTGAAAAAATGCGTCGAGGAGCCGAAGAATCGTTAATCTTGCGTGAAGGAAACATTCGTCTCGAGCCCCTCGTGTGGGATTGCCGCAAGAGCGCACCGGCACACAGGCTTGTAACTCGAAACCACCCTCTCGTCTCGCGACTGAACGCGGTACTGTTTCTCTCTCGCTTCGTTTTTACTGGCGCGGCTGAGGCTGGCTGCATGCTCTGCGAAGTCTCGACTAGGAATACATACATCGCGGAACGTGTACCACAAGCGCGCCGCTCAATTATCTTTTTTTTTTTTTTTTTTTTTTTTTTTTTTAGTTCACTTGTATCGTCTACAGCTTCAACGGAATATATAATAACATAACCTATATGTATATACGATGTTTTTATGCTACGAGTGGAGTGTTAGTCACAAGTCGTTCTCACGAGAGTTTCGAGTGTCTCGCGGCAATCTGTCGATATCCTCGTTGGAGTAGATTATCGTAAAGATTACGAGAGATCGAGAGAAAGACGAAAAAAATCATAAAAAACGTTGAATCTCTTGCAAAATTGAAGTAAAACCCAAGAATGCGACATTTCCGCGATGTTTTTGTCGGGCGATTGCCGTACGCGATGTATAGCGTCTGCACTCGTGCAACGTGGGTGGCGAAAGATGAAATTCTCACGAGGGAATTCGAGGTGAGAGGCTTCCACTCGGTCGAACACTCGTCGTCGCTGCTGCACACGTTCGGTAATAGGCACTTCTGCGCCTATCCCCGACACCCAATGACCTCGTGCGACTCGTACCTACTGTTCAACGCGTCCCTTTGGTATAACATACGATCCCTAACCCTACTTTTTTCTTCATGATTGATTCATATCAAATTTCACCCCTTGCGTTATCGAGTTTCCGCGAGAATTTTGATCGTAAAACGATATAGCAGAATGTGTGATGCCGTTTTATCGTACGTTATCGCATTCACAAGTTTTCTGCTCTATTTAATAAAAAATGGAACGGTCCATTGTTCGCGATCTTTATCAATATTCGAAAAATCTGTGATCAACTTTTTTTTTTTTTTTTTTTTTTTTTTTTTCTTCGAATGTTTTCGAAATTTTGACGAGACATATCCGCTCTTTGCCTCTGATGCTGTACTGTATAATGTGTACGCTGCGCGCGCGTCAATTTCCGAAGCCGCTATCCGGGCATTGCTCGTACAGTGGCCTCCTTTTCATTTGGCCATTTCATTGTTTTGGCTTTGCGCCACGGAATCGCGTGCATTCACCACGTGCTGCAATGGGGGTACCCTTTGGCGTCTACCCTCCGGCTAAAAATAGTGTTTTTTTTTTTTTTTTTTTTTTTTCGTATTGGAATGGAACGCGTCGTCAATCAACTGTCGGTCGCAGGTTTATAGACCAAATGGAATATATCTATTTTTTCTTTCGTACGATAAACAAAAGAATGTTTTATTTTCGTTGATTACAATTCTACGAGTTTTACGACGCATTGAATGCGTTAATTGAACTGTTGTTCAGTGACACGTATTATCCGTTTGTAATTCTCCGTGAAACTCGAAACCTTTGTCTATCGAGAAGATAGTAAAATAACGCGTTCGCTTTTTCTCGGCGTGTCGCCGCTGCGTGACATCGATAAATCTTTTTTTTTTTTTTTTTTTTTTTTTTTTTTTTTTTTTTCAATATTCTCGCACCCTCTTCGACGCGTAAAATATACTCGAGAAGTAATCCCAGAAACGATAAATTTTTCGTGACTCCCGCGCGCTGCAGAAAAACGAACGTTCGCCTGTTTCTCCGTAACTTTACTCTTTTTTTCCTTTCCACTCGGATCCTTCGTTCCCTTTTTACTTCACCGTCGCGGACACGAGATTTTCGTTTTTTTTTTTTTTTTTTTTTTTTTTTTTTTTTTCGTCTTAAGGTTAAAAAGTATCATATGTATGAAGGATGCAACTGGAAGTCTACGGAAGTGAGGGAAAGAGTCGCTGTTATCTCATATTCCAGACACACGATCCATCGTTTCAACTACTCTGTCTTCGCGTAAAGAAGAAAACGTGAGTAGCCTCCTTGAAGGTAACCGCAGACACGTCTGCGAGTAGATGACATTTTTTTTTTTTTTTCATCACTATACTTTCTTCCGTATTTCTCTCTCTTCTCCCTCTACGACGCTCCCGATTTTTTCGGAGTGAATCCCGCGTATTTACACGCGAAATAGCATACGATAAACGCGATTATTATTATTATTTCTTTATTACGTATCGTTTAATTTTTCCGTTAAAAAAAAAAAAAAAAAAAAAAAAAAAAAAAAAAATTTCCGCCATTTTCGGAGTCCACAATACATCGCAACGAATGATTTCGCGGAACATCGCGTTGCGAATTATACAGTACGCGAGATACCGAGGTTTTTCATGGATGAAAGTTCACTGATAATCCTCGGCGTTGAATGCTTCAACGCCTTAACCACACGCCGCATTCATTGGTGACAATATTTCTTTGTGACTCACTCCACGCTGCCGGAGCGCAGAGTGCATCACACGAGTGGTGCTTACGCCGCATGCAATCCGTACGCGCGAGTCTCGGTTGCGCGTAATTAAATACGACGATCGGATTACTCGAGAGCTCAGGCAAGTCGAGTGTAACGATTAAGTGAATACGTTAGTAATCCGGAACGCGATAATCGGGTACTGTATTACCGACGAGTGTCGAAAGTTATCGAGAAAATTGGCGAAAGCAGAAAAAACAAATGTTTAACTCGTCAATTCGTAGATATATCGATGAAATTTTAATTGAAATAAAATTCACGATGAGTTACGCTCGTTCCGCGTCGGTAAATATCTGTACGCTTAATGAAAATCGATTTATCGCCGAATTACCGACAGCTGCCGACGAGATACTCGTTTTCATCGGGGATTATGGGTTTCGATAGACGCGTTCGGGGAGACGAATGTCAATCAAAAAGATCGAAACGTTCGGCGTATTGAATTAATTTTTTTTTTTTAATGTCCGAAACATTACGTTACTTCGTCAGGCGTTCGAACGATCAATTTTTTCGACGCGATATGCCGTTGACAACGATTTTTATGTGTCGCGCGATTCTCGGAATGTATGCGACTACAGCGATATATTATTTTTACAACGTTACACGGTCTGCACACGTAAAGTACGTTTATATATACTTATAACCGCATTTCCTCCGTCGAAAGAATGGCTCTACACCCCGAACGATCGATAGAGAGCTTTGCCCCACATTGCTGGCAACGTAGTTATCGACAATAATAGAAGAAAAAAAAAGAGAAAAATAAAAAGAAATGTGTTGGACGCGCGATGTATCGCGTGACGAAAATCAAAGTATGAAAATTTGTTCGATACGTGTAATTCTAGAAAAATCGATTTTTCCGGTTTTTTCGTCGCGATATATACATACGAATTAAAAAATTAACCAAAAATGCATAATCGAGAAATTAAAAAAAAAATCGTTTTTTCGCCGTCACGAACATCGCGTCGATATCCCGTCGAGGAATTCGTAAGTAAAAATACCGCAGGTGTGATCGTTCGGAAAACTTCGAAGTCGCGAATATTAGTATTCTACGCGTCTTCGCGAGACGCGGTGAGTATCGTATCTTTTTTTTTAATCGCAAACCTATCGTCGCAATTTCTTTGACTTCTCGATGTTATAATCGGAGTCCGCGAAATTTCCGAATGTAACGAATTTCGCGTTTTATTTTCGCCGCGTATTTTATTTCATTACGGAAATGCGTTAAAAACGTTAAAAAAAAATAATAATAATAATATTTTCCCGGTTATTAGGATTTTTTTTTTTTCGTAACTCGAAGGTATAGAATTACAATGAAATAACATTGTATGTAATTTCTTCGCGTTTTTACGTTTAAAAAAGCTTTACAAAGATTTCACGAAAATCCTCGAAATGTAGAGACGAATTGTTGTCTGTAGTTACACGAGAAACGAGATAATATCCTCCATTCGTGCCTCGAGGGACTTTTTTTATCGTTGTGTGCGAAATCCGAGTAAGTCGGAGCGAAACCTTTGCGAGTCTTCGGTTTGCTGCACGAAACACGCGCAGCAGGAAGAATCGCGCATACCTGAGTAGCAGGTGTTCCTCTCAGCGGTCAGCCTATCGCGCGCTCTTACCTCCCAAACCTGTCCTGCGTGCTCTTCGACGAAAAAAAAAAAAAAAAAAAAAAAAAAAAAAAAAAAATTTACAGTCTCTTCGCCCACAACAATCTTTTTGTTCGCTCGCCTCGGACTCTCAAGTAATTGGAATAAATACATCGCGCGAATTTTCATTGTCTATATACATTACGAACGAATAATCCCTTAAGCTTCGGTAGTCGATGTATATCGCAGTAAATCCGATGAAAATGTACAACGAATGCCTTTTAATTATCAGAGCTATGAGTGAATGAAGCAACGGGGGTCGGGGAAAAGGGAGGGGGGGAGCTGTTCACAGTGGATTTTACGTATAAACAGTACCCCGTCGTGTTTACAGATAATTCTCCGACGGTCCAGAGAACTCGTTTTGCGTTCGGTATATGCCGAATCCGTCGAGCGACGCGATGCTTTCGTTGAAACATTGCAGGAGAGTTTGGCTCGCCGCCCAACCGAATTTACTCCACATTTTAATTACGCCTTCGTCGTTCCCCCATTTTCTGGTTCCGGTCGCAAAATTATTCAAGTACACGCGAGCGGAGTGGCCGGCGCTCATTTCATCAGCGAACAACGGTCGCGCGATCTTTTTTTAACTTTTATCGAAGTATATATCGATTTTTATCGAAATTGTTTGTCGATTATTAAAAATTCGAAAAAATACGGTTTCTCGACGATTTTTATCGAAAATTTTTGTCGATTATTAAAAATTCGAAAAAATACGATGTCTCGACGATTTTTATCGAAAATGTTTGGTTGTTGTTAAAAATTCGAAAAAATACGATTTTTCGTAATTCGCGAAATATCTCGTAATTCGTTCGAATTTGGCGAAAGGTAACGAAGGCACCGCACCGGTTAACTCTTAACACAAAAGCTCACAGGCCACCCGAGGAGGACTAATTAGCCTTTGTAGTTTCCTCCCCCTCGACGTTCAACACGAATGCTACGCATATTCCGCGAGTGCCGAGTGCGCGCGGTCGGCCGGTTATTGCATATTGCACCGTGATGCAGTGTTCAACCCGTTACCCCGAGGATTCTCCAAAAGAATGCAAATCGTTTTCACTGCTTGGCTGCTTCGCTCTTTTTCTCCGACCTCCATTACCCTCTCGACGTTTTTTTTTTTTTTTTTTTTTTTTTTTCGTTTCCCCATTTTTACCCTTTAATATCGGAGGGGTGAATACGATTTAAAATTCCACTTCCGTTCGAAGTTGCGCGTCTCGAGATTTTCGGAATTCGGAACATTAATCGCGATCCATAAAGATTATTTATATTCTGTCGGAGGCGTGGAACGATGTCGATTACAGAGTTTCTCGAGCGTTAACCCTTTTTTTTTTTGCGTTAAAATTTTTTTTTTTTTTTTCGCGGTCGCCGCGCGGGTTCATTGGACTTTCATCGAAATCGATATTTTCACACACGAGATATATATAGTCGATGAAATAACGATGTATTTCGATTTTGTGCAATTGAATTAAAAGTGTCTGCGATAATATTCTCTTGGAATGTGAATAATACATAATCGGAATGAAATAATTAAAGAGACACGAAGCGAACGTTTAATCGGACGCGAGAGAGAGAGAAAGAGATCGCGACGATCGAAAGCGTATTCCGATAAGTTCAATTTTAACGGTCGGGTAATTCGCGCCGAATCGTTTCACCCTCTATCCGGATAAGCCTCGGAAAGATCTTTGCTTAAAGACACCGTTCAGCCAAAGCCACGTAATGAGATAAATTAACCGCGACGATTTATTCTCTATTATTCGAAAGTGATGCATTGTCTTGTCGATTTTATTCGATTCACGCGCGTATTATTTTTCATCGTCGATCTTAATTACGCAATTTTTTTTTTTTTTTTTTTTTTTTTTACGCAAAATTATTTGCCGGACATAAAAAAAAACGAAAGGAAGCGCGGAGCTTTGACCCGTCGAGACTCGTTTAACCTCATTCACGTGCGAGCCTCGCGTGTGGCTCTCGAATTATTAATTCGTTCATTCACGATATACCGCGGGGAAAGACCGGCGGAGACTCTTTGAGGTCGACGCGCATCTCGCGGATCGGGGAACCCGTATTTCACGCGACTAACGCGTCCTTTTCGAGTTTTATCGATACATATATACGGTATTACGGTTTGGACCGGTGCCCGAAGTGTTTGCCTTCGTTATCCGACGAGGCCAACAACGACGAAAATTCACGGCGATTCTACCCGGCGTGTGTCTTGACTATCGATTGGGAGAACACTTGGAAGGGGAGTTGCCCCTTCGCCACGAACCACCCGCGATTGCCAAGGTCGTTGAGATTTATTATTATTTTCACGTTACTTCCGGTTACTTCGAACACGGAACGCGTGATTAATGTCCGACATTAAAGTTGAAAAAAAAAAAAATATTAACGAGATATAGAAAACGCGACACAATACGGTATACAAGTAGCGTAGTTACGCACAGGCGCAACACTAGCCTACTGGGGAACGAGTATTTATGTACTTCGGTGGGATACACGGAAACGTGAGGGGCCGTTACGATTTATCGTTGATCATTTATATCGTTACCGCACGCAACATTCACCACGAAGAAGCGCTATTTCGTTTAATTCCTCTGGACGATTGTAAAA
Source organism: Cryptus armator (assembly GCA_963971235.1). Classification (NCBI taxonomy): domain Eukaryota; kingdom Metazoa; phylum Arthropoda; class Insecta; order Hymenoptera; family Ichneumonidae; genus Cryptus; species Cryptus armator. Next base: position 23,931,905 of record OZ020233.1, read on the forward strand.
TCCATAATAACGATAATAATAATGCGGTAATAAAAAGTTTCGTTACCTTATTGAGTCGAGCGTAAGGGGGTCCCGGCCTCTCGATAGTTTCCAACTTTGAGCAGCGATTCGTCTAGCATAACTGTTTAGCGATAGATCGAACGTCGTGTCATTATCGCATTCCATATAATTTATTTACTCCTCTTCGCGTGCATCCATCCATTTATCGATGCTGATAATACACTCCGTTATTGACACATCACTCTCGCGAAACTCGTTAAACTGTCACATCTTATTCTATCGAAACTGTCAATATTACGATGTCTTTAATATTATCGAGAAAAAAAAAAATTATCTACGAAATATTACGAACGAAACGGTAGATTGGATGAAGTAGAAAAAAATTAATGGAAAATTGATTCTTCACATTAAAATCGAACACTCGATGTGCGGAGGAGGCGCTTTAAATAAATATTCAAAAATTTCGTAGCACACGGAGAATTGTTTGACACCGACATTTGACAGAAATTCACTTTTCGTCATTGGTTTAATCTATTCACACGTTGATATGCAACCTTTCATTTTACTATGCGATTTTTTTAGAATATTATTATTGCTCGATAAAAATAAAAATGGCGTCGTCTCTTCGTCGATCGATCGACATTAATTTTATTATCACCATAGCATATTTGTTGAGCTAATCTATTGAAATGCGTTTGATTATTTTGTTGTATTCGACAAGTCGACGCTACTCGCTCAGCAGCCACGCTCGCTGTGAGCCTAAACTCCCGGTATTTCGTGACGAGCGGTCCGCGGCGCAAGCTGCTCGCGCAGCCGTACCCCCACGAACCTCCCACCCTCGTCGTCGTCGTCGTCGTCGCCTCTGTGCACGATTCCAAACCTTCGGGACTGTGCATATTCGACACAAGTGAGAGCGAAAAAGATAGAAGAGAGGCTTGATATGGTTCTCATTGCACCCCCGGATGTATCCGACACTGGTTACTCTCTCTGGACTCTCTTTCTTTTCGTCCATCTCGATCGAATTACTCGATTGTGCTCACCGTGCTCACCGTCCAAAAACGCGATCTTTTTACATTACGGTAACGACAGTGTCCGAGTAGTAAACGATAATATACACACAAATATAAATATTTTCGACGAATTTTCGATATATCCGCGTTATACAGTTTGAAAATGCGTACTTATTTCGACAATCGAATAACGATGACAATTAACAAAATGGAAAGAAAAAAAAAAAGAAGAGGTGGTTATTCGCAGCTCCGCGTTTTCGAGAGGTCCTTGATCCACGAGAATGAACGTAAGTATACTATGAGTTAAAGAAGATTTTTCGCGAAAGCGTCATAAGAGAAAATCTCTCGAGCTTTAGCTCGGCTGCATTCACAGCTTGTCTGTAGTGAGAGTTTTCACGATTAATTCAGTACCGCCACAGCGCTCGCGGGCGTGCTTTTCTGCCGCCGTACTTTCCCTATTGTCGCATTTACGAGACTCGAGAGTAATCTCGAAATACCACCAAGGGAGCCTAAACTCACTTTATATTATCCTCGTTAGCTTTGATACCTTTACGGCGTCGTTCTATTCAGCCGTTCGATAGATAGCCAATCCCACAACATTCTAACCTCCACTATTTATCGCGTATTATTATACAGTGTTTCCCCGTGAATAAAAACGTGTCTACAAATAATAAAAACGAGAAAATATACAAAAATCGGACATTCATAGAACTACAGAATACAATACGAGCAGTTTTTTCGGATAAAAGCGTAAAATGAGAAAGAACACGGTGACCACGAATATGTTGTAAAATTATAATAGTCGCTTCCCCCTCTACCCCCGCGCGCGTCGAAGTCTGGCGCGTTATTATAGTTATGGTTAGTTAGCCAGTTGGGGGGGGGGGGGGGGATTGAGCTTTTGCCAGTTATTTCACGCTGCTCGCGTGTTGAGCGTCGACACAAAAAAAAAAAAATAGGTTCTCGCGACATTCATAAGCTCGCTGCGAGTGACATCGAGAGGGAACACGAGTGATGGGTGCTGTGCCGCAAGGCAATTCATGGTACGCTTAGATATATATGTATACGGATCGCGTGAATCGTATAAATACCGAAATGAAATACCGACAATCAAATGCATATACATATGTCACTAAAATTCATGGAATTAAACTTTCCGCGTACATTTGCCCCCAATCCTCCATTATATATATATTATCGAGATCCGTAAACGATATTACGTATTATCGTCGTTTTCATCAATCTCTCGACAATGTTACCGCTTTTTCGATATTCCATTATTATTAGGAAGTGGCTAGACGTCCGACTACGGACGAATAAAAAAAAATTATTCATCCGACTATCGGACGATTATGGAAAAGTTATTCGTCCGACAAGCAAATATCGAAATTTTCAGTACGATAATCAGTGTCGGACGAATAATTTTTTTCTAATCGTCCGACAAGTAAATATAAAAATTTCGAGTACGATTATTCATTGTCGGACGAATAATTTTTTCCTATTCGTCCGACAAGCAAATAGCAACATTTTCAGTGCGATAATCAGAGTCGGACGATTAATTTTTTTCTATTCGTCCGACAAGCAAATATCAAAATTTCGAGTACGATTAATCATCGTCGGATGAATAATTTTTTCCTATTCGTCCGACAAACAAATGTCAACCCCCCCGCCCGCACCTCACGGTGTACAGCACGCAGAACAAATGTAATTATATATGATTGTAGGCATATACGATTGGGGTCCAGGGGCGGAGCCCCTGGCGGGGTGCAGGGGCGGAGCCCCTGCTGGGGTCCAGGGGCGAAGCCCCGGTAGGGGGTTCGGGGGGCGAAGCCCCCCGACTGAAGAAATAAATACTATTATGTATTACGATGAAACATGCACCTCTCGGACTTAAGAAATAAATACTATAGGGACCATTATTCGTCCAAAATCGGACGACTATTACGTCGCTAAACGTCCGACCATCGGATTTTTGAATTTTCTTGGGGCAATCGTCGGACGAATAACATTTCACTATTCGTCCGACGGTCGGACGTATAAAAGAATATTAATGGTCCGCTTTATACATCACAAATTTGCCTTTTTCAGTCGGACGAATAAAAAATCGCAAATTCGTCCGATTTCGGACGAATAAGGGGCCATTATTCGTCCGACTGTCGGACGACTAGCCACAGCCTTATTATTATCCACTTTTTTTTTTTTTTTTTTTTTTACATTCATTGTTAAAAGAATATTGATAAATTTATATTTTGTAATCGTGTATGAGAGAAAACACGCACGTGTTTGAAAGAGTCAGTTGAGCGAGGATAAGGAGAGGCAGCTGGCAGTGATTGCCGAAATATGTATCGTTCGAGCGGAGAGCGCAACAAGAAAAAAAAAAAAAAAAAAAAAAAGGTCCGCCAGCAATTTCTTACTTTCTTGCCCATTCGCTCGAGCATCATCGACCAAGAACCTCTTGTTGTATCTTGTGTTACGAGCGAAGGGCACGACGAATAAGAGAGCCGCCGATACTCGAAGTGAGAAAGAAAGAAGATATTGGGGGAGGGATGTGAGTAACTGGTCGGCAGATGGCACGCGCTGAGCCCACGGGGATCCCAAATCTGTTCTCTCTCTTCCCTCCGCTCGTTCTCCGTGTGCCGAGAGGTCCAAAACGTCTCCTCGAATATCTCGGAGACGAGAAAGAACGCTACGAAACCGAAGTAGCCGTTCGCAAGTAGCCTCCGAACTTTAGAACCTTTTTCCCAGAGTCCCTAACCTCAAAATCGCGTCTTTCGAAATAATTGTCTTTCGCGATATGATAAATAAAGATGGAATAGTTATCGCGCCATGGAAAAGTTCGCGTCTCTTGACAGGCATCGAGAAAGAGAATAGGGATAATCGACGATGAGACACAAATGCGAGAACAATCGTTCACGCGGTGAATTATCGCGAATTTTCTCGTGAAAAAAAAAAAAAAAAAAAAACGAAAAAATTTGTATCTTCCGACGAGAAATGACGGGACGTTGCACGACCTGACACAACTCGTCTCCGACTGTCGCTACGACACAGCGTCCGGCTTTTGTTACGAGCGGTTGACTTTACTCCTAAAACGGTTATGATAAACCCGATGATTGCTTTCGATTATCATTTAACCGCGATGCGGATGCTTCTACTTTACAGTACTTCCGCGCGCAATGCGAAATTATTTTATATCAAAGATCGCGAAGTTTTTGTTTTCGTTGATTCATATATACGAACCGACGAGGTTATTTTATAAAGGCGATTCGGTTGGCCGAACTCGGACGAGGCATGACGAAGGAAGAGAAAGGGGCGAAGGCGTGAGCAGGTGCAACTCGAAGCTTCTGCGTGTATATCACGGCGACGCACGAGAGGAGACCAAAACTTGTTTTTTCACTCCCTCTCTACCGTTCGCGTTCTTTTTCTTTCAGCATCTTTGTCATCGTTCACTATCGTTCTCTCTCTCTCTCGCTCTTACTTATCGACGATTCTATCTCCCGCGTTCGCTTCATCTCGCTTACTCACGATGATTCTTTCAATCTCCGAATATACCACCTGCCATGATCACGTGACTTATCTTATCCTTGTTGCGTTTATTATACGATTAATACGCGTATGTAGATATAGTCAACTATCGCGGACCATTCGCTTCGTTACTAAAATAAAACGTTCGCTTCGTTATTAAAATAAATAAAAATATCACGCAAACATTTTTTTTTGTAAGTAGTATTTCATCGCCGAAATAAAAAAAAAAAAAAAAAAAAAAAAAAAAAAAAAAGATCGCATTTGAAAAAATTCCGATTTTTTTTTAATAAATTTTACTTTACTGCCGCTGGTGAAAAGAAATAACGTAGGCGTTTTGTTCGAAAGTAGAACTAAAATGGCACGAGGGCTTTTGCCTGTTTACCACCCACAAGCAAACGAGAGAAACGAAACGGGTAGTCGGCTTCTCGGTTATTACTGACCTACATCACCGGCATTGTCAACAAAGGGTTCTTATTGCAAGACTCCCTTTCCAGCAGGATATGAATCTCGAATCGAGGCTACGGCGGTGGTACGATGGGGAAATAAAAGGCGGCGGCTTTCATTGTGAACCGCGGTTCGGCGAGTTAAGTCTTTGCGCGTCCTGTTCCACATCCGTTTTAATTTCGATTAGACATAATCGATGTCGGTCGTTCCACTATCGATTCGATTCGATAATTCGCTGCTAACGTCCCTCCGCGTCTATACTACGCGCGCGTCGCGATGTTTTTAAGCAAAGTGGCGAAACGCCGAACAAGCTACACACGAGCGTTAACTCACCTTCAATTTTAAGTGGAAACCGCATTGACATATATTCAACTGCGGGTAATCGATATAACGAGCCCCGGCAATACCACTTGTCAGCGTGTCTGCAGCTGCCGCACGCGTTTTTCTTTTTCTCTTTTTTTCTTTTTTTTTTTTACGTTTCGCTCGTGTACGCCGTATTATTAGCTGGTTTCTCGCGCCCTACCTATACATAATTTCTTTTTGACACGTAATATACACCATTCTCGGAATTATTATTGTTGTTGAGCCAATGAATGTTACTTGGCGTGTTCTAACCTCAAAAAGCTTTGTCGAGGAAAATATAGAGCAATCGATCGATCTCGAGAATAATGACAGATACTCGATATAGGTTATGAATGAATGAATGAATGAAAAGAATAAATAAGGAACGCGAACTATATTCATTGAAAATAATATCGTTCCGCGATCTATATATATATATATATACATCTTTTTTTTTTTTTTTTTTTTTTTTTTTTACGTGTTACAAGCTTTTTACGGGTATATAGAGTACATGTGCGTGCGGATGTAAGAACGGGGGTCGATTGTGGAATAGTCTCCGCGCTGCGCAGCAGCAGCAGCAGCAGCAGTAGCGACGTCGTGAACGAACACAGAAGGGGGGTGAGTTTCTTCCGCGAAGAAAACGTGCAAACGGAAATGCACTGCACCACCGAGAAACAGTAAAGCGATGCAATTTCCGCATTGGGAGAGACATAGGAGAGCAATTGAGACGAAAATAAAAAAAGTTCGTCTCTCGGGTGTATACATCGATTTTACTAGTCGAAAACGGGTATTTCACTATTTTTGCGCGATTTGCCGTTTACTTCGAATTTTTGGGCCGAAAATAATATTTTTTCCGGTTCTCGCGCGATATTTCGATGAAATATTAACTTAGTCGGTAAATAATCGACAGTTGCGTGAATCGTAAAACATCGAGTAAAAAAAAAATTCTTCGAATCTTTGAGTTTTTTTTTTGGATACTTTTAAACAGCGGGCTCTCTGCGCTTTAACAGAATCGCCAGTAATTTTTTTTCGACGGATTCAAAGCACACGAATGATTTTCTAACTCAAGCGTTACGATGTATTTTTTCACGCGGCTCGCCGCGAAGTATAATTTTTTTTCGTATCCCGAACGGAAGGAAGTCGTATGGTAATTATTTATCGACAGTTTAAAACCATAAAACCATATAGAGATAACCTCCTCGGCTATTCGTTTCCGTTCGAAGATACGTTGGTACGACGCAGCGTAACAAGAATACTAATTATTATTTCATAAATAGAGCGCACCGTAGAGAAAGATAGAAAGCCTTTGATTCGCTGCTTCTTCGTACTGTGATTTACCAGTTATATATTTATTAAAAATTCGTAAGATTGCTTTTCGTATCCTTTCGCTAAACTTCGATGCGCACTACAGCGAAAAACTTTTAATAAAGTCTCAGACACGCAAAATCCCGATTGCGAATAGTACGCGACGTCTGGAACTCGGATGATCCGTAACGAAATCCCTGATATCTTTCAGCTCTCGAGAGAGCGTCTTGCATATCGAACGCAAGATATTCTGCACCGACGAGAGTAGAAAAACCGAAAATGGGAGAAAGCTGACGCGTTCGTCGAGAAATAACTCGACGTCTCTCAATAACTCGGCGTCTCGGTGTCGTCGGGGATCCGTTATCAGTTAAGATTTCTTCGTTCTCGAGACACTTTTTTTTTTTTTTTTTTTTTTTTTTTTTTTTTTTCAATTTCATTTCGGAGGGATAGATACATATAATGATAAAAAAGTCTCCGATGCTTTACTTTCGCGATCTCTCCGTTAGTCTAAACGCCGCATGTTACCTATATATATGTACATTGGATTGGTATCTACCGCATTCGCTACCTCTCTGGCAATGCGACGACGATTTTCTCGAGCGAATTTCTGTGTTCCAATTTCCACATGACGGAAGCTGTCTTGCGGTACGGCGATTCTTTTTACGTGTCGTTGCATTTTTATCGGCAATGTTCGCGTCTTTATCCCGTATATACGTTCAACTTTTGCCTCTCGTCGCATCTATTTACAGCATAATGTACGCGCTATCGTTATGCAGACGAAAAAACCATCGCGTTTTCTATTATTCTCGATCCGCGATGAAAGATAAAAGTTTCTATTCATCTTCATTTTTTTTTTTTTTTTTTTTTTTTTTTTTTTTTTTATATATCTTTACTCTCCGTTTGTAGTTTCGTTTCTTTCTATCCGTTCGCCGTTGTAGAAAGGGACGTATATATATATATATATATATTCGTGTACCGTTTGTATATATGCACGCGATTCGTTGACCTCCTTCTCTGTATCGAACTTTTATTTTTTTTCGTTTCTCTATCCGGAATATTTCAACCAGTTATTTTGTAACCGATACCGAACGAGTAAAGTATCGGCGAACGAACATCGACGCGAACGATGCTGAATTTCTTTTCATCACTCGCCGATGGGCTCGCGGCTGATAATAATAATAATAATAACAAAAATTCGAAGAAAAATAAAGAAAATAACGGAAAAGCGTCGAAGCTGTCTCGTTATTATCTTCATTGTTCGGTAACCCCGAGCAACGTTAACGAAACAAAAAAAAAAAAAACAGATTCTTCACAGTCGCGATTTTTCACGTCAGTCTCGCGTCGTTGATTCTCGCGTTGACATCATCCCGTTCGTTCGTTCCACTTAATTTTTTTTTTTTTTTTTTTTCTTTTTTTCTTCCTTCGACAATCTTCTCGTTCGGCGTTAAAAATGGTACGCGATCGATACGAAGAAAAAAAAAAAAAAAAAAAAAAACGTTTACGATTAATCGCTCGCATCGTCGTCTCGATTCTCGATTAATGTAACAAAATAATTAATTATGATCGATAGCGCGAGGTACTATCGATCCATATTGGACAAGGAGGCGTGCAGATGGGCAACGCGTGTTGGGAACTCTATTGCTTGGAACATGGAATTCAACCGGATGGTATGTTGCCGCCTCAGACGTGCAACAACGACGAAGGCTTTCAGACTTTTTTCAGCGAGACCGGCGGCGGAAAATACGTTCCTCGAGCGGTCATGATGGATCTCGAACCCACGGTTATCGGTAAGCCTTACAAAAAAAAATCCTCGTAAAAAAAAAAAAAAAAAAAACCAATTTTTTTTTTTTTTTTTTTTTCGAAATATTGTCGATTTATTTTGAAAAAGTTAAATTCAATTAAGTGAATTTTTTTTATTGCAATATATGATTTCGATCAAAATTGATAAAAGATCGTTAAAATATCATTTTTTTTTTCGAAATATTGTCGATTTAATTTGGAAAAGTGAAATTGAATTAATTGGATTTTTTTTTCTTCAAAATATTGTTTATTTAATTTGAAAAAGTTAAATTCAATTAATTGAATTTTTTTTTTAAGATATTGTTTATTTAATTTGAAAAATTTAAATTGAATTAATTGAATTTTTTTTATTGCAATTTATGATTTTTATCAAAATTGAAAAAAGATCATTAAAATATAATTTTTTTTTTCATTTATATACTTTGATAATATGCAATAAATGTGAAATTCAGATGAGGTGAGAACGGGAACTTATCATCAGCTGTTCCATCCGGAGCAATTGATATCGGGAAAAGAGGATGCGGCGAACAACTACGCTCGGGGTCATTACTCCCTCGGAAAGGAAATACTGGAATTGGTTCTCGATAGGATCCGAAAGATCGCCGATATGTGCGCCGGACTTCAAGGTTTTCTGATATTTCATGCATTCGGCGGTGGGACGGGTTCCGGATTTACGTCACTGCTGATGGAACGCCTTTCCGTGGATTACGGAAAGAAAGCAAAACTCGAATTCGCGATATATCCATCGCCACAGATATCGACCGCCGTAGTGGAGCCTTATAACGCAATACTGACGACTCACACGACTCTCGAACACTCCGATTGCGCATTTCTCGTCGACAATGAGGCGATATACGATATTTGTCGACGAAGTTTAGACATCGAGAGACCGACTTATACGAATCTAAATCGATTGATCGGACAAATCGTATCGTCGATAACCGCTTCGTTGAGATTCGACGGCGCGCTGAACGTCGATCTCACCGAATTTCAAACGAATCTCGTTCCCTATCCGAGAATACATTTTCCATTGGCTACTTACGCTCCGATCGTGTCGATCGAACGAGCATTTCACGAACAGCTCACCGTTATGGAATTAACATCCGCGTGTTTCGAACCTTCGAATCAAATGGTCAAATGCGATCCGCGAAAAGGAAAATACATGGCTTGCTGCTTACTTTACAGAGGGGACGTTGTTCCGAAGGACGTTAACGCGTCTATCGCTATTATCAAAACCAAGAGAGCGATACAATTCGTTGATTGGTGTCCAACCGGTTTTAAGGTTTTGCGATCATCGATTCTTTTTGTCAATAAAAATTACGCGATTTTTTTTTTCCTTTTTTTTTTTTTTTTTTTTACGTTTATCTCGATATTGAGGTCTTTACCGACCAATTTTGATTTTATTTAACGCCGAAACGAAATCATCGATTTTTGTTTATAAAGGTCGGAATAAATTATCAACCACCGACCGTCGTTCCCGGCGGTGATCTCGCGAAAGTTCAACGCGCCATGGCAATGCTTGCGAATACTACGGCGATCGCGATGGCTTGGGAAAATCTGAATAGAAAATTTGATCTCATGTACAGCAAACGCGCTTTTGTTCATTGGTAAAGCGATTTTTAAACGATTTTTTGCGATTTTTTTTTTTTTTTTTTTTTTCGTTTATTTAAAGCTTCTTGAACGGCAATATTAATACGTAATTGTTGAAGGTATGTGGCGGAAAATATGGAAGACAGCGAATTTAACGAAGCGCGCGAGGATTTAGCGGCGTTGGAAAAGGATTACGAAGAAGTCGGTATGGACTCTGCCGACGGAGAGGGCGGCGAGGAAATGTAAAAATTCTCCGCATATCTCATCGTACCGAATATCTTCGCTGCGGGATGAACGAACGACGCGAGAAATATTGTTTTTGATGATTTTTTTTTTTTTACTTTTTTAAAACTTTTTTTTATCGACGAGTTATACTCGCAATGTACATATTTTTTATACGCACATATATATTTTGTATCGTCTGTATTTTCGTCGAAATATTTTATAAAAGATATTTACAACAAATTTTCCTGCATTTATTATTATTCGAATGCGCGAATAAATGAAAAAATAATAACAACAAATTCTATATTATCGACGGGGAGGAGAGCAGCGTCGTTACGGAATACTCCGCGTATAAATTTGTCGAGAATTGGCGCTCGTAGATTGATGCCCCGGACTGCAATGGTAAATGTTTGTTAAACTTTAATTCGTAATGAAGCACAAGATTATTTGAGTGACGAGGGTACAAAGATTCATCGCGGTAAGTCCGGTTTGTGTTTTAATCGGCGAAACGCATTTTTTTTTCCCGATAAATCGTATTCCCGTGAAATTTCGTGATTTCACGAATTTTTAGGTTATCTCCGCGATGTATTACGAATCCGTCGTTCGTACGTTGATTCGGTAAAAAAAAAAACGAAAAAAAAAACATTTTCTCTGCAGACAATGTGGAAGTGTCAGTTCTACGACGCGGAAGAGGAAGAAACTGTTAGAAGTTTCGCCGCCGTGGTGGAGGCGACGCAGGATGACGAAGAGTATGAAACTTCTACGTCGTCTGATCAGGTTTCGCAAACTTGGAAGTGAAAGCAGGAAAAAAAAAATATAAAAATCCTGCCGTCGTCGCTGTGCGACAATCCTTTACGAATGTTTCTTTCTCTCGTAGGCACGCGTCGAGGCGGATGTCCTCAGGCTGTACAAAACGAAGAAGGAACCCGTTCTTGCTAAGAGTAAACACGCCGCATTCTTGAAGCAATCGCTCGCCCACATTTCGGAGTCATTCGAGGTAAAGCATTCGCTTCTTTATGCATTTCGATTTTTCGCGAATGTTACGCGAATTTTTCGAAAAAAATACGCGATTTAAAAAAAAAAAAAAATTCTGAAAATTTTCTGCGATTTTTTCGTGAATTTTTCGCAGAGCTTTCCGCGATTTTTTCGTTAATTTTTCGCAGAATTTTCCGCGATTTTTTTCGTGAATTTTTCGCAGAATTCTCCGCGATTTTTTTCGTGAATTTTTCGCAGAACTTTCCGCGATTTTTTCAAAAAATTTCCGCGAAATTTTCGCAAATTTTTCGGTACAAATTTTTCCAAAGTGTTTAGATTCGAGCAGAGCGTGGTTATGCTACTGGAGTTTGCACAGTTTACAAATATTGGGAATACGTTTGGAAGACGAGGAATACGAGAAAATAGTTGGTTTTCTGGAGAGATGCCAATCGCCACAGGGTGGTTACGGTGGCGGACCGGGACAGCATCCCCATTTGGCGTCAACTTACGCGGCGGTATCGGCTCTCTGTATAATCGGCACAAGCGAAGCTTACCGTTCGATAGATCGGTAAATAAATCGAATTTAACGAAAGCCTCGAAAAGCTAAAATAAAAAAATGGAAAATTGCAGAGAATCCGATTAAATTTCAGAGAGGGTCTCCACCGTTTCTTTTCGGCTCTGAGAGCGGAAGACGGTGGTTTTTGTATGCATCTCGACGGGGAAGTCGACATCAGAGGAGTTTACTGCGCGATCGCTGTCGCTAAATTAACAAACGTTTACAGTCCCGAATTATTCGCCAAAACGCACGAATGGATAGCGCAGTGTCAAACGTGGGAAGGAGGTTTCGGCGGTTGTCCGGGAATGGAGGCTCACGGCGGTTACACGTATTGCGGATTAGCGTCGTTAGTTTTGATGGAAAAAACTAATTTATGCCATATTCCGTCGTTATTGGTGGGCGCGAGATTATCAAATGAACAATTCGTCGATATATCGATATCTTATATTTCGATATATCGATATATTATTTTTCGATATATCGATATTTTATCTTTCGATATATCGATATTTTATCTTTCGATATATCGATATTTTATCTTTCGATATATCGATATATTATCTTTCGATATATCGATATTTTATTTTTCGATATATCGATATTTTATCTTTCGATATATCGATATTTTATCTTTCGATATATCGATATTTTATCTTTCGATATATCGATATATTATTTTTCGATATATCGATATTTTATTTTTCGATATATCGATATTTTTCGATATATTCGATTTTTTTGCAGCGATGGATGGTAAACAAACAGATGCGTTTGGAAGGCGGTTTTCAGGGGCGAACTAACAAACTCGTCGACGGTTGTTACTCCTTTTGGCAGGGAGCAGCCTTTCCGTTGATTCACGCGACGCTCTCGAGTGAAGGAAAATTGCCGAATTCGAATTATTGGATATTCGATCAGGAAGCGTTGCAGGAATACATACTGATATGCTGCCAGCATCCTTGGGGCGGTCTATTGGATAAACCCGACAAGTATGATAACGTTTATCGTCGGCAACTATCGATTTTCGCGATTTTCGAATCGAACATCGTTTTGCGATAATTTTGAAATTTGTTTTTCAGAAATCGCGACATTTATCACACATGTTACACGCTGAGCGGTTTGTCGATCGCGCAGAATTCACCGACGCCGCTTATCGTCGGTCCGCGTCATCTCAACTCTGTCGAAATAATTCATCCGCTGTTCAATCTCGTGCTTTCATCCGTTGCCGAGGCATCAAATCATTTCAACAAATTACCGATTCCCGATTGACGACTTTACGAATTCAATGAAAAAAAAAACAAAAAATTACATTTATCCACCGATCGACGAATACCGCTGTGTTGGACCAATAATCGGAATTTCGATATCGATACGCATCTATTGTACGAATTCGACAAGTGTAAAGTTTATAACATCGAAACTTTGAAACTTCGGGTATAATATATTGAATGATGATGTAATATTAAAGAAATGTTAAAGTTAATGCGATTTATGTTATTCGATGTTTTATTTATTTGTACGTTTGAGTTAATGCCCTTTTCACAGCGTATTTAGCGGTATCGAGAAGCGTTTTTTTCCAACGAATCTTCGAAATCCACGGATATCCAAAGTAAAGTTATGGTATTTATGCGGAAAAATGGCTTTTGCCATAAGGCGCCTATGATTAACCTAAAAATCGGATTGGAAAGGAATAGGAAATGAAGGTAAACAATACATTTCTGGTTTTCACAGTTTTTCGAAAACATCGAAAAAGTCGTCACGCTGACCGGCACTTTAATAGAAATGCGCAGAATAATGCGACCGTCCAGTGTTACGGTCACGTGATCGGCGGAAAAATTACGCCTCAGTGACGGCAATAGAACTTTAAATAAAGAAAATTTGGTATATACCAATCGATTGGTGGTCGTTTGGTGGCGATTGGTAATCTAATTAATAGATTTGGTAGTCAATCGTTTAATTACGGTGGCCGCGCTGTCACTGAAGCGCCATTTTTCGGTTGGTCACGTGACCGTCACAGGCTGCAAATTTTCTGCACATCTCTAGACACTCTCGGGGATTAAAATTGGGGGTCAAGCGACAAATTCGATGAAAAAAACTCTCATGTCGGGTTGATTGCTACAATGATTGTTTTTTTTTTACATTATAATCCATTACGACCCTTCGATAATACGTGTTTTTTCGTATGCAGTCGATTATGTGTACACGAATACGCAGAGTTAAATTTTCAAAAAAACTACGATTATAACTAATAAAAACAATATTAACACTTATTTACATTAAAGAAACAACAAGCATAAAAATATATATTGCAATTCACACGAATTTTCGAATCGTTTGTTTTGATGTTAAACTTTCACGATATGCATATATAGGTATACAAAAGACAAGATGTCACGAAGTATAGGTCCCCCTCCCTCTTTCGACCTGAGAACTTTTTTTTTTCAATATTCGGCTACTGGTATACCAGTGTCTGAATAACGCGAAAATCAGTATCAGTCGGTTGCTCGTCGTCTTCGCTGAAAGAAGCTTCTGTTTTCACCGAATCTCCATTTCGTACATTTTTTTTTCGATTATTTAAAGTTTCATTACATTGTTCTGAAATGAGGGAAATAATTCATCTTCAAGCCGGACAATGCGGTAATCAAATTGGTTCTAAAGTAAGTTACTTACTGATTTATTTTATTTCAATCGGATGAATATTTTCTTCACGAAATTCTCGAAATTATAATTATTCACGAGGATTATGGCACTTTGAAGACGAATATTTATTTATTTTTTTTTTTTTCGCCATCGAGTTTTGGGAAGTAATCTCGAAGGAACACGGTATTAACGGAGAGGGAAAGTACGAAGGCGACGCGAAACATCTCCAATTAGATAAAATCGGTGTTTATTACGGCGAAGTGCAAAGTGGCAGTTATGTTCCGAGAGCCGTAATGGTCGATCTCGAACCCGGCACGATGGACGCGATAAAATCGGGACCTCTCGGCAAGATTTTTCGTCCCGATAATTTCGTCTTCGGTCAGAGCGGAGCGGGAAATAACTGGGCGAAGGGACATTATACCGACGGAGCGGAACTTGTCGAACAAGTGCTCGACGTCTTCAGAAAGGTATGACCGCTATGCGGCGATTCTTTGTTTATATTATCGAGCCGCGTGTTTGTCGAGAGGGACGCGGCGATTCTTTGTTTATATACCTACCTATCCGGTGTTTATATTATCGAGCCGCGAGTTTGTCGAGAGGGACGCGGCTGCAGCACGCGAATATATATAACGGTTTACCTCTCAGCGATTATGAAATATTCTATAACGACTTTTTTCGAATTTATGTATTTAATACGCAAATAATTACTGTTTACGATGTTTTAATAGAAAATAATCGTATCTCTCTATTTTATTCAACTGTTTTTATTCCAATATTATGTCGAAAATTTACGGCCGCGTATTTCAATACACATGAAAAAATCTTTTTATAAAGTACTTCGCGTCGTGACGCTGCCGCGTCTCTCGATATATCGTTATTTTTTCGTTATATGGCTTTTATCGTATTATTTATTTTTCGTGTATTGCCTCTTATAAATGTTTGTAAAATTATTTTATATTATTTATTCATTTAATCCTATAAATAATATACGGAGTCTTTGTATTCGCGAGCGAAAAAATTTGGATCTATAAAAAAAAAATGTTTACAGCTTATTAACGAATTAATGATAACAATGAAAAAAAAAAAAAATTTCATACCAATTTTGTTAATTTGCGAAAAAAAACAAAAATTCGCCCGCACTTTCCGGCGGAATTCAAAGGAATTCTCCACCATATTAACGAGTGAAGGAAAATAAAAAAAATTTTGCAGGAAGTCGAAAATTGCGACTGTCTTCAGGGATTTCAATTGTGCCATTCGCTCGGCGGTGGAACCGGATCCGGATTTGGAACGCTGCTATTATCCAAAATAAAGGAAGAATATCCCGACCGGTAAACATATCGATTTCTCGATTATCGCGCTAATGATTCGCGGGAACGAAAATAATACGATAAATTATTTGAAATTCAGAATGTTGACAACGTTCAGCGTCGTCCCGAGTCCCAAGGTATCGGATACCGTCGTCGAGCCGTACAACGCAACTTTGTCGGTTCACCAACTTCTCGAACACACCGACAATACATTTTGCATCGACAACGAGGCTTTGTACGATATTTGCTTCAGAACTTTGAAACTTCCGCAACCAGCATACAGCGATCTTAATAATCTCGTATGCATGACAATGTCCGGTAAGTTTATCATCTTCTTAATTAATTATTTATTATTACCGATATTTCGAACGATTCGAACTTATAAACAAAATATACTATATTATAAATCGAAAAATAAAAAAAATAAATCAACAATGGAGAAACAACAGCGTCGCTTCGCGTAAATTTCGCATAAATTCGAGAAAAATTGCGAGAAAATTGCAAATACTTCTCAATGGTATAAAAATCTGAAAAAATTAATTGGTCAACAAATTTTCTTGAAACTCAATTTTTTTTTGTTATAAAAATGATTCGTTCATTTTTCTGAATACTTATGATTTTTTTTACAGATTTTTCAATTTACTTTGAATTTTGTGTTTTTTCACACATTTTTCAAAACAAAAAAAAACTGAATTTGGTTTTCAAAAAAATTCAAAGTAAACTGAAAAATCTGAAAAAATTCATACATTTTCAGAGAAATGAACGATATTGTTGACCAATTAATTTTTTCATCCATTTTTTAATAACATTTTGGAATTATTATTATGCAAAATTAATATTTTCAGTATCTTTAAAATGCATTAATTTTTTCAGATTTTTATATCTTTGAGAGTTATTTGCAATTTTTTTTTAATCGATAATTGAGATAATATTTATCTATAATATTTCAGGTGTAACGACGAGTCTCCGATTTCCTGGTCAGTTGAACGCCGATCTCCGAAAACTTGCGGTTAACATGGTGCCGTTTCCGAGACTTCATTTTTTCGTCACCAGCTTCGCGCCATTAACGGCAACGTTGAGCAAACAGTATCGTTCGCTTTCCGTTTGCGATCTCACGCAACAAATGTTCGACGCGAAAAATATGATGGCAGCCTGCGATCCCAGTCACGGAAGATATTTAACTGTGGCGACGATTTTTCGCGGCAATGTCTCCGTCAAGGAAGTTGACGAGTATATGACGGACGTTCAGAGCCGCAATTCGTCACATTTCGTAGAATGGATACCGAACAATATTAAAACGGCTGTCTGCGATATTGCACCCCATGGAATGAAAATGGCGAGTACTTTCATCGGCAATACAACGGCTATTCAGGAATTATTCAAACGAATCACAGATCAGTTCGCCGCGATGTTTCGTCGCAAAGCCTTTTTGCATTGGTAAGCAAAACTATCGAGAAATCTTTTTTTTTTTTTTCATCTTATTGACGACAATTTCGACTTTCGGAATCTGAGAACCGTTTTTTTTTTCCTTTTCGAGAAATATTTTCTTTTTCTATCCTATTGACGACAATTTCGACTTTCGGACTCTGAAAACCGTTTTTTTTTTTTTTTTTTTTTTTTTTTCTCGTATTCTCAGGTACACCGGCGAAGGAATGGACGAAATGGAGTTTACCGATGCCGAATCCAATATGGCAGATTTGATTTCAGAGTATCAACAGTATCAAGAAGCCGTAGTAGATGAAGACGAACCCTTAGATGACGTCGGAGCGTTCGATGAAGAAGATTAAGATTATCAAGAGAATTCCAAATTTGCGATGATAATGGTATCGCGAATATTTCGTCTTCGGATTTAAAAAAAAAAAATTAATTTTTCCGACGCTAAATATGTTTTTACTGTAATAAATAACGTGATATATATTAAGGTTTTTATTTGGTTTTGTTTAAAATAATTAATGCGCCGCGAAACGGGAATTCGCTAATGAAATTTGTCGCGTCGAGGCAAAGCCTCCGAATTTCTCAGATTTTTTTTTTAAATGTTTATATATCCGTAAATATTATGAATTTAGTTGTTATTATCATAAATAATAATCGATAGTTTTTAAATAATAATATCCTCGTCAGGAAAAAATAAATTCATTGAAATTTTATCATCAACTGACTATCGCATGTTACTTAATCAATTTTCACGACATTTTCGCAACCGAAAATGTAATTTTTTTTTTGTTATAAACCATTTGGTGAAAAAAAAAAAATAACGAATGATAATTTTTTATCAACTTTTTCGGTGATAAAAGACTATGTATTTCGTCACCAACCGCTTTCAACTCCGATAAGGAAATAAAGTTTTTGACGATTTTTCATCAGCTTACGACTACTGCGATTTCTACGATTGTTGGAAGGGATTTAAAAAAAAAACGGCAATTTTAAACAAATGATTTTTTTAATGAAATGTTCGATCAAAAATTCGTGTCGTAATCGGGGGGATGTCTCGAAAGATTAGTTGTACTCTCGTAACCGGCAAATTTACTACTGCCCTGTGATTGATTGTAGTAATAGCCGTTCCACTCGGATCGCCAACTATCGTACATATTGTACTTTCGCTCGTCGATTCGCCTTTCCATACTTCTTTCGTGTCCCAAAGTTCCGTCAACGAGAATCTGAAATTGCGATAAACATATTGTATATTAAATTACAACGAAATCGTATCTTTGAATGGTATATAGTCAACAAATGGTGCAAAATATTAATTTGATTATTGCAGTAGGATTCTCATTTCTGAAGATAGTTATGTTGTTTCGCGTTCATTTCGCAAAAGTTTGAGAAAAATTAGAGAAAATTGCAAATACTTCTCGATGTTATAAAAATCTGCAAAAATTTCTGCATATCAAAGTTACTGAAAAGATTAATTTTGCATAATAATAATTCCAAAATGTTATAAACAAATTGATGAAAAATCAAATTGCTCAACAAATTTCCCGAAAGCCAAATTTTTATTTTACGAAAATAATTCGTTCATTTTTCCGAATACCGAATTTTTTCAGATTTTTCGATTTGCTTTGAATTTTTTTTTTTTTATATGGAAAAAATGTTTGAAAAAACACAAAATTCAAAGTAAATTGAAAAATCTGAAAAAATTCATACGTATTCGAAAAAATCAACGAATCATTTTCTTTAAAAAAAAAAGTTGCGTTTCCGGAAAACTTGTTAGCAAATTAATTTTTTCATCAATTTGTTAATAAAATTTTGTAATTATTATTATGCAAAATTAATCTTTTCGATGCCTTTAAAATGCATGAATTTTTTCAGATTTTTATATTTCATTTCGATTTCATCGAGAAGTATTTGAAATTTTCTCTCATTTTTCTCGAATTTATGGGAAATGAACGCGAAGCGATATAACTACTTTAAGACTGAAAGAATAAAATCACCTCGTTCGAGTTTGACTCGAAAGATTTGTCTCTCCAAACGTCCGTATCGTTCCAAATAGTCGATATTTCAGATTTCGGATAATCTTGCGACGATCGGTGAGAAGGTGCGCCGTGACTCGCCTGAATCATGCTTTTCGCTACTTCTTCGGTATAAACTACTGGCGATGGTTTCAGTCTCGCAGCGTTCTGACGATTTACCAACTGAGAAAAAAAAATGATCGGTAAATCATATCTTCTCATTTGTAATATATAATTCAAACGAATTCGCTACGAATAACGAAGTAAAAAGTATATTATTTTAATGACAGAAAAACTCACAACAGAAACGCCGAAAACAATTATGAAGAGCAGTCCTCCGACTCCGATAACAATGACGGCGATCGCCCACTGAGGAACTAACCGGTCATCAACTCCTATATGCTGAGGTGCACTGACTTTAGGGATCACTGCGAAATCATTTTAAAATCAAAATCGTGAGTATCAATTCAATTTTTTCCAACATACGAGGATTCTACGTCACCCATCCAATGTTTCAACTGATTTTTAAATCTTTAAACAAAATCGGTACGCTGATTTGCGTTTATATTGAATTTTTTTTTATATTAACGTTATCGGCGATTTAAAAATCGTCGTCGTCGTCGTTGAATTCTTAAAAAATTGGTGTCTCGCGATATATATCGATATAATTCGAAACTATTGCTGTCGTTTCATTCTTGAGATCGTCACGAAGTAAAGGAAATATATTTATTAACGAAACTTTAACTTCATTTAAAGATGCAAATGATTTTCAAAGAATTATATTTACCAACGAAATCCGTTGACTTCGGATCCAAAGCAAAAGTTCCCAATCGTATCGGCCCTTTTGTTCTCGTCTCGTTCCACTTATCGCTGTTGTAAGTTCTCAAGGAATCGTGAAATATTACTTTCAATTCTTGAGTATTAATTCGCTGTCGCAGATCGGTGAGTTCAATGAAATAATCAACGAGAACGCTTCCGGGACTGAAAGCGTCGATTCTAATGCGTTTGTACCATTTGCGAAGTACCGAAGATTTCACAAAGACGAGATTCATCTGAGAACAGTAATAAGTCAAAAAATAAGAAAAGCCAATCAATCATTTGTCGTTTATTGTCAATAGGAAAATAGGATGGAATATTAGCATCGGACGGAGCTATCAATAGACTTTATTTGTAGTAACAGTTTCTATGAAACACCGGAAATAACTGATCCATAAATGGATCATTATCGTCATAGAAATATATCTATCGAAAAAATATGCAAAAATGTACACTTCGCTATATGTTTCTTTGGCTTTGCGGCACAATTTTGGATATATTAAAACATAATAAAAATAAAAATAAAAATAAAAATAAATAAAAATAAATAAAAATAAATAAAAATAAATAAAAATAAATAAAAATAAATAAAAATAAAAATAAAAAAAAATAAATAAAAATAAAAATAAATAAAAATAAATGAAAATAAAAAAAAATAAAAATTTAATATTAAAAAAAAAAACGGGTGGCGGGGAAGCAACTTGCGCTCTTCCCTCGTTATAGTCTAATTGTCTATAAAGAATAATCGATAAGATTACCTCTTTTTCAATTTCTTCCGCAAGCAGTTGCCATTCCTGAGTATTTCTATCGAGTAATTCGGGAACCCAAGTCGTATTTCCAACGATTCTTATGGTTCCAGCAACTTCGCACTCATCTTCGCAAATTCCCGGTGTCGTTGGACGCGGTGTGGTAGTTGTAGTTGTGGTTGTAGTAGTCGTGGAAGAGGTACCGGTCGTCGGAGTTGCGGATAAATTTGTCGATGCTACGGTTGCGGTTCTCGCAGCTTCCAGAAGTTTCTCTATCGATATAGGAGTCGTCGAAGGAGTTGGCCATCCGGTAAACTCCGTCGTTGCTCTGCGAACAATAGAACTCACAATCAACTCACGCGATTCAACAAAACCATTGCTTTGTTCTTCCCAAATGACTTCCAAAATGTTCCTTAATGTTTAAAAATGGTTTGCGGTGCTTTTCCGGTCGTTTATACGACGATTTTTAAATTATAAAATTACCAATCGTCGCAAATCCTAAAATTCATTTATTGCCGCTTCACTCGAAGTAAAGGATTCAACTGAAGTTTGAAGTAAATTCCTCAACCAGCAAACGACCGGAAATGTAACTTTTTTACAATTACGGTTGTTGTCTGTAGGATTGGACGCTTCTATAAAGCATTTATTGATTTGATACGCCGACAAACCATTTTTCACCATTTTCGCCATTTTTTTTTTTTTTTCCTCATTTTTTTCAAACTTTTTTGTCGAATAAGGTAATTCTATAGACATCTTTACGACTGACCTGGTGGGCCATCCTTTTTGAATTTTCGGCGCTAAAGGACCATTTCCTCCCGCGGACTCTCCTCTCGAACTATGAGTCGTCGCTTTAGGTAGAGCTTTTCTACCTCCCGGTCTGCTTGGGAAGACGAGTTTAATACCTCCCGCCGGTTTAGCTGTGGTTCCCGGACTCATCGGAATCGTCGGTACTTCGCTCGTTGTCTCGGATCCCAAACTCGGCGATGGTTCAGTCTTCGCCGTCTCATCTTTCTTGAATCTGTTGTATCCGGGCGGCAAAAGTGCCGAAATATCGACACTCGTCTTCGAGAACAAATCGTGAAGCGATTTTTCAGGTTTTACCGATACAGAACTTCTAGAATTTTCCGGCGCTTTCGTCGCTTCGCCGATCTTCTTCCTGTCGGCAGTGTAATTCGCCGGAAGCAATGACGCCACGTCGACTTTAGTTTTCGAGAACAAATTCTCCAAATTCTTCTCAATAGGAAGATTAACTTCAGCCGCATCTTCTGCTCTCGTATTACCCGTCTTCACCGTCTCTTCCTTCGATTTATCTTCACCAACTTTGGGACTGTAATTCGCCGGCAAAAGTGACGAAATGTCGAATTTCGATTTCGCTAATATTTCGCTTAATAGCGAACTCTCCGTTACCGACGCGTCTTCTTTCTTCAATTTGTAACCGGGAGGCAGGAAAGCGCTGATATCTTGAACGGCAGTTACCGCGCTTGGCGCCGGCGTGAATGCCTGTTTTACCGACAATCCAAAATTGCGAGGAGCATTTTTTCTTCCTAAATGGCTCTCCGTAGTTGTGGGTCTCGAATTTCTCGATGAAGAGGGCCATCGGAATTTAATTTTTTCCGTCGTCAACCCAAAATCGTCTATTCTTTCCTCCGATAAAGAAATGTCGGTAATCTTACCGACCGAACTTGCGGTTGTCGATAACGCCGTCGAAGCTTTCCTTTCTTGATTGTAACGTCGCGGAACGAACTTACTGATCACTGGAGTTCTCGACGTCGTCGTGAAACTCTTTCGCGTCTGCGGCGGCCTCTGCTCTCCGAGAACATCGAGTTGCAGGGTATTTCCGGAAGTACGGAAACCACCCGCCAGAAATCCGCTCGATAATTCCGACTGCACGCGATCGAGTTTATCAGTTATGCTTTCCGTCGATTCCGGTGGCAGAGATTTCTTCGTCGTAGAAGAGGGTAACGTTTCTTCCGCTAATTTATCATCGATCCTCTCGGACGATGAAACTTTTTCGAGATTATCGTCGGGAGAATTTTTGTTTACACCGTCGACGATAGAAAAAGGAAGAAATCGCGCACCGGAAATGCTGCGACTCGTTTGAACGGAAGCTACGATTCGAGAATCTTCCGTCGTATCAATTGCGTCGCCTAAGAAGTATCTTTCCGCTGAAGAATCGATTCCCGGGTTCGGCGTGGAACTGGGAATCGTTGGCGCTAATATCTGTTCGGTTGTCATTGGTAGCGGACTCACGGGAACGGAAATCGTTCCATTGA
This sequence comes from Cryptus armator, assembly GCA_963971235.1. Classification (NCBI taxonomy): domain Eukaryota; kingdom Metazoa; phylum Arthropoda; class Insecta; order Hymenoptera; family Ichneumonidae; genus Cryptus; species Cryptus armator. The sequence goes on from OZ020233.1 coordinate 23,954,896, forward strand.
CGACACTTTTCGTGGTAACGACGGAAACGATCGCTTCACCGATCAAAATCTCATCGTCTTGAGAATCCGGATACTCGTCGGAATGTTTCTTTTCGGCGGATAGCGAGTCGGAAGTTGGACTTTCGGCGGAAACTAATGATTCCTCCATTGAGGGACTTTCGTTTGATGATTCTTTCTTCGAAATTTCTTCTCTTGAAACTTCCAATGCCGTGCTATGCTTCTCGGAGGACGACGAAGCTGAGATCTCTTCGGAAGTATCGAGGTAGTCGAGTGAACCTTTTTCTGGAATTTAGAATACAAAGAGAAATTTTTTAAAAATTCAAATTACCGAAAATCATTTTTTTTCGTTATCTTTCCGGTTTTTGTTTTTTTTTTTTTTTTTTTTTTTTTTCATTTTTTCTGAAGAAGCAAAATTATAAAATAGTGTGCAAATCTAATATGTTTCATCTTATCCAACCGATTTTGGTTCTTCAAATTCGAAATTCGAAATTTTAATAAAAATTATGTATTTTCAAAGCTTAAGGTTGAATGATAAACAAAACTTGTTAAAGATATTTATTAAAACAAAAAACAAGTTTTCGATGAAAAAAATTTTTGAATCGTTGAAAAAAATGGATTGGAAATAAATAACGTAAGAAATTGCAGAAGAAAATCGCAAATGGTCGCAATGGCCGATGACTAAGAAATTTCTTCGTAAGGAACTAAAAGAAGAAATTCCCACGTCTGAAAAGGCAGAAAGCGTTCAAGGAATGGAATCTACGAATGCGTAACGAATAATCGAAACTCGAAGATTTTTCAAGGTCGTCGAATCGAAAGAAAGCCTTCTGGCCGATGATTTTTTTTGTTGTTCATCATCCGCTCGACTCATCCCGGGGAATTCAATGACTCGTCGCTGTCACGCTTACGCAATCGTAATATTAATCCATTGAGTCTCACGGTTAGAATTTAATTATAGCGTGAGACAAAAAAAAGAAACTTAAGTAACGATTATTATTACCTGCGGCCTCATTTTCGGGACTAGTCGCGTTCTCGTAGTCGTCGTAATAGAAATAAGAGTCCTCGTGATCGATCGGCGAATCCTTCGACTGTTCGAGACTCGATTTTTCATTTTTTTCATTATCCTCTTGACGATTAGAGATCTGAGGACTCGGAGAGGCGGAATAATGCTTCGTATCGCCGCCGCCCTCCGGCTCTTCCAACTCGTAATCGTCATCGTAAATTTCTTCACCTTCTCCGGCACTTTCGATGGACGAGGAACGATCGACGCCCTTCGAATTTTCTACGACGTTGTTCTCGTTCAACGAACGAATCGATGGCACGTTTACCGAGGACGATACGAATTCCGGGCGTTTTTCGTACACGGAATTCGTTGGGAGAAGTCGGTTGTCCCATTTTGACTTGATATCTGAGTGATTGCGGAGAAATATACTTTTTTTTAAAGTGATTATAAAAATTATTAAAAATTAACGCAACTAAAGTTTCGATCTTTTTATTGTGAAAAAAAAAAAATAATAATAATGAAAGTAACTTTGGTACACACGGTATTTTGCAATTCCGCAGTATTTTTAAACATTTTTGATTATATATTAAAGAGGTTATGTCGCTTCGCGTTAATTTCGCATAAATTCGAGAAAAATGAGAGAAAATTACAAATACAAATTTATGAAAAAATTAATTGGTCAATAAATTTCCCGGAAAACCAACTTTTTTTTTTTATGAAAATTTTTCGTTCATTTTTCCGAATTCGTATGAATTTTTTTAGGTTTTTTTATTTACTTTGATTTTTGAGTTTTTTCACACATTTTTTCGATAAAAACAAAAAAAATTTAAAGCAAATTGAAAAATCTGAAAATATAAGTCTCGAACGTTAAAAAATTTCATTTTTTCATGCAAACTATTTACGTTCGACACGAAAAAAAAATAATAATAATAAAACAGTGAGACGTAATAAAAAATTTTCTTGTACCGGAGACGTAAGAGGCTTTGCAATGATTCAAAAGATAAATTTTACTTTAAAAAAAAAAAAATGTTTTTATGTAACAATAGCGTTGATACGCGGAATTTATTGCCACACGATGTGTAGTACGATAACAATCGAAACGCTTTAGATATTTAGAATGTACATTCTTTCACGCACTCTCGTCTCTATACGCTCCACAGATCGTTACAGTGAGTTGACGGAGCGACGTGAGGCAACTTTTGTAATAATTAAAGAGATCGGTAGCTATTAATTATTATTCTATGTGGGTCGATCGACGCTCCATTAATTTTTGAGTGATTGCCATAGATAACCGCTAAAGATTTTCTTCAATACAATGTTTGTAATTTTTTAATTTTTTTAATAACAATAACATTAATTTTTTATTAAATATTATAAAAAAAAAAAAGGGAGTAACTTTTATGATTCGTACACTCGATGTATTCTGTGACTTTCGAATGCTCGTTTAAACACTCGACACGAATGCCGTCGAGACAGGAAGTGCAGTTAACTGTAAGTCGCGCGGTCGGTTGCATAAAAATCGGCGCTAATTAATCGTCATACGTGAATTTTCATGATTATTATTTTATTGATGCTGTTATCGCGACAGCAGCTTGCTGCAGGGTGTTTGTTGGATTATATTGAAGAGAAAACCGGTTGAGAAGCACTGCAGTGGATTTCACACATAGCTTAACGAACTTGCAAATCGGCATGGACTCTCGCGCCGCGTAAGACAGACCCATGCACACCACTCGCAGCCACTCTCTTTTCGATCGACCTTCGCGTTTCCGTCTAACCCAGTTAATACGATCGGTTTTCAACTCGGCCGATGCTAGAAAATGAGTTTATACTGCTATAAACAAGTCGAGAGAAAAAAAGAGTTCGAATAACAAAAATTTGACGCATCGTCTTCCTTTAAGGTACTTATGTCGCTTCGCGTTCATCTCGCATAAGATCGAGAAAAATGAGAGAAAATTGCAAATACTTCTTGAAAAATCTGAAAAAATTCATGCATGTTAAAGACACTGAAAAAATTAATTTTGCATAATAATAATTACAAAATGTTATTAACAAATTGACGAAAAAATTAATTGGTCAACTAATTTCTCGGGGACCCAACTTTTTTTTTAATGAAAATGATTCGTTTATTTTTCTGAAAACGTATTTTTTCAGATTTTTCAATTTACTTTGAATTTAGTGTTTTTTGACACATTTTTTCCATAAAAAAAAATAAATTTCAAAGCTAATTGAAAAATCTGAAAAAAATCATACATATTCGGAAAAATTAACGAATCATTTTCATTAAAAAAAAAGTTGGGTTCCCGGGAAATTTGTTGATCAATTCATTTTTTCATCAATTTGTTAATAACATTTTGGAATTATTATTATGCAAAATTAATTTTTTCAGTATCTTTAGTATGCATGAATTTTTTGAGATTTTTATATGATCGACGAGTATTTGTAATTTTCTCTCATTTTTCTCGAACTTTGGCGAAATTAACGCGAAGCGACACAACTACTTTAAATTAAAAAAAAATAAATGTTGGACTCGTAAATCGTGTTTCAAATGTCGACTACATTCGTCTTGCATTTTTTTTCCCGACTGAAGCAAATCCGTTTTAGTTATTGCGTCTCCAACGAGCGACTGTTACGGATCGCTGGAGTGAACTTTTCGATAAAACGAGAATCGCGAATGAAACTTGTTTCAGAAACTTGCAAAATCAATAAACATTCGTGACTCGTTCGTCTATCTAATTTCATCACTTCTTAATCCGCTTATCCTAATACAGCCCTACAATCTTGTACGTTCGATTACTTCCTTTTCTACTTAAACGCAACGCTAACATTCATTTCTGTCTACGAGTTCGCGAATTCTGCGCAAGAATCGGCTTTTCAAAGTGACGCGAGTCTTGCAAAATTCCGTCTGATTACGACAACCTTTTCCCCTTAGTATCCGTTCGTCGGCCCTTATATCTTCATTAAGGAGTCTATTCTTGTCTATTTCTTACTAAATACGAACGAAAAAAATAAAAATAAAACGCGAAAAATTAATTTTCTACACGAAAAATGTTTCGCGTTTATTCATTTATTTTGTTATTAAGATCGATAACTTAACAACAATAATAATTTTTTTTTCAAAAACAATCATAAGTTTTCTTTATGACGGATAAAATAATCAAATTACAGTTTATCTAATAAAATTCAATGAACTAACCAACTGCTGCCGTAATTACTCTACCGGTAAAGATATTGGAATTTTAAAATTCGTCTCGCATTCGCATTCGCGTACAACATTTCCACGTCTTATGTAAAAACATTGTATTATAATTCAACGAGACGACAAAACGATATCGTCGTCGTAATGAAACCATTCAATACATTTTTTGTTTCCGTTGAGAAAGCAGCATTTCTTGTCTCGATGAATTTCCTCGTAATCCAGAATATCCTTCGAGAAATCTATTAACGTACGCGTGTACAGGTCTCCTATTCTCTCGCATGGCTTGTGCACGTAAGAGAAGGCCTCGAGTGCGTTTTCTAATTCCTCGTAACACGGAAAGTTCAGATTCGAATCGAATATCTGACACATTTAGAGGATTACTGACCGACCGTGAAATTGTGTAGAGTCTAAATTTTGTATTTATTTATTCTTTTCACTAAAGAAAACCCAAAAAAAAAAAAAAATTCTTTCGAAAAACAATAAATATTTGCTACTTGTGTATAGTATACTGAAAAAAACCTAATAAAACTGTACTAATAATATTTTTTTTTTATTTTCCTTTCGAAATTCGAAAGAAACTTTTTTCGTAAAGGAGTAATTTTGCAAAACATACAAATATATATACCGTCTTTTTACGAATAAAAAAATAAAAATTTATTCATTTTCGTCTCAACTTAAACCGCAAAAAAAATTATCTGGTACTGTTTCACGACGCGACTGCCAGCAAAGGAGCGTTCGGACAGTTCCAGCTCTTCGGGATGTACAAACACGGCAATCGTGCGAACGCGCTAACTCTCTCGCGACACAATGCACGCGGTACTCGACGTGCCGAACGCGACGGATAATACTTTTCAATTTTATTCTCGTGGATCAAAAACCTTACCTCGTTGCTGTTGTTTCGTTTGAACGAAAACTGAGAACAGCAGTAGAGCGTATAGAAAAAATCTCGCAGTAGCGACGCAATCTCGCGTTCTGTCCCTCCAAGGCGTCTTCATTATCTCTTCCCACGTCCTTTTAATCCTTATTTTTCGATTTTTTAATCCCACTGCCGAAACTTGCGTATCAAAAAATCACCAATTCACACATTCTTCACGATCGTAGCACAATAATAACATTCACTCACGCATTTTTCTTCCGAGTTATAACCTTCGCGCACTTTTTTTTTTTTTCACTGATTTCCTTCACTACTCTCGGCACACGAAGAATAACTTTGATTTTGAAGTTTTTTTATAAGTTTTTTATTTTCAATAGTTCGTTAAATTATTTTTTAAGGTTAAAAAAAATGATGTATAGCGGCTCTTACGAGCTCCGTATAGCATCTTGCGCGGTCCAGGAACGCAACATATTTGTCACTTTTGCTTGGCGAGCAAAGTGGCAAGGCTCTCGGATACGGTAGAAAGCAAAATCCTACTTTCACTTGGGCGTCGAGCCGTTCATACACACAGCCAGCAGCAGGCAAGCAGCCAAGCAAGCCAGGCACGCCGAGGCCGTTCAAGACTCACGTCTTGGAAGCGAGAAAATAAGAGAAGGGGACCCCGCGGGTTTCCCGCGAAGATAGAGGGGATCAGAATGGGCCGCCCGCTCTTGCTGCTGCCTGCCGCTGGGCCCATAGCGCGAGAAATATTCTCAAAGTAGGGGAGATCGCTTGATTGTGTTACTGTATTGCAGAAGAGAGACGAAATAAAGATGGAAGAAGAAAGGTATGTGTATCAATAATTCCGTATCGAATGATCGTCGCGAAAAATTTTTGGCACATTTTCCAAAAAATATTTTTGAAAATTCAGAGACAACCCGGAAAAACCGAATAAAACAAAATTACAAAAAGTTTTTTTTATTTATTAAGACATTTTTTAAAAAATTGTTACATTTTTTTTTAATTATAACATTTTTTTAACGGCCAGCAATAATAATATCAATGAAAAGATTGCACGAGACATTCGTAATATTGCACGTAACATCTTCTCCGCGATCGACCAATCATGGCGCGAATAAATCGATAATAGTTTCGATATAAAATCTCGCAATTCGATATATTTCGAGACTTCATTTACGTAGCGCTAAAAAAAAAGACGAATTACAGCATTTTATGTTTTCAAATGTTATCTGTATGATAAACGATTTTCGGATTGAATATACCGGGAAAATAATTTTTTAAAATATACTTTCGCATTGAATACGTAATTTTCCTATTTTAAAATAACTTGCGAAATTTTTTTTTTTTCTACATTTTTTTTCGTAAAAATGTATACATTTCTGTATGTATGCATACGCGCTTTTTTGCGGAACTCCGCGAAAATTGCAATGGCCCACTTAACGTGGAATGCCTCGTAGAATATCGTTGCGTGTCGACTTCTTAAACCACAGAGAATCTTTTTTTGCTTTTGTTACCGTCCTTGTTGATTCCGTGGGCGTTTTGACAATTCAATTTTTTCCACTTCTCTTTCCCTCCCCTTTTTTTTATTCTCGTTTAAGAGGAGATGCAGCAATCCCTTCCCCCACCCATCGCGGACTCAGTCGGTATCAACAACTGTAATAAACTTTTTTCACGCATTTTGTCATTTACAGCTTAACGAAAAGTGTCATCGAATGCTCTCGTGATATCCGCATTCGATAAAACTCTTCTTTAAGCTGTACAATGCCAAAATCCGTGAAAAAAAGTTGTTTACAGTTTTTATTACCGACCGCGGTATTTCACCTTCTCTTTAAAAAACAGAAAAATTGAACTCGTTTTACTTACGTTCACATTGGCGGACCTTCTTTTTTGCTTTTATCTTCTTCTTGGAGGATTCTTCGGTTGGGCGGAAGTGGATATCCTTCAAACAGAATTCGCTTCCGTATATCGACCGAAGCATCGAAAGAACTTTTTTTTTTTTTTTTTTTCGATAAATGTAATCAATGAATATATTAATAAATAAAAAAATGATAATAAAACATTTTCAGAGGTTTTAGCTTCAGAATCGGCAGTGGGATTTTATTATAATTCATAAACACGAAAAAAAAAAAAAAAAAAAATTCGGAGGGCGCGCGGGCGGGAAGGCCGACCTGCCGTTACATTTTTAGTCATCGCACGATCGTGTAGTACGCGTACCGTTATTACGAAGACACCGAGCGGCCAAACAAAACGAGAATTTATAAAAAAGCGGTTTAAGTTTTTACCGCTTTGCTGCACCTTTCCGCGCAACCCGACGGGCTACAAATTTATTCTGTGTCTATATAATTTTATCCCTTACGACGACATTCCATTCTTCTGACATCTTGAAAAAAAAAAAAAAAAGATAAACCACACAATTGCTGAGAAAAATATAATACTATTTTTTCAGCGATTCTTTCGAAGCGAAAACGAAGCGAATGCTGAAAAAAAATAATATAAAATAAAAGTAAGAAGCGGAGGTAAGAAATTTTTTTTTGTACATTTCAAAGTTCTCGATGTGAATATTTTTGTATTACTTTTATTGAATTCTAAAATTTTACATGACAATTTTAATCGGAACGGAGGGAAGTGAAGGAAGGACAGGGATTACAGGTGATAGAATTCATTTGGAAACTGTGTCGTGAATCATTTCGGTTCAACTAATATTAACTATTCTTTTTTTTTTTTTTATTTTATGTATATTTTTATTATTATTATATACCTACCAACCGTTTTTATTAATCGGGCGTCTCGTTAATACGGCGGATTGCACGTCGTCGGGACGCTGACTCAACTGAAACAGAAGCGGAAATTTCATAAATTAATTTTGTATTTTTTTTTTTTTTTTTTTATAATTCTTTACGGAATACGCATCCACAGGATTTTCTGGAAAACCAAAAGGAATGTTTCTACTGCGGAAATAAAAAAAAAAAGTGAGGCAAAGATATTACGATGATTGTTGCATTTTTTTTCGCAAATAATAACATTTTCACAGAATCGCAAAATCCGCAAATTTCGCGAATTCGCAAAACTGAGTAGAAAATTATTCGTTTCTTGGCTGTGGAGGGTATGGGAAACTCTATCGGCAATGAAGAACATTAGGAGAGAAAGCAAAAAAAAAAGTTCGTTGTCCTAAAGTTTGAATGGAGGAAACAATTGTATAAAGATATTAATATTAATGTTGTGTGCGTTAATATGGGGTAATAATTTTCTTGTTACAGTTCTTAGTATGAATTACTCACTTTGTGGTCGGCCTTCGCGAAGGCTCCGAGGCAGTAGGAGGTGGAGGAGGTCCTCTACGCGCCAATTCTTCTAAATAACCCATAAGAAGTCTCGTGCGTTCCGCTGCTGCAGCCTCCAAGACAAGGAACCTTCGATCTTTTCTCAAAATTTCCTCGATCTCCGCTAGACAAGCGGAATTTTCTTGAACCTTCTTGAAGGTCTTGTCAGTTATCAATTTCGTCTCCTGAAACGCCGGGAAAGAAATTAGTTATTAAAAAGGAAAAAAAAAAAAAAACAATGCAAAAAAAAAGAAAAAAAAAAAAAAAAAACAATGCAAATTCTTTCGAAACCAAATTCTTACTTGTAATAGCTCTCTGAAGTCCGCCTTCGCGGCAACGAGTTTGTCCTTAATGTACTCTTTGAATTCCTTTTCGCATTTCTGTAAAAAAAAAAAAAAAAAAAAAAAAAAAAAACGTAAATACATAAGTAATCGTTAATGTTACGATTTTTTTTTCTTTTTTTAATGTACAATTGTCATATTTTTACCCTGTCGCTTGACGAGAACTTTGTGTAACGGGGATCGTCCTTGAGTTGCTTTTTTATGTCCTTCCAGGACGCCGTGAGTTCAGTCGAAGCGCCGACCTCGTCGAGAAGCTCCCGGAACTTGTCGCGTTTCTTTCTTCCTAACTGCTCGATGTGCTCGTTGAACAATCTTTCCTTCTCCTCGCGATCGAGACTCTCGGCGAGTTCCCATCTGTGATCCTTTCGCAGTTGCCGTTTGGCTTCCCGCCACGCGAGATCGCCGTTTCTTACCTGTAACACGACGTTGGAAAAGATAAAAAAATTAATTTATCTTCGATGCGATATGCAAATGGATATTTTTTTTTTTTCATTTCGAATGCAATTTCGTTAAAAATGGACCATTATAATGTTTACAGCGTCGAAGAATGCTTCACTGTGATAAAAGAAAGAGAGGAAACAATATACCAATGTAATTCGCTGCTTTTTCTTTTAATCTGTTCGATTAAAGTAGTAACACCGCGAGAATTTCCACCAATAGTATTATGCGACTTGTAACTGAAGAAAAAGATTTGGAATCGGCAGCAAACCATCGTAAATTAACGAAGGATGACAAATACTCCGCAATCGATTGCTCGTAAGGGTTTCCGATCGTTAAAAAAAAAAAAAAAAAAAAAAAATCACATTCCGAAATTCTATTTTCGAAAACGGGAAATGTAAAAAAAAAAAAGAAATTTCTCTTACAATTTCAGCATTACAATCTCAGTTTCCAAACCGGGAAAACATAAACACAGAAATTTTTTTAATCTGTAAAAATAATCGATGAATCTTTCTCTTGAAAATGATAATTTACTAACCAAATCGGCGAGAAGAGCACTGAAGTGTTGGACAGCTTCAGTGTGACGATGATGCTGCCTCTCCTTATCCCGATCTCTCAGATGAGTCGCCAACGTTCTCTGAACTTCGCGCTCCCGTTCCCGTAGACTAGCCTCGGCTCGTCTCTCCCGTTCGCGCTTCTGTTTCTCGCGATCTTCTTCGGAATCCGAAGGTTCCTCGTTCTCGTATTTCTGGGATTTGAGAAACAAAAAAAATTCCAACGAATCAGATATCAGTATCAACGGAGAAATAACAGTTTTCACATGTAACGGAGTCAATAGAGAAATTCACAAGAAAACTATTCTCCGATATCAGAGAAAGTTTAATTAAATTCGTTTGAATTTAATTTCATTTGAATTTGAAAAATTGCATTTGTTTTTTTTTTTTTTTTTTTTTTTTTAAGAAATTCTTCACGCTTCCGGTATCCGTTATTAATATTCAGGAAAAAATCTAATAGAGTTGTTTTCAGTTGCAACTCGCATGCAATATCCATGAAACTCACGTCATTATCTTTTTTGACAATTTTATCGTCGAGATCCTCGATCTCTCCGATTTCCTTTTCCACCGTCGAATCCTTCTTCGCATCTTTGCCGTTCTCCTCGTTCGACGCGTCGCTCTTTCTCTGCTTCTTCTCGCGCAATCCCTCCTTCTCCACCTTATCCTTGGAGGTTTTTTCCTTTGCCGATTTGCAATTATCGCCGAGATCTTTGCTTCTCGCTTCCTTATCCTTCTCTTTACTCTTCTCGGCTTTGTGATGACCCTCCTTGTCCCTGTGACGATGATCCTTGTCTCTCTCCTTATCCTTCTTCCTCTCCTCCTTCAAGATTCGCACGTAATCTCTGAACCAATCCTCGCGGGTACTCGCCGAGTCGACCAGTCTGTAACGCCAATCAGCTTCCAAGCGTTTCTTGCAATCACTCCAATGCGAGTGCCTGTCGATGTCTTTGTACTCCCGCAGCATACCGATGAAATCCTTTTTCACCTGAAACCGTTTTGGGTAACAAATGTAAGAATCGCGAACGCGAGGATACAATTATATGAATTTTGTTTTTTTTTTTTTTTTTTTCCGTAATTCTATCAACTTAACAAATTTCTAATTATTATTTTCTTAACACCTAAAATTATTAATCATTATCCTAATTATCGTCGATTAAAATTTATACGTTTCGTCTTTCACTTTTCCTTTACGTTTACTTTTTTTTTTTCCTCTCATGCATACTTTTGATATCGAATTTTATCTTTTGCATTTTGTTTTTTTCGTCCAAATTTTCAATTTTTTTTTTTTTTTTTTTTTTTTTTTTTTTTTTCGTTTTTGTAGGCTGAAAAAAATTACACGATTACATGCTGAAAAGAAACAAATTATTAAGTATCTGTCGGCTCTGAGTTAAGCGATATTTATCGCTCGTTATGTTCGATTATGAATTTCGTTCATTTTTTACGAATTTTTATTAATTTTTTTTTTTTTTTTTTTTTTTTTGACGATTCGATTAACGCAATTCCGACACACATAACATATCAGCGGTTTATCCTAACTGCTGTCCCTGCTGAAAAGTAGAAACGGATTAGTGAACCAATGAACGACGAATCATTTTCGTCGTTGTCTACGCGGCGGTTGGAGATCCAATTTGTGCGAAAGCGATACTTTCTTTAACTTTGTTGTCGAGTAATAAAAAAAAAAAAAACTAATCCCCCATTCTCGCGCGTTCGAGCGATGATACGGGAGACAAAAATCGACGCAACGCAATCAATTGGAAGGCCAACACTCGCTAACGTTGAAATTCGGTTACAAAAAATTCTTATCTCGTCTGTATAATACTTTTTATCGAAATTAAAAAAAAAAAAATTTTGTACTTTTTTGGATATATATATATATATATATTTTTTTTTTTTCTCCAACAAATCATTTAAAATTTCGTTAGAATAGGGAATACGCGATGTCTCGAGAAAAAAAAAAAACAAATCGCCTTGGAGACGGAGGCGGAGAATTTCAGTCGATAACTCGAATAATTTGAGGCGACGATCCCAATGAATTATCGAAACTGCACACGTTTGTCCCCAAAGTACATTCGTGTTTCGGCGGACTACTTATTACAATTGCCGCTAAACAGTCAAAAATAATGGAAGAAAATAATAATATACATAGTGCCGACGAGGATCGCAGACACGCAACAGATAAGGTAATTATGTCGCTTCCCGTTCATTTCGCATAAATTCGAGAAAAATTTGAAAATACTTCTCGATGGTATAAACATCTAAAAAAATTAATGCATATTAAAGATACTGAAAAGATTAATTTTGGATAATAATAATTCCAAAATGTTATTAACAAATTGATGAAAAAATTAATTGATCAACAAATTTCCCGGAAACCCAACTTTTTTTTTTTTAATAAAAATGATTCGTTCATTTTTCTGAATTCGTATGAATTTTTTCAGATTTTTCAATTTGCTTTGAATTTTTTTTTTACATCGAAAAAATGTGTGAAAAAACACAAAATTGGGTTTCCGGGAAATTTGTTGAACAATTTTTTTTTTTTCATAAATTTGTTAATAACATTTTGGAATTATTATCATGCAAAATTAATCTTTTCAGTATCTTTGATATGCAAGAATTTTTTCAGATTTTTATAGCATCGAGAAGTGTTTGCAATTTTCTCTCATTTTTCTCGAAATTATGCGAAATGAACACCACGCGCTGTATCTACTTTAATATTGAAAAATTAAATTATTTCGTCAATAAATTATTTCTTTCGGATGGTATAAGTTACGAAAAAGAAAAGTCGAACATCGAACCGTTTCGAGTGTTACTCGGGCGCCATAAACGGTAACAAATACAAAAACACGTTAATTTCTTCAAATTTCGGAGAGTAGAAAAAAAATCGCCAAAGCGCGAACGTATCGAGAATAAATGTCCGTCGACATCGAAAATTCATAGAGCGTTTCCCCCCTCGAGATAAGTAAAAAATTTGCGCACACAGCTTTCAATTCTATTAAGTTATCTCGATTCGAAATTTATTCGATCGACAAATTGCTGAATTTTTTTTCTCAAAAATTCGCGTTCTATTCCCAGCGAATTATAATTGAATTAATTTAATTTTTCCGTACGTTGAACACGATTAGCGGTCTTCGGACAAAATAGTAATTCTAAACTCGGATCAACAATTCTCGTAGCCCCCTAAATATATATGGAAAATCATTGTGTCAAACTTTTAAATATAAACTAAAGACGCGGAATCGTTTGGATAAAAAGTTTTGAAAAAAATAAAAGATAACCGGGCGATTGTTCTTCATTTATACGCGACTTGCCGTAAATCTTCACTTGTGTTTCCTTTTCGAATCTCGAAGAACGTTTTACAGAAGTACTATGTATTCCTTGAACTTATTGTCCCGGAAGCAAAACTAGTTACACAAGTTAACGGTTTTGTTGCGCACGCGTGGGATACCATAGATAGCTTCGGTCTGATGCTTGAAAAAAAAAAAAAAAAAAAAAAAAAAAAACCGACGAATAGGACTCGATATTTATCCAGGAAACACAAGGATCTTTCTCGAAGTTATCGTTTCCGGAAGCGAACACAACACAATCGGCGGAGATGGACGTTATAATAAATCGAGAAAATCAAATTATTGACAATTTTTTTACGTAAAAAAAAAAAAAGATTTTAAATTACAATAGAATTAGTTGCGAATTAAAACGGATATTGTAACTTAATTTGCAAGTGAACCGATCGTAATTCGCCAATTTTAATGATACATAAGAGACTCCGATCGTTACGCGCGTGGAAATCAGAGAGCTTTTCTACGTTGATAACGTCTTCTTATCAACGGATTTTCGGTCGAAATGTTCTCCGAAAAAGTATCGTAAAATGATTTCTCATAGTTTAAAATCGCATTTATAAAAATTGAGAGCTCTACTCAGTTTAAGAGAATATTCCCTTCAAATAGTCAATGTTTTCATAATTTTTTGGTTCCTGAAATCATCATTTTCTCGTCAATAAAACGTTAATTTCTCGTTTTTGATTCAATTGTTTTCTAAAAATTCCAAAAGAATTTACACAATAATTGCGCCATCGATAATTACTTTTGCAAATACTTCGCTGCGGTTTTCTCTAATTTTTAAATTTTTCCAGTTGTTACTTATAAATCCACATGTAGGAAAAGAAAAAAACGAAAATAATTTTTCCGAGAAAATTTTCTTTTTCAAAGTAAAATTTGTTTTTTTTTCCGATAATATTTTTACTCAACTGCTCGATGATTATTTCCTTTATGAATTTTTAGATAAAAATTTAGAGATAACAAGAAGATAATTAGATCGGAATTGAAGATAAAGTGATAATTAGAACAATTATCGGAGAATATCTATATTTTTTTTCTTGTTATCGTACATCTAAATACTATAATTATTTTTTTTCCCGTCATCGTCGTAGAAAGCTCGCTGAAAGCACGGCGAGACGATGAGGAAAATCCTCAAAAACGGATTAAATTCTGAATAGCTAACTACGTGTTAGCAACGAATATTAATCAACTCGCGATTAATGATAAACGTCGAAATTTTTGGTATTTTTAAAAATCTCATTACCGCCCAACTTCGCCGCTTAGAATTGTCTTTATTCTGTACGCAAATTAATCGAACTTCGACCTAAAATGATAATTGAACTGCAAACTTTACTCGACCCATCGCGACGTTAAAATTTCACTAATATTTTCGTTTAAAATTTTTTATTTCTTTTTTTTTGTACTTTGGAAAACGGGGAAAAAGTTATTTCTTTTTTTTGTTTTGTTTTTTTTTTTTTGTTTTTTGTTTTTGATTTAACGAGGATTACGAGTAATATACAAATACCGAGTTGGTTCATTCTCATGACTCTCTGCGGTTTGGAGTTAAGAATGCGGCGAGAATGCGCGAGGGTGTGCCAACAGTGCCACGCAGTGTAGGTGGGGATGGTAGATGACATCATCCCATGCCACCAAACCAGCTTCAGAACCAAGCCACTCCACCACACACGGAACCTGTCCTGCCTGCCTCCTGACTGAAGTGGAGAGTTCAGAACACATAAGTATATCAAAGGAGCGTCACAATACTTCAAACACAATTATCCCAATTTTCCATTCTTTTTTTCATTTCTATACATTTTTCCATTTTTTCTTTATCATCAAACTTTCTTCGCATTCTCTTTCTCAATTCTCGTTGTCGCCCCTTTCCGCGTAAACAATATTAATTTTACTAAAATTATACGAAAGAACAAGATTTTCGTTATTAGGAGAGAAAGAAATCGTTCGTTTATAGGCATTAAAACGCGAAAACGGGAAACAACGCGAATCGCGTCACGAAACGAACGAAAGAGAAAATCATTTATGCGAGAATCTTTTTTTTTTTTTTTTTTTTTACGTGACCGTGTGTTCTATTGGGACGGTATAAATTTCCATTCGTATTTTTCAATATAAATATATCGTAACAACAAATAAATCACAGTGTAGAGAAGAAAAATAAAAATTCAACGTTTCGATTAATATGATTTTTTTTGTTTAACGTATTTGTTTCTCTTTTTTTTTTCTTTTATAGATTCTTATTGGAAGAAAATAATAACATACCTATGGGCGCCTGAAAGAAATTTTTTGCAATTTTTTTTGGTTTTTTTTTGTTTTTTTTTGTTTTTTTTTTTTTTTTTTTTCATTAAAGCTGAAAACAAAATCGTGTGTTTGTTTCGAGTCTTTGGCTGAGTTTCTGAGTTTGTCGAGTTAATTTCTCCTCTTTTTTTTCAAATTTTGCTTTTTTCGGATAAACAGTTGGAAAAGCGAATTTTTTAAATATTTCGATCGTCAGTGGATAATAAACGGACAAAGACTCGAAGAAACGATTAATTTGCTGAAATTTGTCTTATAAAAAAAAAAATTAAATTTATTGAGAACAAAAATGTTGTACTTTGTCGTTTTTTCGGATACCTTATTCCGCATGCAGAACGCCGACTTCGACGTTTATTTTAATAATAGTCTTCCTTTTTATCTCTCTCTCTCTCTCTTCGAAACACGAGTTTGTACGTTCCTCGGAAATTCGAGGCTAACAAGCTTGTGTCCGATACGAATCGATTGGCGACGAAAAACGTATATACTTCGTGAAACAACGGCGTAACGAAAAAAAAAAAAACAAATACATATTTCAAATGGATTAGCAATACACGAAATTCTTTTTTTGACTCTCAAATTGCGCCTATCGTTGACTCGAACGAATATCCGTCCTTCGACGCTCTTTCGTGTCTCTCTTCTAATGGTGAAAAAAAAAATCTACAATCGCCTTTGCCGATATACATTTTTCCATACCTGTTCGCGTTTCGCCGTTTTCTCTTCTTTCTCGCGCTTTCGCACCTCCAGGAGATACTCGTTGAAGAGACTCTCACGTTCGCGCATCTTTTCGACGTTTTTGAAACGATCGTCGCGTCCGTGTTTTTGCGCGAAATCACTGAATGACGATCTGTAACGGAAATAAATTTTATTTATTTTATTTATTTTATTTATTTTATTTATTTTATTTATTTTATTTATTTTATTTATTTTATTTATTTTATTTATTTTATTTATTTTATTTATTTTATTTATTTTATTTATTTTATTTATTTTATTTATTTTATTTATTTTATTTATTTTATTTATTTTATTTATTTTATTTATTTTATTTATTTTATTTATTTTATTTATTTTATTTATTTTATTTATTTTATTTATTTTATTTATTTTATTTATTTTATTTATTTTATTTATTTTATTTATTTTATTTATTTTATTTATTTTATTTATTTTATTTATTTTATTTATTTTATTTATTTTATTTATTTTATTTATTTTATTTATTTTATTTATTTTATTTATTTTATTTATTTTATTTATTTTATTTATTTTATTTATTTTATTTATTTTATTTATTTTATTTAATCTACAAAAAAATGTAGAAAAATCTCTCATGCTGCGGTATACTTTTTTTCTCATTAAATATACTCACTTTCCGTGAAGATTGGCTTCTTCAAGCAGTTTTTGAAACTGCTCTTTGCGTTCCTTCATCTTGTTCCTTTTTTCTCGTCGCTCTTCCTCGGCTCTCTCCTTCACATATTTCTCGAACACCTGTTTGCGCTCTTTCGACGTCAGCAGCAGGTATCGCGGGTCGAAGACTATCTTATGAAGTTCCTTTTCCCAGGTGCTGAACGCCGAGACCTTCGGTGTGAGTAAAAAAAAAAATGAATAACGGCAATAGCTCAGTGAATTAAAAAAAAAAAAAAATTCCAGTAAAAAGCGACGAACAATTAATAAGAAATTTTTAATAAAAAATTTGTGAAAATGATAAATTGCAAAAGTTTCTTTGTTTTTTAAAATAAAAAAAAACTTTTTCAATTTATAATATAATGTCCAAAGAAGTATCATCGAAGTATCATCGAAGTAATTTCTTTTTTTTCAACTTTTACTAATAAAAATGGTAATTCTCACAAATTTTACTAATAAAATAAAATATCGAAAAATTAAGAAAATAAAAAATGAAAATTTCGATTCTATTTTTTTTTAGTTTAGTTTGATAATTTGTGTTCTTAATCTTACGTCTTTTTCGGCTAACATGTCTTTGAATGACTTAATTCTCGTTTCCAGAGGTACGATGGCTCTTTCTCTAGCAGCTCTGACTTCAGCTTCGATCGCCGCTTCCTTACCGATGTCGATCGTCTTCTTACTCTCCTTTTCTTCCTCCTCTTTCACGATAACGGCTGAAGAAAAAAATTGAGAAAAAATTGGTTCGTTTAGAAAAAAAAAAAAAAAAAAAATTAACAATCGAAATCCGCGGCAATTAGAAACCAAAAGAAAAAGAAATGTTGCTAACGTTTAGGTTCGTCCTGTTTAATCTTTTTCGCAGGCGTCGGCGCGTCGTCGTCGCTGCTATCGCTGCTGTCTTCGGGTCTTTGATTCTTTGGAGTTCCCAACGCCTCGGGAAGATTCGAAACCATCTTATCAACGTCTTGACGACCAACGAGATCGTCCGGTCGCTCCCACACTGAGATTCGCGATGAAGGATTGTAGAAAAATACACGACCGTCGCCCGTCCAAACGACACACCTTAAAAAAAAAAAAAAAAAAAAAAAAAAAACATTTCACATTAACACGATTACTATGAAACGCTTGAAATGATAAATGAAACGCCTAAAAATATTAACACATTAATATTTTCAGGCGTTTCATTTATCATAAATTTCTTGCAATTTCAGAAATTTAATTCTCAAAGCGGTGAAAAAAATTTCACGAATTTCAATTAATTTAAATTATTTTCAATTGGGCAATTAATTTCAAAAGAATTGCATCAAAGTGTATCCGCATTTGCCGGCAAATCTGCATCACGACATTCCGACGTGAAGCGCGAATCCTGCGGTTTAGTCGAAAAAAAAAAAAAAAAAAAAAAAAAAAATTCTCTGGTATTCGCACTCTGCTGTGAAATATTTGGCTGCAAATACCGATAAACCTTAAGAATATAATTAAGAAATCTTTTTAGAAATAAACGAATTAATAATCAACTGTTGGGCGCTAAATTGCTTCGTAACGAAAGCAACACACGCAGTCAACTAAAGTGTTGTATTTTGCCTCTGCAATTTCTGCTATCCGGATAAGTATCTAATTACCAAGGTGTTCCGGGAACCGGAGTGCTGGAAACTGGTCGCGATTTGTCTTGAGGTTTCGTCGCTTCCTTCGGAGTGCTGTCGTCTTTCTTGGATTTTCCGCTATCACCGTCTTTCGAGTTTTCTTTGGCATCGTTGGCGCTTTCCGGTGGATGTTTCTCCTGTTTAATGGAATCCGGTGTTCCGGCAGTCGCTGGCGGTGCGATTGGTGCCGCGGCGGCCGCTGCTTCATCAGCTTTTTGTCTCAACGCTATCTTCGCGTCTATCAAAGATTAATCGCAATAATTACTCATTAAATTATCATTAATAAATAAATAAATAAATAAACAATTATATATGATACTAACAACTAAAACTGTGATAGATATAGAGTAAGAAACGCAGAAAAAAAAAAATTATGTAACGTAAGCTAAAAAAAAAAAAAATTTTAAATAAAAAAAAAATGTAATCTTCTAATCTGTAACTCTGAAAAAAATAAAATTCGTACTTTCGAGATCTTTCAACGCTTGCGGCTTTTCCCAAACGGATTCACCGGCTTTGCTGTTGTAGTAGTAAAGTCTGCCGTCGGGTGCGCGATGCTCCGTCCACAGCATCGCCGAGGCTACGAGTTCGGCATCGAGTTGCGCGAGAATCGCTGGATCTTCGGCTGGAGTTTGAGGCGTTATAACACCGTGCGGCATCTGCGGCATACCTGTTTAAGATAAATTTGTGTTTAGAAATTAAATTAATTTATTCGATGGCTATTAGTGCGCAAATACTGAGATTTATGCGGAAATTCCAAATTTTCGACAATGAAAATTTAACTTTCTATTTCACTAATCATATCTCCAAATATAGTCTGCGAATTAATTCCAAATTTGAATGTATATTTTCCGAACAATGCGCTCTTCTCGTTAATCAGTTAAAGAATAATCAATTATAGAGAATTTTTTTTTACGATTTCTTTTACCGTAGAAAAGCAAAAATGAAATACGCGAATCTTCGAAATCTCGCATTTCCGTCGATTTTTTCTTCGCGCTATCGCCAGAAATGAAATTCTCAACGATTATAGTTGTTACGGAGTGAAATCTTTACCCCAATTAGCTTGCGGCGGACCGTAGCCTCCGAAAGGCTGAAATCCCGGTGGCGGCATTCCGAAAGGCGCCGCGCCGAAGGGCGCAGCCATCGGTCCTCCAAATTGATTGGGAATTCGATGCTGCATCGGCACCATGTTCGGCGGCGGCTGCATCATGTTTGTCGCGTTCACCGGCGTCGCTGTGTTGACCGATTGCGTGCTGACGATCGTCGCCGCTGTAGTTCCTAATTTGAGACGATAATTTCAATGAGAAATTTAATAATAAAAAACGTATTTGTAAAGTCGTATATCAGTCGCTTATCTCAGCTTCTCCGCTTCCAGTGATTTTTTTTAATGCGACAAAAAACCGAGAAATTGCCGATTTTTTTTTTTTAAGAAAACTATTGTCATCTACTTGTTTTTTTTAACGATAAAAAGGTTTTCTTTTTGATTTTGGGAATTTTTTTTTTTTTTTTTTTCTTTTTTACCATTGGTCTGTGCGACTTCCGGTTGCGCCTGTTGACTGATCTCCGAAGTATTAGAGTCGTTCAGCAAAGGAGGCGGTCCCGTGCCGGGCGGAGCGGTACTCAGCTGATTCATCGGATCGGACGGGTTGCTAGGTGACTGTTGCTCGCTTCCCGATTGCGAGACTCTGTTACCGCTGTCGTTTATTTGTTGCTGAGATTGAACACTCGACGGTCCTACGTTCGCTGCCGTTGCCGATGTGCCGCCAGCGTTTTGTTTAGCCGCACCGTGAACCAGCTGCTCCAGCTACGAAAATTTGTTTTTTGTTTTGTATTTTTTTTCACTTCATTACTGCATTAATTTCATAAACTTATGAAATCAATGGCACTAACGAGCGAATGCTTAAAATAATGCGCTTCATTCGCTTTATTCGCTTAATAAATTTCATAAAATTCGTCAATTTAATGAATTTTTCACTTAATGAATTTCATAAAATTCGTAAATTTTATTAATTTTATTTTTCTATTGCACGACGATTGTTTCTGAACGAAATAATCGTCGTGCGCAACAGAAAAATCATCGCAAGTTAATTGTTTTATTAAATTTTACTAAGTTTCCTTTGAAATTCGCGTCACATTCTGCGATCGCTATTTTGTCAATGAATTATACGTCCGCCAGTCTTTGCCACTTTTTTTAACAACAATTGTTATCCGGGAATTAGAGAAATATAAACAAACCTGATCTTGCACCATGACTTTCACGTTTGGTCCCTCCGGTTTCGTCCACGTCGTCTCTCTCGATCGAATATTGTAATAGTAAGACTTGCCGTCCGACGTCTTAGTTTCCACCCATACCTCGCCGTTCAGATCGAGTCCTGGAATGTTAGCTTGTTGCTGTCCCTGCTGTTGCTGTTGCTGTTGCCCTGGAATCTGTGGAAGAAAAATCCACATAAATAATGAAATGATATTAAAAAAAAATTCGACTCAAGTCGAATGGCGATTTATGTTCGACGAGTTAATGGATTTGTGTAAAAATGTCTATAAACTTCGATATTTTTGCAGCGTATTTCTGACGCACCTGTGCGTTCCCTACAAATCTGTGTGTCTATGAATAACAGTAATTCATTAACGAGTTCCGTTAAACAGTTAATAATCCAATAATCAGCGGTACATATCGATACCATTAGTATAATCTTTGGAAAAAAAAATTCAACGACAAGCTAAAGAACTAAATAAATAAATTTACATACACTATTCATATTTGGAGGTCCGATGCCCGGCGGTCCGTACTGCGCGGGTCCCGCACCCATCGGACCGTTCATCATGTGTGGCGGAGGCTAAAAAAAAATTGCAATAATGTTTTCGTAAAATTACGACAAAAAAAATTTATTTTTGAAAAATCAGAAATTTTTTTTTTTTTTTTTTACCATTCCAGGGGGTCCCATGAGATTCGGCGGTCCCATCAAATTTGGCGGTCCCATTGGACCCCAACTGGGATCAAAGGGCGGAGGCCCCCTGAATCTCGGTCCCGCGGAACCCGGCGGACAATTTGCTCTCGGCGGACCTTCAAACGGATAACCGTTGTTGGCGCCCCTGAACATCGGACCTCGAGGGCCAAATCCGCCTCTACCACGGAAGCGCGGAGGGCCGCCGCGCATTGAGTAGTCGTACCCTCGGCTGTGGAAACATTTTCACTTAGAAAAACAAATTGTGGTCTCCGACACTGGCGACTCGATGAAAACTTGTATTCCACGATCTTTTTTTTACTTTTTTCGCCGCCAAAAAACGTTCGGCTTTAAAATGGGAGGGAAAACAGTTTTTGGAGATATTTATTTTTTCTTTTATGTTCGAAAATTTTTACCCAAAACCGGCTCTGCCGCGAGGCATGAAATGCCTGTACTCGTCGCCCTCGTAGTTGTAATCACTTTCGCCTTCTTCCATTGCCTCATCGTTGTGTTCTTGTTGCTGTTGCTGTTGCTGCTGCTGTTGTTGGTGTTGTTGCTGTTGCTGTTGCTGCTGTGGCTGCTGCGGCTGCTGCTGTTGCTGCTCGTTGTTGGTCACAGGAACGTTCTCGGCTACCGGTGCCGGTTGCTGTTCGCTCGTCACTTCCATCCCTCGGGCGTTGAATCACGCGCGTTCGAACACTTTTTTAATTTATTTTTTATCTATCGACGAATCTCGCGATACCGACGATTCGTCAGTCGTAACCGCGGAACGGGGACATTCGGTTTTTTTCGAAACGACCGAAAAATATTTCGCGTGTTTATCAATTCGGCTTCGATGCCAGTAACCCCCCCCGAGTACGAGATGAAGGTTGGAACGAACGCCGCAAACAAATCACTATTTTACCACGAAATCAGCCTCGTAAACACATTGCTGGCGTGCACCGACAATAAAGTCACTAGAGATTTTTTGGGAACCTTTTTTTTTTCACACTCTATCCGTCAGGGACTAGTGAAGAAGCGTTTCTCGCGCTATCGCGGTTCACGTTTCCGGTTATACCATCGTATAGCCGGAAACTCGTGGCAGCTTGGCGCTCTTTTCGAGCTTTTGCGATAAAAGAATTTATTCTTTAAAATAATTTATTTTCTTTTACTTCCGACATCACGCCAAAGGAAATCCATGTAAAATAAAATATGTAGGAAGTTATATTCATTGCTGAACATTTTTTTAAAACAATGTATATAGCGAATTTTTCACTATCGCTGTATTTCCAGTCGGTATACTATCGTCGACGGTAGTCAATTAGTGCTAAAAATAATTATCGTGAAGAAATATATAATTAAACTCAGCTTCGCTAGATCTCCCAGGGGGGGCGTGATTATTGTTTTCTCGCGAACTTTTGGCGGGTAATAGCAACACGAAGAACGAAAACATAGTATGGAAATGGAGGTTTCACCGTGAGCCGACAACGTGCATTCTGGAACGCAAACACTTGTTGAACAAACAAAAACAGCACGCGTAAATTTATTAACGAAAAATTCAAAAATGGTGATAGCGAAGGACGATTGTCCGGACGAACTGTTTCTGAAATCCAAAGATGGCAAAGCTCCGATCATCGAGAGAAGGAACGCCGATTACAAAGACTACTCGTCGGGATTCAAAGAAAGGGCCACTGATTTTTCGAAACAATTCGCTCACATGTACGCATGTCGACTCGGTGAATTAAGAGAAATTTTGGTCGAAAAAGCCAAAGCCAAGTGGGGTAAGTCGATAATCGTAAGAAATTCATTCATTGATTCGTTTATATTCAACTTTATCGTGGTTACAACAAATCTTACAAATAATGATAAATTATTATTATTATTATGAATTCTTCGTGTTCATTTGAAAATTAACATTCTACAAATTCATAAAAATTGTTTTTATTTTATATTTTATCGAGATATTAAAAAAAAAAACCAATAAAAATCGATTTTTGTGACTCTCAGGCAAAGTTGATATAGTGAAACTCGCAGATCTCGAGCACCAGGAAGAGAATCGTTGTGTCGTCATTGGCACTCTGTACAAACATCAACAATGGAAACCCTCTATACTGCGCGAACTCTCTGACGAAGCTGCCGAAGAAATCGTCACGGAACGTGGCGAGGATTACTGCGATGAAAAGGATCAGCCGTTTCTGGAGGATGAGATGCTGCGCATCAAACTTGTCGGTGACAAAGTAGATATCGGCGAAATTATCACTGGAGTCGTCTGCGCCATCGTCGGACACAAAACAGAGTTGGGAACTTTCGATGTGAGATCCTTCTTCCCATCGCTTACCAGAAAAAGTTTATTTTGACAAAACGCGAAATTTTTTTTTTTTTTTTTTTTATAAATCCTTTTTTTCACATAATGATACATAAATGAAAACAAATATTACGAATAGATTTCGTAAAAATATATGTTTGTTTTCATTTCTTTATTTTGTGAAGAAAAATTCATTTTTCGTATATATTTATTTATTTTTTATAAAT
The DNA here is from genome assembly GCA_963971235.1 of Cryptus armator. Classification (NCBI taxonomy): domain Eukaryota; kingdom Metazoa; phylum Arthropoda; class Insecta; order Hymenoptera; family Ichneumonidae; genus Cryptus; species Cryptus armator. The sequence goes on from OZ020233.1 coordinate 23,978,728, forward strand.
CTCATCATTTTTATTTATTCATTTATGTTTTTCAGATGTTTTACGCGATTTTAAAAAAATTCTTTTTTCGTTATTTTACCAATTTTAATAATATATATTTCAAAGTACGAGTCTCAGTTGTGAAAAGTTAAAACACCTAATTAACGTCATAATAATTGTTATATTGCGTAAAAGAAAAAAAAAATCTATATATTTTTGAAAATTAAAAGACAATTGATGGCGGTAAAGAAGAATCATTGATATTAGTTTCGATAGCGCTTCGTCCTTTACGAGAAAAAAAAAGAGAAAAGAAGACGTACATTTATCGTTATCGGTAGTACCTTATCGTTAAGATCAATCGTATCGTCAGTAGCAAAAAGTTATTGGCGCGTTTAGTGTCCCTAAAAAAAAAAGAAAAAATGAAAACGATGCGTAATGTTTAAATTTAATAAACAGCAATTTTTTTCGCGTCCATTTTTTAGATGGAAGACTGGTGTTTTCCCGGCTGTCCATCGAAATCCATTGTCAATCGTTCTTCCTCAACGGGAAAATTGATTCTCGTTTCCACTTTGGATTTGGTGAAAAACGCCGAATCGTTAGCGACGAGTCTGTTGGCGGAGTGGATAAACGGAATGGCGGGAAATCTCGAGGCGCAAACGCAACAAGCATCCGTTGTACGCGTCGTTATCACCGGTAACAGCGTTTCCGCTTCCGCGCCGAAGAAAGACAAAGATTTCTTGGTCAACGCCGCCGACAATAACGAAGCATTAGCGCAGATTTCCGGCACTATTGAAAAATTGGATTGTTGGCTCGACGAGATACTCGGACACTGTTGCGTAACCCTTATGCCGGGACAACACGATCCCACGAATTACATGTTACCGCAGAAACCTCTTCATCGTTTTATGCTCCGCAAATCATTCAGGTAAAACATTGTTCCCTGTGAAATAAAAAAACCATGAAAATCGCCAAAAAAACAACGGTAACGGCGATGGAGATTACGGTACCATTTTTCTAAAAAATTTCCTTTCTTTCGCAGATACGCAAATTTCAAAGGAGCGAGCAATCCATGGCTCGGCAAAGTCGACAATAGGGTGATAATGGGTTCCAGCGGACAGCCGGTAGAAGATATTATGCGAGTTTGCGGTCCCAAGAGTCAGGAAACGCCACTTCAATGGCTCGAGAAAACTCTTCATTGGCGACACTTGTGTCCCACGGCACCGGACACTCTGCCGTCCCATCCTTACTACGAGAAAGATTTGTTCATAATGAAGCAATGTCCGGACATATATTTCGTCGGCAACACGGAAAAATTCGAAACTAAATTGTTCAAAGGTAATTCGAAGGTTTTTTTTTTTTTTTTTTATCGAATTCTTTCTCTTTTCGCAAATCGTTATTTTTCTTTCTTTTTCGTGATTCTCTTACAGGCGCGGAGGGTCAAGTCGTTCGGCTTATCTGCGTTCCACGATTTTCCACAACGAAGAGCGCAGTTCTCGTGGATCTGGAGACTCTCGACACTCAGACGATTTCCTTCGGAAGCAGCTAATCGATCGTTTCTTCACGCATTTTCACAATTTTCTACTCATTTTTTTTTTTTTTTTTTTTTCTACTCAATTTAAAATTTTATGGAAAAACAAAAAAAGAACCGCTGATATTCGATTTGCACAAAAGATTTAATGCGTCCGGTACCTTGAATAAAAATAGAATTTGCGATCCTATATTCGCGAGAATTTTTTTTTTTTTTTTTTCGATAATTGTAAAAATTTGTAGCAAAATTTTTTTCTCTTCGTAATATTCGACACTTTTTTTTTACGAAAAGTTGAATTCTATTTGAATAATGGAATGTAATTTACAACACAAATAATAACTTTGAATTAATAGAAAATGAACGGATCCGGAGACGAGTGATATATCAGAATTCTGATTTTACGCGAATTTATATTACAAATCTCTGTGATTGCGAAAATAAGTTAATTTTCTTTAAGACGTTTGTATCTGAAGTCGTAATGTTTTGTGCGAAACGAATAATCATACAAGTTTCTCGTATGTACGATGAACGACGAATGTTAATGCTAAAAAAAAAAAAAAAAAAAAAAAAAAAAAAAAAACGAAAAAAAAAATGATGTGCGACAGACAAAACTTTGGACTTTTGAATTGGCACGTTTTTATTCCAATTTCTCTTTATCCGAAATCGTCCGTATTATTATTATATAAGGTATTTTATAATTATAATCATAAATTACAAGGTTTTTTTTTTTTTTTGTACAAAATAATCGAATCCCTCGAAGCGTGAGTTTTTGTTTTTTTACGTTTTCTTTTGCATCATTTTTTTTCTCGATCCGAACTGAGATTCCCAGAACAAAGAAAGGAAGAAAAAAAAGAATCGTTTTGTGATGAATGAATAGTGTAAACGACGATAATCGACTAACATTAACGAAGAGAATAGATGAAAGGAAAAGAGGAAAGAAAAAAAAAAAAAATCAGAAAATGTTTTTAGAGAAGAAAAATAAATGAAAAAAAAGAGGCGAACGATAAAACAAATGGATCGCGCGTAAGAGGAGAGGAAAAGAAAGAAAAGAAAAGCCGAGGGAGAGGCAAACCTTTAAAACGGTTTCGGGAATGAAAAATGAAAAAAAAAAAAAAAAAAAAAAAAGAAATCGTAGAGATGCGCTGCTACACATGAGAGAGAGAGAGAGAGAGAGAGAGTACGGATAAATTCTAACGCTTTGGCCCTTTCGTTTAGTAATTCTATGATCGATAATAATAATAGTATAATAATAATAATAATAGTAATAATATTAGCAGTAAAAAACATGTTTCGCAGTGGGAACAGAAAATCCTTCGCGAAATTGCAAACACAAATGTGGCGGTAATATTTTACACTTTTTTTTTTTTTTTTGTTACCCTCGTTTATTCGCGATGAGAGCAATGAAAGCTTTTTTTTGTTTAAGTTTTCTTCTTTTTTTTTTTTTTTTTTTTTCTTTCAATCATAGAGTCCTTTCCCAGCGTCTCCGTTAATAATCAATCAATCGCCGATTCAGGTAAAAGCAATCCATGAAGTTATAAAATTTATATTTATAATACACTTTACAGATTCAATAATACTATTAACTTAAGGTGCATATGTCACATTACCCACAGGTATATATAACAATTGACAGGTAGCTTCCGCATATGTAGTAACGTTTTGTTGCTGTTTTTTGTAAATTTTTGTTTTTCCGTTCATTTTCGTTTCGGCGACTTTTCATCGTCACTTTCGTCATCGAGGCTCGCGATAGCGTTTAAAAAAAAAAAAAAAAGAATCGCTGCGAAACGATGCGCTCGAACGACCAAAAACACGCGACAACGACACTCCTTACGAAGTATTAGCAGTAGCATTACAGAGAGATGACGAATTTATCTCATAATCATTAGAATTATTATCGCGAAGACGATTATTCTCTCCTATCTCTTGGCCGTCGGACGAATTCTCTCCTTTTCAGTATCCCTGTCGTCGGCTACCGTCCATTCCGGATCGTTCGGATCCTCACCCTCGACGTCGCAACACGCCGATTCCGTTGAATCCGATTCCGGCGATTCCATTTCGACTTCCTGTCGACAATTTTCAAAAGGTTAATCGTTAAAAAAAAAATGCTAAAATTATATGTTAATTTTTATTAATTACGTATACATTTTTTCAGAATTTTGTTTACTCTTTGAAAATTGCGTATTTTTTTTTTTTTTTTTTTTTTTCATTATTGAGATGTATTTACGAATCTATTTGATAAATCTTCCGGAAACTTCTTGGATGCAATAGGTGATCTCATGAAAAAAAAAAAAAAAAAAAAAAATGGAATCGGTTGGAATTTTTCATTTATACAGAAATTATAGTTTACAACTCTTTCAGAGAAACAGAAAACAATGGATATCAGTAATGAAAAGTTTTTCAACGAAAAGTTAAATTTTTAATTCCTCAGAAACAAATTTGAATCGAAAGGATAATGAGGAGAATAAAATTAAAAAAGAATAAGAAGCTTACATCGTCACCCTTATCCTCTTCTCTGGAGCATAGAGATCCGGTCGATGGTTGCCAGTGACCGTCCGGCATGACTTCGAGCATTTTGTCGTAAACCTCTTCAGCCAATGGAAACGTTCGCGGATCGTATGGTGATATCTGTATTTCAAATGCCCGCTTCATTGAGCAATCGACTTTATCAGGTTTCTGTATAACTTGTATTTCATACGACGTATGCGCGACGAAAGCTTTTCACACAATCGCTTACGTTTTTTTTTTTTTTTTTTTCTAGCGTTCTAATATTTTATTTTTACGATTTACAGATTTTTTTTTTTTATTCTATGATATTTAACTATCTATGGAAGTTAATAAAATGTTGAGATTCCACGAGAGTCGGTGAAGTGATCGATATGCAGATAAAACAGATTTTTTGCTATTTTCCAGAAACTCGAAATCTTCGATTATCCTTCGTTAGAACAGAAATCAAAAGCGTATCGTTATATCGTTACATTTTTTTTAGTTTTCAAGATATGATGATTTTATGGAATGTTAATATTCAAATGAATGTTTTTTTTTTTTTTTTTTTTTGTGTCTTTTCGGCGTTTTTCAAGAGAACTTAAGGATAAACGGCAAATTACCTCGTGTTCGTCATCGGCGAAGGAACTTCCCGTGTCCTCCTTGACGATTCTCATTGTTGATATGGTTCTTCGTCTTATAGCGTTTTGCAACGAGGAACCACGGTGACTATCGAGATTAGCGTTATGCTGTTGTTGGTGATGATGATCCGTTTCCTGGTTGACGCACGAGGGCGTCGCCGGTGGCGAGGTGATCGGCGACGTGACATCGCCACCGAAATCGCTCGCGTGCGGCGACATTGGATCTGGTAAAACGATAAGATAAAAAAAATCAGTGAAAATTCATCATTTCGCAGTGAAATAGCTTCGGCATTTTTTAGTAACGAAGAAATTTGGTTTTTGGAATTTTTTTTTTGAAAAATTTGCTTTAAATACCGAATTTTTAAAATCTGTTTTTTCATTTTCATCGGAAAAAAAATTAGTTTGACCGATAATTTGTTGAACAATTTTTTTTTTCACCTATTTGTTAATAAGATTTTGGAATCATTTTTATGCAAAATCAATCTTTTCAGCACCTTATATATAAGTGATATTTTTTTTATTTTTTTTTTTGTGATTTTTATTTTTTTTATTTTAGGTTTTTTTTTATCTCATCGAGAAGTGTTTGAAATATCTCTCTGAATTCTCACTTTTGAGGGCATTGAACACCACTCAGCGCAAGGATTACGTTAAGGAAACTTATGAGATGAATCTTCTAACTGTGAAATCTCTTTTCCATAAAAAAAAGTGTCTTATCAATAGCTGCGACACTTTTCTGTATCGAAATATGTGAAAAATGCGAAATTCTCAGTGTTTTTACGATTAGTTTTCAGGGAAATGAAGTGCACCTGGTGTATTAGCTCCGCTGTCGGCTCTACTGTCCGCTCGCCGACTCTGACGAATTCTGCTCTGATGCGGCATATTCACATAAGTCATGAAGCGCTTGTTTTCCTCGCGTTCGCTTCTCTCGTGTCGCAAAGCTATCGCCTCTTCCGACACGTCTTCAACCTGTGGTAACACATAAATCTGTGTCAAAAATGAAAAAAAAAAAAAAAAATATAAATAATCTATTGGATTTTTTTTCCGCGTAAAAGTAAAATATGTCTCCGTCGGTGCGTCGCAATTTAATCGATATAAATTTTCAATTTATCTGTTATTCGTTCTTTTTGAAAGATATTTCTAAATTTTGTTAAATGAGATTTCGCGAATTTTATATAGAAAAAAAATATGTGAAAAAACACAAAATTCAAAGCAAATTGAAAAATCTGAAAAAATTCATACGTATTCCGAAAAATGAACAAATAATTTTCATTAAAAAAAAAAAAAAAAAAATTGGGTTTCCGGGAAATTTTGTTGACAAATTAATTTTTTCATCAATTTGTTAATTTCCATTAAAAAATCCGACTTTATGCGTCTAAAAACGATTTACTGTCTTGTATCGTATTTGTCGAAGGAAAGTATGAAAAAGTTGCGTCGATACAGGAGCTTTAAATAGTCTATATCTCCTGTTACTCACATCACTGTCTTGACTAGGCCTGTGTACGACACCATTCTTCACATCCATCTTCGACGCTTCCTCGCATAGCCTCCACCTAAAGTTGAAGACACAAATAAGCAAAGTTTAGAATTACAGTTTCGACTAAAATCCAGTAAAATGCCTTAAAACTGTAAAACTATAAAACAGAAATTCAAGGGTAACATCGGCTGTCTTGTGACGTTCTTTTCCTTTATAAACTCGGATATTAGATTTTTCTATTTGCTTTGAATTTTGTGTTTTTTCACACATTTTTCCATATAAAAAAAAAAAAATTCAAAGCAAATTGAAAAATCTGAAAAAAATTCATACGTATTCAGAAAAATGAACGAATCATTTTCATTAATAAAAAAGTTGGCTTTTCGGAAAATTTGTTGACCAATTAATTTTTTCATCAATGTGTTAATAACATTTTGAAATTATCATTATGCAAAATTAATCCTTTCAGTACCTTTAATATGCATTAATTTTTTCAGATTTTTATACCATTGAGAAGTATTTGCAAATTTATCTCATTTTTCTCGAATTTATGCGAAACGAACGCGAAGCGACGGAACAACCTTAATTCTGTTATTTATTATACAGTTTCGCAAAGATCCGGTCGGACGCGCATTTTGTACTGAAAATAATATTTTTTTTTCCTTTTTCCTTTTTTTTCCCTTTTTGCTTTTTTGCTTTTTTAAGTTTCGTAGACGATAGAGAAATGTTTTGCCAATCAAGCGATCATAAAATTGATTGTCACAAGATAGCCGAGAAATCTCTTTCTACATATCCAAACATATCCAAAGATTTTTCAATGTTTACGAAGGTTATTTCATCGCAAAAAAAATGATGACCAACGAGACTCACTTTGGTGTCAGTATTTCCTTGTACTGCAGTTTCTCCAATCTGGTAGAAGCCGCTACGCTGTAGGGTATGACGATGTTATCGATGTCGTAAGAATTCTGTCTCAGTCGCCTATTGAAATAAACAAATTTTGTATTAAGACGCGAAAAACGTGAGTGACGAATGGACATTTAACAACAGACGAGGCGTGAAGGTACAGAACGGGAAACCTTATTTTAAACTGAGAAAGTTAACGAAAGTAACAAACAGAAAGTATTAAAAAGAAAATAATAATTTTACCCATGCGAATTCGAACTCTTTTCCCTGAGTGAATTTTTCTCCGCATTGGCAGTAGTCGTATGATGAGATTGCAACGGAGAAGGCACCGGTGACGAATTTTTGCTGGAACCCGACAACGCGCTGGCATCGTCCTCGTCGTCGGGTTGCGGCGCAACTTTTGCGGCCCTTTTTCTGCTTCCGCCGCCACTTCCGCTGCCGCTCAGTCCGTGAATGCTTCCGGTTCGGTGGCCCAGACGTTCCCTCTTACCCTTCAGCATCTTCCTCTTTATTCCTGGTAAATCGGAAAACACAAAATATCGTTACACGTTGGAAAGTTACTTAGAAATTGGAAATTCAGTTAAAAATTGAAAAAAAAAAAAAAAAAAAATCGAAAATTTCGTTAATAATTTTAAATTCACTTAAACGATTGAAATTCAATTAGTTTTTTTAATGAAAATTTTAGAAATCGAAAAGTTAAAAAAAATTCAACATATTTGTTGAATAAATAATTTTTCGCGATAAAGTGGGGAATTAAAATGTGAAACTCACTCGCTGTGAGAATACTCGACGATGATTTCTTGATTCTCGACGTATACTTGGTTCTGTGTTCGGGTTGAAATTGTTGTTGTTGCTGCTGCTGTTGCTGTTGTTGTTGCTGTTGTTGCTGCTGCTGTTGTTGCTGCTGCTGCTGTTGCTTTTTGCTTCTTCTTTCCGTTCCACTTTCCTTGTCCTTTATTCTCGGCATTCGATGATTTCCACGCAGCATCTTCTGCTGCCAGTCTACGGATCTCATGATCGCCTCGAAGTGAGTCCCATGAACAACATCTGTTCGATAAGCCAAAGAAAAAGTTTTTATTAATTAGATTTTCGTACCAAAAGGCGAAGAACGAGAAAACTTATCGTAAGGTCCTTCCATAGGTAACTAACTACAAGAAATATAACGATTTCTTTGCACACGACGAGATGATATAAATTTGCAATTATTTTTTATGCCGTTACCGCGATTTCTCCAAATTCCATTCAACAGATACATCGTATCATTTTTTTTGAAATCATAGATTTACCGCAAAAAATTAACTGCGAAATATGTTGTGAAAACATCTCCAGAGAAAACAGGAACTTCCGTTGAATATTTTCCTTTTTTTTTTACTTTAACGACCTTTTGGAGAGATATTTGATAAAAATAGATTGACAAACCGTTTCAATACCTAAAAAAAAAAAAAAAAAAAAAAAATCCGCAAATTTTTTTTTAAAACTTCAAAAATATTATATTAAATTCACGAATAGATTTTTACCAAAATAATACATATTATGATGCATATAAAAAAAATACTGACATCCCGCCATCAATAATTGGGATGAGAAAGCAACGAATTGCAAAACGCCAGTAGCAACTGCTTTCGTGTCCAATTTTTATTGCGTTCCTTTCGAAAAATCGTAATATTCATAATAATAATTACCATCGGGGAAGGAAAGAGCGGGATGAAAACTCGGATCGACGCGTGCCACTCTCTCGGGAACGGAAAGCAGTTCGATAGGTTCCTGCGGTTGTCTGGGATCCGGTCTACCGGTACATAGTGCGCATGCCGGCAATACGCGATCGCAGTCGCATCTGACGGTCGAGGGTTTCGCCGCTCTCTTCGAGAGTTCGTGAAGTCTATCGACTTGCAGTAATTTTCGTTTCCTATAAAGTCCGGAGATAAAGGGACGCGTGCGACTCGCCGACGGTTCGTTGATCTCTGGAACATTGCAGCGTCCCGTCGATCCCGGTAATACGCCGCTGTAACCGTTTACAGTTTCGGTATTTTCCAGGCAAACGAGACCTTTCGTCGATCTAACTTGACGCTGAAGATCGTTGTGCTGACGTATTTTGTACTCGAGATCTGAGATTTGTATTTGCAGCCACGTCCACCGCGATGCAACGCCCGCCCTGTCCTGAGCGTATCGCCAACTTGCCCTCTTGGAGCTGTAAAATTCAAAAAAACAATATTAGTTTCATCGCTTTCACTTCCAAATTATCCATTTTTTTCCTACGATTTTTGAGAATTTTACAATTATTTATGGTGATACTTTATCCATATATGAGAAGAAATTTTGTAGAAATTTTATAGAAATTCGAAATGCAATTTTTTGTAGAAATTTTAGGGAAAATTAATTTCGGTAACCGAACCAAAAAAAAATTATATTCGGCTATCGAAATCATTGTTATTTTTTTTTTTTTTTTTTTTTGCTTTTTTCCAATACAGTGTTAGTAGCGATTTCTTAAGTTTCATTAAAGTTTAGTTTATTAGGAAATCAGCAGATTTTTTAGTTTTATAAGAAAAAAGAAAAGAAATGCGAAACAATGTACGCATGAGATGTGTTATTGTACTGTTTTTCTGAAAAAAATAACATTTGCAATTGGTTACGCAAAAGCTTCGCTGGTACTCCACAACTGAGTCATCGGACTCGTGGGATCAACGATGATGCAACATCGCCTCGACAGTGCGAAAGATTCTGCGACGAATCGATCGCCCGAAATTCCAAAGGCGACCCCGCGACAACACACTATGTAACACCGGTACGAAGTACAGATTTCGATGGAAACGAAAAAAAGAAAAATTCAATGTACAAAATTCTCGAAGTTTCGATAGTTATCGCCGATAGTCCAAAGTCGCAGATGAAAATAAATGACTCTAATGAAAAATGACAAATTTTTTATTGTCGGGGGAAAAAAAAAAAAGAAAAAAATGTCCGAAGATAAACGGAGAATATTTAATAAATGTGCGGAAATTAAATTTTCTATTTCAACGAAAAGGTTTATTATGCTCTTCGGTGCGATTAAAGTGCTAAATAATAAAGGAATGTGGATATCAATAGCGATTTTTTTTTTTTCGATTATTGCCTGAAGTATTATTTTGTTATTGATAGACTTTGATATTATTTAAAATGAGAGAAAATTGCAAATACTTCTCGATGGTATAAAAATGTGAAAAAATTTATGCATATTAAAGGTATCGAATAGATTAATTTTGCATAATAATAATTCCAAAATGTTATATTAACAAATTAATGAAAAAATAAATTGGTCAACAAATTTCGCGGAAAGCGAATTTTTTTTTTTATAGAAATTATTCGTTCATTTTTCTTAATACGTATGAATTTTTTCAGATTTTTCAATTTGCTTTGAATTTTTTTTTTTTTGTTGTAAAAATTATTCGTTCATTTTTCTGAATCCGTATGAATTTTTTCAGATTTTTCAATGTGCTTTGAATTTTTTTTTTAATGAAAAAAATGTGTGAAAAAACACATCGACTTTTCTCGCATTTACTTTAAAAGAGATGCATAAAATAAAAATTGGAGAAAAAAAATGACTACTCACATAGGAAGTGTCTGTTGATGAGGATTATTAAAAGTCTGCATTTCGTCGCAGCTTTCGCCTCCGGAGCTCGAAGCGGTGCATTCCGAGTCCAACTGACTTTCGACGACGTGCAATTGTTTGACGAGTGGTCCAGCGACGTTTTCGACTTCGTTGCCGTCAACTTTAACCTGTGGATTTCCAAAAATCGGCAATCTACCGGTCGTAGCGCTGGAATTGCCTCTTTCGTTTCCCGCCGCAGCGGCATTGTCGCTCGATCCGGCGCCGAAGTACCGACACAATACGCGTTGCCTGTTGCTAACGCTGTTACTCTGTATAGCGCAAGATTTCTCAATTTTCCCAAGAAATTCGCTTAAACTTCCACCGAATTCGGGAAAATTTCTAACTCCCGTTTTATCGCCGATATTAGCGATTTCTTGAAAAAAATATTTCTTCACACTGTGATGCGCCAATTCCAGTACACCGGTCGTTTCTTCAGCAACATGACGACCGACGAGACGCGCCTGAAGTTTTCTCAATCTTCTCAACAAAAATGCGCACCGTCTCTCGCTTTCGAATTGACGATTTTCCGCTGTTTCCTGAAGATTTCGCAAATTCGCGTTAACCCGCTGCGCTTCGTTTTCCTGCGTCTCGATATTACCGATAACAATGTTATCGGTGCAAAGACTATTCATAACGTCGACGTCGACGTCATTTAGAAGGTCGCGTTCGAAGGACGAAAAACCTTCCGGTATCGGAAACATCTCGACGCCCTGCGGTTGTTCAACGGAACTCGTCATCGACGCAACCGATTCGGCGCCTTCCATTGATTTTATAACTTGCAGTATCTCCTCGACGTTCTGACCGATGTCCGGCACTCCTGACGGCAAATCGTCCGTCGTAAACGTCGTCATAATACGATCGACGTCGAGATGATCGTCTTTGTCGTCCTCATCGACGCAGACGGACGTAAGATCCGATGGTACCAATGTACCCATCGCGCTTTCGTTTTCCACCGGTGTATGAATCTCCAAACTATTCTCCAATGAATTTTCCGTCGCTAAACCAATAGTTTGCTCGGTCGTTATTCCCATCGATGTGGATGCGGCGATACCGGTTAGACGATTACCAGCTGACGACGTTGTTACGATATAACCCATCGCTTCGGTCCGTTGACCATCGGATGGATCGATGTTCATTATAATAGATCGTTCCGGTTGTTCCGGCTTATTCGCCAATATATCGTTCGTTTTCGTTGGCGTAATAACGCAATCGAACAACGACGACGTACCGTTGTGAATTTTCGTTGATTTTTTTTTGTAGATTCTCGTGATATCCTTGCCGTACGAATTATTAGTGTACGTTGACGAATTTGATAACGACGACGATGACGTGGCGTACTTGCGCTTGTCAACGACGCCGCGATGATCGACGACGCCGTCGTCGACGTCGATCCGTTCACCACCGACGACACCAGCACCACCGGTCCCTAAAAATTCGTCCGTTTTATCGCTATCGACGTTGACGAACTTTGACGACAGGCTATCGAGACCGTTGCTGTATTTCGACGAATTGATGACATCACGAATGAGGTCCTTCGATATGCCGCGCAAGCAATGCTCGTCTATCTTCGACGGCTTTACGCTCGGTGACACAACGAACTTTGCCAGGACCTCGCGATTCTGGCAGACCTTTGAAAGATGAAAAAAAAAAAAAAAAACAATTATTCATTGCATCGAATTACTTTTTTTTTTTTTTTTTTAGAAAAAATTCATATGATTTCTACAAAATGAAAAGATTCATTTGAAATAAGAAGAAAAAAAATGTTTCACTGACTATTTTTTAAATTATTTATTTATTTATTTGTTAATAACATTTTCGCGTTGTAGGAAACGCGATTTTTTTCTTATTTTTCCCGTTCGGAGTTCTTTTCTTCACGAGAAAATCACTTCTTTGCCCGCAAATTTACTTTCTTTCTCGAAAATTTACTTTTTGCTCGCAAAATTTACTTTTTCGCCCGCAAAATTTACTTTTTCGCCCGCAAATTTACTTTTTTACCCGCAAATTTACTTTTTCGCCCGCAAATTTACTTTTTTGCCCGCAAGTTTACTTTTATCCCCGCAAATTTACTTTTACCCCCTCAAAAAAAAAAAAAAAAAAAAAAAAAATTGTCAACTTTCCACCGGCGTTGCAGGCATCGAATGCGATAATTTTAGCGTAGTCAGGAAAAAATGTATATATGTATATATTTTTCGTATAGTTTAAAAAATAAATAAATAAAGCCAATTAATAATTAATAATGAGTAATTTTAATGTAATAAATTAATTTTAATTATTTTTTTCTTATTTTTTTTTTGTTGGTATTTGAAAGGATTGTCGTGTTTACCTGAGCAGCCTGTTCAGCGGAAAGAAATCCACCAGCCGGTAACGGGGGTAGCAAATTGTCGGGTTTTTGTGGACCGCTTTCCGTCAGAGCAGGGGCCATCACTGCCACTGACGTTGCAGGTGCTGCTGCCTCGACATCCAGAGGAGCCCACCCGCCGCCTCTGCTACTCCCACACCTGCGCTGCTCAGGCGCCGTGCTCACTCCCATTCATCCATCGCCTCCACTTTGTAGCTTTTCTTTTTTTTTCTTTTTCGTTTCCCACCGTCGACGGACAATTCTAACGATTTTTTTCAATCCTCGAGATCGCTCTTCACGCCCTCGAGATCGATTGTAAATCAGTGCGACGCTAAGTCGTTACGATGGTACCGCAAGCCTCGCGATCGTTCATCTTCTTCATCGATGACTTCGATCGACGAATGTCTTTCGCGATTCTGCAAATGAAAAAAAAAAAAAAAAAAAAAAAACACAATAAATTAATTGAACAATTGTTCAACAATTGATTAACTTTTTGTATATTGGTGGTTTCGCGCATTGATAAGGAAAAATAAGAGACGAAAAAACATTTTTACGAAATAAAAAATATTTTATGGTAGTTATGGCGCATCGCGTTCGTTTCATAGTATAAAAATCGGAAAAAATTCATGCATATTAAACATACTGAAAAGATTAATTTTGCATAATAATAATTTCAAAATGTTATTAACAAATTGATGAAAAAATTAATTGGTCAACAAGTTTCCCGGTAATGCAAATTTTTTTTTTATGAAAATGATTCGTTCATTTTTCTGAATACATATGAATTTTTTCAGATTTTTCAATTTACTTTGAATTTTTTTCTTATATGAAAAAATGTGCGAAAAAACACAAAAAATTCAAAGTAAATTAAAAAATCTGAAAGAATTCATACGTATTCAGAAAAATGAACGAATCATTTCTATTAAAAAAAAAAGTTGAGTTCCCGGAAAATTTGTTGACCAATTAATTTTTTCATCAATTTGTTAATAACATTTTAAAATTATTATTATGCAAAATTAAATTTTTCAATACCTTTAATATGCATGAATTTTTTCAGATTTTTATACCATCGCGAAGTATTTGTAATTTTCGCTCATTTTTCTCGAATTTATGCGAAATTAACGCGAAGCGACATAACTACCTTAAGACACCAAAGCATTGTATTAAAAAACAAACGGCTTTGTCCTCAAAAAAAACAACAATAGATTTTATGCACATTCCGAACTTTCTATTTGTTAGTTCCTTACATAGCGACCGACGTAAATATACGTTCGGCATTGTTACACTCAATTGATCTGTTTGGCTATAAATTACGGTGGAAAAAGACCTGAAAAAACTGTATCATCATCTTGAAGTGTTTTTTCATTGATGATTCAAAGAAAAATTTGTTACACAGTTTCTCATTATCGTTAGGAGCAAAAGCTACAAGCAATATATATATACGATCAGCAAAATCTCTCGTACGCGACGGTTATGAGGGATTTATTTCAACGGCATTGAAAAAAACTGGAATAAGAAGATTTATTAATGATCCGAATAAATAAAGATTTACCGATAATATATCGTATTCCAGATGTTTTTAATGGTGTGAATTAAATTCTACACAACTTACACTTAAATGCGTTTTTATCGCTTCTTTTCCTTAGTAAAAAAAAAAATGTAACATTTTTTTTTAAATTAAACAAAAATTACGAAAAAATAAATAAAAATGAGTAATTGTTTAAATTATATTCAAAAAAATATCAATTCATTGCCAAGTTACGACATGAAAAAATGTTTCCGATCACAAAAAATTACCGCCATTTTTTTCACTTGAAATTGCCGAATCGATCCCTTAACTAAGTTTCCGAAAAATACATCGATAAAAATCTGCCGAATCAACAACTCAAATTGTAAAATTCGTTTTGCTACATTCAAAGAATACCTATTCAATATCTGCGTAAAGTAAAAAAAAAAAACATTGGTAAAACAATTTTTTTTTTTTTTTTTCGCGTATACGAAACTATTAATAGAAGACGCAACATTTCGTCATCTGTACGATTGATAGATTAAAAATGTTACCAATCGCATTATTTAAAAATATATAACAAAAATAATATAAACAAATATTGTTAATAATGAATAATAATTAATATAATATTATAAATATATATATATATATATATACCGCCTTCGCGAGCCGCGATTTTTATTACCGATCGTCGATATTCGCCGCACCGCTAAATTACAAAATCCAAAATTAACAAAAAAAAAAAAGGGATAAAAATTGTGTTTAAACAACGATATTTTCAATAGAGCAAAAGAAAAAAAAGTTTAAACGGTAAAGGGAAAGAAAATATCGAACGGGCGAGAAGTTCTCCGGCCACGCGGAGCGCACAAATTGAGAACACGCAATCGCTCGGCTCTACACACACGAACACATCATATGTACGCTTTCGATCGTAAGACGAGGACGGAAGACTCGACTGGTTCGTTCTCGTCGCTGGCGCGCGGTCTGACGCATCACCACGTGATTCGTAGACAGAGGCAAAGAGGCAAAGGCACTCTACCCATCGCGTTGCTTTTTTATCTTCTATATGCATACGCGCCTCGTAATCGCGATTATTTGTCGTTTCGTCGTTTTTTTTTTTTTTTTTTTTTTTTATTATTATTTTTTTTAATATATCGTGTATAACCGACGCTCTTGCTTCTTCCGGACTCGAGAAAACGTTATTTCGGAAATCGCAAGAACGTTTTTTTCGACAATTTTCGTTTCGCCGCTTCGCGAACTCAATCGCGCTAAACGATAGCGATCTTTGAAATGAAAAAAAAAGTGAATCCAAAAACATTATCTTTTCGACGATCTTTGACAACTTTCGCGATTCCTAATCGCTGATTGATTGTCTCCTGCGTGGGAAGGGATACCTGAGTCTCGTTGAGAGATCGCGGTGAAGAGATTTTTTTTTTTTTTTTTTTTTTTTTTTTTTTTTTTTTTTTTTAGAGGAAAGAAACGACGCGCGGCGTATGGAGCCGCGGTGGACGAAGGTTGCATAATGACGCGCCGCGCGACGAGAAATCCGGCTCGCCGTGCGTGCCGGGCGCTCGGTCGCACCGGGAAGCCTCCCGAGAGAAAGACAGATAGAACAGATGGTACGAAATACGATTTTTTGCTTATCGCATAACCGCTTTGTTTCGTACAATACGATGTTTTTCGGTGATGAGGAACATTGGCGACGGATAAAATTGGCAATACGCGCGATGACCGAAAGATCTCTCGTTTTTGGTAAAATCTTCGAAAATTCGATACGTATTGTTAGGATTTTAGGATAATTCGAGGAATCTATGCAAATATCAATGTTACTTTAAGGGGAACATAACATACATCACTAAAGTCGCGTAAATCTGAGAGTTCGAGAATTTTCAATTTTCGACTTTATTAAAATATTTATATTTTATTAAATTGTTTAATTTAAAATTTTAAGAAAAATTAATAAATGAATTTTAACGATTTTTTTTTTTTTTTAATTCTCTCCTTAAGGTAATAATGATATTTTTCAATGAATTCAGTTTAAGTTAACTTTCGAAGGTTTTTTAGAATTTTAAATATATCGAAGTGTTTATCGGTATTTTATAAATATCGAAATAATTATCTAATCTAAATATCTTTGAATGACGATTCGTAATTCTAAGCAAATTATTTAGAATTCTAGATTTAGAAAAAACTTCATAATTTAAATGATATTCAACTACTGATGAATCCTAAAGGTACGTATATAATAATACGTAATAATAATGTCAATAATTCGTCTATACAGAGGCAACGATTCTTTATCTATAATTGGATTCTTTATCAGCAATCTTCGTTATCTGTGCCAACATGAAAGAAAAAAATATTTTAAAATGGCTAAATTGCAATTGAAGTGTTTACAGCAAGTCGCCATTTTGGTTTAATAAATATATTTTCATTGATAAAATTTACTATTTTTTTAATTTATTTTTATTTTTCTCGATTTTTCTCGAAACATCGAAAAATTAAGGTTTCCGACAAAATTAATCGATAATAATGGAAATATTTTTTTTATCGCGGATTTTTTTTTTATTCGGAGTCTTTAACATTCCTCGTGGTGTGATGTGAAACCTTTCTTCCTCCTCCCCTCCCCCCCTCCCTTCGTTTCTCACTGCCATTCGACACGAACGGTTTTACGTGTTTATTGGACTTTAGAAAATGTTTTTTTTATTAAATTTGATTTGAAATTAACGTGAGTAATCTTTAGTATCTCGAATTGCCGAGAATTTGTCTCATAGATGAGTTTATCAATAACGTCTTTATGGAATCGAAAGGCAAAGCTACGCACGGCGAACTGTGCTTTCATCTTCTACGGGTCAAGGTAATTTGCCTTTCAGCACTACAAGTACGTCGAGCAGTCGTAAATAACTGTTTTACTCGTTACAATACTTTTACTTCGTCTCGATAGTCGGGAGGACCCTCCGGAGGCAACAAAAACTGCAGACACTCGATTTTCGTCACTGAGGAATGCTTTATATCGCCTAAACGGCACACGAGCGCGTAAAATCCGGAAAATTGTTTCACCGTAAGGTAATTATGTTTCGTTTTTTTTGTGTTTTTTCACACATTTTGCCATAAAAAAAAAAAATTCAAAGCAAATTGAAAAATCGGAAAAAATGCATACGTTTTCAGAAAAATGAACGAATTATTTTCATTAAAAAAAAAATTGGGTTTCCGGGAAATTTGTTGAACAATTATTTTTTTCATAAATTTGTTAATAACATTTTTGGAATTATTATTATTCAAAATTAATTTTTTCAGTACCTTTAATATGCATGAATTTTTTCAGATTTTTATATCATCGCGAAGTATTTGCAATTTTTTCCTCATTTTTCTCGAACTTTTGCGAAATTAACGCGAAGCGACATAATTACCTTATGTTTGTATAAATTCGCGTTTCGAAAATCGTATCATAGTCGGACACCAATTTATACATTAAAGAGCACAAAAAAAGGTTAATAACATAATTTTAACGTTTTTGCTAATATTCGACAACAAAGGATTCCCCGGACGGTGATGCAACGTATTTGAATGAATGTTTTACGATGCCGTAGCCGGCGAACGTGCAATAACGATTATACATTTTTCATAGGCTATCGAAACGTCGTGAAGTAAAAAAAAAAAAAAAAAAAAAAAAAAAAAAAAATCGCTAAACTACGATAGGCGAGTAATTTTAAGCGCGTAATGCACGCAATTATAATAATGTTTTTGTATCGCACGCTTACTATGCGATGAATATCCACGAGATCTACGGCAGTCGATTATCGTCGTATCATTTTTGATAAGCGGTATCGTAGTTTCCATAAAAAAAATAACGGTAACACAATTGAAGATAAGTTATTTTCAGAGTATCTGATTGAGAAAAATCGTGAAATGTGAAAAATTATAAAATCGTAAAAATATAAAATTCAAACGATTTGTCAACACAGCTGTGTATTTCCGGTAAAAAATATTAAAATTAGTTTTGTCGAACTAATCCCGTCACATTTTTTAGGAAATCGTATTTATTATTTACGTTTTGCAACCGCAAAATCACGAAAATTTCACGATTACTTCGTGCAATTTTTTTGTAGCCAACGATTATCATCGGTGCAGTGAGTAAAAAAAAAAAACATTTTTTGTTTTTCGGGTACCTGTGACGCGCTTGTAACGATTTTTTTTTTTTTTATATTCACCGTTATAACTTTCGCTTCAAAGTCACGTGGTTTTTAATAACGAAAAAGCAGTGAATACGTCAAAACCATTATTGTAACGTACGAGCATTTCGTCGTTAAAATATTGCTAATTCAAGTGCAGAATCTTCGCTCGTGCAGTCGGCATTTGTCGTATTATTTCCGTATCAAAAGTGTCGACATTTTTTATTCTTTAAATTCCATTATTTGCTCGTCTTTCTCGTTAGTTTCGAAAAAACAAAAAAATTATAATAATAACTTCGAAAAGTATAAAAACGAACGATATTTCAAGTTTATTTACGTAAACATTGCCTTTAACACGATTCATACGTGTCAACGCTCACGAAATTGTAACTTTCGAGTGTTTTATGGTAAAAAAAAAAAAAAAAGATAAAATGAATTCTCATTTAACTCTGTGTCACGACTACATAAACGATTTAAATAATTGTTTAATTTATTTTACGCATTTTCAATCTTAATAAACGTTTCCCGTTTCCCGTTTGAATCCCTCCCCCTCGCGTTTAAAAAAGCCGAGTAATCTGAAAAAGTTGTTTTTAACATTATTCGGTCGCGTGTAGAACTTACACGCGTACACCGTGATAACATCGTGTCGGCAAACGAGTACGAGTACAAATGGCGCCGGCGAAAAAAAAAAAAAAAAAGAAAACTCGTGGTCTCTTTCGCGGGGTCCGAATTTTTCAACGTGTTTCGCTGGGGTCCTTTTCGGGACGCGCGTAATGCTCCGTTCCCTCGTTCGCTGCCCCGTTATCGCGAGTTCTCCTTTCTTTCTTATTCCCGTCCATTCTCTATCTCTATCCCTCTCTCCACGCTTCAGTTCCACCGTGCGAATATTTTTTCTCTTCGTCGCATCCGTAGCGTCTCTGTATACCCCCTCTTACACTCGCGCCCGTTTCTTCTCGTCGCTCGTTTTCGCGAGCTCGCGGGGGCGTCGCGGTAAGGACGAAGGGGTTAGGGGGGCAGGAGGGGGGCAAAGAATAGATAAAACTCGTGAGCGCGACGGAGACGGACGACCACCTTAGCAGTGACTCGCGGCCGCGTCACGCTTAGTCGGTCCCATAGCACGATTCGCGAATAATCGACGAACGACGACGACGCCGCGCGCAACCCGGCCGCCGATCGCCCAAAAACTCCCTTGAGTCGCGTAAAAATTTGCACAAAAAAAACTTCGGACGAAAAAATAAAATATATATATCTGTCCAAGAAATAAAAAATCTCGAAAAGTGAAAAGAAAAAAAAATTGAATAACAAAAAAAATTATTTTTTCGCTTACCTATCTTTAAGCCACTTGGTATTTTTTTTTGCCTTTCCTTTTCGATGAACTAATAATCCGTGAATTCGTGTATGGACTCGGCGCGTCTTTCGCACATCGACCGTTCGTCACGATTTATTTCACTATGATATTATATATATATATATATACATATATATCGTAAAACTCACAGTTACCAATCCGTCACACCCAAGAGAGCGTATATATTCTCTTCCGCGAGAGCTTGGGTAAAAACACGCTCCGAGGAAACTGTTAACACACAAAACCCGAAGCGGGCAAGCACTCGTCGGCTCGGCGAGGAGGATCACTCGATGACGATGATTACACGACGAATGTGTATAGCACGAGAGGAGGCAACGGAATTTTTCCTCAGGGCCGGTCTCTCTTCGACTCGGTTTCGTGTCTCGAGAGCACGAGAGTTTCTTCGGGGATTTCGCGTTTTTTCTTTTTTTTTTTTTTTTTTTCACGCACACACACACACGCACACACTTTGTAACACACCACGCTTTCGTTATAAATCACTGTTATTTATTTTGAGCACAGATACACAATTATTATTACGTTTTTACGTCCATATATTACACTCCAATTTTTTTTTTTCTCGCGTACCCGCGACGCTAAACCCTGTGCAGCATATCGGAGAGCCAAGAGGACTCTTTTCTCGACGCAGTCCCGGAGCGTACTGCGCCGCTGTCTCGCTTCCACTTTCTCTCTCGGTCGCCGCTATTTCTTTCTCGCTTGGCGCTCGATTCGCCGCTTCTCACTCGCGCTCACTTCGTACGCGCGATCTATAGCTCGCGCTCGCTCTGCGCGCCACTACGCTCGCCTCTCTGCCTCTCTCGTTCCTCTGCACTTCGGGACGCGCATGCGCGAACCAACGAGCAAACGGGCTCGTTCGTTCTGTGTACTACGGGGACACACAACAGGCAGCGGTTTATCGTTTGGCTCTTCCTCGTTTCTCCTCATCGACGCATCGTTAGAGAACGAAAAAAAAAAATTCTCGCGAGACTTTTGCAAACCTGAACACAATTCGTTCAACTCGAGTAGTACGAATGCACTTTTGGCTCTGGTAGTAGCGTTCCCCGTGTACGTTTCCTAACGTTTTTCAGGCTCTAATGGATGAACACCCCCACTCGAGAGATAGACAGAGAGGCAGAGAGAGAGAGAGAGAGAGAGAACAGGAAATGAGAACGTGAAACACTTTTTTTTCTATAGACAATTTATTTTGCCACGATTTTTTTTGCGGAACATCGAAGTTGTGAAAATCGACGATGCGAGAGCGAGGAACTCACGGTTGAGGTAGACGCGCAGTTTGGTTACGACGGTGTGACGCGACACGAGACGGGCGTTGAGAAACGAATATTTATCAATAATATTGGCTCGGCTCTTTCGCGCACGGCAAATACGAGGCATTAACTCTCTTTGCTGACTTGGTCACCGCGTCGACCAATACTGCGCCACCGACGCCGGATGTCTCGCAACGCGGAATTTCACGACCAATGAGAGATGAGCCAAAGCTTAAGGCTGCGCCGACGAAAGTGTTTTGTTAACGATGCCGGGGGGCGAACGTTTCAATTCAATCGATTTATTGTTGAGTCGTTGCAATAAATGCGATGTTATTATTTAGTGTCAAAGTATCAAATATATTGAGTACGCAACTCTGCATTTAAAAAAAAAATATATCCCAAAACATCTATCAATAATAATACGTATAATTGCATAATAAAACTATTATTGGCATATTTAATAATTATATGTGTAGCAAAATACTATAATCACTATATTTTTATTAAATTAACAAAAGTGTTAAACCAAATAAAATTGAAAAAAAATGTACGTCGGTATCGATACTGTTATTTTATTTTTGAGTTTTTCGAATAATATAGTTTTTTTTTAATACTTGGACTTAATTGCAGACGGATTGGCGAGCATTTTAAACTATTTTATGAATTTTATGTTTTTTAACTTTATTTAATTGTGTTGTAAAGTTTGTCAAAGTTTAAGGCAGATACGCAGTGCACGCTGTTGTTGGAGGCAGAATTTGCGCGAATTAGCCGCCATGTCGCTACCATACGGAGTGTGCCAACGACGCATATCGATGACTTGTTTTCCCGCCACTTTTGATCCCCACTCGTCGTCTCGCCGCGTCTTTGGCGCCTATCGATTTCTTGGGTTTTCAACTGTCACGCGATCCCGGCGGCCACTCCCCGGCTCGCTAGGCTCTCCCCGACTATAGCTTCTTTTCTTTCAACGAGAAACACGAGACGCTAACTTCCTTACGCGATTCTTACTTATTCACGGCAAGAACGGGTTGTCGATGAGACACGGTGGGCATCTTTGTTGCATTGGAATTCAAAAAAATGGAACGATGCATGAGAAGGCACTTTTTTTCAACCCCAAATGGACATTTTCATTGGTCGATTTATGTTTTTTTTTATTCAATATTGAAATGAATTTAAACAATTTTGAATATACTTCTCTGATTAATATTTTCTGAGATAATTACAACAGTACAAATTATATTATATTGAGTTACTGTTTATACAACTACTCTCGATGCTTCGTATATTTGAATTTAGATATACATGTATATTTATATATTTCTTCAATTCATAACGCGTTCGATCAGATATAGTTTGCCGCTGAGAATATTCACAGAGGATGTAAATAAAAAATGAATACAACCATTTTTTATTATATACATTTTTAAAAGTACACGGAAAAAATTAGCAATTATAAAATTACCTTTTTGATTAAAAATGCACATTGACAACAATATCAAATTATGTCCATAACAAGTTTTGTCTATTGAAATTTAAGAACAAAAAAGATACATGTGCCAGAGGTATTCGATATTATATATTTTTGCTGAGGGCTCAGGGTGCTGCGAATTCTCTTGTAAACAGTTTTAAGATTGTTTTATTCTACTACTCGAAGCGGAGAGAGTTAATCAACTACAATATTTATTAATCTCTATTTTTAGTTATTTATGGGAAGGAGACTGTTTAGCGGCGGCTCGCTTTTTCGCGCCGTCGTTATTTGTCCAGTTAATGGAATCTGCTTTATCCACCGCGCATTATCGTTGTGTTCTATGGTACAAAACACGGCGTCGGGTGAGCAGCGAACCCGTGCGGATGTGACAGTTTACCACCCTCGACCACAGATTTTTTCTCCTCGTCCCCACTCTCTCAACGTGCGTGTCGAATTCGTCAATACTTCGCACGCCAGCTGTCATAATTTCAATGTTTACAGCGTCGACGTGTTTTACGGAGCGTCGAAAAGGATGTCGCACGATTAACAGTGCTATTAAATAATACGATATACAATATCGCACATCTCTCGTCGCGATTAACGACGACGCAAGTTTCGAAGATGGAGATCGCTAAATCTTTGTTCAATGTACGCGATCATGAAGGTTATGTTGGCAAAGACGATCACAACGTAAGTATACATTTTGTGAAATGAAAGAAAAAAATTGATTAAAAACATTTATCATGACAACAACAAAATAACGTTTCGAAACATTAAATACGTTAAAGAAACCTTTCGTATTTTTTCTCTGATAAATCGTACAAAAAAAAAAATGTCGATTTCTCGTCATTTATTTGAGTATTTATTTTTGTAGAAAAAATTGCAAGCCATCGCGTCGGAAGATGAATTTGACTTTGAGGGATCCAGCGTCTGTGAGGATCATATATCCCCGGCGCCCGGCGGCCCATTTTCAGCTTTGACTCCGTCAATGTGGCCGCAAGACATCCTTGCGAAACTCAATCAACCGGACGATCCAAATTCGCAACCGGAATACAGGTTCCATTATTTTATCACTTTACAAATAATTTTCAACACAAAAAGCTCTTGTAGTCCATCATTTTTAAAATCCCACTTCCCTGACATGCATTGCGGCATCCGCTCGTTGATTTTTTACACGTCAGTACATTCAGTTAGCATAGTTACAAAAAGTTTGACGATAATTTTTACCATCCGGTAAAAAATGACTTTCAATCGACAGATTTATTTATTTATCAATCGGAGAAAATCGTTTGACCGATTTGAATATATAAATAATAATACAATTATTATTTTTTATTATTTTTAGATTTTATTTGTTGAAAAAAAAAAAAATTGTTCGACAAATTTCCCGGAAAACCAACTTCTTTTTTTTTCCGAAAATGATTCGTTTATTTTTCTGAATACGTATGAATTTTTTTAGATTTTTCAATTTCCTTTGAATTTCGTATTTTTTTACACATTTTATCCATTTAAAAAAAAAAATTCAAAGTGAATTTAAAAATCTGAAAAAATTCACACGTATTTACAAAAAAACGTATTGACAAAAAATTTACTTTCGGCATATTGAAGTATAAGGAAAGCGGAAGCGCCGCGTTAAAAAAGTTGTTTTCAAATACTCGGCTCCGAGGCGCTATAACGCCTCTTGATTACCGTTCGATTTTTCGTCACATCTTTTGCAAAACTATTACACTACAAAATTTCTTTATACCTCGAGTCCAACATTTTAGAAAGGAGCGAAAGAGTTCAACATGTTTTCCCTTCAAAAACCCGATTTCCGAATATTGCTTTCTGATATTCGTCGCTATAATGATCTCAATATATTTTTTTACGTTCGATTTTTCTAAGAATTCAACTCTTACAGATTCGACGAGTTCGGTTTCCGAGTCGAGGAAGAGGACGGACCGGAGCAAAGTTCAAAAAAATTGCTCGGCGTTCCGTTCGTCGAGGATCCGCAGCACAGACTGCAATGGGTCGCTCTCATGGAATTCAGCAACAATAAAGAAGTATCAGACGTCTCGTGGCAACGTGACGATCGTCGTTTGCCGCGAACTGAGAAACTCCGTGAAATGGTACGCCGAGGAATACCTCATTCGCTTCGTCCTCGAATTTGGATGCGGATGTCAGGTAAAAAAAATAATTTGTCGCCAAAAAAAAAAAAGAAAAAAAAAAAATGCAATTTCGTTACAGAAACGAAAAAGACGATTTGCCTTCTTGTTTTTCAAGTTAAACTTCTCAAAAATGTTAACAACTCAAATTCCCTTTTGTTACATTGGCTGTTTGATCTCTCATAGGTGCGGAACATAAGAAACAAGCTTCGGAAATGACGTACAAGGATATCGTGAAAGCGTCGAGCAATGATGCGCTAATGACGAGCAAACAAATAGAAAAAGATTTGTTGAGAACTATGCCGGCCAACGTTTGCTTCAGTAATCTTCACAGTACCGGAATTCCACGATTGCGAAGAGTTATGAGAGGACTCGCTTGGCTCTATCCCGACATTGGTTATTGTCAAGGAACAGGAACCATGGCGGCGTCATTGCTTTTACTATTGGAAGAGGAAGACGCTTTTTGGATGATGGCTACTATAGTCGAAGATTTGCTTCCGGCTTCTTATTACTCCTCAACACTATTGGGTAATTATTGCCACAAAATATCGGCTTTTCCTTCGTCATGAGATTCGCGCGATAATCCATTAATTTCATTTATTTACTAACAAACAGTAAAAAAAAAATTCAACGGACGTTAAAATTCGCAATTTTTTTTTTTTTTTTTTTTTTTTTTTTTTTTCATTGCAATATTTTGATACGCAATTCGAAAGTGATTTTCCGATTGATCAAAATATGATATCGATATCATTTTACTGTATTCGCAGCGCATCCTTTGTAAAGAGATTTTGTGGCGATATTTTTTTTTTAGACAAAAAAATACGGAATACACTTTGCGATGGAAGAAATTTGTTGTTTACTTTTTGGAGAAATAATTCCTATGAGTATAAATGTCTCGCAGAATTTATTTAGTTTTTGTAAAATCGAAAAAAAAGGATATATTACGTTATTTTGTAAGTTTTGGAAATATTCGAAAATTATTCGACTGATGTGCGTTTACAATGTTTCAGGAATTCAAGCTGATCAACGAGTTCTGAGGACATTAATAGCCAATTATCTGCCGGACATTGATCACGTACTTGTTCAACACGATATAGAATTGAGTTTGATATCTCTTCACTGGTTTCTCACGCTTTTCGCAACCGTCGTACACATGAAAATACTTTTGCGTATCTGGGATCTCTTTTTGTTCGACGGTTCGATCGTTCTGTTTCAAGTTACCCTCGGAATGCTTAAAATTCGAGGTAAATCAACAAATTACAGCATAATTTCCGCCGTAATTGTTATTCTTAAGTATTAAACGCCAACTGTATCCCCGCATACGCTTCCAAAATACTATAAAAAAAGTTTTCACGAGATATTCAAGAAGTTTCACTTCACAAACGTAAATACAAAAAATTCAGCGCTATTTTTGTCTTCATAAAGGAATTTTCTTTTTCGCGAACAAAATCATTTTTCTCGATTTCAATAAAAAAAATTCAGAATTCAATTTATAGTTCTGAAAAAAAAAAAAAAAAAATAGGAATATTGTATTGAAAAAAACGCTATAATTTCTTTTTTTTTTTTCATTTTCAATACTCTTTTTTTTCTATTTTATTCCCGCAATTTTTTTTTTCCATTTATATTGAATTAATAAATAATTCAGAATAAATTTTCGATAAATTGTGAGATTATATTTTTCGATATTGCAGAATCGGAACTCAAATTGTTGGAAAATTCGGCACAAATATTCAACGCTCTGTCGGACATTCCCGGTGATGTCGACGACGTGGATCAACTTTTCGAAGTCGCATTGGATCTCAGCGGATCTTTGACTGACGTCCTCGTCGAGACTCACAGACGTCGACATCTCGCGTATCTAATGGCGGATCAGGGAGGTCTCGTTGGTAATCCCGATGCCGCGCCAAATCTTCCGAAACAACATTTAAACAGAAGACAAATGAAACGCAACAAATCCGTTTTACAAACTTTTCTATTTGGCGGCGACGACGAGGAGGACGCGAAATCCAAGAATATTCGTCAGACAGGTAAAAATTTATTTATTTTTCTTTATTTATCGACGTATTTCTAATATATTACGCATTTTTTTTTCCGGTCAATTTGTTAAACTATGAAATTTCATTTCTACATTATTGAGAAACTCTGCCGATTCATTTTCCATTTTCATTTAATCCAAAAAGGAAAATATAATAATAAAAATGTAATATTTTTATTGATTTTTTTATTTATAATTTTCTTTATTAAAAAGTTTTTTTTTTAAAAATGATATTAATAATTATGAAATGTTATAACGTCATCGTATATTGCATGAAAATACTGTAGTAAAAATGTGTTATCATTATTTTGTTTTTTCAGAAATTCTGGTGGATCTGAGAGAAACTGTACTGCAAGTAGCGAGGCATTTTATAAATCTCGATCCAAATTTAAATAACGTGACAATGATTGCCGATTACACAATGGAGAGTCACTCCAAGGATCACGACAATTACGTGAACGTGTCGCGTACTCGCAAAAGACGTGCCAAAGCTCTGTTGGACTTCGAGCGGCACGACGATGACGAATTGGGATTTCGTAAAAACGATATTATCACAATAATCAGCCAGAAGGATGAACACTGTTGGGTCGGAGAGCTAAACGGATTGCGCGGTGTGTAATCGCATTTTTATTGAAATTCTTAAGATAGTTATGTCGCTTCGCGTTCATTTCGCATAAATTCGAGAAAAATGAGAGAAAATTGCAGATACTTCTCGATGTTATAAAAATCTGAAAAAAATGCATACATATTAATGGTACTGAAGAGATTAATTTTGCATAATAATAATTCCAAAATATTATTAACAAATTGATGAAAAAATTAATTAGTCAACAAATTTCCCGGGAACTCAACTTTTTTTTTTTATGAAAATGATTCGTTAATTTTTCTGAATACGTATGAATTTTTTCAGATTTTTCAATTTGCTTTGAATTTTTTTTTTTTATATGGAAAAAATGTGTGAAAAAACCCAAAATTCAAAGTCGAAATATCTGAAAAAATCCATACGTATTCAGAAAAATGAACGAATTATTTTCTTTATTTTTTGCGTCATTCGCGATTTTTTTTAAAATTTTTTTTTATTTCGTCGGTAAAGGCGAAAATTAACGAATCGATTTTTAATCTTTTGTTTTTAATGGTGTAATTAACTGTAATTTCTTGTTTAATTCAGGTTGGTTTCCGGCTAAATTCGTTGAGCTTCTCGACGAGCGAAGCAAGCAATACACTTGCGCCGGTGATGACGCTGTAAGCGAAGCAGTAACGGATCTCGTTCGCGGAAGTCTCTGTCCCGCGGTAAAAGCGGTTCTCGAACACGGTATGCGTCGCCCATCGTTTTTGGGCGGTCCGTGTCATCCTTGGCTCTTCATCGAGGAAGCCTCGACCCGTGAGGTCGAAAAAGACTTCAATTCCGTTTACAGTCGTCTCGTATTGTGCAAAACTTATCGGCTCGACGAGGACGGCAAAGTTCTCACTCCCGAGGAGGTAAAAGTTCGAGTATAACGAATCTTGCGATGTTGAGACGGAACGAGCGTTAACGCACGACCGGCGCGAAATCACTTTCGACACGTAAAAAAAAAAAAAAAAAAAATTCAAAAGACTGATCAATAAGCGTTTAGAAGTAATCGTTGCGGTATTGTCATACTTAATTCTAATTTTGTGTTTTTTCACACATTTTTTCCATAAAAAAAAAAAAAAACAAAGTAAATTGAAAAAACTGAAAAAATGCATACAAATTCAGAAAAATGAACGAATCATTTTCATAAAAAAAAAAATTGGGTTCCCGAGAAATTTGTTGACCAATTAATTTTTTTATCAATTTGTTAATAACATTTTGGGTTTATTATTTTTCAAAATTAATATTTTCAGTACCTTTAAAATGCATGCATTTTTTCAGATTTTTATAACATCGAGAAGTATTTGCAATTTTCTCTCATTTTTTTCGAATTTATGCGAAATGAACGCGAAGCGACATAACTATCTTAATCCGCGTTAATTCGCTTTGCCTCGACCCGTCTCGATGTATCGACGATAATTGTAAATTCTGATTTCGAATTCATAACATTGCGACAAGTAATCCTTAGTCTTTCCGCACGCCGGGAACCTTCCAGCTTCTCTATCGTTGCGTTCAAGCGGTAAATTTAACGCACGACAACGCACACGCGCAGATGGACGTCAAACTTCGTTCTCTCATATGTCTCGGACTCAACGAACAAGTTTTGCATCTTTGGCTCGAAGTGTTGTGCTCCTGCGTCGAAGTTGTACAAAAATGGTAAGTTTTTTTAACGCTACAAATTATAATTACGAAAAAAAAAAAAAAAAAAAATTCAGACGAAAATAACAAATTCGATTTTTCTCTGTGATAATTCAAAGTTTTACTCCACATTCGTGAATTTTTAACTAATTAATGAAGTTAAGAAATATAAAAAAAAATTACTCGTATCAAAAGCTGCGTATTGAGAGGGAAAATCCATCGATTCAAAAATTGCATTTTTTTTTTCACGATTCAGCTGCATTTACGAATCTATTTGCTCAATCTTCCGAAAACGTCTTGGATGCAATAAGTGATTTTACGAGAAATACATATAAAAAAATTCGTGACTTAAAGCACATTTTTAAAAAACAAAAAAATCCCAAAAAAACGAAATTTTCAAACGGTACACAAAATTTTGAAAAAATTCATACGTATTCAGAAAAATTAACATATCATTTTCATCGGAAAAAAAAATTTTGTTGACGCATAATTTGTTGAATAATTTTTTTTTTTATCTATTTGTTAATAACATTTTGCAATTGTTTTTATGCTAAATGAATCTTTTCAGCATCTTCTATATGAGTGATTTTTTTCAGATTTTTATCCCATCGAGAAGTCTTCGAAATTCTCTCATCTTTGATTCTCCTTTTGTCGTAAACATCATATCAATTTTTTTTTCTTTTTTTAAGGTATCAGCCGTGGAGTTTTATAAACAGTCCAGGATGGGTACAAATAAAATGCGAACTGAGGATACTGAGTCAATTCGCTTTCAACTTGAATCCGGATTGGGAATTGCCGCCAAAAAAGGAGCATTCGCAGCCCCTGAAGGACGGTGTTCGCGATATGTTGGTGAAGCATCATTTGTTCAGTTGGGATTTGTAAAAAAAAAAAAAAAGAAAAACAGAAGAGACATTTCGCCGGAACGGTAAATTTCATTATTAACATTTTTAATGAAAAGAAAAGTGAGAAAAAACATAAGATACAGTTGAGTATCCAAAACTGTGAATCATGTATACGTAAACGGCGACGATTTGTGTTCACCGGAGTGTGAAATCCGTTCACTTCGCGCTGAAAAGAAAAAAAGGAAAAAATCCCGCCAATAGCCACCGCTGTCCTCGCGGCGAAACGTAGAAAAATTATAGATTTTAAAAAACGAGGAATAATTGTAAATACATTCGACCGGTGAATATCGAGTACCTGCAGAAAAAAAAAAAAAGAAAAAAAAAAGAAAAATGATTTTCCTCGTCCGTCGCGACACCTGTTCGATATTATTTCGATAGTGACTCGAAACTGGAAAGTGTATCGATCACTAAACTCGAGGCAAATGAATCCAAGAAATGATAAGAACAAAAAGAACAATATATAACGGAATAAACTGGGTAAATATTTTCCTAGCTGCCGCGAGTCCGTCCTTTCGTTTTGTTCATTAAAAAAAAAAAAAAAAAAAAAAAAAAAAAAAAAAAAAAAAAAAAAAAAGCGTTCTGAAACGCGTGTAGTTACCGAAAGAGAAACTCAAAAATATAACAAAAATGTAACTATAAATATACACGCAATTTCTCTTTTTCAATCACTCCGTTATTGTTTCGAACACCAAGCTAATGCCGAGTCCGCCGAAGTCTTTTTTGTGTTGTAGCATTGAAGTTAGGAACGTGCATTGCTCCAACGAAATCGCGGATAAAATTTACTCAGCGAACGAATAGAAATATTATGCCGAACCATATCTACAATTAACTTAATCCAATTGCCTTGTGATTTTAACAGAAGTGAAGAAGGAAATCGTATTTCTAATAATTGAAAATGTGTGGAAAAATATTAAATATAAATAAAATAAAATAAACTAAATAAATCATTTGATTATCAACAACACAGATAAAGTGTTAGTCGAAATCGAAGGCAGAAGGAAAAGTTAAGAAAAGGAAAAAAAAAAAGGAAAAATTTTTATGAAATTGTATTTTTTTTTTCTGAATCATATTTTCAGCGAACAGTCAACAATTCATAGTTATCAAAGATTTCGTTGGAGCAACGATGTGATTTTTTGTGCTTTTCTTTTCATTCGTCTTCATATTTCTTACCATTTAGAATTTGTACATTAGAAGAAAAAAAAAATGTAGCAGCAGAATTTCTATGTGGATCGCGGGTTTTTTCGGAAATCGGAGAGATTTCTTGTACAGTCCCTTTTCTACAGCCCTCTAACTCTCGCCTCTAACTTAATAACAATTTTTCAGGGGAAAATATTGCACCAACGGTTGATTAAGGATGTATAACCCGTACATTCCCAACCGAAAGTTCAATACGATAAAAATTTTATTACTTTGTGATACAGTAAAAATCTGAAAAAAATCAAACGTATTAAATATATCGAGAACATTGATTTTGCATAATAATAATGCCAAAAATGTATTAACAAAATAAGTAAATAAATTAATCTTTCAAGAAATATCCAGTGAAAGTTCTTCTTTCTTATTTAAAATGAATTTGTTGATTTTTTCGAAATCATATCAATTCTTTTAAAATTTTCTTACATTTCTGAAATGTTTTTTTTTTCGACATTTTGAAAAATGAATATAAAGACACCGATTTTGGTTCTGTTTTCGCAGCAACATTCCACAACACGCGCGTGAAGTTTCGGGCGATTGTATTAAAATTTATGTAATAATAGTGTTAAAAAAATGTCGAATTTACAAAGAAAGTTTCACTTTCTATTTTTTTATTAATTATTTATTTATTTATTTTATAATAACATTTTGCCATTGTTATTATGATAAATCAAAGTTCTTGATGTCTTCACTGCAGTTGATTTGTTTCAGATTTTTATGCTATTGGTAAGTGTCTGAAATTATCGCGAAATTTCATTTTTGGTTGGGAAGGTAAGTGTGAAGCATCCTTAAGGTAGTTATGTGGCTTCGCGTTCATTTCGCATAATTTCGAGAAAAATGAGAGAAAATTGCAAATACTTCTGGAAAAATGAACGAATCATTTTCATAAAAAAAAAAATTGGGTTTCCGAAAAATTTGTTGACCAATAAATTTTTTCATCAATTTGTTAATAACATTTTGTAATTATTATTATGCAAAATTAATCTTTTCAGTACCTTTAGTATTTGCAATTTTCTCTCATTTTTCTCAAACTTATGCGAAATTAACGCGAAGCGACATTTAACAATATGCGTGCAAAATATCGAATTTTTTTTGTAATTCGACTCTCTTGTAATTATGTTGTAATTTATAATTCTAGCACCGATGACTGTGGATAATAATATAAATTATAAAAAGATATCCCGTATAAATCTTTTTTTTTTAACATAATTCCTCGTGAGTGTTTTATCGATCGTTAAGAATTTTTTCAGAATTTTTTCACTTCAGAATGGTGAAACCATTTTTCGTGAAAGAGGTTCCGTGAAATGTTCTTTGATAATATCGCTTAAGAAACTGTAACATCACGTGAACTGAAACCGACAAAGTGGACCTTTTTTTTCGTAACGTTGAAAGTAACATAAGATGTTCATATATTTGCACCAATAACTACACATTTGATTTATTCTTACAAGAATTTTCCAGAGTAGTATCCAA
This sequence comes from Cryptus armator, assembly GCA_963971235.1. Classification (NCBI taxonomy): domain Eukaryota; kingdom Metazoa; phylum Arthropoda; class Insecta; order Hymenoptera; family Ichneumonidae; genus Cryptus; species Cryptus armator. Next base: position 24,011,447 of record OZ020233.1, read on the forward strand.
AACCTTAAGATTCAACAATTTTTCATGCGCCTTCTCTTCTTTTACATCTTTCATCGCTTTGCTCGACGACTCTTCCGAGTCCGTGTGTAGATCATGTTGTTCCAGGGGATTCGGACATTTGCTTCCTCTTTCAAAGTCAATTTCGCATCCGCATTCTCGTTTTTTCACAAGAATAAAGTGCAAATCCATCACATTCGTTCCGGTTATCCCGGTTTTTACCAAATCTCTTCCCCATCTGAATCTCGAGTAAAAATTGTAACTATCGCTGTTCCTCAGGGCGGTCATCGGCTCCATTTTCTCAGCCTCCCGAAGCATTTTTCGATGCATCGAATTTTCATTCATTTTTCCATCGTTTCCCTCGACAAGGTTTTGTTGATTGCATTTTTTCGTTAAATCGTCCAATAGATTTCGCATCATTGGTCCAATAGCCGGATAACCAAAGGCTCCGGTAGCATCCGTAGGACCGTCTTGACCGTCGGTTCCGGCGCTCAGAAAAGTCACTTCAAATTCGACCAATCGCGGTTCTTCCTTGACGCGAGCCAACCAATCGAGAGAAAATCTCAATGCGAGTTCCTGATTGCGTCCCCCCCTACCGGCGCCTGTGACAACTACCGTTGGTTCTCCAGCGCCAATCAGAACAATCCCACGACCCGGGGAATCCCCCAAAACATCGAAGATCTCCTCGACTTTTTTCGCTCCCAGAGAAACTATCGGATCCTTTTTATTCAGTTCGAAAAAATCTTTCATCCCTAAGCTCGCATCCCAAGCGCGACACAGAAGACTCGTTAATCTCGCATAAGCTTCGCTGACCAGTCGAACATCTCCCACAACGTCGTTGCGCAGAATAATCGGACTGAGACCCGTTTTACAAGCCTCGCGGCTCGCCGCTTCTATCGCCAGTGTGTTGTTACCGACAATGATATTATCGACGTGGGAAAATTGTTTTCGTTGGTTTAACAAATTTTTGTAATCCTCGGACTCTTTTGAAGTCAGTAGCGACTTCAGATCGCCGTCGATATCATCGAGAAGTTCGTACTTCTTAAGAATCGTAATTACCTCATCGGGAGCTTTGGCGCTATAGATCGTGGGGCCGCTGGCTATGAGATCTAAAGGATCGCCGACGATATCCGACAAAATCAAAGAGATCACTCGAGCGGGATGAGCCATTCTAGCGAGTCCACCGCCTTTTACCATAGATAACTTTTTCCTCACTGTATTTAACTCCTTTATGTTCGCACCGGAGTTCTGAAGCTTTTTGCATAGTTCGAGTTTCATCGCGGGCTGAATAACGGGTCTCGGTAGGTAAAGAAGAGCCGAACCACCGCCCGATATCAAAACCAGTAAGATATCGGTTTCTTTCAAGTTTTCTACCATATCGACGATTTCGTGAGTCGTCAACAAAGTTTCCGCGTCCGGCTGATTGTTCATACTACTCTCGCGATAAGTTATCACTCCCGTGAGCCTCGCGAAGGAAATGTTGCCATCGGCTTTGAAGTGATTTTTTATCGAACCACGTGGGATGCTTACTATGCCTTTCCTCAAGTGGGGGCCGAGTTTATCTTCCATAATCGATGCCATACTCAATACCGCTTTTCCGAAACCAACGAGATAAACATTCTCGTTGAGTTCGTAAGTTTTATCGAATATACGAAGCTCCCTTCCCGTTACACTAACGGATTTGTCTATTATCTCGGACGGCAGAACGGCGCGTACGGACGCGTCGAACATAGCGCGGAGGTCCGCTTTCGCTCGTTCGTGACGTAAATCATCGGTCGGCTTTCCGCGATTATCAGCCATCGTTCGAGTTGCGATAAAACGAAAAATGTTACTCGGAACAATTTTCGTGGGTCGAATAATGAAGAGACTAAAAAAAAATATATGCAAATGGTGAATGAGATACTTTTTTGGAAACGTTTATTTTAAGGTTATGACTTACGTGGTAAGTGCCAATTGTTTGAATCCGAATCGCATGGAGATGCGGTTGATCGTCAATTGGGAGATATAATACAACGAGCGAACGATATGCGTGATTGTCACAATTGTGAAGATACCATATCAACGAATGGACGAAGCCTCATCTTGTTAGCAGCCGTTGACTCATGTGGGGTTAGGTTATTATTGCGGGCGATCGAGATAATAAGCTTTTGCGACATAAAAGATTCTTGTCATGTATATATTAGAGAATTTATTAGCGGATTACGAGATTAGAGTCAATGAGGAAACGTAGAAGAGTGGAAGAAATAATTTTTTCTATGTATAATGGGAAACAAAAATGGAAAGACAGGATCGTGAAAAAAGAGGATCTTGAGTGGATAGCAGCAGTTCCGTTGAAGCCTGTCGAACCTCTGAGTTCTTCTTCTTTTTCTTCTTCTTCTTCTCAATTTTATCGAAACCCTCCCGTGTCGAACCTCTGACAATGAACATTTCTGAAAGAAGTGTCGTATCCTAGAAAAAAGAGAATTACATTTTTTGTTACCGATCGCGGCATTTCATATGGTGCGTTTCATACCCCACCACTGGAAGATCCAGACCTGTGTGCGTACAACCGTGAGACGACATTCCAATGCAGCGCAGTTACTGATGCGCGATACGCTCGCCAACAGTGCTCGACGAGCGTGTGAATTTTCAGGTTAGGTTTTGCAGGATCCGACATAACTCCGGCGAGCGATGCTGGAAAATATTGAATTGCATCAGAATCATCAGAATATAACGATTCACGTTACGAATGAACAACGGAGTGTTATCAAACGTTTGCAAATCCTTTATCCGTCACGGGGATTATACGACTTATCGTTTTCACACTAATTATATACCAAGAAAATACGCCGATCAGGTCAACGGTAACATGCCAAAAGACAAGCTGCAGCTGCTCGTAATGCAGCGGCAGCGACAAAAATTGAAGAAGAAGAACGAGAGGTACGTGCCGAGTACGGTGTCATTGCAGGTAATAAAATTACACAAATCCGTCATTCCCTTCGCTCATAAATGGAATACATGATTTTTTTCTTCTATTTTTTTTTTCTCGCGATTTTTCACTCTCCCCGGTCCGATAACGCGATTAGCCAAGCTATCAAAACCGCATAGAAATATCTGAATTTTTCTTTCGCTGTGTAACATATTTTTACTTCGACAATTCAATTTTTTTCTATTGCGATAGTTAACTCGATGGAGTAATCGGAACATTTATTTTTATAAATATTTGCAACCCTACAGAGAGCCGCAGACAGTCGGCATAGATCTTGCGATCTCAATGCTTACGCAATAAAAAATATCATCAATAACAACAATTCTGTGACAAGATAATTCGCAACATTTTTTCAGCGCATTGAGAATAATGATGCAATAGTTCAAGATATTCTGAAAAGTAAAAACGTATATTAGACAAAATATCTCTATCAAAGCAAAAACTTACGCCGAGAATTACATATGTATTTTCTTTTTAATAAAATAAATGAAAAAAAAAAAAATAAAGATTCAACGAAAAAATTTCTCGAAAAAAGAAAAAAATTGAAAAAACCAATTAAACTATTTGAATTTATGATAAAACATTGTCTAATTGTCAATTTTTTATTTTTTATTAAAGTTTAAATAGATTAATAAATACGTTTTTTTTCCATTTCCGAATAAAAAACTATCAGAAAGATATATTTTACCATTTTAACGCGATATCAATTGAAAAATCGCGATAAAAAATAATTGCCAACAATCCTGAAACTCGTAGCAAAAACGGAAGAAAAATGATTTCACGTTTTTACGAAATCGAATGAAAAGTAAAAAATAAAAAAAATTAATATTGTAAATTAATTTAATATTCATAAAATTGATAATAAAAAAAAAATATATATATTTTTAATAAATTTCATTTCGAATGAAGGGATTTACGAAAAATACAATTCCGATATTATTATTAACAGCAAACAAATGTTTATAAACGTTTTCTTGTTTTCCAAGGTTCTCGGAAGCGGAGCCCGCGGCGCCCCGAGATCGCTATACGTATCCACGGATCACACGAAGTACCTTTTCAACTGCGGCGAGGGAACTCAGCGATTGTCGTACGAACACCGTCTTCGTCTCGCGAAGTTGGAACACATTTTTCTGACGACACCGTCATGGAGAAATTTGGGCGGTTTGCCGGGTTTGGCGCTTACGGTACAAGACGCCGGAGTGCCGGACATAAAGATTCACGGACCGGCGGGAAGTTCAGATCTCTTTAAGGCGGTCGAACGTTTCGTTATATTAAAAAATCTCACCGTCAGTGAGCCGATGTGCAAAGAGGACGTTGATTTCGTCGATCAGACGATGACGGTTCGTTACGTTCCATTATTCAAGGAACGAAACGAAACGGAAAGTTCGTCGGACAGCGAAAACGACGCCGACGCCGTTCCCGTTGACGACGTCGACTATTACGCATACGAAATGAATAGCAACGGAAAAAGATCCTCGTCGCAGGAACGAAATCGTAGAAAAGTTCCGAGAAACGAACCGCACTTGTCGCGCGGACGTATCACCGGCACGATGGCTTACATATGCAAACTTCATCCGAAAGCCGGTACTCTACTGCTGGAGAAATGCGTCGACAGAGGCGTGAGACCGGGACCTCTCCTCGGGGATCTCAAAGCAGGAAAAGATGTTACACTTCCCGATGGAACCGTTGTCCTCAGTTCCGATGTCACAAGTCCGATGGATCCTGGTCCCGTTTTTATAGGTACTACTAGACAAATACCAATCGAAAATCATTCGGAAAGTTGATTTGTCGAGACAAATGTATTTTTTAATTTTTTCAATTTTTTTTTTTTCAATTTTTTCATTTTTTTTTTCAAAATATTTCTAAATTTTTGAATCCGGCAATTGAAAAAAAAAGAAACAATAACACATTTTTATTGCTTCAGAAAAGTAATAACATTTTCATATCTAAGACACATACATTCGCAATTGAAATGCTTTTTGAAAAATAAAATAAAATCATTGAAAGGATATCTTGATAATTCGATGAAACTAAAAAGTATGCCGATTGAAAAAAGCTGAAAATATTTGTCTCAAGTTTGTCGCAAGTAGAAAAGAACTATCAAACATTTTTCCATTTTCCAATATGTGGAAAAATAATGATATTAAAAAATCCGTCGCAATTTTGTTTATCCGAAGTATTGTAGAAATCTTTTTATTCCTTTTTCGCTCTTTTTTCATGAAACGAATATTGACAAATCAAATTTTCTAAATTATCACAATGATTAATTGATAAATTGGATGAATTTTTCTTATCCATTGATCGCTATGAAAAAAAAAAAAAAAAATTTCTCTTCCGAGAGATGAATGCAATATTGCGCCGCAATTCGTATCCGAGGGATTCATATCATAAGCAATGAGGCATTTTTTTTTTTCAATGAATCTTAATAATTTCAGTGCTCGAATGCCCGGACGAGAATTATCTCGACGCTCTTGTGAATTGCGAAGCATTCGAGAAGCACCAAGCGGCGACGTCGAGCGACGAGACGGAAGTGGCAAACTGCGTGGTTCACTTCACATCCGAGACGGTGATGAAAGATCCTCGCTATCGTCGATGGATGGAAAAATTTGGTCGTACAACGAGACATATGATAATTAACGAAGAGAACAATTGTATCGGTAGCGAAGCGATTCATAGGATTCAACACAAGTTACATTTGCTTCATCCGACGATATTTCCGTTTCTCAAAGAGGAGGGAATGACGATTGATAAACATCGGCAAAATTCCACGCTATTCAGTCTCAGCGCCAAAAACGAAGAAAGCAACAAAATATCATCGAAAAACAACGAAGTAAGTGTATCGCTCGCTATTATCGAAAAAATGCTGAAAATTACATTTTCCTTATATTTTTTTTACCGCAAATTTTCTTCAGATCGGAGAGAAAGAATTTCCTTTGATAAATCGTGTGAAAACTCTTGACGCGGTGCATCTTCGTCCCTTGAAAGGTTTCGATACGAGCGGTCAGCTGGTAATTGCGCCGCGTGAATACATCGATGAAACATTTGCGGTCGACGGCTTTCTCGATGCTCTGGCGGAATTACAAACGGAGATAAACGCGCGAACGACGAAGGACGGTGACAAATCGGCGGAATATCCAAAAGTTGTGATGCTCGGCACGGGTTCCTGTATACCGAACAAAACGAGAAATACAAGTGGAATATTGTTGAGAGTCGACGAAGAGACGAGTATAATTTTGGATTGCGGAGAGGGAACCGCTGGACAACTTGTGAGATTTTACGGAAAAACTGAAGTGGATAAAATTTTATCCACGATAAAGGTAACTAATCGATTTTATCGATAAGCATGTCACACGTAGCAGTAATAATAATAAACGGAATTGCAAATTGTAAAAAAAAAAAATCAGTTTTCGAGGTTTTCGAAACGTAGATATCTGGTTGCTTATTGAGGTTCATAATTACTGTAATTAGTAATTACAGCGATTACTAATTATAGTAATTAGTAATTACAGCGATTACTAATTATAGTAATTAATAATTACAGTGATTACTAATTATAGTAATTAGTAATTACTAATCGGGAATTTCGTTTCCCGAATTGAAGGATTTGCGAAGACAAAGGATTACTAATTACTGTAATTAGTAATTACTAATTGGGAATTTCTTTTCCCAAATTGAAGGATTTGCGACTAAACATTATCTGTATTGCAAATTGCAAATCACTTCTCAAATGTGTGAACATTTCTGTGTTTTGACAAAAATTATTTTACAGGCTATATACGTATCGCATCTTCACGCCGATCATCACATAGGTCTCGTCGGTTTGTTGAACGAACGTGCGAGAGTGACGAAAGAACCGGTGACCCTTATAGCACCGGAACAAATTGGCTTTTGGCTCCGTTTCTATCACAAACGTTTCGAACCCATTGCCGACAAATACGTTCTCATTGGCAACAAGGATCTGTACTTAGCGCACAGAGATTCAAGCAAAGCAATTAACGTTGAATTGCAAATGGAACGAACACTGAAGGGCATCAAATTTGCTACGGTGCGGGTCAAGCACTGTCCTCACGCGTTTGGAGTTTTGGTCACTCTGGAGAACGGCTGCAAAATCGTTTATAGGTATCACATTAATAAGTTTGAAAAAATCGATAGAATTTGATATTTTATATTTTCAAAAAATCGGTAAAATTTTATATGTTCAAAAAATCGGTAAAATTTTAAATTTTCAAAAAATCGGTAAAATTTTAAATTTTCAAAAAATTGGTAAAATTTTATATTTTCAAAAAATCGGTAGAATTTTATATTTTCAAAAAATCGGTAGAATTTAATATTTTCAAAAAATCGGTAAAATTTAATATTTTCAAAAATCGGTAAAATTTTATTTTTAAGAAATGTCTTTTTTTTTTTTCGAATTTTACCAGCGGTGACACGATGCCTTGCGACTCCCTCGTTGAGCTCGGTATGGACTGCGATCTGTTGATTCACGAAGCAACGATGGAAGACGAATTGGAGGACGAGGCTCGATTGAAGTATCACTCGACGATATCTCAAGCGATAACGGTCGGCGAGCGTATGAGAGCCAAATTCATTCTGCTAACTCACTTCAGTCAGCGTTATTCGAAAATTCCACATTTGCCGGAAAGCGACGCGAGTCCGAATCTCAGTAGAGTCGGAATAGCGTACGACAACATGCAAGTGAGTCTCTCGCAACTCGATCTCTTGCCGCTTCTGTATCCGAGTCTGAAGCTTATGTTCAGCGAATTTTGCACGTTACTCGAGGAGAAGGCGCTCAAGAGACAAGTGCGCTTAGAGCGGGAAGCGCAGGAAATGAGAAACAAAATGATCTAAAAAAAAAAAAAAAAAAATTACAAAAAATCAGAAAATCAATATTCACCAACAACTTTTGCTGCGATCGATAGAAAATTCTTTATTACGCAAATTGTTTTTCATTGTTGCTCGCGTACTCGTTCAGCATTTTTCGTCGATTGCGGCTCTCGATAGATTTTCGTCTATCGCGTATATATATAAATATATATATATATATATAAAAAAATTAAGAAAACCCGTGCGAAAAAGTTTTCTTGCGATGAACGCGCGTTCATGTACCATACATTTTGTCCGATAAATTGTTATCACCTTAAGCGAGAGGAGGGGGAGCGCGAGGATTGAGGTTCGTTTGATACTGATATACGAAAGGAAAAATAAAAAATATTGACAATTGAAAAAAAAAAAAAGAAAAACATGTAATACAAAATAAAAAATATTCTAAAGTATAGCAAAAAAAAAAAAAGTTTAAAAGTTCTTCCTATCCGTGCTCGATGAATAATAATAATATAGTAATAATAATAATAATAATAATAATATACTTGGCCGTTTAAAATTTAATCGGTCAGTCGACGACGAAGCTGACCGGAGCGGAAAAGAGGGAAGAGGCGATCAATTTTTTTTTTTTTTTTTTTTTTTTTTTTTTTTTTTCGTACGAAAGATACAGACCGATCGATATTAATGATATAAGTCGGTACAATAGTATCGTAGGAATAGACAAGATTACAAAGTTGTTCATCTTCATATTATTTACACAAATGGGGTGAAAGATTGGAAGTAAAAATAGTTTTGCGATTTTCGTTCTCTCATCGAAAATTTACGTTCGAAAAAAAGAAAAAAAAAAAATCAACTTCCGCGTCGGTATTACGTTCGCGAAACATTGTAAATTGTTCTCATAAAAAGGAGAAGACAAATGAGATTTTATTTTCTTTTGTCTTATCCTCTGTTTCGGGAAATTCGGCTTATCATGAGAATGAAATCGAAAATATCTTTGCATCTCATCGATTTTTTTAACCGCCGACTGCCTGTCGGGCAAAAGCAGATGTTATGCGTTCCACTATATGTAACTTTGCGATTTTTCCGATTACATTTTATCGAGCTGTCGATTTTCCTCGAATTTTCTTCAGTTTTTTATTTTTCTATTTTCTATTTGTTTTTTTTTTTTTTTTGGCGTTTAAAAAATTTGTAAAAATCCTTCCAATGATTCTTCACACCTCGTTACTCGATATAAATACGTTTTTATGTTAATTATAAATGTATTGCGCATACGTGTGCACACGCGTTCGATATAAAAGTACACAATAGTAGAGTCGCGTGTTTATGTATTTTATATATATATATATGTATATGGATATAAAAAAAAGAAATGAAACGATATGAAGCGAAGATTACTTCGTTTTTTGCGCGATTGGATCGAATCGAAATTGGAATGGAATAGGTTTGCGTTTTATCTTTTTCCGTGGAAACGATGAATTGTGCGAAGCGTGACGATTGTTTTTCCTTTTTTTTTCTTTTTCTTTCATACAATTTTGTTGAATCTTTAACTTGATTTTGTTACCCGTGACTCGGCGAACGAGCGATTATCGTGATGTCATTGAATTAAGTACGCGGACTCGATGGGAGTGATAAAAGGGACGAAATTAAAGGGTAAAAAAAAAAAGATGATTGTGAAATAACAATGGAATTACGAAGCGTGTTTAAAATATTACCCGCATGATGCTCTCGAGTATTATATTCTTCGATAGTGTGTTGTCTTTAAGTACTTGTCGTGAGTTACGACGTTTCTCGGCCACAACGCCGGACCGTTTTTTTTTTTTTTTTTTTTTTAAATTCTGAACCGACGAATAATTAAAAAAAAAAGTGCATTGTTATCGATCGATCGTAATCGCCAATGAGCGCAATGATTAATTATCGAATCATCGCGTTCCGAACCAATCGTTACGATGCGCTTGCAATCCTTTTTTTTTTTTTTTCTTCATTACCGATCGTACCGATCGACGCGATCGATGTACTTTTTTTAAAAATCTTTTTTCTCATTCGATCAAAATACTTAAAATTCCCACTTCGTAGCGGAATCGTGATCGGTCTCGCCGAGACGCAACGCGCCGTTTTTTCCGGCTGTTAAATAACGACCGTCGGTACACTTGATGCACAGACGCGACGGCTCTCGCAATTCGAGATAAAAACCTTCGGCTGGCAAATCAGAGTCGACGGTAACACCTTCGCTGTCGGCGTGCCAATACTTGCCGTTTTGACCTGAAAGCAAAGGAGAAATTGATTTTTTTTAAACTGCTTTTGCGATACAATAATACGTCGGTAAAAGCGGAATTTTTTTTTTTTTTTTTTTTTTTCACGAATACAAATTTTCCGTTTTTTTTTCTTTCATATCTTTGTCGCTGTATCTCCGAGGCAATCGAAAGAATTTCACTCAATAAGGATTCGTTGACTACGAAAAATTTACCGAATCCATAATGAACTTTTTTTAATAAAAAATCAATTCGCTACGCTTTTCTGTGATTTTGAATGTTTGCGGTATGGAAAGTGAGGTTTTCCGCGCGGAATATCGCAATACGCCGAAAGTGAAACCAAAATTTCGTTGCAAAATCGATTGGTTTAGAATAAAAGTAAAGATTGGTATTTTTATTTTAATTTTACCTTTGAACCTCACAACGCCGCGTTCGCAACGCTCGACGCGAATAGTCTCGTATCCGGCTTTGTTGCACTCGAGTTTGGGACTGGCGGCGCTCTTCGGTCCGACGAATCCTTGTTCGCAGCGTAGAACGAGGATAGGTCTGTTCATTAGATAGAAGTAATACTTGGAAGCGTCGGAATCACCGCCGTCTGGTGAATCGGCATTCGCGTACAAATGCCCGGAACGTTTCGTTGCGAGGAACTTTCCATTGTTAGCGCGTAGCGCGACCGTGCCGTCTTCCGGTTGCCAGACGAGATCGAAGAGAGCGTTCGACGAGCGTTTGTGATCAGACGCTTGTATACCACCGCCCGCCTCCAGACTCCAGTAACGATCCTGCATCGTTCTTACGTACCATCGCTTTGTCACGCGATCGAACTCAAGTTGGAAGGTCTCGTGTCCCGAAATCTCGTCCTGATTCGCCGTCACATCGACGCCTAAAAAAAAAAAAAATATATAAAAATCGACGCATTTCGGAAAATCGTATGAAAAATTCTATTCTATTACCAACTTTTTTTTTATATTTCCATTTAAGGCGATATATCTACTTGTCGTTTCGCAAATAGAGTAAAAATTTTTATTTATTTTCAAGAGAAATCTATAGAAGTAAAATAATTTTTTTTTGAAGACAAAAAACGGTAATAGATTTTTCGCAAAAAGGAAAAAAAAAAATATTCGATTAACTGAAAGAAAAAAAGGGTCCGAAGTCACGTTTTTCTCGATTCTTGTAAAAAAAAAAATAAAAAAAAAAAATTCCATTAGAAATTCAATTATATCCTCGTAATCGATTTATCTTTCGGTTTCGATTAAGTGACAAATAACGACGAGACGACGAGACGGGAAAATTCAATTATATCGTGTCAACGGGTATTGCCGCGTTTGCTGCTTCTGACGCGTTCTCGATTGATGGGCAGTCGAGATCGAGAGATAGATAGATAGTTATGGCGCTTTATTGTCCGAAGGCCATCGGCGTCAGCGGTGGAACGAGTTTTCTACCCGTACGCGCTGAGGCATCGATTGATATGTCCACCGCGTTTCTCTATTCCGATCCAATGATGGATCCTCGTGAATTCGTAATGCGCGGAACTTCCGGCGCGCGTCTTCGACGCCTCCGCAGCGAGGAAACCGTCGCTTTCGTTTGCACTACGAACCGTTTAGCGCCTTTGTGACGCGTGTCGGATGATCCGCTATATCGTAGAGTATCGATTTACCTTGTTTCACAGAGACGTAGCGCTGATTGAGCGCCGCGACGAACGACGCCTGAGGCAACGATTCCTCGAGAGAGAATAACTCGTCACGAGTGACGGTCGTTGATCTCGATTTCAATACGGCTTTGCTGCCGATCGGTGCCAAGTAAGCGCCGTGGATATCCCTTAAAAGATAATTGAACATTAATTTCTCAAATAATTGTGAAGATTTTTTTTCTTTTTTTTTTACCGAAAAACTACACAATGGATCTGTTTTAACAAAAAGTTGAATATTTAAAAAACGTCGATTTAGATCTCTTTTAAAATTTCTATAATTTTAAATAGCTAATTTTTCATTCGCAATCGTCGATTTCATTCGAAAACTTATTTCGTCAATATTTCAAAAAAATATTTTTTTCTTTCAATTTTTTCTTTGGTTACTTTATACTTTATATAATTTGTGAAAATTATAAAATTTATGATGAATTGACGCGACAAAGAATTTTTTTTATCTGTATACGTAATTTTTAGAAATTTTTTATTTTTTCGCATTCGCGTCTTTTTAGGCGATTTTTTTTTTTTTTTTTTTTTTTTTTTTATACCGAAAGATTTTGTTTTGTATGCGGAAAAGAGATTTTGGTAAAAAAGGAATTTATATTTACCGAAGTGCGAGTAGTCCGGCGTGAAATTCGGCGGCGTAGAGACACTCGCGAGTGCAAGAATCGAGGAGTTTGCCGTCGCGCGCGAGATACTTGTTGTTGCAAGTATGGAGAGCATAGTGGCCGCCCTCAGCCTTGCCGCCGTGACCGTGACCAGGTCCGGCTTCGTTATCAGCGGTCGCTGCCGCGCGAAACTCCAAGGTGAAGAGCGTATCCTCGCCCCATGGTACCGGTGCGTCAACGTGAATCTCATCCTGACTCGCGCTTAAATGAGCGAATCGTTTGCGACCTGCCGATCGTAGATTTACCTGAAATAAATGCAACAAACACATTTTTTAGTTTCATTAAAAAAAATAAAAAACTCCTATTCGTCAACATTTTTTTTTTAAATAATTATAATCATTTTTAAAAAGTATTAATTTAAATACTTTAATTTGCTTATTGTATAATAACTTTTTCTGGCAAAAAAATAAATTTTGCGGGAAGAAAAGAACTCTTTATATTTTATAATTGAAATTTTGTGATTTTTATTCCAATCAATAATTATATAAAATTTTTCGGAGGGATTATTAAAAAAAAAAAAAAAAAATTGAGAATTCAAATGATAGACAGTTTTTGTAAATCGCCGGCCAATTCGTAAAATTAAATTTGTAAAGTAATTTGCAAGAATTGCAAAATAACAAAAGATGCCGCGGTAAAGAATCGAAAGTGTTGAGAAAAACTCCGAATACCGCGAAGTGATCCGAATCCGTATGAAACAGAAAAGTATAACGAAGAACAACGCGCACGGAGCGTTAACGAGGATAAATGTAACGCGCGAAAGATCGAATCGCGGTTCGTTGACACCGATGACGCGAACGAAAGACCAGTGAGAGAGCGACGCGGAGAATTGCAAAGGAAATCGTGAATCAAGACTCGTCGGATATATATATATATATATATATATATATCGACGGCGTCGAGCAATGAAGAGGAAAGTGTAAATAACGCCGCGAGTATAGTTGCGGTTTGTAATCATTTGCGTGGCAAATGCAACAAACGATAATGCGCGGAACGCGAAGGAGAAACAAAAGAGGCGAAAGATATAATAAGAAGAAGAGATGAGGAGGATGAAGACGTGTAAATCGTTTGGCGACAGTTTAACGAGTCAATTAAAGACTTCGCCATAACAGACAGACATACATCGGTTACGATTCGATTTAGAACGACGATGGACGGGTTGCGATCTTCTAAATATATACTTTGTACGCTGTTGCTACGGAGCCTCGGCGACGAAATACCAAAGTTTTAAGTAAGTAGTCAATTTTGAAGAAAATAAAAAATTTGAAAAATTACAAGTAATAAAAATTGGAAAAATATATAATTTTAAAAAATCGCAATGGAGATTCAGAAAGAATTTTAAATACTTCCGAATGTGATAATAATCTTTTGAAAATCAACGATATATAAGCGACGAAGAATATTAATTGTTTATAAAAATAATACCTAAAAGGTATTAAAAAAATCGAAAAAAAAAAAAAAAATTTAAACGAATCATTCGCAAATTTAAGTTTTTTTTGCCATGAATTGGTTCGTTAAGTTTTCACATACACACATTTTCCATATTGTTGGTAAATTTCTTTGGATTTTTTTCTAAATTTAAGAATTTTTTTTTTGCGCATGAAAAATTACGAATTTTTCAATACCATTTTTGCAACAAGACTATGATTACACTCGTGAAGTTTTCAAATAATGAATCTAACATATTCCCAAATACCGATTAAGAATTTTCCGAAACCCGGGATTTCGCGGATTAGTAAAAATTCTAAAATAGTACATTACGACACTAGTGCGAAAAAACTTTTTCTGTTTTTAAGTTCATTTTAACTTTTTTTAAGAAACAGTTTTTCGCACGAGAATCGTACAAAATTTTAATTCACAAGGTGCGAAAATAGGCGATGCGTGCGTAAAATTGCATTTTCCACACTGAGTGAAATAAAAGATTGTGTGACACGTATGCGAAAAATCGGACACTTAGCGGAGGTGAAGTTGACAACAGTCGCCTTCTTCATCTTTCATTAAAAGTTTTCATTAAAAGTCCGCTTTTCCGCACTAGTGTCAGAAAGTACTATTGCCAATTTTGGATTTTTCGAAGAATTTTTCTTTATTTATTGATTTTTTTTTTTAATTAAATTAATTAAAAAATAAATCATTAATTAATAATAATAAATAATAATTAATTAATAATTAATTTTTTTTTAAATTTATTGTGGCTAATTACCTGAGGCCTTGCGGCAAGATGCACGAGCCAATACTCCGCCTCGCCGGGAGCCTTAGCCATGCACTTGAGTTCATCTTGGCTTGAACCCAAAAAGTATCCTCTCTGTACGTTCTTCAAGGCCCATCGGCCGCTCCCTGCAATATAAACCGTACGATAAATCCATTCGAATCGTCTCATTCTCTCGTTAACAATAACCAATAAACCTAATAGTAACTATAAACGATAACTCCTTTTTCTTTCTTCGAAATATGTGAAATTGCTAGTCGTAAATGCAAAGCTGCGATAAAACGACGCGACTAGATAAGTTGGATGAATGGATTAAAACAATTTACAACGCTGTGAAAGGGGTTTAGAATTATTACAGCAGAATCGAGTCATACTAAAGTGAACAAATTAAATTTTACATTACAAATGGCTAATTTTATACCCCAAGTTGACGCTAAATTGCCATTGCAATGCGGCAAATGTAAGGAAAATTACATTCGTTCAATAATCAATTTTTTATATTAATAATTGTCATCTATAATTTATCATCTACAATGCGAAAAAAAAAGTTACAAATTTCATTTTCCGGAATTATTTATGCGGAAAATGGTCCATTAGATTTAATGTACAAAAGTGACGAAAAAAAAAATTTATTTTTACAGGGAAATTGAAGTGAATTATTGAATTTAAAATATTTTTATAATCAAATTAAAGTAAATCGTGAAAAGCAAAGTATTTATTTAATTTTTTTTATAGTTTATATTTTTTACCGACGGAGTTATCGTGCATTTTTTTTTTTCGTTAAATGTAATAAATTACCGTCCGAAGCGAGTTGAATTTGAAAAGCGCAGCCGGGATCCGACGAATCCTCCGCCTCGCAGGTAACATTGCCGAATTGATCGACAGCGAGGTATCGATCCAAATGAGAACGCAGAAAGACCTGATGCTCGCTACCCTCGAGAGTCCAAAGTTGTTTCTTCTTCAGACTCGCGCCATTGGCGTTTATCTTGAATCCGAATGTCTCGGCGGTCAGGTACTTGAATTTTCCATTTATCAGTCCAACCTATGCGAAGAAACGTTTTCCGTATTATTCAAAAGCGTACGACGATTCTTATTCATAATACATCGGAGAAAAAAAATGGAAAAAAATGTGTGAAAAAATACAAAATTCAAAGTAAATTGAAAAATTTGAAAAAATTGAAAAAACCCAAAATTCAAAGTAAGTTGAAAAATTTGAAAAAATGTGTGAAAAAACACAAAATTCAAAGTAAATTGAAAAATTTGAAAAAATGTGTGAAAAAACACAAAATTCAAAGTAAATTGAAAAATCTGAAAAAATGAAAAAAATTTATTGCTTTCTCATTATTTTCAATTTCTGTACAATACTTTCTCTACGAGAAGACAAAAAAAAATTACATAGAAGAAATTTTGTGAGAAAAAAGAATGAAATAATTTTGATGACATTTTTTTTTTTTTATATTTATGTTCCTTTTTTTTATGCATTTTTTTACACGACTTTACGGACATAACGTTACGGAGGTTAGAGACCCCAATGATATATATAGGATGTACGGTGTGCGGTACAAGAAAAATGGATTATTGATTACGAGACGATGATTATTATTATTATAATTACCGTCCAGCCGGTTCTATCGACTCCGTTCTCCGAGTTTCCGCCTTCCGACCCGTTGCTCTGCATTGTCTGTTCGATATACCGATGACGAGAAACGTAATCCCGAATATTCCTCGATCGATCGTCAAAGAATTTTCTCGAACTTGCGATGCTCGACTCGTTAAATTCTTCTCTTCCCTTTCTTCCGTTGATCGAGTCCTGTCGGTAACTATTACAGCGCTCGTTGACAAGTTTCTGAACGATGTCTGCAATAATAAAGAAAAAAAAAAAAAAATTGTCAAAGTGATTAAGAATTTTTATTTATTTTTTTTCATTTTTCATGGAATATTTTTTTCACCAATAAATTTTAATCACTCGACAGATTAGACAATGTCGATAATCGGAAGACGAAAGATTACGGCAACAATTTTTAACGCGTCGGATTCTCCCAATTGGTTTGTCGAGTTGACGATAAAATAATAATAATAATAATGATGATATTAATAATTAAGATATTCGTATCACACGACACAATTTCCTCGGTATCAACTTTCCTCGCGGGTAGAAGAGAATACCGTTAAGAATAAACTCCGCGATTTGTAACACTTCGGAGACACACGCGACTCTTCCCTTATAGCGAATTTGCTTCGATGCGTAGTGTGCCAAGGCTGCCGGCAAACACGCTGCACACTCCGGAAATATAGTGCGGTTCTCTTATTGTTTCTCGCGACGAGAAAACGGGAGCGCGTTTATTCGAGGGGCTCTTTTCTTCGCGCGGTGGCACTTTCGCGGCACCAAAGAGGGACACGGAAACTAAGGAGTTGAAGTACCGACGGAGAGAGCTGAATCAGCAAGATGCGCAGAATCAGATTTACGGAAACCTTAATCACCCTGATGAGTCGAGAAAGTGCTTTTCCTGAGTGCGTATGCACCCTGATTCCGGTTTTAAGGACCCCGACAACTATTTTCATCATTATTAAGCTTCAAAAAACGACTCCAACCATTTCGTCGAAATTTTTATCGTCAATCAAATCTCTCGAAAACCATCTTAATGTACCAATGAACTATTCATTTCAATTGAGTCAAAATGATTAATTCGATCGAAAAAATTAAATACCTACGAAACTGCGGAATTTTTAAGAATTAAAATTAATAAAAAAAAAATAAAAAAATTGTCTCGAGTTACTTTCACCATTATTTTTGTAATTCGTTGCAATTACCGTTTTTTACACTGAAAGATAGAAAAAATGTGTTTTTTTTTGTTTCGAGAAAAATGATTTATTAAATACGCGCGTTATTTGACCGCTCAGTCGATACAATATATCGATTAGTCGTGTAACTGGACGATTTACTTTTTTGCTGTTTTACGCGAAAACATCGATAAAATCGTTTTCCATTGCATCTGAAATGATGCTTCGGGAATAGCGACTAAAAACGTTCCGTGGTTTCGATGCCGGTATTGTCAAATTTCCATTTCCATTAGCAGTTCAAAGCCTCGATGTAGCAGACGTTATAGCGGTTCCGCGCGATGCATTATCGCAGTACAGTCAAAGCGAGGGAAGTGCTGATCACAGTAGACTAGAGAGCTTCGCTCCGTTACAAAGACAGACTCGTCTTTCTGCCCTTTTTTTTTTTTTTTTTTTTTTCCTTTCATTTCACGTCATTTCTCTCGCTATGCAGACTCCCGTTTGTCCGGAGGACCTGTACTCTGCTTTTTCCTGTTTCTTCTTTTGTTGCTATCGCGCGGTCGCACGCTATGGTTTCTTTCAGTTTATTCCTATTCCAGACTCGGTGTTCCGCATTATCTTTTTGATCGTTCGTAAAGAATGTTGCGCGATTATAATTTTTAAAAATTTTTTCGTTGAAATATCACAGTGATATTTTCTATTTACTTATTATTATTGTTACGATTTAATTTTTTTTTTTTTCTTTACGAGAATAACAGCCGCGGAATTAGTGGAATATGAACATTTAATTTTTAGATTTCCGACACACGTATTCCGCCGATTCTGATATACCGACAAATTTCAAAAAATTTATGTGTACATCGAAAAAAAAATATTAATTAAGAGAATTAATCATTTTTAGAGAGAAACAATGAATAGTTAGTGCAACTCGATTTTTTTTCAAAAATCGTCTCAACTAACTATTAGTTCTCCGAATTCGAAATTTTTTTTTTTTTATTTTTTTATGTATTTTTTAAAAAATGTTTAAATAAAAAAATTTATCTATTTTTTATGGTCATTTCACCAAGCGAATTCGAAAGTGAAAATTTCGCCACTGGAAAGCGAAAATCCGATATGAATCGAAAGGGACCTGAGGGCGGAAGAAGGGACGGCACCCTCAATGGTTTGTTCTATATAGTGTGTACGTCTCAGCCCTTCTCTCACTTGCTCTCCCTTTTGTTCGCAATGGTTATATACCACATGCATATATACACGAAGCGCGTATTGGTCGTAGCAGGTATTGATCCCTAGGTTTTGGCTCGTTTGCAGGAAGTTGCGAGAGCACCAGCCAAGAGCACTCTCGCGGCTCTATATCGTCGTCGTCGCTATCATCGATTACGCAATTATCGAATTCTCACCAATTCCAAAGGACTATCCAAAATCTTCGAAATTTCGAAATAAATTTTTTTTTTTTTTTTTTTCAAAAATTTTTTCAAAAATTTAAATTCATTTCGGAACATTTTTTTTTTAGTAGATTAACACGCGGTTTCTCTAAGAAAAATGTCTCTAATAAAATTAAACTTTTACAAGAATTCCTTTTCGATCGATAAATCGTAGTATCGTTCAGTGCCTAATTAGTCGATGATCGATTGAAATTTTACCGATTAAGAACCATTTCGACTACTATCTCGCATAACTCCGAATTAATTAACGGTTTTTCGAAATACCCTGCATAGACACCTTCTTAAGATGCGACTTTTGACCCATCGAAATATTTTGAATTCAGAATCAAATTATTCCGATTTTTTTCTCAACTCGATTATTAATGGGCCCAACAGCGAAGAATTTTCGAAAAAATTCGAAGATTTTTCGAATTTTTGATTTTCACTTATCTTCCGAATTTTTTTTTTTTTTTTTTTAATTAGAACCAAATTCTTAGGATTCAAATTAATAGACTAACATTGGAAAAGAATTTTTTTAAAAAGATTACGGTAAACATCTTGAATAAACGATCGTTGAAACGGTTTAGTTGAATTTATGAGTTTCTTCGAGATGATCCTCGAGATCTTACGAGATCTACGAGATGATCCTCGACACAATAATGACTGAACGATTACTCTATTGATGTCGAGTAATTCTCGGTAAGGAAGACGGCATCCCCATCGTTCTTTCTCTGATAGAAACTAACGATGAGAATCCCGCAATTGCGCATAACGGTCAAACGTTAAGATTTCCTTTCCGCGCTTCCCGTCGATTCGTTCTTTCTGGATTTTAGTTCCTCGAAATTAATTTTATTCGTTGCGTTTCGGTCGTCTCTTGATACACGCTGTTTCCGTATACCGTTACACTCTCGCGGACTACTCTGATATAACAGTATGCGCGACGATAAATGAGCCGAGAAGAAACCGGCTGCGATCACCGTTAAGCTTCTTGCCAGGAATTCTTTGTTTTTTTAGTTCATTTTCCTTAGACTCGTTAGCGGCAACAGGTGGTAAACTGCATGGTAATTCGATTATTTTTCGGTCATAAAAACATCGAAGAATTTAGAACGCTAGAATCCGGTTGTCCTATCGATTTCTCGATCAATATAGAAAATAATTCGAAGCGAATTAAGGTAATCCTTGCGCATGGTGTTCATTTCGCATAAATTCGACAAAAATGCGAAAAAATTGCAAACACTTCTCGATGGTATAAAAATCGGAAAAAATGCATGCATATTGAAGATACTGGAAAAATTAATTTTACATAATAATAATTCCAAAATGTTAATAACAAATTGATGAAAAAAAAAAAATTTCATCAAATTTCCCGGTAACCCAACTTTTTTTTTTAATGAAAATGATTTCTTCATTTTTCCGAATACGTATGAATTTTTTTAGATTTTTAAGTTGATTTTGAATTTTGTGTTTTTCCGGATATTATTCCGATAAAAAAAAAAAAAATTCGTATTTGTATGCATATTACTCGCAGATTTTAATTACGCTGCATAGGCATACGAAGTTTTGCATATTTTGCATACCAATTGTTTCAATCGCCTAATACTATCCGATAATAAAGTTTTCTGCTTGAAAAAAGATAAACTAATAGCTTATTTTCAGGTCGCGAGAAATCAGAATTGAAATTTTACCGAATGAAAAGTCCGGAAGGCGATAATAGCTGTTTACCAAATTCGGTTTGGCAAATCATATTCTTGGAAGATTCGTGATTAATTAACTGTTTACTGTCTCAATTACAAGCGCCGCAACTGGTTTAAACAATCAACATTCTCGTCAGCGAGGTCGCGCTTTTTACTCACGGATGCATCGCAAAGCGTATTTCTTGTACATTCAATTTGTATCATTTTTCCAACAGTTGCGTGCGAATTACGTGTTCACATGCGTGAGACACTCAGCACGGATTCCGTAACAGAAATCTCGTGTAACTCCTTAAACGTAAATTGTCAGTGAGAATCGAGCACCGCGAAAATATAATTGACGGTTTTTCCTGTGGGTCAGTGGGTTACTGCGGCGTGTATTTTTTAGTTTTTTTTTTTCGTCTTAGTTGCGCAGTTTTCTAATTAAATTTCATGTTTATGGAGAAGATAATATATATACTGCTAATTATTTTCGGAATTTGTGCAATTAACCCATTAAATAGATTTGCCAAATACATAGGTAAAAATAGCGACTAAAATCGCTGCTCTATCGTTCAAAATTTATTATAAATAAAAAATGATTCAATTGAAAAAAAAAAACATCGCGAATTAATTAATTTTCAACAAAAAATAAGGTAAAAATTGGGACTAAAATCGCTGTTCTATCATTCAAAATAATTATAAATAAAAAATTATTCAATTGAAAAAAAAACATCGCGAATGAATTAATTTTCAACAAAAAAAAGGTAAAAATAGGGACTAAAATCGCTGCTCTATCATTCAAAATTGATTATAAATAAAAAATTATTCAATTGAAAAAAAAAAAAAAAAAAAAAAACATCGCGAATGAATTAATTTTCAACAAAAAATAAGGTAAAAATAGGGACTAAAATCGCTGCTCTATCATTCAAAATTGATTATAAATAAAAAATTATTCAATTGAAAAAAAAAACATCGCGAATTGATTAAATTTCAACAAAAAATTAGTTAAAATTCTTTGGTTTAAGTATTCAGCGGATGCGAAGTTTGGAGAAACTTAAGCAAAAATCGTACGATTGTTCGGTATTGTATACAGCGGAATACATTCTTGCTGTGGCTTTTTTTCAATTGAAAGCAGGTGTGTTTCTCGAGTACAATTGTTCGTTTCACGAGAATCGTTGGGTCTGTTCCGGGCATTAGCATAATTCATGCGGGACTCTTGCGAGACTCGAAGACCGGACGTGTCCTTGAACTCGGCAACTTACGAGCCTTCGACTTTAATCTCATAGCAACGATTGAGAATAAGTTCTCTACGAACATCTGCCAGTGGGATGACCGTCGTGTGCAACCGACCAGAACGAGGATACATATCTATGTCGCATTCACGCGTCTCGCCACTGTATCGCGGTTACGTATAAAAGAGACATCGATGGTAATTTCAAAGCGTTTCATGCGATCAAAGTACTGCATATTGGACAATACTTTCGATGTATTATCGAAACCTTTAACAGTTCTGATTTACCGATTGTTTGTCTCGTGTGGACGATATTCATCAATGTTTCAAGATTTCTATCCATCCGAATGATAATCGAATCGAAAGATAAGCAAAAGCAACTTCTTCGTTCGAAAAATCTGTTAGATGTGTAAAAGTACTTAACGGCGCGTAGAGTCGCGTATTCTGAGGCGCGCTGTGGGGCGATAAGGGGTCTCCCGGTTGCTTTGAAATATAATTATATTTCGTTCGACGGAAGTGGGAAGGACCGCTACTGTGGTTTCAGCTCTTTCTATCGACTACGTAGAAGCTATGTGAAGGCGATAACCCATCTTTTCTACTTAACCAGACTATTTTTCTAACCTTTACAGTGAAATTGTGGACTGTAAACTTCAAATTTACGCATCGATTTGAAAGCAAAGTTACGCGATGATAAATGATTATTTAGTCGTCTGACTGCCGAAAATTTATCTCATTCACTTATTTTTATAATAAACAGGAAATCAAATAGAAATAATAAAGAAAGAATCAAAAAAGGTGAAAATCAAAAACTGAAAATGAGGAATTCAGAACGATTGTTCGATTCCTAGAATCGCTTGCTAGGATATTCGAAGTGTTTGTTGAACCCGTAAAAAACGACAAAAAAAAAAAAATTGTCCCGTAATCCGCGTAATTTCCACGTTAGCATAGTAGGAAAGCGTTTATATCGGTACCCCGTTGAGGTCGAGTAGATGTTGAAAGACTGGGGCATCAATCTTGCAGCAGGAGGTAAGAAAACCATCGAGAAGAAGTCGAGGAACGGTAAGAGATTGGCAAAGAAAAGGAACAGTAGATGGACGCGTAACTGCGTTGCGGACGCATCTTCTACGGAGTGGTAATAACGCGTACGCGGGGCAATAAAACGTCCGCGTCTGTCCGCAGGTACCGTAGGCGTTGACAGCATATGTTTGCTTCCTTTCGAAGTAAGTAACAATCAAGAAACCCAACCCTCTTCCGATCTCTTCGTTTCTTTTCCATACCTCACTGCTCGGCGCTCATATTACGTCGATAAAAAATATCTGCGGTCCATTAAAATCTCATTGTTTAACGCCGCGTAAATGATCGATGGTAAAACAGATCGCGAAAACGGGCGATAAAATGTTCGCGTCGCTTCAATTGATAGATTCCGTGATGACTTCGCGATATAAATGACTTCAAACGGCATTGCAATTGTAAAATACGGCATTGATTGGTAGGTGTCGAATATGGCGTTCGAAATGATGCTGCGAATCTCCGATTCCTTATGCGAATACGATGATTCAGAGTGCGAAACGATCTCAAATGAATTTCTAGTACATCGTCAGATGGTACTTGTGTCAAGAGAGTTCGTTATAAGAGTTCGAACGAGAAATCTCAAGTGCTAATAAGGCGAATAGGGACCGGCGAAACATGCGTGAGGAGCACTTTGATGCTGATAGCCCGCAAATGGTCATAAATTCGTTACTCTCGATCGGATCGATCTAGAAAGTTGATTAATGCCGTAAGTTCAAGATAAACGTCCGCTCGGTCAACGTCCCACAATTAAGGTCGGAGACGCCGAAAACGCCTCGAATATCAATATTTTCACTATTCATTCACTCAGTCGGTAAAAAAGGTTTTCCAGTATAGAATGTTTCCAAATGATCTCCGAATGTTCAAAAAAATTCATCAATTATAAAAAAAAAAAGTAAAGACGACAAATTAAGATTTTTGAATGGGCATTTCCGTAAAATTTTGTGAACCACCATTTCAGCCAAAATTGAGAACTATTTACTTTTTTCTCTCAGAAAACCGAATTGTTCGGATCTTTTCGTAATCTCGTGACGGTGTATTTTGATTTATGAACGAATTGCAGAAAAATGTATTCCGCACTATATATATATATGAAAATATTGCCTATAATATTTGTAATCGCACATTTGTCATTATTTTAAAAGATCCGAATCTTTTTTTCGGAAACCCAACTGATTCTTTGGTTATTTTGTGTGCCGCTTTAACCCGTGAAAAAAATTAGCCGATGTATGTTTAAATTTCTACTACTATAGAAAAATCGGACACCTTAGGAATTTCAAACAAAACGACAGTAGCAAATTGTCCTAAAATCATTCTGTCCACTCTTCCCTTCAGTATGCAACCCCTGATGCGTTGACACGAAACAGTTCAGACCTCGTGTGCCGGGAAAACGCGCAGAACACAGACTCAGTCTTTCTTGCGCCCGGTGGACGCCTGATGACGCTGTTAGCCACACTGAGCGAAGAATGAGTCATAAGGGGCGCAGGCGGTGTCCCGGCAAAGCCGTCAAACTGCACGTTTGCCCGGTGCGACCGGGCAAGGACCCCGTCAAAATAAATCCACCCTCGCGTGTCCCGCTACTGCATAGCGGGAGCCATCGGCAGGCACCGGGAGGGATGCAGCCGCACGCACGTTTACAGTAAAAATACGTTCAGCAAAAATCTTAAAATAAAATTTCGTCTCTGGAAATATATATATAGATATCCTTGGGCTTTCCTCGATAATTTACGCGCTCCACGTGACTAATGCACGAGGTTCGGAATACGATGCAGCAAATAAATTTATATATATATATATCTGCCGATGAAAAAAAAAAAAAAATAATAATAATAGTAATCAAAGCGCATAAAAATTTCTTTCGAACTTATCATTTATTATTATTATCACAGTAGTCAAAAGTATAGATTAACTGAATAAAATAATTTTTCTGGATTTTTGTTTTGTGAGATCAACTTTTTAATTAAATGCCGGAAGTGAAGTCCTAATTCCCTCTCCTCTCTCCCGAACTCACGCGATTCAGGAAGTGCTGCTACTGCACTCAAGGGATTCGCACATAAATCTTGATTTCCCTTAAGGTATTTTTTAAGTTACCAAAATTCAGACAAAAAAAAATCAAAAATTCGAAATAAAAAAAAAAATCAAATTTTTATTTTTTAAATAAAAAATTTCAGACAAAACACATGTTACGGACTGTTATTATTATTATTGGAAAAATAAAGTAGTCGCATCAAAAAAAATTTCAGTAATTAATTAATTATATCTGTATTCTGATTGTGTTAAAAAAAACTCCGATGTAAATAATTGTCGACGTTTTATTTTTTAATCCGCAATATATAAAACAATTATTTTCATTAGACATTGCAACTTCGATAGAAAGTACCGATTTAGCAGTTTTTTGTTTGCCGTAAGATAACCTATAATGTGATCATTCGCGCAATTAAATACATCGATCGCTATATTTGGATCTCATTTAATCGAATACGATTGTCACTAATGACTGGCAATCAATTTACAGCTTCCCGTCGGAAGCGCAATAATGTTTTTTGGTGGGATAAAGAAAGAAACGTACAAATTTATTGCGTTTTTTGGAGATTTATGCATCGTTTACAGATTTGCCCCGTATACTGCAGGAGAATACATGCAACTGATACGTGTTGCGGCAATTCTTTTTGCGCATTCATCGTTCCTCATGGGTGTGTTCTCTCGTGCGTTTTTGAGATCTTCACCTCGTTCGATGTGCATTCTACAATTGCATAGAGAGCAGTGAACAACAACGGACTCAGCGACCGTAACAAAGAGAACTTCCCGAGGAACCCGAGTCTGTCGAGAAACTTGCGATCTATTTCTTCTTCTGGTATTCCGTTACTTTATTTTTCAGATTCATTCTTTCTACGCAAATATTACCCCTTTTCAGCATCCTACCTTACAGTTTCATTCTTTATCGTACTTAAGGTAATTATGTCGCTTCGCGTTCATATCGCATAATTTCGAGAAAAATGAGATAAAACTACAAATACTTCTCGATGATATAAAAATTTGAAAAAATTCATGCATTTTAAAGGTACTGAAAAAATTAATTTTGCACAATGAAAATTCCAAAATATTATTAACAAATTGATGAAAAAATTAATTGGTCCACAAATTTCCCGGGAACGCAACTTTTTTTTTTTAATGAAAATGATTCGTTATTTTTTCTCAATACGTATGAATTTTTTCAGATTTTTCAATTTACTTTGAATTTTGTGTTTTTTCACACAATTTTTCCATATAAAAAAAAAAATTTTGTGAAAAAAAAAAATGTGACTCCAGAAGATATATTTTATTCCTATCGGAAATATTTCCATCTTCGTTTTTCCGGTCTATCGTCGTTCAAAGATCGTTCTTTAGTTCATCCTTCTCAATCCTCTTGAACTTGCGTCGTTCCGTCCGAATCTATAAGGGCAAAGCCCTTGTATACGAGCGCGAAAGACGGAGACAAAATCGACCCTGACCCTGAAGAGGGCTCTCTCTGAAGCCCGTGCGGCAGCCCCTCGGCCCGGCGAACGGGCACGAGCCACGCATACGAATCGCCGGTTTGACGCTTCTCCGCAGACTCAACTTCGATCGGGTCCGCTTCGCAGGAACAGCGACCAGTGCTTCTCGTCCCGTCTATACCTCTCCGCGAATGACTCTATTCTTTCTCAGTTCCCCCGTCTCGACAAATCGATTTATTTCGTTATCGCCGACCGAATTTTTCGTGTCTTTTCATTTTTCTAGTCTCGGAACTTCGCGATCTATTTCCCTTAACGGGAGAACCGCGAGGAGCAAAAGTCCTCGTTGACCCACCCGTCAGCCATTCTCTAATCCGAGTAGTTTTCACCATTTTTTTTTTGTTTATTTTCCACCATCCGAAAAACAAAATCAATTTCTCGCACATTTTATCGACTCGTATAAAAAATGTTCACTTTTATCATCGAAAATGATCGTTTCTTCGATCTTTTAATTTGCAGGTTAATGCATAACTTTTTTTGGTTAATATCGTAATAACTGTCATATTGGCGAATAACGAGAGGCAATAATCCGTTCGCACGCCATTGAAAATGAAATTATTTTCCGAACATGAATACGTCTACGAAGCTTCATCGAGTCGACTCTTTGCGATGTGACCCGCACCCTCAAGATCGATTGTTCTTCACATCTTGAATTCATTTTCACGCGAAAAAAAACGAAATATCACTTACCTTATCACCGATGAAGAAAAAAAACTTCGGAATTCCATTTAACGGCAAATCTGTTGTTTTTTTTTTCGACGCAATATATTTCTTTCTTTTTCACTTACCAATTGAAAATCCTTCGGCGAGTCCTGGAATCCGGGCTTTCGATACACTCAGTGAAAATGCACAGAAATCAAAATCGCACGTCGGAGCGAATTTCACGGAAGAAAAACAATGGATTAGCGGAATGTGTATTATTTGTATTCTGATTATTTATTATCGCGAATAAGAATAGAGAAACGGGAGTTACTCGATCGTTCGACAATGGGAACGAACCTCACGTAACGACGCTTGTCGCGCGACTGGACTACTGTGAACCGAGTGCGAGTCACTGGCTGAAGCTCCCGAGGGAGGGAAGAGGAGAGGGGAGGGGGGGGGGGGGGGGGGCAGCACACAACGGGAATACCGTACGAGGGAAGCGTTTGCGTCTGTGTGCTCGGCAACCGGACGAGAAATTGCGAGGATAGCCGACGAGACGACGCTCTACCGGGATCGGCTTCCGACGACGCGGGGGAGTGACTGAGAAACTCTCCGAAATAAAAAGAGAAATAGCATGGAAGCTGTAGAGTCGAATCGTAATATTCCGGAATGTTCTTTTTTTTTTTTTTCATCGATCAGGACGATGAAAATGAAAAAAAATTTTACTCGAGTTAAAATTACAGTAATAATGGCGGATTAGCAATATTTATAGAAAATATATTTCGTATTAAAATTTGTTGTTAATTCGAATTTGAAAAATGTACGACACTATAGGCTTCAAATTATTTATATAAGACGGTAAATTTCTCTCGAAGATATTCTCTTAATTTTCCGTTTTTCAAAATGTATCTTATATTTTATTTCTATGAATGATACTGAGCAGAATAAATATCCTCGAGATACTGTAGTATTAGCGGAAAGTTCCGGTTCGGGTGATAAGTAAATAATCTTCGACACAATAATAGAATATATTTATAAATATAAATGTACAATAATCTGAATTGTGCGGTAACAGCGGACGACGGCATTGACGTTTGATATAGAATATGAAATAAGCGAAGAATGAGAGGGTGAAATGGAAACGGAGAGGAGGGGAGAGGATAGAGCGAGTAACTCGCGAGGAATATATGTACATCGAACCACAGGAGAGCCGACGCCTCGCCTTTCCCTTTCCCGGCGCTCTTGTCGTGAATGCGCCGGCCGGTGAACTCCCGGGCGCTGCGCCGACTCCAAGCGCTGCTGCGTGCATCCCGCTGCTGCTTTATTACTCACTACGTATTACTCTGCTTCGGATTTTAGCGTTCATTTGATACATTTTTCAGCAATTTCAGCTTTACGGCTTTTGTTCCTTCGTTTTGTTTTTTAATCGTTGATTAATCGACATTTTTTCTCGTTATACATCATTGCGCTTTGGGATTCGCTACCCGTTTCGATACTTTCGACTCTTGTAAAATAGTACATTACGATACTAGTGCGAAAAAACTTTTTCTGACGAGTGTTGCAATCACACGAGATAAGAAACAGTTTTTCGCACGAGAATCGTACAAAATTTTAATTCACAAGGTGTGAAAATGGGTTTTATACACGAGCGAAGCGTGCGTAAAACTGCCTTTTTCACACAGAGTGAAATAAAATATATTTTTATTTCGTCTAAGACAATTATTGTTTTCAATGAAAATGCTGTGGAAACGCCAATAAGATGAATTATTTCGGTGATATAATTATATCCTTTAAGGCGATGTGAAGCACCGTCTCGCTCAGTTGGTAACGAAAACTGTAATGAATGCCATTTCGAAACCATTAACATTTGATGAAACCGAAAATTATCTTTCCTCTTGTCGATCTATTCAGCAGAGAAGTACAATTTTCTTTTGTTATAAATGTCTATAGTTTCAAAATTGCATTCATTACGGTCTTCGTTACCGACTGAGCCATTCACATGATCGGTGAATGATTGTACAAGATTTGCACAATCCAATTCATGATTTTTCACGTTCCCCGTCAGAGCGTGCGGTGCTTTATGTGAGAGAGAATTCTTACACTGATGTATTGTTACTATGGATAATAATCTACGGCACGGAAGTCGGGTTTCCTCTTCTTCGCAAGTTCTCCCCGCACGTCCGATGAGTTTACGAGCGGCGATGTGCAAATAATAGCGGGATTCTTAAAAGTAGTCTCGATTTCACGGAGCGATGAATTTTTCACGCTACTCGTTCGTCGAACATCAAAGAACATAAATCAGTGATGAACATCGCTGCATTCGGCGCGGCATCTTCCTACGCGATCGTTAACGGAGTCACGGCTTCGATATTCATCGGCTGTAGATGAATTATCGACGAAAAATATTTTTATTTCACGCCGTGCGAGAAAACCGTTTTCTCGCACTCGTGAAATAAAATTTTGTACGGCACTCGTGCGAAAAACTTTTTTTCAACTCGTGTGATTGCAACACTCGTCTGAAAACATTTCATCGCACTTGTATCGTAATGTACTGTTATGACACTCTTCTGTCGCACTCGTACGAAAAAGTACTAGTGTGCAAAAGTATCATAAAATCGAGTTCGATACACGGGCGAGGAAAATCCGTGACCTCTTTTCTCGCCCTTGTATAAAAAATAACTATTTCGACTATTTTTAAGCCCTCGTGCGAAAAAGTACACTTTTTCGCACTAAGGCGTAAAAAAAACAGCGGAAAATCGGGTTTCGTGGCACCGGCGAAAAAATCGGTGTCTCTCGCACCCGTGTGAAAGGCCGCACTCGCCTTTGGCTCGTGCCTCACTTCACTCTCGTCGAGAGCGACTTTTTTTTTACGCTCTTGCCACGCAAATAACTAATTTATGTTATGATTGGGGCTAATAAAATGTGTGCATTGATATCTCGTAGTTTTTGTTTTACGATCCGCAGAGTTCTTTCATTTGTATCATATTTTTTCACCGGAAACAAAGTTATCTTTCTAAGAATGTATTTATTATATCAGTTTTGCTTTCTCGAAGAATTTGATAGGCGTCTAGAAAGCAAAGTGCAAAGTGCGCAGCGAGTGCGTACTGCAGTGCACACGATACTCGAACGAGACGGCAGCACTTTTTGCTTTACGAGAGCGTATCACATTTCTCCAAGAGGAAGAAAGATCGATGCACTATTTTTTTTTTTTTACTTTTTTCATTGACTACTGGCGACTCCTTTCAGTTTCTTTTCCATAATAAAAAAAAAAAAACATGTGAAAATATTTCCGTACAAAGAACGGAACATGTCGAATAAATCTTAAGTAAAAAAAAAAAAATCACAATGAACAAATTCTTCCTGATTTCTTTTTTTTTTTTTACTTTTTTCTTTCAGGAAACAAAAAATTGAAAATTCCTGTTAATATAGTGTCAAAAGTCGATACATCAACGTCGCAAACCGGATTTGATGATATAGGGCCGCCAAAGTTGGAGTTGCAAAGCGTGAAGGACTTCTACCTGTATACCGCGAGGGACTTCCGGTCCCTTTATCCGCTCGGCATGTCCATTCGCGACGACGACAAGCGGCTCAGTTTAACGTTTAAAGTCCGTAATCCGACACGGGCGTGAAACAATGGTTTACATCTCACGAAAGATATCACGATGCTGCGTATGCATCCTATACTCGGTATTATTATGAATTACTATATGACACGTTGCGGAAGGATATGCAGCGAAAAAGAATGAAAGTAAAGTAGAACGTCTAACGCGTTACACGAGGAACGTGTACCGTTGTACACATTACACAAAGTGTAACGCGATACTGGTATCGTATATTGCACAATATAATAGCAAAAAGAGTTGTTGCAAGCGAATCTTTGGATTTCTTCAGGTGTGCAAACTTTAACGTTCAGCACTATAAACTTTACTTTTTTTTTTATCAAAATGATTCGTTCATTTTTCTGAATACCTATGAATTTTTTCAGATTTTTCAATTTACTTTGAATTTTTTGTTTTTTCGCACATTTTTTCGATATAAAAAAAAAAAATTTCAAAATTAATTGAAAAATCTGAAAAAAATGTTAGTACCTTTAATATGAATGAATTTTTTCATATTTTTATACCATCGAAAAGTATTTGCAATTTTCTCTCATTTTTCTCGAACTTATGCGAAATGAACGCGAAGCGAAGTTGTTTTTTTTTTGTATTAAAAAAAAAAAAAAAAAAAGTCATTGTCACACAATAATTATAAAAAATGATAACTCTTTCGAAATTTCGAAATTTCCGAAACCTGCAATTTATCTCAATCGAAAGCTAACCTACTCGCCAACTTTTCTCTGTGAAGAAACAAAGTTTAGTAAAGTCGTTTTGCCATATAGAGGAGTCAATTGTGAACGACGTAAAAAAAGCAGGAAAGCAATTGCTTGCTGATGCTTATTACGTTGTAGTCTTTTATTTCTGTAACGTCGATTATAATGTTTAAAAGCGAATTGCAGTGAATTATGCGAAACGTCGGACTTCTGTTGTCCTATTCCACGGTATAGTGGTGCTTTTCGACTTTAATTATTTTGCGGTTCTATTGCGCGAACCACCGATTAGATTCGCTGACGTTTTATTCCCGCGATTTTCATTCTCGTGGATCGCAATCCGCGAGACACGGGAATTCCCCTTTCTACGATCTTTATCCTTCCGTTCGATGTTGCAACTTTGTTGCGCGACTGTGACTTCGTTCTAAGGTTCCAATGTATTCATGAGACAATCACCTAAAGCGCGGCAATCGCGGAAGACGTTATGTTGGTGCATTTTATCTCGTATAAAATATAGTTTAAA
Organism: Cryptus armator; assembly: GCA_963971235.1. Classification (NCBI taxonomy): domain Eukaryota; kingdom Metazoa; phylum Arthropoda; class Insecta; order Hymenoptera; family Ichneumonidae; genus Cryptus; species Cryptus armator. The sequence continues at coordinate 24,043,209 of OZ020233.1, forward strand.
GTATAATAAAGCAGGAAAGGTGTTCAGCGTTCCGAGAAGCCGACAGCAGTCCTTATTAGACACGGTCCACGTGTCTAGGTGCCTACTATGCGCTCAAATCAAATTAAATCAAATTCCGTGGCGTACGGTTAGTTAGCGATAATTTTTAATTGGTGCAACAGTATTCAACAAGATACCGAGTTCTCATAGACTTATTCGTTTCGTAAACTACCGTTTTCGTCAATTTATTGCCTAATTTATGGCTTTTAAATTCATCCAACGAATAAATTGTCTTCTGTCGAAATATTTTCATCTTTACTTGTATTCTTAGAAGCTTCCGGTGAGAAATAAATGTTCGGTGGTTGAATTTTTTTAAGAATCCTATCGGTAAATTACCGGTGAAACGACTGCTAAACCGTCGTCAGCGAAAATCAAAACTGTGGTGACGGCGGTTTCGTGGTGTTTTTAGTGATCAATTTTTGTCACTTAACCACTGTGGTTTATGGTTTTTAGGGATTTTTAGCGTGGTTTTCACGGTTATTTGATTTTAAGGGTTCGTTAACAAGTCACTATTCTAGCCGTTTCGGCGACTGTAATAGAGCGCAACACCTCTTTTCTTAACTCGACGAAAACGGAGGCATTCGCTATTCTGTATTTTCCCTATAATCCCCACTTCCGGTCAATTGCTGCCGGCAGGGATAACGAGGGGTGGACGCGTCCGTAGATACAAAGCGACGGCGTGAGTCTGCGCATGCGCAGCGCTCATAGTGGGGCGAGCAGACTCAGGGGAAATACAGCTAACGGTATGTGAAATACCGCGGTCGGTATCAAAAACTGTAAACAACTTTTTTCTGGCATAATGGCATTTACCGCTTAAAAAAAGAGTGTCATTCGATGCTATGGTGATATCCGCATGTAATGAATCTTTTTTTTGAGATATAAATGCCAGTGTGCCTGAAAAAAGTTGTTTACAGTTTTTGATACCGACTGAGTCTGGGATGGACGGGGGGGAAGGGGTTGCACCTCCTCTTAAGGCAATGTGGTACAGACTCGGTCGGTAATGAATCGCCTTCCTTATTTTCTCCGAAATGGTTTCTCTGATGACAAAAATCAAATTAGGTTTTTGTAGTCACTAGATAAACGTATGAAAACCTAATTTGCTTTTAGTCGTCAGAACAACCATTTCGGAGAAAATAGGGAACGCGAGTTGTTACCATCGGAGCATCTCTCATTGCTGTGCCATATTCTCTTAAGCGAAATCGTTGTCATGGTAACGAATTAAAATCAGCGAGCGATTGAGTTAAGTGAAGTTAAGAAAAAAGGGGTTCCACTGTATAACTATGGGTACGAAACTTAATATTAAGTACTATAGATACCATGGAACACATTGGTAACAAGACTCAGCAAGAAACAGCTATACGTTGATACAGAACAACCGGTAATTTTTTGGTAATTTTTCAAGGTTTCCGCGGGTTCGGTTCGCATCCATTTGCAATGATAGTTGTAAGCTTAGCAAGGGTTCCATCGTGAAAATAAATTTGTACAGTTGATCAACAATACCCGGTATGCCTGCGTTTTCTCAGGAGTATTGCCAAGTCTACCGTGTCGCCGATGATTCTACGATCGATAGATATTCGCAATTTCTAATTACCGCCCGCTGCGTCCGGATTCCGAGATCCTCTCCGTTGATGCAACGCTCCACCGAGATTCTGTTGACTGTCCAAATCGCATCCTTCCTGAAATTTCGCAAAGGCCTTTGCGTATGACGAGACGAACTGTAATTATAGGTAAAAAGAATAAGAGAAACTTCGATGATATTAATAAAATAAGACAGTTAATTAATAATGTTAACCATAGTATTTCTTCGCGGAGAATTGTCAGCCCGTGAATACTCTTCTTTCTGTCGAAAAACATCCCGTCTATCATTTCGCTTGGAGCAATGATCTGATTTAAACGAATGCATATATGTTTTAAATACACAAAATATGCTTTTTTCTTCTTGTTGATCGACTATACCGGAGTGTTTGCATCTGGAAACGTTGTCATTCGCTCGAATAAGTATTTCCATAGCTTGACGAGTTTCTTTTGGAAAAGTCACATTTTTAGATCGGTAGGCATCTTCTCCAGTCGGCGTCTCCCAGTCTTGTTCTGAATCTTCGGATTCATCAGCATTTCTTGCTAGTTTGACGGCAGAATATGGATGAGAAGCGCAATTCATGTTTCGCAAATTCTTAGACATTCGTGTGACTGAAATATTGAAATTTTGATCAATAAGTCCTTTGATTTCATCTTCTCTATGTATCTTTTATGATTTTTATAGAATTGCAATATCTGCATCGCGCGAGGCTACGATGATCACTGATTTCAGTAAACAATCAATAGAGACGCAAAGGTGGAAGACTCCGTCGGTAACAAAATCTGTGATTCATTTTTTTCGAAGATCTTTGGAGATTTTGTCGCAAAAAAATGCGAATTATTGATTTCTTCAGCTAACAGACGAGTAGACGCTAAATGCTTCATTTTTCGCGCAAAAGTTTAGCACGACTGGAAAAATTAATTATAGTTTTCGTTGTCGACAGGAGGTAAGTAAATCGAGACAACTTACGCGTATTCTGAAATTCTGTATTATTACCGGTCGCCGTATTCGACAAAAACAATCTTTGCGGTTTTTCCTCGTGACAAGAATTCACAATGTTTTTACACGTTCGCAAGTTATCTTCGGCGAAAAGACTTCGTTGCAATTCGATTTTAGAATTCCTTTCATCTTTTTTTTCCGATTGAAATTTGTTTTCATACAATGCCTCTTCTTGATTTTCTGCGTTGCTGCCGTTCATCCGCTCTTCCGGCGGTTTTCTTCCGATATTAGTTACTCTTTCCAAAGAATTTTCTTCATCTTCGTCATTTTCGTCGATAACGCAACCGGGAAGTCGAAACGTAACTCGACGAAAATTCGGACCGTTTCGTTGCTTTGGTACCGAAGTTCCGGAAATTCTTTTGTAACGAGTCAAATCCGCTGGATTTTGTAGACTTATCGGCGTACCATCATTCATTAAATTTTTGGATCTCGTTAAATAATCACAACAATTTTTCTCAACTGGATTTTGCCGATTCGGTTTCGAATCAATGAAAAATCTCGAATTTTCAATGCGTCTTCGATTATTTTGTAAATGCCGTTCAGGCGATACCGCGGAATTTTTCGAAATTTTTTTATTCAATTGCGACTCGAATTTTCCAGGAGAATCCGACAATATTGAATAATTACAATGATCCCATCCTTTCGAAAAATGTTCCATTAATCGTGGATCTTGAGGTTTAGTTGATTCTTTTGGGTTCGAAGGACTGCAAGATAAGTCCACACGATTGCGCAAATTTTGTCGCCAATTTGTCGGTTTCGTCACTCGAATCTCATTTCCCGGAGAATCCTGCTTCGCGGCCTCGAGACATCGTCGTTTCATCAAAATTTTTGGAAGTTCTTCTTTTATCGCATTGTAAGCCTCGAGTTTCTGTTCCTCGAAAGATCTCACTTGGGATTTCGGACACCGACAATATTTTGAACAATTGGCATCTTTCTCCGTCCAAAAATTGAATTTGTTATCTTCACGAATGGTCTCACGGATTTCCCATGATTTTTTATGATTTTCCGGACTACGAGAAGACGATTGTTGATGCTGTTTTTCTAGGATCGTTTGCCACTTGAATGCACGTTTCTTTGGTGGTTTTCGAGGCGTACAGCGTTTTTCGGGTTCTACTCTTCCTTCGGGACTCTTGGTAACCGCGGAAATATCGTCTGCAACTCTCTCGTCTTCATGGGCAATCAAATTTTCGTTTTCTCGAAGCTTGTCGCCTAAATCACTTTGTGAGATTTTCAGAACGGTAACTAAATCCGTCGAATCATTCGGGGAAGCGCGCAATTCATTATTTTCTTCATTGCGCTCGATTTCTTCTTTAGCATCTAATTTTTCGAGATTTTCATGACTCGTTTCATGTTTGGGAAGAAAAATCGCTTCGATGGTTTCTTGTTGAAATTCACCATTTTTTGAATCCGATGGCGATTGAGTTTCCTCGCTGTTAAATAGTTCCGTATTTTTCGATATACAGGATGATTCATCGTCTTCTTTTTGAAGCGTTTCCACATTTCTAGAATGCGAAGATGACTCAATGTCTTTCTGTTGAAGCGATTGCTTATTTTTCGAATGCGAAAATGAATCAATATTTTTCTGTTGAAGCGATTGCTTATTTTGCGATGGTGAGGATGAATCAATGTCTTTCTGTTGAAGCAATTGCTTATTTTTTGATGGTGAGGATGAATCAATATTTTTCTGTTGAAGCGATTGCTTATTTTTTGATGGTGAGGATGAATCAATGGCTTCATCTTGAAGCAATTTCGTACTTTCTTCAATAAAGGATAATTCAATTTTCTCTCTTTCCGGCATTTCCAGATTTCGCAGAATCAAAAGTGCTTCAATACCTTCTTGTCGGCTCTCGAAGTCTTCCACGCTACTCCGTTCGATAATCCTGTCGTCACAGAACGTATCTTGACACGAAGCAACAGCGACTTCGCCGCTTCTCGATATTCTCAAACTGCGACAACGATTTTTTCGATACTCCCGAACTTCTTCCGATATCGCATTGTCGATGATCGGCAATTTTCGATCGACGAAAAAATTCCTCGGCCGCTTGTCTTTGGCGTATTTGATTTTGAAGAGCGGCGTGCACGGCGCGCTTCTCGATCTCCTCTTGTTCGACGACTCGCAATACTTTTCAACAATTTGTAAATCAATAATTTTTGAATATCGAATTTTCGTTTTTCCCTTCGTATTATTGGCTTTCGTCGGATTTACTTGCAAATTTTTCAAACACGAGATTTCTTCGCCCATCGAATTCATTTTCCACGAATTCTTCGATCTCCGGAGTTCCGCGTCCGTCGCAGATCTGCGAACTTCGTTGAATAATCCTGTATTGACGACAGTCTGACTTCGACTTTCGCTCGGTTTTCTACGATCTTCAAGAACTTGTTTTTCCGAAATATTTACGATTTTTTTTTTACTGTTTTGCGGCCGTTTACCGAATCTCGGAACGGAAAGAACCTTTTGAGATTCAAAATTTACGAGTTCTACCCGTTGTTTGCTGGTTAGAAATCTCGGTGAGGTATCGTTCTCGGCGCTCGAATTTATCGAAGATCTCGAAGATCTTTCAAAGTCTCTATTTTTCTTTGAAATCCTAGACATTTCCTTCGGTGTCTTTTCTTCTCTGTTTAATTTGTCGCGTCTGTGTCGGAGCTTCGCTTCGATTTTAGAATACGGCTTTCGACGTCCCGGGGCTTCGGGACGCGCTTCGACGTTCGACTGCCCCCGTTTCATGTCTCAAAGTTCGATTTGCAAATCATTTAATCCGGAATGTTGAGGATCGAGGAGATTAAGTGTCACGGTATTGATGACGCGTCGCGAGAAAGCACGTCACGCAAACAGATGATGGTGTAATTTTTCTGAATACGTATGAATTTTTTCGCAATTTTGAACGCCCAACATTTTGAACAAAATGAAGGAATGTAAACGCAATTTGAAAAATCAGAAAAAAATTCTCAAAAAATTCATCCGTATTCAGAATAATTAACGAATCATTTTAATTAAAAAAAAGTTAAGTGACTGGTAATTTGTTAAACTATTTTTAATTTTTTTGTATTCATATTTTTTAATAAAATTTTGGTATTATTGTTATGCAAATTCAATTCCCACAGATTTCTCATATTTTACGCGAAGCTTCATAAAGTTTCGTCTGTAAAAATGTCAAAATTGGTCATCGAACTCTCTTATGCACGGAACTGTTAAAAAATGCGGAAATAATATGTTAATTGCATTCGCAGCACCGGTATGAATTTTTTTTTTTCTACTGCTTCATTCGAACATCTGAAGTTAAACTTCAAGAAATGATAAATAGGTCAGCAATCGGTTAATTAATGACATGCAAAAAACCACTTTATCGTCCAGATAACCGGATCTCATCTGTTTTTTATGTTTTTCTCGGCCACAGTGACGTGGGTTGCGTCTGAGGTAACAGCTGCACAGCCGTTATTCTGGAATATGTTTAGATAATTTTCGCACCGGTCACAGGTCAAACCATAAGGCTATCGGATGATTAATTTTTTTTTTTTTAAGTCATTCGATATTTTCGAAAATTTGCATTTTTTCAATAATCAGCCGATTTTTTAGTCGATAGTGGTGGTGGTGGTGAAAAGTCATCAAAACCGCAATCGGGGAAAACCCCAAATTCGCAAATTTAGATATTTGATGAAAATTTTTGAAAAAACAGAAAAACAGAAAACATTTGAAAAAATAATTTAAAAAATAGCCAGTGAAATTCTTTTTCTTATTTTAAATGAATCTTTTGATTTTTTAGCAACCATATGAATTTTTTCCCGAATTTTCATAAATTTTTGAAAATCTTATTTTTCAAATTTTTTAACGCTATTTTTACTTATATGTTAATAACTTTTTGACATTATTGTTATGCAAAATCAATGTTTTCGATATCTTTAATAAATTTGATTTTTTTCAAATTTTTACTGCATCGCGAAGTATTTAGTGAAATTTTTATCGTATTAAACTTTTCGTTGGGAATATACGTGTAATACATCCTTAATATATATTATATGATTATTATATTATATTCTTTATATCGTAATATAAAACGTTGTTCCGTTAGGAAGAAACGTGCAATGTACATTTCTTTTTAAATTATTAAAATTAGACAAATACTGTTTTTCAAGGCATTGCTATCATTTTGTCGTTCACCGTATTTTTACCATAATTTAGTAATTTGCTCATTGCTAGTAAGACGCGATCAATTACAGATAACGATTGCAGTTTGTTAAATACAATGGTGAAATTCGTAATTGTACGAGTGATTACGATGTAATAGTCGATGATATCCGAGAGTTAGCGTGTTAACGAGGTAACGATAACCGGACGAGGACGAGGCCTCGGGGTTCGCTGACCGGTAGAGAGCAACGATGTGGCTGAGCCAAAGCAAGTAGCAGACCGTAACTCTGTGGCCGTGACCGTGACCGAGTTGCGCTTCGAGTCTTCTTTCATCTTCTTCTCCTTTTTCTCCTTCTTATTCCACCTCTTCTTCTCCTTCTTATTCCAACTCTTCTTCTTCATCTTCTTCTCCTTCTTATTCCAACTCTTCTTCTTCATCTTCTTCTCCTTCTTATTCCATCTTTTCTTCTTTATCTTCTTCTCCTTCTTATTCCAACTCTTCTTCTTCTCATTCTTATTCCACGTCTTCTTCTTCGTCTTCTTCTCCGCCTTCTTCCATCTCTTCTTCTTCATCTTCTTTTACCACTCTTGCTGTACATTCCTACTAACGCTGATATCGCTATCAACGTTGCTGTTCCTGAATATGCATTCAACTCTTTCCAATACATATGTCCGTCTTGAAGCGTTTCTTCCTTGAAGTTTCTCCTAAACTTCTTCAAAGTTTCCATCTTCTATTTGCACAATTTCGCCCACCGTAATATCACACTGAACCCAAACAACTCTTCGATAAATTATCGACGTGTATCGTTCGTTACATTCTCAGCTAACAATGAGATTCAGAGAGAATTTTAAATACTTCTCAATAGGATTAAAATCCCAAAAAAATGCAATCCTACCTAAGGGAATTTTTTTAAGAGATCATATGAATAACCCTTTCGTTTCTCTTCACATTGTTATCTTCCTTTAAATTACTGAAATATCTTCATTTTTATATATTAGTAAATACCGATGCAACGTGTAGAAAACTTTCTTTCAATATTTTATCTTCTAAACCTCAGTTACCGCAATACCATTTTAATTTTTTTTATTTTTTAATATTTAATAATTTAAAAAAAAAAATTTTTTCAATTTATATTTTTATTCAAATATGCGACTTTTTTTTAGTGATTTCACTTTTCCGACGTTCACAACGCGTGAAAACCCGAAAAAAAAAAAAAAAAAAAAAAATCGATCAATAAATTAGGAAAATTGTTTCAAATACCAAAATTCCTCGACGATATTCTCCGAATTTCCAAGGACTCGCTGCTGGGATTCGTTCGATCGTATCGGACAAATACGATAGAAACTCGAAGCGGGATCGATGCGTTCTGAAGATCAACAAGCTGAGGGCAACAGAAAAATCGATAAATGATTCCTATTTTCGTTTTTTTTTTTTTTTTTTCTCATATATATATTTCACGTAGAGTAACTGTGTTCACGGTTACAAATGGCATAGCTGGCGAGTAATCTATGAGTTAATTGAAAAAAAAAAAAAAAAAATAATAATAATAATAATAATAATGACAAAGCAAAAATCGATATACTTACCACGAAGATGGAGGTAATGCGTTAAAAATGCGTTTCGTCACGAGAGACTCAACAATCCGCCGGATACAATGAACATATTCGTGGCGAAGAATGTATCTCCCGGGTCCGTCGTTCCTTAAATCTTTCTAAGTGCCGGATTACAGTATATAGTATACTTTTATGTGCAAATGTACATAGTATCGTTACAATAATACGCGTGTTTCTGTATGCTTCTGATTTCTCTCATTTCTCTTTTTTTTTTTTCCTCCGTTAGTTCTCATCGTTTTATCGAAAAATTCTGCAACGGAGATCGGGGATCGGTTCTCGATACTTTGAAATCGGCATTTCTTCCGTTGTGTATCCCATAGAAATTTAAACGTTATTATTAATAAATCATTTTTTCCAATTTTTCGTTAATAAACTCTTTTTTTTAAATAATGCGAAATTTTTTTAAAAAATTTCTAGTGATTCTTAAACTGGAGGCTTTGAGTTACGAGAATAAATCACCAGCTACGTTCATTCGGAAAATATATTTTTTCACGACTACGCTAAAATTACCATATTATATGCCTGCAACGCGAGTGGAAAGTTAGCGATTGTTGACCAGCGGAAGGTAAAGTAGTCGAGCGGCAGGAAAAATAGTACTTTTCGTCCCTAAGGAAGAAAAGTAAAAGCATAAAAATATGGTAAATTTTAGTATAGTCGCGAAAAAATGAGTATCTCGATAAAAAATAAAAAATTTTAGCAAAAAATCGGCATACGAATAGAAAAAAAAAAAAAAAAAAAAAATCAACGTAACATACGAACGTACGGATAATTGTTAATAATTTTCGTAAAATAATGGATAAATTAACGCCTCGCGTACGAGCGACGAGAATATGCGATGAACCTTTTGTGTCCAATTACTGCTTTCAAATTATCCGTTCGTCTGGAAAAAACGACGAAAAAAAATTCCGTAAAAATTTGTAGAAAATTCTCAAACTGTTCAAAGTGAAAATCATTCTCACGCTTCCATACTGATGTTAAGACCAACGAGTCATGACGTTTTACGCGATTTGCAAAAATTATTTCATACGCAAGATGTTGAAAATCATTAGATATAAATATGAAAAAATTACGATTTTAGAGTAATGAGAACTTTCAACACTCTGCACTATGGTCCATTGTGTTCATTGCATTTCGTCACCCGATATCTATTGTTTTTTCTTCTTTTTGTTCGATAATCGAAGATCATTAATGGAAATCGATTAATCGACAAAATTTTCTCTTTTTCGGGTCAAATATTCCGTTATTTTCCTTCTTATTTTCTTCATATTTTTATTTATTAGTACTTCTCGTTTGTTCTGTGTGTCCCCCGTATGTTCGTTATCTTTATAGCGAAAAAAGGCGTGTAAATTCCATTTTAGCATAAAAAGTTAATTTCTACAATAACTTGTGTTTTTTTTTTGTTTTTTTTTTTTTTTTCACAAAATTCTATTCACTCGTTCGACGAACGAAAAACAATTCTGTCGTACGAGACGAGAGTACGCGAGGAGCCTCAGCATCTGCAAACTTTATAATCGCTTTTGCCAGGAAGCGAACATTTTTTTTTCTTTTTTTTTTTTTTCTCTCTATTCTTACAATTTTTTTTTTTCAGTGTGATTGGGCTTTACAAAAATGTATGAAAGTGGAAAATACGCACGCGCGCATACTCTCGTTCTCGATTTTATTTAGTTTATATATATACTTTCACTCTCACTCTCACGAAATACTGGCGGCCTATGGCGCAAGTAGCTTTGTTTTTCTGCGTAAATACTTGAAAACAAAAAAAAAAAAAAAAAAGCTTTGAAAATTTTTTCTCGGCTTCTTTTTTTTTTTCTTTTTTTTTTTTTGTTACCGTCAACTTAATCACTTATGTGCTTATATCGAAGTTTATTCATCCGTTATCGACGAATCGCCGCAACGCTCGGTAGCGTACAGAAAAAAAAAAACAAAAAAAGTTGTTTTTTTTTTTTTCTCGTACTGGAAAATCTCGGGATTTGGCAATTTTCTCACTCAATCCAATATCTCTCACTCTCGGTTTCAATCGTCCCTTAATTATCGCGTAATATTGAATAAACATTCGAAGAACCTGGCGGATAGGGGGATGGTGGCGGTGATTTATCGGGTCGCGGGCCTTCTTTTTTTTTATTTTTTATTCTTCTTTTTCGTTTATTCCTTCCAATCTTTCTTGATGTCGAAGGACCATTCCCAGTTGAGATGCTCGTGCTTATCGTCATCCGTGAACAATGAACTGACGATGTACGATCCTCGCGCTATCATTCCCGCCGGCGCGTCCTCCGACGGTGTCGTATACGACTGAATCTCCTTCTTCGGAGGATAAGAACCAACCATGTGCGTCATCTTGTCGACTGAGAAAAAAATAAAATTAATAATTATTTTTCAAAATATAAAATATTAGGAATGGAAAAAAAAATTCTAATACCGAAAAATAATTATTTAAAAAAAAAAGTGAGAAAAATAAGTTCGAGAAAAATTAGAGCAATCGGAACTTTTTTTTTTCCAAAACTTAATGAATGATAATAATAGTAAAGATTTTCTATAATAAGACAAATAATTTTTTTTTTTGTACTATTAATTTATTTATTTATCAGACTTACCGAGGACTCCTAGTCGGTAAGTCTTCTGAACGTATTTCAATCCGTGAACGATTTCGCGCTGCACGATGAAGTCTATACGTATTTTATAACTGACTCCCTCTTTGATGACAAAAGTTTGTTTTTTCAGCTGTGTCAGGTCTCCCGTTAGATCGAGTTCCATGTCTGGTCTGCCCGACACGCACAGCGCGAGTTTCTTCACGATTACTTTTCTCGGATCGTCCGCATCTGAAATATATCGAGAAAATTATTTTTTCACCGTTATTTCCTGTTTTCTGAGCGCTTATAAGACTTATTGAAAAAATATGACCACCAGACATTGTAAAAATCATTAAAAAGTATTAAATCCTTGATTGATAAAATTTTTTTAATTTCACGCGATATTTTAAGAGAACTAATACAACATTATTGAAAAAATTGCATCAATTATTAATGAAATTGGCAAATAAAAACAAAAGAATTTCGGAACTTCTAAAAATGACTCTTAACCTTTTTTTTTTTTTTTACGTTTCGTTTTTAAGGAATTTTTGCGGTTTTTCAATGGCAAACTTACAAATTTGAATGTCTTGCAATTTTTTTCAATTTCTCGTAATAATATTATTAAATATTATTATATAATACAATACAAAGTAAAAAAAATAAAAATAAATTTTTTTTTTTTACAAATTATATTCAATTAATGAATAATAAGAGGGCAAGCGAACGAAATGGGAAATTAATCAAAACGCACCAACGACAACGCCTCCGGCTTTTGCATCGCCGAGGAGAGTTTCCTTGTATTTTCTCAAGCTTTCGTCCTCCTTATCCGCCTCAAGCAATTGTTCGATCGTTTTTTCCGGCGGCGGTTTGTAGTTTGACTCCGCTTCGAGTTCTTCTTCTACGGCATCGATGTGTTCCGCCTCTGTGTCAGCCATGGTTTTCGCTGTATCTCCTGCAATACGGACAAAAATTTAGCGGCAAATTAAGATTAACAAACAAATGTTCCCAAATGTTTCCTCGAGATTCTCCTGGCTGCGCAGTCGACGCGCTGAATAATTAATCGTTTTTTTTCCGACAGTATTTTTGACCCCCCGGAGCCCGGAATTCCAGAAAACTGGATTCATGTGCAAAATTAACAAAGAAATAACATAGTTGCTATATAAACAACGAAATAAAATCGGGCGAATTCGTGCACATAATTTACGACGAAAAGGAGTTCTTAGTGTCCCTCGAGGGGAAAAAATAATCGACTTTGATAAAAAGAAAAAAAAATTCACGTTCGAAGTTCGAATACTTCGAAACTCGAAGAAATAACCTACAAGAAAAAGGATCATTTTTGTTTCGGAATGAATTCGCGCGACGATAATGTTCGATAAGTAACATTGTTTATGAGATTACGATCCGGGAGATAATCTTCCAATCTCCAAACCGGAAAAAGACGTTCGACGTATCTGAACTCACCTCGGATATTAAGCTCGAAAGAATTCACGTACTCACGGCGAATTTCGCGGAAACTTCGTTCGTTCGGACTGTTTGTTTGTTTTCGTTTTTTTCTTCACTTTCTTCCAACAATCGAAGACTCGTTGGAAAACGTTCGGCGTTTTTGTTTATTTTTTTTTAACTTTTTTTTGCCCGATTTGTAAATTTGGAGAAGAAAGAAAACCGCTCCTTGCACACACCGCGCGGTGAGACTCTTGACCTTTGGCGAACGTCGAGAGGAAACAACAATATGGCGTATGGCGACGGCGAGTCGGCGGAAGGCTGGAATGTCGTGCGTGTCTGACCTCGAATTATCGCTTTAAAGGAGAAAATTTATCAAATTTCGCCGGTAGTTATAGAATGATTTAGATTTTTGGATCATACGGTCAATAGATTTGACGGGAAATTTGCGACAAAGCGAGAGAAATTGATTGTCGAAATTGTTAGGTGAAGCGCGCAGCCGGCAGCGGACATTTTTTCGATCGATGCCGCGCTCTCGCGAAAGTTCGGAGATTCTCGGACTTTCTCTCTCCCGCTATATCCGATATCCAGATTCGAATTTCTTCGCTGACAAGCCTTCGGTGTATATCTTTATTTAGAAAACTAGGAGGGGGATGGAGAACGTGTGACGGCTTTCTAGCTTTCCCCACCCGGTCGATGAAAAATTCAACAGCCCGTTGAAGAATTTACTGCATCGATTATTTGTCGGGACTTTTTTTACGACCCTCTCGCTATCCGAGTCTTTCAGAAAACTTTTCTTCAATTCTTCGATTTTCTTCTTTCGTATCTCAAACTCTTGCAACTCAAGAATAAAGATATAACTCCGAAAAGTCCTTATATTTCTTCACTCAAAGATTAAATGGATACATTCAAAAATCGGATAAAAAATGTGAAATTTTCACCTTGGAATACGAGATTTGAGAACGCAGCAACTGAATAAAAATACACATGCAACAAATTGAAAAGAATAAGACATTTCTTATATAATTATTTTATTTAGTCATTACGAATTAGGAAATGATGAGTCACATGATTTTTTTTTTTTCGATTGCTACAAACTCACTGAAGTACATTTTTTCGTCTTCGTCTTCGTTTATTCTTTCCTTCGAAGTAATTCGTAACAGTGCTTCAAAAGTTTATCGAGTCCTACTTGATTCCGAAAGTTTCCTTTGCAATTTTCGATCTTTTTTGCCAACAGCTCAGGGTGCACTTTACCCAATTCCATGAGAGCGTCTATGAGAAAAAGAACCATTGCTTATACACGAATCATAAAAGAAAAGATTCATTGATAATCGCAGATTTAGTAGTGTCTAATAAGCTCTCAATTACAAGTCACAGGAATTCTGTTCAGTTTCTTAAAGTAGTTCTGTCGCTTCCCGTTAATTTTGCATACATTCGAGAAAAATAAGAAAAAATTGCAAATACTTCCCGACGCTATAAAAATCTAAAAAAATTCATGCATATTAAAGGTACCGAAAAAATGAATTTTCCATAATAATAATTCGAAAATGTTATTAACAAATTGCTTTAAAAATCAATTGCTCAACAAATTTCCCGGAAACGCAACTTTTTTTTTTTATGAAAATAATTCGTTCATTTTTCCGAAAACGTATGAATTTTTTCAGATTTTTCAATTTGCTTTGAATTTTTTTTTGTTTAAGAAAAAAATGTGAAAAAACTAAAATAAAAAATAATTTAAAAAATTTGATATATTTTTTTGAAAAAAAAATAATTTTTTTACCGAGCATCTGCGACTGAAATTTGGCATCCGGATCGTCCAAATGAATTATTGCCGTTGTGTAAAGACAGTCCACGTGACTTCTGCTGAATAAGAGATCGTATTTGGTCGGCAAAGCTCTCCACACGATTACGAGAGCTTCGACGGCGACGGATCTAACGTCATCGCATCCATCGTCCAGTCTTTTCAAAACTACCGGATAGATCGCGTGAACGTTTTCTTCCGAAACGCATGAAAATTTTCTTCCGATTTCGACGATCAGACAGATCGCTTTCAGCGCGTAAATTCGCGTTTTTTTCGCATTGTCGTCGACGAGGCTTACGATTACCGGAACAATCTTTTCAAACAGTTCAGCAAAATCTTTCGGATTCGCGAACAATTCGTCGTTCTTTCTCTTCGCCACTTTGGCAATCGAGAAATCGCCGTTTCTTTCGGAAATCAAATCCTCGATTTTTGTCTTCTCAATCGTCGAAGTTTCGTCAATTTTTCTTCTCTCGACGCTTTCTTCTCTCAATCCGCTATTCGTCGAATTTTCATCGTTCCCGTCGAGTAAACTTTTGTCGTCGAAAATAGCGCAGAGGCAACAAACCGCAGCGGTCCTTATCGCCTCCGCGGCTCTCCCCGCCGACCACACCAATCCGGGAAATACGACTTCCCGCAAAATCGCATCAACGAATTCTCTCGTTTCAGCGATTCCCGCGAGAGTCGCATTCCTTCGATGAAAATAATCGGAGAGAAGTATATAAACTTTCAATCGTAATTCCGGATCTGATTCGTTGCTTATCGTATTTCGGAGAATCGGAAGGAGTACATCGAGATTCCTCGACGTTACGAGAGCCGCGCGTGTCATGCAGACGCGGAAAATCTGCAATTCAGCGCTATATATCGTCCAAACTTCGGAGGAATTTTTTAAATCCATCAAAATTGATCTCAAATGGCTGTCGAACAATTCTTCTAATCCAGAAAATTCGTTGAGACGCAAGAGCTCTTCGAGGAGATTTTCCGCGACTATGAGACTGTCGTCTTCCTGACACATCGACAAGAGGGTGAAGAGTACCGTGAAAAGCTCCTCCGAGATAATCGAACAATCCTGAAAAATCATAGAAAAATATTTCATTGAAAAAAAAAAAGTTAAATAATTAAAAAAAAAAAAGTTAAATAATTGAAAAAAAAAGTTGAATAATTGAAAAAAAAAAAAAAAAATTGTTTCGTTTAAAAGTCAATTAGTATCGTGTAAATGTTAATCCTATGATTTGCCTTTTTGCAAACGACGATAAGCGATTCGCAGCATCGCAACAATTGTTCCTGATAACGAGATTTTTTGCTCCTGGCGATGTGAGATTGTCGAAGAAAAGTTCCTATTTCGGGGAGTTCCGGTTGAAGACTCGTTGCCTCACTGCCGCGTAATACGGCCGCGAAAACTCGCAGATGGCCGGCGGTTACTGTTTCCTCGAGTGTCGGAAGAATTAGGCGACAATAGATCGACGGAGGAACAAAATATCCCATGTATTCGGCCGCAAGTTCGACGTTCGTTACGACCCGAGGATCTTCATCGTTACACGTCCTTAAAAAAAAAAAAAAAAAAAAAAAAAATTTCAAAAATATGACATCGAATTCCGTAGAGTTGCATTTAAAAAAAAATCTTTCTTTTCCAAGGCAACATTAACATACCGATTAATAAAAATCAATAACTTTTACTCATAGGGAATATCTTTTCGTATGGAAAATTAGACAGTAAGAAACGTAATGTTTGATCATTCATTACGAAGCTTACGAACGTTTTTACGAACGTTTTAGAGGTGAAAAATACCTGTACATCGCAGGCAACAATTTTTCGATGTGCTGAGTAACGTCCTGTTCGACATTAAGCACGAGAACGCATAACAATTGTGCGGAACGGACTCTAATATCGGCGAGCCAATCGCCAAGTTCTCTGGCAATTCCACCCACGAGTTTGCAAAGATTTTGTTGCACGATTACTCGACAACCTAAATTTGGTCTTTTAACTGAAAATGAAAAGATTCATTAATTTTTTTCAGATTTTTCAATTTACTTTGAATTTTCTATTTTTTCACACATTTTTTCGATATAAAAAAAAAAAAAAAATTCAAAGTAAATTTAAAATTTTGAAAAAATTCCTAAGTATTCAGAAAAATGAACGAATCATTTTAATAAAAAAAAAAAAGTTGAGTTCCCGGGAAATTTATTGAACAATTAATTTTTTCATCAATTTGTTAATAACATTTTGGAATTATTATTATGCAAAATTAATATTTTCAGTATCTTTAATATGCATGAATTTTTTTTTTTAAATGAATCCTTCAAGGAAACTTTACCGAAGTATATAAATGTCTAATCCTACAGTTTCCGTTACCATAAAAATTCATCATAAAAAAAAAAATAAAAAAATCATACAATTCATTATATTTTATGAAATTTATTAGATTTAGATGAGTCTTACCGTTCGGCGGATAGTGGATGGGATCCTCGACTAAAAAGTCCATTTTATCTTTGAACTTTTCGTCATTTTCGTTTTCACGAATATAGAGTTTCCCTGCGGCATCCCAGAGGTCGTCGGCGCGATTTCTTATATTCTCGATCTCGTCGTGAAGACCGGTAACGAGAAGAGGAATCAACTTGTGCCACCAGCTGTATCGATCGCGAAGTTCCGAAAGCCAACGACCCGCGACTTCCACGACCGCTTCAATATTCGGAGACAAAAAAAATTCCATTAATCATAAAATGCAATTGAAAATAATAAATTAATAAAATAATTATTAGAATTATTAATTAACGAGTAGAATTCGTTTTCGATTAATTAAAAATTCGATTCGATTAATTATCAAATCGATAAATTGTTCGAATTATTAAATATTCACAGATCCGTAAAAAATTACAAGTGAATTAATTTTAATACGAATCGTAATGTTGTTTTATCGTGAAATATGATTTCAGCATCCGATCGAAGAGTATAAAATTAGTAAAAAATAAATACGCGAAGAACTCACCGAGTCTCACAGCGCCGCTTTGATCGAAAAGTCTTTCCGCAAGCGGAGTAGAAACTTCGTCCATAGATTTGCTATTGCCGTTTTGCATCAATTCACCGATCGCTCGGACACTGGCAACGCGAACTTTGTAATGTTGATGAGTAAAATTGCTTAGTATCGGTTTAACGAGACTCTCGGAACGCGAATAAAATTGCGCGGGTATAGCGATCGCCAATTCTTCAATGCATCGGCAACTCTCGCGTTTTATTTCCGGATAGTTGTCGATTACCGTTTTCGCAAGAATTCCGACAAAATCGTCGCAATATGCGGATAAAAATTTCGAATATTTCATCACCACGAGACGAAGAAGGGAAACGTAATTCAGACGAACTTCTTCGCTCGTTTCGATTATCTCTTGAAAACTCAAACGACGCGACAATATTGGTATCAAGTAAACGATATTTTTATCCGATATCGGTAAAGCGTTCAAAAAATTTTTCCATAATTCAACCGATGCGTTTCTACACGATTCCGCCGAATCGGTCAAAGATCTCGAGAGTTGTTTATTGACGATTTCCCACACTTCGCAAAGATCGCTTTGACTCCAATCGCTCGTTGAACCGAATAAATTTGTATTCAATTCTTCGAGAGCAGATTTTCTCCGCACTCTCTCCTCGGATTGAACGGAAACGCAAAATCTACTCAATTGCAAATCGGAAATTGTCGGCATTTTCGTTGACTAATCTGTAGCGACGAGTTACAGAATCGGAAAGACGTTTTTTTTGCGCGAAGCTTTGTAATGAGTAAACAAAATGGTAAGCAAACGGTTGCCGGGTTCTCGGTACCATGACAACGGGAAACTTGTTTACGAAGAGTGGAGTTCGGAAAATCAATTACAATTAATGCAAATAATTTTTTTCTAATTTATAGTTGAAAATTTGTAGAACTATTTTTTTCTTCTCCAAATCAAAATATTTGAAAAATTATTAATTCTAAAATTGACAGATTTGCAATTTTTCATAATAATAATTACAAAATGTTATTAACGAATTGATGAAAAAATGAATTGGTCAACAAATTTCCCGGGAACCCAACTTTCTTTTTTATGAAAATGATTCGATCATTTTTCTGAATATCTATGAATTTTTTCAGATTTTTCAATTTACTTTGAATTTTGTGCTTTTTTCACACATTTTTTCGATATAAAAAAAAAAAAAATTCAAAGCATATTGGAAAATTCTGTACATTATCCGCGGGAGCGGAAAAAAGTATCTTATAATTATTTTTGGAAATTATACATCGCAAAGTAAATTTAAGGATCGAAAAAAAAAAAAAAAAAGGTATCGAAGAGTACAATTTTCGTCGCATATAGAATTATCGAAAATTAGCTATTTAACAATTTTCTCACCAGAATCCCTCGAAAATTTATATCGGATTTTTACATAAATTTTTTGAAATTCGAATCCTCATGAGAGGTGCAAAATTTTCGCAACATCATTGTAATTGAAATATATTTATTGACATGTCTTGTATTGACTACATATACGATCGAAGACTACTAGAACGACGAGGAACCTATTGTTACATCATTGGTAGAATTATCAGTTTCTTTTTTCATTTTTTTTTTTTTTTTTCATCATCTTACACCATCATCATCGTTTAAACACAGAGAGAGAGAGACACACTATGATTTACTTTATTTTCTTATTATGCGATCGATTATGCTATTTTCGAGATACGGAAAAAGAAAAACGACTAATTCGCGTTTCGTATACTCGATTTATCAGTAATACTTTATTGGACTACCGTATTTAGGTGGGAATTACTTTCTCTCGCGCCTCGTCTAACGCCCGTGTTGTTTTCTTATCCGTTGACGATTCTCTTATTTTTTTTAAACACCGGATATACATTGGATTCGCGATTGATACGAATTAATCGGCGCGGCACACAGTATTTTCTTTTTCAATCGAAAAAAAAAAAAAAAAAAAAAAACATTTTTCAAAAATAATTTTTCAAAAAAATTATCATACATTTCGTTTTTTTTTTTTTTCTCGCTTCGTTATTGTAAGTTATATCTAAATAGCGTGTGAATGTGTGTATATATAAATATAATATATTACAGATTGTTCACGTTAAACGAGTCACGAATCCAATGTAAAGTCAAAGCTTTCGACTGTTGCCAGTGATTTACGCGGAGGGATCAAAGAGAAAAACAACGAAAAGAAAAAGCATACGTTGGATCGGACGGAGATAATTAGCGATTGCCTTCGTAAAATTTGCAAAAAAATCTTTTACTCGAGAAAACAAATAGAAAATAAATATCTCACTGACAAAAATTTGCTTATTTCTCTTCTTCCATAACCATCTTTTATGTGTGTGTAGTGAATGTGTACTTCGTAGTCGTCCGGCAAAATATATAAAAATATCATAGAAAATCGAGGAATATTTTTAACGTGTATATAATACGTGTTTCCAGATATGGTCCCTGACACGGAACGATACGTAAGTAGATTCCACTCCAACTCATTTCTTTTTTTTTTTTCTTTTTTTCTTTTCATTAATTTTCCATTCCGTCTTATTTTACGCAGCGCTTTGAAAAACCGCATTTTCTCGGTTCATCTCAATCCGATTTCGTTTTTTTTTTTTTTATCGACATTAAGTTATCGATAAATCGGATCTTTTATCCCCCATCCGCTTTTGGATCACAATATCGATGTCTTAATCCTCCGTGGTGACGTTCTTGAAAAGATAGGACATCGACTCCTTGTTGTGAATTCGTCGAATAGCTTCCGCCAGCAGAATACTTATATCGACAGTCTTGATCTTCGCGCATTGGCTCTTCTGCAACTCGTGAGGAATCGTATTTGTCACGACGACCTGAAAAAAGAAAAGTAATCGCGAAACAATGAAATGAAATTTGAAAAATTTTCGTAAGAAAAAAAGGTAATCGTCGATTGGAAGGTTTTTCTATAATAAAGAAGTGATCTATAACACTAGAAACCTTATGCCGGTTCTGATTAACTTTTTTTGTTTAAAGTGAAGCAGAACCGGCGTAGAGACTCGCCGACGAATTTCCGGTGCCGGCGAATTTCTCTGCTACAGCGGGAATCGTCCGTTGATTTTTTCCACTTTAGTAAGAAACATTCGAATTTCCCAACTATAGCGGAAATCATTAGTTGATTTTCTTTACTTTAATATGAAACATTCGTCGAATTTCCCTATCACCGCAAATACTGCAGTGACGCAAAATTTTCCGTTTCTCGAGGGCTTTGTAACTTACGTGACTAAAGGATTTCAATCGCTTTTTGTCTTTCTACGGATCTCTTTTGGAGACACTTTTAGGTGCGAATGGGCATTTCCTTAAAAAAATTACTGTGAATAAATTTGAGTAAATATCTCAAACAGTTCGGTAGTACGTGATACGATTCGCTCGGAATATTTGGCGAAGAAGGGCTTTGTGTGCTGTCGTTTCACTTCTACGGATAAAAGAAGTATACGCAGCTCCACGTACTATGGAATTACAACATTTCCGGAACAATTACCCAAATAAGTAATGTTGGTTCCCATAACTCCGTCGAGAAGATCACACGGATGCCATGTAATTGGTAATGTGTAATTAGTAGTAATACGGAAATTAATAAGCAGTAATTGTAAAAAAAATTATTGCGAGTAGTAATTATAGAAATTTCAAGTAGCGATTGTAAGAATAAATTACAAGTAAGAATTGCACGTTGTAATGGTAAAAGTTATCGCAACTAGTTATAGTAACTGTAAGTACCTCGTCTTAGTAATGTCATTAATATATTCAAATTTGTAAGCAGTAAATGAAAGTAATAATTGTAAGATAGTGTTGCGAGTAGTAATTGTGAGAAGGAATTGTAAGTAGCGATTGTAAGCGGAAACTTGTAAGTAGTATTTGTATAAAAAGTTGTAATTAGAAATTGTATTTTATAATGGTACTTAGTAATTGTAATTAGATAATAAGTATTGTAATTATAATTACCTCGTCGTAAAAGTGATCGCAACTAGTTATACTAACTGTAAGTACCTCGTCTTAGTAATGTCAGTAATATACTCAGATTTGTAAGCAGAAATTAAAGATAATAATTGTAAGATGGCGTTGCGAGTAGTAATTGTGAGAAGGAATTGTAAGTATCGATTGTAAGAAAAATTTGTAATTAGAAATGGTATTTTATAATGGTACTTAGTAATTGCAATTAGGTATTAGATATTGTAATTATAATTACCTCGTCGATCGGTGATTCCTCGATAAGCCTCGGCGCGTCAGAGCTCAAGAGACCATGAGTCGCAAGGACGTAAATCTTGATCGCGCCTCTTTCTTTGAGAACTTCAGCAGCCGCGACGAAGGACTGTACATCGTCGACCATGTCATCCTGAAACAAATCGTCCTGTGGCGATCGAGGAAATTTTCTAACGAGCGTGCTAATCAATCGAAAAAAATAGTTTATATTTGTGAATAAAAAAGAATCTCCGGCATCAGAAAATCGCCTTCTTTCCTTTTTTATTTAAGTAGTCTTTTGCATTTTCTTTTTTCTTACCACCATTATCGCGATGTGTCCGCTAACGTCGCCCACTACGTTTATCGGCGGTTTTTCCTTTGCCGGGTGCACTGGAACACCAACACCGACCTCCATCGTCCTCGAAGACATGAGGACCGCGGGCGGCGAGTAACGACCGTCGTTCATATCAGATTCCGACTCTCTTTGCTCGCCGTGTATCACCGCGATACCCACGCGAAGACGCTCCGCGTAACTCGTTGCTTTCTTAGCGCTTCCCGGATTCTTCGCAACTATCACCGAATTTTTGTAATCAGGAATCTGAAATAAGAAAAAAAAAAAAAAATGAAAAAAATGAAAAATGGAATCGAAGCAAATTTCATGAATTTTTTTTTTTTTTTTTTTTTTATAAGTGGAATACCGTATTTTACTGATACTTACACTTTCCTGAATGTACTGCAGAAGGAAAGGACTCGCGCGCAAATTATCGACCGGACAATCGAAAAATCCCTGAATTTCCTTCTGATGAAGATCCATCGTAATAACGTGCGTAAGACCGCTAGTGCACATCATTTTTGCCAATAGCTTCGATACGATGCATCCGCGCTTACGCATCTTGCATTGTTTCGAATACGGCAAGTATGGAATAACGCCGATTATATTTTTGGCTGATGATGTTTTGCAGGCGTACGCCATTATCAGCAGTTCCATTATATTGTTGTTGACATCTTTGGTTCCGGTTTGAATTATGTAGAGATCCTTTCCTCTCACGGAATCACCGATTTCCACCATTGTCTCACGATTCGTCTTGTGATAAACGCTGCAGCCTCCGTTTTTCACTCCGAGACGACTTTGCAGAAAATTTTTGATGTTTTTTAGGCAAAATATTGCACTATATGTTTAATAGTTCGGTGTATCGTGCTTTTTTCTAAATTAAGCAGAACTGCGATTGCTTTGGCGCATTACTTTCTTTGCCGATTGATATTTTGCGCCAACAGTGCAACGATATCACGTAAAAGTTGAATAAGTAATTTTGTAATTGGAGATTCAAGATGCGTTCGCATTTGCAGTAAATTTAGTCAATTTGCATCCCGAAATTATCGAAATATAATTAGCGATCTAAAGATCGAAATACCGGAAACTGTTGGCTTAAAATAATGTCGGAGCTTTTTTTTTTTTGAATAATAAGAAATTATCGCAAATGTGGATATCGTGGATTTCGATTTTTTCGAACGGAAGAGTAGAGTTGTTCTTGAGCTGTTTTTTCTAATTTATTGCCATTTATTGCTTGCAGTCTATTTTATCATATTGGCCTACAAATGCCGGCGGAACTTAAGGCAATGTGAACGCCAACGTTTGGTAACAAAAAGTGTAATAAACGATTTTTTGTAATCATAGAAATTTGGGGAAAAAGAAGATCGGCTTCCCGCGCGTCTATCTATTCTGCGCGGAAGCATTCATTGCATTTTTTGTTACCAACTGAGTTTTTTCCTCATAACCTTAACGGTATGCAAAATACCGCGGTCGGTATCAAAAACTGTAAACAACTTTTTTCAGGCATTCGTCATAAGTTCGAGAAAAATGAGAAAAAATTGCGAATACTTCTCGATGGTAGAAAAATCTGAAAAAATTCATGCAAAGGTACTGAAAAGATTAATTTTGCATAACAATAATTCCAAAATGTTATTAACCATTTGATGAAAAAATTAATTGGTCAACAAATTTCCTGGGAACCCAACTTTTTTTTTTATGAAAATGATTCGTTAATTTTTCTGAAAACTTATGAATTTTTTCCGATTTTTCAATTTACTTTGAATTTTTTTTTATATAGAAAAAATGTGTGAACAAACGCAAAATTCAATCTAAAAAACTATCTAAAATGCATTATTTTGCATAAAGCCAATGTAAAAGCGATTAAATTCGAAACTGAAATTAATATATTTGCACTTCAAATATATTAATTTAATTAATTTCACCGCGTCTCGTGATATGACGATATTACTAAGTTTTATCGAGGCGATGCGTGTTTCGTTCTAAACATTTAATACTGGTAATTTGTCACCAATATTCGTGGTAAGAAACATTTTTTTACGATAAGGATACCGGGGAAACTATCGTCCTTATCGTGACAAAATAATTATTTAAAGCACTGGACCGATATTTGAAGATCTATTGAGTAATCATTCGTTATCAATTTCGCTAAAAATCCTCCTAAGTGATTTATCTCCGCAGTATAATAAATATTATACAAAGATGCAACTAATCGAGATAAAACAACGCAGTAGAGTTCGAAAAATTAAAATGATTTGACAAGAATTTTTCTGAATACTTGTAACGATTTCTCTTAATAGAGTACTTAATCCCGGTATTCGTCGTTTTTCCAGCGAATTGTGATTACGAAAATTTCCTGCTTATCGCCGAAGTGCTAAATTCGCGGAAATTTTATTACATTTTTCACGAGTATGTGCCGACAATCTCCAAAAAAAAAAAAATATCCGCGTTCATTTTTTTTTTTTTTTTTTTAATTTTAAGCTTTTCAAAAAAATGTCTTAAATCAATGAAAATAAAATATTTGAAAGTAATTCGTCTGGAAACTAAAAATGTACATATTGCCAATTTCATTATTTTCATTTACTAACGTAATAATGACGAAGAGGGTGACGTAAAAAAAATGTTAATTTTCTAAGATTGGCGACGATATTGTGTTTTTTTATCGTTTCAACTATCTATGCAAAAATTGCAAAGTGCTACGAAGGTTGCTTACTAATTCGACTCGAAGAGTTATTCTATCCGTCATAATTATACTTAAGAATATATCATAATGAAAAGTCATCGTAAATTCTATTCTGAATCGAGTAAAAAAATGTGTCTAATAAAATAAACATTTTTACCGTATATTTTCTTAAAAATATTAAAATTAATATAATTTTAATGCTCTGAACGCAATACAATAATATACTGTTGCTATATCATCCCTTCGGTAAAAAAAATCGTTATTCTACATCCCTGCATGCTATATTTTCATTGTATTCTTTTAATCTTTTTACTCTGAAGGTAACAAACTTTTTTTTTTTTTTTGAACGACGTAAATATATCTAAATAATCGAATAAACGTTTCGTACCGTAATTTTGATGGCTGTCTCTCACCATCAGGCAAAAAAATGCCTTCTTTTTGTTAATAAAAAAATAATCCAAAAAAATCCACAAGTACCAATATAAAAAATTACAAAGTCCCATTAAAAAAAAAAAAACACACATGAAAAAATGTTTAATGAACATAAAAAACGGAACTTCTATTACAAGTTTATATATTCCAATAGCGGGATTTTTTAAACAGTCGGAACGTTGTGACAAAGCGTTGCAGTAACTTTTTTTACTTTTTTTTTCTTTTTCAAAAAATAAAGCACTGAAGTTTTGGTTAAAATTCATTAGCGTAGTTGCAAAATAGGATATCGAAAGAAATTTTTTCATTTAAAATTACAAATTTTTTCTTTGCCAAACATTCCTTAAAAACATCAACAGCGACGCGGTTCTGTGATGGAAAATTTATTGTTTTGTCACCGATGGTTTGCACAATTGTTCGCAATTTTTTTGGAGCAAATTTTGCTCCATTCTTCGCAAAATAAAAATGAAAACTGTTATTTTGATTTTCTCACCTGGCTATCAGCTCCGCAAGTTCCGGATGCGAATTTCCAGACACGATGACGATGTCCGACGATCCTGGTTTATCCATATTCATGGCGAACTTTTGCGTGCCGACAACGGCCTCCGTAATGATTCAAAGAATAATCTCGACAGCGACTGGGAACGCGAAAAAAAAAAAAAAAATTCAAAACAATTTCTTTTGGTGCGCAACGGATTCGGCGATTCGCATTCATTAATTAGATTTGTCGAGAGCCTAGCGGACGACGTTTCTCGTCGTATTAATTACGATCGCTTACCTGTGACGTACTTCAACAATCCTCCTTTCGTCTCGATTGATCAAACATTCGTGGGGAAAACAAAAAAAAAAATCCAAAATAAAAAGAACGTTCGCAAATCTCGTGTACCTCCTCCGCGCGAGTGTATCGTCGGCGATCGCGACGTGGAGGAATATCCTCACGAGATCACACGTGAAAACGATTCGGTTATCTATATATCTTCACGTAATAATCGTGGCGAGGTAACAGGAGGGGAGATAATATCCTCTCGCTCTCTTATTCCTCTCCGTTTCGCCAGAGCACACGCACTTTTTTTTTATCTTTATTATTTACTCATTAGCCGACTACACATCGATGATTTACCGAGTTTACCGACCAGCTGTTCCATTCAGGTTTGCTCGCTAGTGCGCACTTCGTAAATAACTGATGCCCTAAAAACTATCGAGGTCCCTAGGGATTTTGATTGTTAATGATGAGAAACAATGTCGAGTGGGAAATTTCAAATGTGTGTCAAATTTTTTTTAACGAGACGGAACATACATTTTTACTAAATGCATTTTTTTTCTTCTCGACATTTTTCAAAAGATTTTTGTTAATTTTTTGGATCAGAATCTCTGTTTTGAATTCCATAGGTAAAAACATCTAACCCACGTGCCGAAAAGAACGAATTGTAGGGTGTTTCATTATCGACGTAGTTGTGATAGCGAAATGTCATGAGTAAATTTCAACATGGCGTCAAACGTCAGATATTGTGAACGTCCTAAACGTCAAAGCGAAATATTTTAACACGATTCTTTTTCGCGCGTTCCTAACTTTTTTAACGCAATCTTTCATCACCTATCAAATTTTCCGAGA
Source organism: Cryptus armator (assembly GCA_963971235.1). Taxonomy (NCBI): domain Eukaryota; kingdom Metazoa; phylum Arthropoda; class Insecta; order Hymenoptera; family Ichneumonidae; genus Cryptus; species Cryptus armator. Next base: position 24,069,623 of record OZ020233.1, read on the forward strand.
TAATTTCTTTCTTTTTTTGTGTTGTCTATTCGCAATATATTTTTCCGAACGTAACCTAAACATATTCTCGAGACAGTGATTGAATCGATGCGAAAAGATATCGCAGTAACGCGATAATCGAGGGGGAGGATGCAGACGGCAAGCAGAACCGACACGTCCGAGAGGCGATTCGAAATAGAATGTAAATTGGAAGGCGAAATCGCGACTCTCGAGAATCTTAGGGAGGCTGAGGAACGTAGCAGAAAATTGACCAGTGGGGCGGTAGCGATCCTTTCGTCTTTGGAGCAGAGATTGGCTACTTTGCGCAGAACTATTCTACCGGTTTACAATGAAACTGGAAATCTTCAATCGCAACAGCAGAGTATGTAATTTTTGATAGAACATTTTTTTTTTTCACTGCCGCTAACCTTTCTTAATAAATATATTTATTTTATTTTAGTAATACTATTAATTATGTTATTTAAAAAAAAACCATTTTATCAAAATAATTAACAGAATTATTGAAATTAAACAAATACATTTTTCTAAATGAAAGTAAAAAATGTTCTCTCAGCGCAGAATTGAGAACTGCACAAGCATTGCGCGATTGGGAGGCTGCAAAACGTTACATAATTTTATTGCCAAAGATTCGCTCTAAAAATATAAACTTTACTCAATGTCTAAGAAGAACAACAATGAAAAAGATTAATTGCAGCAATAGTTGTGTAATATTCAATTATAGAGATATCTATGCACCCTGTTATCAGAAAGGCATATTTTATAAGTTTTCAAAGAGAAAATATGTCTTTATCAATTTCAATCGTACGATATTCACGATTTTTCCGATTTTTCAATTCATTTTGAATTTTTTTTTTATATCGAAAAAACGTGTGAAAAAACCCCAAATTCAAAGTAAATTGAAAAATCCGAAAGAATTCGGATTTACAAATTCGGACAATTAATTTTTTCATCAATTTGTTAATAACATTTTGGAATTATTATTATGCAAAATTAATCTTTTCAGTATCTTTAATATGCATAAATTTTTTCAGATTTTTATACCATCGAGAAATATTCGCAATTTTCTCTAATTTTTCTCGAACTTATGCGAAATTAACGCGAAGCGACATAACTACCTTAAATCTCCGTATAAATTCGAAAAATTGATATACATTCTACAATCATTATCATGAAGATCAATTGCCTTATAGCAATTACGTTATTGAATTTTTTTTATCGTTCGCAGATATCGAAAGGACTCTAACCGTCTTGGATCATGCGATCGGTTACTACGGCGTTTGTCAGGAGGTTGAAACAGCGGTTCGCGGAGGTCCCAGCGGTCCCGGTGGTTTGGACAGTTTTCTCGAAGCCATGAATAGGCTCTACAATGCTCAACGTTATTTCCAAAAGAATAATCCAAGTTCCGTTGAACTCGAGAATCTCGCGACTCTCTTCAACGTCGGTCTCGATTCTCTTTGCGCCGAATTTCACGACATTCTTGCGCGACAGAGTAAACCGATTCTTCCGATAATTTTGCTCGATCTCATTGGTTCCGACGAGGATACGAGCGGAGAAGATGCTCCGCAATCTCTCAATCAATTACCCGAAAGCGCACTCGCTGATCTCATCAAAATATCCGGTTGGCTAGAGGAACGCGGACATCGAAGACACGCGAAAATTTACTCTTCCGTTCGCTCCGCCGTCGTTCTACGATCTCTTCAACTTTTGAAAGAACATCAGAGAAGCGCCAGCGGTGGGAGTACTCATGCAGGCAGTCCAATGCCGGTAATATATTGTCGGCGATACCTACAAACCTCGTAATTCGGGAAATCAAATTTTTCAACTCCCACTGCCCGTCGAAAAAAAATTCCGGGGAAAATATTCTAAATCCTCTTTAGAGGGATTTACAATTTTTTCTAATTTAAAAAATGATAAAATAATTAAAAATATTAGTATTGATGTTTCCAATAACTATTAGTTGCGGCGGCGATGAGAAATTTTTCTAATGTCGATAAAAGTAACGCGAAGCGCCCGAACCCCGGGAACCTCTAGTATATATATATATATATATTCCTTTTAGAGGGCAAAATTCGCTCATCGTCATTCGATAGCCGGTCAGGAGACAGCGGGAAGAAGAACATCGCGTCGTTTGCAGCACGTTATCGAGAAGAAGGCATCGAAGATGTTGCTACGCGCCTCGCAAACAACGGGACTGTCGTTTCCAACATCGAGGAAACCTTTGCCTCAACCGTCGGGTCACGCGCTGGAGGACGCCGCGCCGGATGAGCAAGAAATGGAGAATTACTTGTTGCTGACCGCCGGACTACACAAACTGATGCAAGCGGAGCGCAGTTTAGTGGCAAAAATTCTGCGGCCGTTGCTGCAGCCGCAGGTACTCGAGGCGACGGTCCGAGACGCGATGGATCTCGTGGCGCACGACGGCGATAGTATCGCAACGCGCGCTAAGCGATGCATCGCCCGACGAGATTTTTCCGCTGTTCTCGTCGTTTTTCCGATTTTAAAACATCTCGGAGAGCTGAAACCCGATCTCGAGAGAACCGTCGAGGGATGCGACTACGCGCTGCGATCGAAATTTGCTTCGGTTCTCAATACGCTCAACGCTACCGTGAGTTTTGCTTTTTTTTTATTTAATTTTATTAATTAATGTTACTGTAATAATTTCATAATATGTATATCGATATTACGCCGTAAAGCATTTAAAAAAAAAACTTAGTGATTGAAAAAAAAATTACATGACAAATGATAGCGACAGAGTCTAAATTTAGAATATTCACGAGAAAGTAATATAAGAATTTTTAATTTTCAAGAGGATTATCCATCGATTAACTAATTTTCGATGTTTATCGATTGAAGGGCGCGAAAGCTTTGGAGGATTTTGCGGAAAGCGTGAGAAACGAGTCGGGTGCCGCATTGCCAAAAGACGGCACCGTTGCCGAGGGTACCAGCAACGTTCTCGTATTTCTCGAACAATTAGCTGAATACGCGGACACAGCGGGCGCTGTTTTACGACGTAACAACGAAGGAGACACGATTTCCGGTATAAATTCGAAACAAACCGAAAATGCCGATCGGGTTCTTCTCGGAGTTTATATAAGTAAGATATTCCCTCATTTTTCGCGTCAATTATACAATTAATTAATTGTGATCAGTCGCTGAGAATTTTTTTTTTTTTTTAATTTAAAAAATTAATTATTAATGTTACAATGATTTTTTTTAATAGAAAAAGTTTTGGCGCAACTGAATCTCGCGTTGGTAAGCAAAAGCGATGCTTCGTACTCTGATGTCGCTCTTCGCGCACTCTTTCGACTCAACAATCACAACTATGTCGTCAACGCTTTGCGACGGAGTTCGTTGATGGAATTGTTACTCCTCGCGGAACCGACTGCCGAACAGACTTATCAGGACCTTCTGGCGCGTGATAAAGCTAATTACGTCTCTGCTGCGTTCGTCAAAGCGCGTGCCTATCTCGATCATCCTCTCGACGAACCCGGTATGTCGCTATGACGATTTCCTGACGGAAAAAACCGATCTAAATCGGCCGAAAAACAAACGCTGATAATCGCTAAAATCTCGAAAGCGCTTTTATTTTTTTTTCTTTCTTATCGAATGGAGTAACTATATGCAAAGCATCGTTGAAACATTCGTAAAACTACGGTGATTATACGAGAAACATCAACCGGCGAAATTATCGCGAAACTATCGTCCGCACAGTTCGGACTTTCGGAGAAAATTGATATTTCGCGAACAGTAGTTTTCCAGTTATATTATATTTTATTACTATAGAACTGCTGGTAATAAAAGCAGTCGAATAACATTCTGGTGGTTTTATCGCGTCACTTAAGGTAGTTATGTCCCTTCGCGTTAATTTCACATAAATTCGAGAAAAATTAGAGAAAATTGCTGATACTTCGCGATGTTTTAAAAATCTGAAAAAATTTATGCATATTAAAGATACTGAAAATATTAATTTTGCATAATAATAATTCCAAAATGTTATTAACAAATTGATGAAAAAATTAATTAGTCAACAAATTTACCGGGAAGCCAACTTTTTTTTTAATGAAAATGATTCGTTCATTTTTCTGAATACTTATGAATTTTTGCAGATTTTTTCAATTTGCTTTGAATTTTTTGGTTTTTTACACTTTTTTTGCGTTGAAAAAAAATTCAAAGCAAATCAAACGATCGCGCAATAAAATCTATTAATTTTGCATAACAATAATTCCAAAATGTTGTTAACAAATTGACGAAAAAATTAATTGGTCAAGAAATTTACCGGAAAGCCAACTTTTTTTTTTATTAAAATGATTCGTTCATTTTTCTGAATACTTATGAATTTTTTCAGATTTTTTCAATTTGCTTTGAATTTTTTGTTTTTTTACACTTTTTTTGCATTCAAAACAAAATTCAAAGCAAATTAATCGAACGCGCGATAAAATCAATGTTTTCATTTCATTACTGTTATAAAGAAAAGTGTTGCAGTATTTTTTACGTATACTTTTGAAGGTTTTAAATTTCCCGAATTGTAAGAATGTTGTGTTTCATTGCAGAACCCGCGTCGAAAGTGCTGAAGGAACGTTTCTCCGGTTTCACTCGAGAGCTTGAAGAAGCAGCGAAGTGTCAACGATCTTATTCCGTACCGGACGCTCGTCTTCGCGAAGAGTTACGACGCGAATTGGATCAGACGCTCGTACCTTACTATTCGCAATTCTATCGAAAATATCGCGCGACTTCATTCTCGAAGAATCCCGGAAAATATGCAAAATATACTCCCGAACAAGTGTCGGCAATGATGAAAACATTCTTCGACACCGCTGCGTAATTTCGATAAACGATATTTGACGATAAAGCGATATATCTACACGACTCGTTTAAGCAATTATAATAAACGAAAATCTTATTTATAATGGAATCATTGAAATCACTATTCCCAGTCTACCGGACCTTCCAATGGCTTTCACTTCCGGATTTTTTTTCTTTTTGTTTTTAATTTAAATCGAAAACGATTTTTTGGGGATAAATTGCAATTTTTTTCGTAAGCTGTTACACGAATCATTAAAAAATACGAAAAAAAAATGTCCAACGAAATAAAATAAAATACAAATGCAAAAAACATAAGAATTAGAAAATATTAGACGATATAATTATAATGAATAAAATGAAATTTTTAGAAAATTAAAATTTTTTTTTGATAATCAAAAAGTTTCCGGAACCTTAAAATAAACTGTAATTAATTAATTTTTTTTTTTTTCTGAGCGGAAAAAAGAACGGATTACAGTTTTAGTAATACAATAAAGAAAAATAATAATTGGAATATTTTAATTCAGTAAACTTACAGTGGACGATATTTGTTTTTCTTTCTTCTCCATTGCTGCAAACGTCCCAAAGAGGTCTACGAATACAATTTGAAACGACAATTCGTTTAGTAAACACCCATTTAATAAAGCAAATTTAGTTACAATATCTATGGTTCCTCATCCACGGGCCGAGTGAATAATCGTCGTTCCGTTTTCGCGTCGATCGCGCGGCCTGGTCGTTTTCTTGCTCTATCACCATACATTTTATAGCGAAAGAAAACTTTAAAAAAAAGAAAAAAAAAAAAAAAAAAAAAAAAAAAAGGCCATTTGATCGATCGACGATTCTAAACGACGGAAAATACAGTAAGATTTTGTTTTTTTTTTTTTTTTTTTTTTTTTTTTTCATTTCTTTTTTCTTTTCATTTCATCTCGTTTCTCTCGTATATACCTCATATATATATATAAAAAACAATTAACGTTCGATTTAGATTCGATTAGTTGGCTTATACGTTACGCGGTTGATGATAGGGGGTAATAGGAATAAAGTTTGAACTCCAGCAATTATTTACAATTATTTCCTATGGCTCGCCTATTTTTATATGTATATCTCGCTTTTTCCTTTTTTTTTTTTCATTTCTCTCGCTCTCTGACACAATCTCTCGTCCACGCTTTGCAAATTTTTTTTTTTTTTTTTTTTCATTCGCAAATTATTTTCTCACGCAATTCAGCCAATTTATTTATTTTTTTTTTTCACTCGTTCACAATTTTTTTTTTTTTTGCCACTATGTCTCATTCATTCGATTTTTCGCTGACGATTCGACGATTTTTACAAAGTCGTTGGAGAAAAAAAAAAAAATTATTCGCGCCGTTTTATTTGATTATTTTTTTTTTTTTTTTCATTTTGTACCGATAATCCTATACGATCGATTTCTAGGATTCGTGCGATTCGCAAAATTAATAAATTTACAGTGCGCAAAAAAGGCAAAAAAAAAAATGATGATCGCTGACGACAATTGTGCGTTCCGACGTAATTTCCAGGTGACGAATCTTTGAATCGATATCTATAATCGATAGTTTACAAATTTGTAGTGAAATTCATTATTAATTCGATTTATTTGGGAAAGCGAATGATATATACTACACGGATGATGCATCCGTCGCTTCTGTTTACCAATGGCGGTTGTAGTCACCGTTTTCTAAACAAAATTTGTCGGTTCCTTTTTTTTTTTTTTTACATTTGTTTTACCGAAGATAAATTGTGTGTATAATTTTCTCTCATCTTAGTAGCATTTTTTACATTTAATTTCATCTATTTTGACCCGAAAAAAAAGTGAAGCGACCGGTTATCTGCGTTCGGGAGATTAAAAAAACATAAAAAATCACGAAAAACGCGAGAATTTTCGAAAATTCGTTTCCCAAAAAAAATCGATCCTAAGGTCTCTACAATTTTTTTTTCTCGTAAAAACGTCAAATATTAATAAAGAATACAAAAAAAAATGCATATTGAGATTAAATTAATTGACGTTAGAAAAAAAAATTAATTGTTTTCATCAACTGCTCAGAATAGTTTACAACGATTTAGCGTCAGCAAGATAATCAATAATAACAATATTAATGATTAATAATTATAGTAATAATATATTTCTTATTATATTATTAATCATTATTATTAATTAATCCATTGAGCAACAGAATTACACGCGAATTTTATAGCGTATCGCGTCACATATGGTGTCGATTGCCGCTCAACGGGTTAATTAGTATTATTATTATTATTATTATTTACTTATTAATACTTGTTATCGAAGACTTTACAACGTCAACGTTCGGTTCATCGATCTCCGGACATCGATTCCATGCGAACAATTCTCTCGTCCCAATTCCGCTTGACAATCGTGACGGGTAATTAGCGAAGGGGAGCGGCGATCAATAATGCGAAAGAATAATGATAATAAAAAAAAAAAAAAAAAAAAAAACCGAATATACATACCGCCGGTTACACGTATATAATTATATAATTCATTAGACGGGTCTTTCCTTTAAATTGATTTATTTTTCGCTCTTTCATTTTTTTTTTTTTTTTTTATATATCTTTCGATCTTTTCTTCTCCTTTCATCGACTTCCACAGACCTCGTGGTATGTATATAGTAATATTTTGCTGTTTTACGTTTTTTTTTTTTTTGCTGTTCAGTTACCATTCATTAATCATTAATCATAATAATAATAATAATAATAATATATATAATCATTAATTAATAATAATAATAATAATAATAATAATATTATTATCCATATACTCTAATATGCTGTACACAATCGGTTCATATTTTGGCTTCTCTCGTGACACACACATGCAAACATACGCTCTTTCTTTCCTCATTTTCTCCATTTTTTTTTTTTTTTCTTTCGTTTCTTATTTATTTATTTATTTTTGTTTTATCTCCAACGAATCGAAGCAAAGAATTTTGTTTTTTTTTTGTTTTTTTTTTTTTTCTTTCGTTTTTAAAGTCGCGCGCGACTGTGTGGAAATAGTTTTACGTCGCGATTATTTCCGACTCAAGTGGAATCAATTTTTTTTTTTTTTTTTTCGCGTCGAGAGCGTCTCTTTTGTTTTTTGTTGTTTTTTTTTTTTTTTCTTTGTCCATTTAACATATCTTCGATCGATCTTCTTATCAGCTCATCCAGAAGTCTTTTTATCCGCGATAGTTAGTCTTTTTTTTTTTTTTTTTCTTTTAATTGCTTAATCTCTTCACTGCATTTTCTTTTTTTATTGTTTCTTCTTTTCCTAATTTCCTCTTTTTTTTGTGCGTTTCGCCGGATTTACCGGACTGTGCGGACGCTTTCATTGTTTTTTTTTTTCTTTTTTTTGCACTCCGAGCGTCAGAATTTGCGTGGAACAGACGGATTTGATGACGGTGACGATTTCTCTTTCGTTTCGTACTATAGACGAAAATTCGTCAACGACGAGGTGAGCGAAGAGAAACGGAAATTGAAGCCGACGCGGAAACGAGCTTTTGGGATGACGAACTTTTTTGTTCTTTTTTTTTTTTTTTTTTTATATGTCGCGTATCAATATCTCGACAACGAAACGCGATTAGCGAAGAATGTTTTGATCATTCGGAGATCGACACACCGTTGTCTCGTAGGCATTGTTTTTTTTTTTTTTTATTTGTTTAATGGCGCTGATTTTTTTATTCACGCGCTGTTGTGGTTGTTGATTTCGATTTTTTTTTGTTTTTTTGTTTATGTTGTTGAAACAATTAATATTATAGGAGGCAACATTTACGCTTCGGTTTTACCTGAAGAACAGGACACAGGACGGCGCGTATCGCCTCGTCGAAAACCGTCTTTAGACCCTTCTGCGTAAGAGCCGAACATTCGAGATACTTTACCGCTCCGATTTCTTTCGCCATCGCGAGACCCTGTAACGAATCAATGGAAAGAAAAAAAAAATTATTAAGTCAATCGTTTCGATAAGAAAAATCGAAAATTTCGTACGCGACGCGTTTCGAGAGACGCTCTCTGCTTATATTGTATTTTTTTCGGTGAATGGGAACTTCCGTTCTTTATTTTTTTATTTCATACCAATAATTGCAAAAGTGTTATTAACAAATTAATGAAAATACTTATTGGTCAACAAATTTCCCGGAAACCCAATTTTTTTTTTAATGAAAATAATTCGTTCATTTTTTCAGTTTTTTCAATTTGCTTTGAATTTTGTTTTTTTTTTTATATGGAAAAAATGCGTGAAAAAACACAAAATTCGAAGCGAAGTGAAAAATCTGAAAAAATTCATACGTTTCCGTTCCGTTTTTTTTTAAATGTATACAGTTTCTAAAAAATCAACAAATTCATTTTAAATGAAAAAAAATAACTTTCACTGGTTATTTCTTGAACAATTTATTTATTTGCATGTTTCTTAATAACTTTTCGTCATTATTATTATGCAAAATCAATATTCTTGATATCTTTAAGACGTTTAATTTTTTTCCGATTTTTACTGTATCAGGAAGTAGTAAAATTTTCATCGTAATAAACTTTTTTTTGGGAATTAATGTGTAATAAATTCTTAATAGTTTAAAATGTATAAAAATGTATACTAATGGATATACAAAATCAATGGACGTAAGAAAATTTAGTAATACAGACAAACCTGAGGGTACGTTATGGGCGCCAATTTCTTGTCCTTCAATTTCTCAATTGTTTCCTTATCTTCGCGGAGATCCAATTTAGTTCCTACAAGAATGATCGGCGTTGACGGGCAGTGATGACGCACCTCGGGATACCATTTTGCCCTCACATTTTCAAAACTCGCCGGATTCACCAGAGAGAAGCAAATGAGAAATACATCCGTCTGAGGATAACTCAGTGGCCTCAGCCTATCGTAATCCTCCTGACCAGCGGTATCCCATAATCCAAGATTTATGGGTTTTCCGTCGACCATAACATTGGCGGAATAGTTGTCGAATACCGTTGGTATGTATTCGCCGGGAAAGGCATTCGTCGTGTAGCTGATCAACAAGCATGTTTTACCGACGGCACTGTAAAACAATATTTTTACATATATTATAATTCTTTTTTTTTTTTATTTATTTTTTTTTTTTTTTTTTTTTTTTTCAGGTGAGGAAAAATTTGAATGAAAAAAAAAAAAAAAAATCGTGAATTTAATTTTTTTTCATTTTCACGAGTAAAATATCGAAATTTTCGGTAAAACATTAATTTATTTTACGAAAAATTAAATGGTAGTTACGTTTTGTTTTTTTTGTCATTTCTTATGGGCTTTTACGGAAATCACGATAAAAAAGTGTTATACGATCAATTACGAAATGTGAATGAGAAAAAACCATTTTTTTTTTACCAGAGCTGACATTTTTTTTTTGCTTCCGAAGAAAAAACAACTTTCTATTGAAGCGGGATTTGACAATTGGATGTGTTTTCGAATGTATTGTTGACTTGGCGAAGTCTGTTTGAGAATTATATTCTTTTCCGACGATTTCGTACCCAAATTTTGTGATAACTTTTTTTTTAAATCAAGTTTTTCCTACAAAAATACGACGCATTAAGCGCGTAGTCAAAAGCTGATGGAAACGATTTATTAAAAGGTTACAACGATTCATCTATCAATTTAGTATTATGTTTTATTGTTTTTATTGCATTACATTCATTCAGAGCAAAATGAAATTAAATATCAATTGAACGAACGAAAACTTGCTGATATTACAAATTCATTGAACTATTTGTCGCAGGGAATTGGCGTAGCATAACCTGAAAATGACGCCAAAAACCTTTCGCGCGAAAAAATCGCGAGGTTCGTTCGCATCGAAAAAAATCAATCATTGTCCTTTCGGATGGGGGTAAACAAAAAAAAATTATAACAATATCAGTGTGGTTAAGATTTTCGATTGGGCGTCGTAGGGGGGCCCCAAGGGTCCTCTATCGAACGCGATGTTTGCGTCGTCTCCGCAAGATAAAGTAAACTTCCTGTCCCACCCGAATAAAAAAATTCGTTTGCTCCAAAAAAAAAAAAACTTTGTTTCGCTAATCAAAATATTCATTTCGATATTTTTTTCCATACTAAAGCTCAATATTAATTTTGTTTCGCATCGAAACCAATATTCTCGGGTTTGTTCGACACGCCCGTAAGAGGTTCTCGGTCTCCCGAGACACCCACGAAGAGCGTGACAATGAGAATTTACGATACCGCTTGAATCATGAAAAACAAAAAAAAAATATTTTCGAACAAAAAAAATTTCCCTATATCCTCGAACGTCAACGACCTCGGAGACATAATTATCGCTACGCATTTCGGGATGAATGTTCCAAAAACAAATTGTAGAGATCGTGATTTAAGGACTAGTGCACGGGGGCACTCCTGGATCGTCCCAGTCGCGGTTAGGCTCGTCCGTGCCCCGCGCACACCTTTTCTCGCGCACGCATTCCGACTATGCCATTATCCCACCTCATCTCCGGTAAAAAAAAAATCTCCGTCAACCCTCTCACCCGGGATGAATTTCCAAAAATGCTTAAATGTTATCTCTCGACTTACCCGTCGCCAACAACGACGCATTTGATGGCTTGCATCGCTGTGTTCTCTTATTTCAAACTAAAAAAACACCTCAAACACCTTTGGCACAGGGAGAACCTTCGTAACCGTGGTCGCCGTTTTATTTATTTTATTTATTTCTTTTGTCACACCAGTGTTAACTCGCGTTCGCTCGTTAAACCTCGAGGCGGTATATAGATATTGTCGAATAGTTAAAATATTAATCCCGAGTATGATGCGTTGGCCAGTTCTACTGATGGCTCACACACTGCTCGGATATCGCGATTCCGATGACGAGTTGTGTCCAGTACTATCTCACTCACTCGCTCCGAGCTCGCTGTGCCAGTATGGCGAGTACTATGGACATTAACAGTGGCTCCGTACTATGTATATAAGTGTGTATGTATGTATTTACGTAGCCAATACAGTGTTTAAGACGCGCGCGTATAACGAGCGACTCCGAAGCGTAGAATTTACTATTTGCTGTAGTAGCGAGTCGAGTCCGCGCGAGAAATGGGTTGCCCGAGTCTCTTCGCGCTCTTTCTCTGTTCTGCCTTCACGTATTCGTTGATAGAGCGCAACGGAGAAGAGAGACGCGACGCGGGGGTGCCGACGCGCGAGTTCGAACCGAGCGGAGGAAGTGGGACCGAGATAGTAGACAATACCTATAGTAGTCACACCACTACCACATGTAGAGTTATAATACACGCAGCGATCCAATGAGAGTATCGCAAATGTATTGGAGATTGTATCTTTGTGTATGTGAAAGTATGCAATGGCTGGGGCTAACTTGATGAGAAACGCAGTAGGGGGTAAGCCCCACTTCTGGATAAACGATAGCGTTGCGAACTCGTGAAACTTGCCGGTCATTTAACGGTCATTAGACCGTGAAATATATTTATAGAACGCCGAAAAATATCTTTTGCATAAGTTTGAAGAAGATTATCGAATCTTTTCTTTAGTTATGCAATAAATCGTACATTTTTAATCGGTAAAATGTTAAAAATGTTCGTTATGTCATTCGAGTTATTCATTGTTATTTCTTTCGACTTTAAAGTCGAAAGCCGATGTTCGAAGCCGAAAACGAGTCGGAAGTCGAAGCTTAAGCTTGACACTCACGAGCACGAATCTCAACCGAATGGAGAAGAAGTCCGACCAATCGGGGCGTTGGGATTTGACGGCCGGCGCTCTGATTGGCCGGACAGTCCGTTCTGTACGAGAAGAATCAGACTATGTCGCCTTCGAATCGAAAGACGTGCTACGCGCTGTTGAATGTGGGAAAAAAATCAACGTAGATACATTTTTATTAGTTATTCGCTAAATGGTATAACGTATATAATACCTGTAATAATAATACAAGCAAATCACAAGTTCGAATCGGTTTTTTGTAAGATTATACCACCGAATGGTAACTTCGCAATTGGCTACGCAAGTTAGCCATCCATTTAGGGATTTTTGTCTTCCCAAAGGCGTCGAATGGGTGAAACAAATTCCCGAACAGTTATTTATCAATAATTATAATAGTAATAATGCGTATACGTTTGACGGTTAGCCAATGCTTACCGCTGACGCGAAGAGCGAAACGCCAATCACAGCGTTAGCGCCGAGCGCCATAGTCGGAATAATACGGCGGCTTAATGCTCTGCATATCAATCGGGGATTTCCCTTTTCCTTTTTAATCCGTTTAGACGGTCACATTGGCTTAGGAATGATATCAGACAATGGCACATTCTCTCGCTAGAGGGCGATGGTGAAGGGTGGGAAAGAAGAAAAGTAATATGTTATTGGCATCGCTACGTCGACTGCACTGGTGTTTGCAATGCTGAAATTGTTCAATGAACTTTATCTGTCCGGCAGATTCCTGATTCTAGTTCTGCATTATGCGTCGAAGACTTAACGATATGAAAATACTGATCCTCAGCGAAGTACTTTCTGCATCACAGACTGGAGCTTTCCAATGGTAAAATATTGAGCGTTTGTCTGAATTCTTCGATGTCGGTGATGTAATAATCGCTCGTGAATCTCGTTGTCCTTTTTGTATCCTTGGATAAGCGGGTCAAATACTTCAGTGAAAATTCGTTCGATTTGTCTGAAAAGTTTAAAAAACGTATTGAGCGTTCATTTCGCATAAATTCGAGAAAAATGAGAGAAAATTGAAAATACTTCTCGATGGTATAAAAATCTGAAAAAATTCATGTATATTAAAGATACTGAAAAGATTAATTTTGCATAATAATAATTCCAAAATGTTATTAACAAATTGATGAAAAAATTAATTGGTCAACAAATTTTCCGGGAATCCAATATTTTTTTTTTTGTGAAAATGATTCCTTCATTTTTCTGAATACGTATGAATTTTTTCAGATTTTTCAATTTACTTTGAATTTTGCGTTTTTTCACACATTTTTTTCATTAAAAAAAAAGAAAAATTGAAAGCAAATTTTCGTTTTTTTTTCCTTGCCGTTATCTTTATCCGGTGCTCGTGTCGTCGAGTCGTCGTATCCAACAATTTGAATGCTGATTTTCCGCAAATGGTAATCGTTCTCTCCCGCGGTAAACTTCATCATCCACATTCGCAGCTCTTCCACTGTCATTTTTTTCAACACTTCCAACTCTCGGGCTTCGCGATTGAAACAATATTTCTTCGTCATAACTTCATTCCAATTTTCCCGTTGGTCTTCCACGCGATCAATCGCATTAAGATTATCCGTTCGTACTGTTATCAAGATTTGCTTCATCATCAGCAATTGTTCGCTCTTTATGTTTCTATATGTTTCATTGAAAAAACGTCGAAAGGTTTCGATTCGGGAGTCGACGTCCTCAACCGTCTCGCCTTCGACAACCGTTCCCATGATCGCGTAACCGAACGTTCCAAAAATGCCCCGCAGCAGATGGCAATCGGCGTCGCTGAGAAGATATTGTTCCATTACCATCTGAAAATATGATTTGCGGTATAATTTCGGGAATTTGCTGCGATAAAATCGATCGCAACCATAGAAATGATTAAACAGTTTTTTCCATTACTCTCAGATAGTCGAGCATCGCGAATAATTTAAACGACGGATCCTCGAATTGATAGTAATTCGTGACGAACGATTGCAAGTTTTCCGAATCGAAGCTTCGCAGTCGGCAGCAGTGCACTCCGCGGGGAATCTCGTTGATGCTATGCTGAGGCATTGTATTCGGCAGCAGTGGACGAATTTTTAAAAGTTCGACGCACGCCAATGCTAAGCTGATAACGTCGGCTCGGTTCATGTTTCCCTGAACGAAGCACTGTACGTACATATGATCGGTGAAATGCTTGCAGAAATCTTGAAATTTTTCGAAATCGATTGTGGATAGCGCCGCATACATTTCGGTGTTTGACCAGTAATACAGTATCGTAAGCGATTGTCTCACGTCTCTGAAACATTCGAAATTTCGTAAAATGCAAAAAATAGTTTTACATAAATTACGAAGATTATACGGTTGTCGAAGATAATCGATGAAAACGAAAAGATTTCGTTTCGAAGAGCGATGAATAATTTTTCTACCGATTTTTAGCGAAATGGCAACAATGGTTTTGAAAAAACCAATTGAAGACATGGGAAAGTGAAGAAATGATTAAAAAAAAACGAAAAATTAGGTATTTTAGAAAGAGAAAATCGAAGACAAGTGAAAAATGAAGAAATTATGAAAATTGATGAAAATTAATAAGTAAAAATAAGAAAGGATGAGTAAAATAACATAATGAATGAGTTTATTGGATAACAAAATTATGTACTCTCTCTCTCTCTCTCTGATGCGCGATAAATTCGAGAATCTGAGAAAAATGGGAAATTCGTATATATTTTTTTGTTAATTTCATGAGAATTCATAACTTACTCTACTAGTCTCTTAGGATCCATGATTTTCCTACGGTACATTGTAAGATTTTCTTTTTTTGACGAATCGAATAAATCTTTGGTAAGAAAATCCCAGCATCGGGTTACGTAGCCTGTAATATCCTTCAGAAGAGTCTAAAAAAGAAGTTTCAAAAAAATCAACGAATCGTCTTTTCATGCGAATTTCTTGTTTATGCGATTTATCGTTCTTACAGGTAATTTAGGATTGTAGCCTTCAGCTCTGATGCACAGTCCCTTGAGACCCGGAGAAATTTCATAATTTATATCGCCGAATAAAAAGAAATTCAATTGCTTTTTCGCTGCGCTTTTGACGATTTTTACAAAAAGATTGAACATTGCGACGCTGAAAATAAATTGCATATCGTCAGATGACTTCTTGTCAAAAATTTTTTTTCCAACTTCGACGCAATTTTTACATACTTCTCCGCCGATTCAAATAACATTGGCGAAACGTAATGAAAATTAACGCAACTCTCCGGAACGCCAAGAGATGAATCAAATTTTTGCCAAACTTCCAATAAAGCGTCGGAATGGATTTTAACCGGCTGAAGAAACGACGATCCTTGCTTCTCGATGTTTTTGTTCTCATCGAATTTTTCCGTTTTGATACTTACGCTTGTCGCTGCCTTCGTCAGCATCATGGAACGGCAAGGAGCCCATCGACGAATTTTTTTCTTTTTTCCCCATCGAGACGCGCGTTTTTGTTTTTTCTTGTGAGATGCCATTCGTAAATGTTAACCTCGTTTATCTTGTTAAATGGTTAAATGGAAGAAAAACTTCATAATCTTATGATCGAAATTTCGCTGTTGCGCAGTTATCGATCGAATATCTTTTTCTTTTATTCGGCGAACGTGAATTTCTTTTTGTATTCTTTCTGTAAATCGGCGAAGCGCGAGACACGGAACGGCGTTTGTTTTTCATAACAAGTGATCATCGCGATATATTGTATACACGTTGCGTATAATAATGGGATAACGTATCAACTCTGTTTTTTTATTATTATTTGATTGATTAATTGTTTCACTTTCACTGAACATTCAATTTTGGGACACAGCAATCGATTGTGCGACTAAATAAAGTATTACATACATTTTTCTCGATCAATCTTTGACGTAACTGTAGTCTCGCGATAATCTACAGCGACCTTGGAGTTTAACCTTGAAACACCGGCTCCTGTCGCGCCCTCAGCACTCTAGCAATGATTTGCGTCGCTCACCGTATGTTTCTGCTGCTAGCGATCATTTTCGTTTTTCTTCTGTGTTTCTTTCCGCATTTTTCTTCCCCTGATAATAGTGCTAAAGTAGCTGAATTTCACGATTTATTTTTTCAGGATAAATGGATAAAATACGCTCATCAGTCAGATTCTTTCATCACAGGATTTTTTTTTCGATCAAAATTGACAAAATGGCGGCGATTTGCAACAAAAAAAGTATCGAATTTATCCATTTTTCTTTTTTCGAGCTTTTCGTTGAACAAAATATGAAGATTAAAAAAAAAAACTTCCCTAGCAAGTTAAAGAATGGTGTGAAGAATGTTGTATTAAAATTTGAGACGGATAGCATCAAAATTCTTCCTTTGAGAGTGTAACGAATGTAAAAAGACTTCTTGGCATTTTTTTTTTTTTTTACATTAAAAGTGGTCCCCTAAACGTTACCATAAAAAAAAACACGAAAAACGTTTTGCGAAAGAGGTATAAAAAAGGTATAAAAAAGCAGATCATCGACGATCGTTAAAGTTAGAAAAAAGATACTTTAATCTCAGAAATCTTATGATAAAAATTACACATACGAAGTCAATCGTAATCGAGATGTAATAATATAGATAATATAAATTCTTTTCAACTTAAAGACTTTACGGCGTACATACTGCTGCTGCGGCGTATCATTATTGATATAATAGCTTTAAGATATCGAGTTGAATATTCAACTATATATAGTTAATTCAATTCGCGACGAACTGAACTAATTTTCATTCATAATCTGAATTTGTTTTCTTCGCGGTTACGACTACATTTTAAAATGTAATATCCTCTCATGCGTATCGCAGATACGACTCGGGATCGATAAATGCTCCATTCGTCCACAATACAACTTCCTTCGATTTTTAGCGCGCTATGGAGAAGAGTTTTGCAAGCGCAACACATTCAGACCGCATTTGAACTCTTCGATGTCCTTGATGTGTCGATCGTAATTTCCATTTCCTTCATTTGCGGGATCATCCAGATATTGCAGCGAATACTTGGCTTTGCCGTTATAGCTGCGAGTGCTGAGACCTAAAAGAAGAAAAGGGACATGAAGAACCATAAAAAAGAAAAAGAACACGAAGAACATTGAAAAAGAAGAAAAAGAACACGAAGAACAATAAAAAAGAAGAAAAAGAACACGAAGAACAATAAAAAAAAAGAAAAAGAACGCGAAGAACAATGAAAAAGAAGAAAAAGAACGCGAAGAACAATGAAAAAGAAGAAAAAGAACACGAAGAACAATGAAAAAGAAGAAAAAGAACACGAAGAACAATGAAAAAGAAGAAAAAGAACGCGAAGAACAATGAAGAAGAAGAAAAAGAACACGAAGAACAATAAAAAAGAAGAAAAAGAACATGAAGAACAATGAAAAAATCTAAAGGAATGAAAAAAGAAATCGGAAGGAAAAAAATTCAACGGCCATTAAAAAAAATTTAACGATTACCAGAATTTACGGGATCGCGGGACAGCGATTCAATCTGTTTTTCGAGACTAATTTGCCGATATAAATTTTTCGTACCTTGCGTAATCCTCGAAATTTCATCGACGTCTTCTCCGCTAATTTGAACGCTTAACTTGCGAAAATTGCTAGCGTCCGCTTCTCGATTTGTCATCAATTTTCTCAAGTCTTCTATCTTTATTTCGCGTATCGCGTCGCGTTCGCGTTTCAGTCTGTCGAATATATACATTCCGGAGGTTATCTCCATCCAATTTCTCTTCACCTCATCCTTCAGATTTATCGTCCTTTCGCATTTAATTTTCGTCAACGATTCCTTGAAAGCAAACAATTCGTTCTCCGACATCGCGTTCAGTTTCTCGCCGAAGGTTTTTCGAAATGCTTCGATATGCTCGTCGATTAGATCGGTACGCGATGAACAATTACGTCCTGTGATTATGTATCCGAGAGAACAGGAAGTGTCCGCCACCAATCGATACTTCGAACCGTCCAATCCGTTCCGAGTCTCGAAATCTTCAAAATGAGACGTTTTCACGATCATCTAGAATGAGATTTCAATTTCGATTTTCTCATTCCGTTCTATCGTTCGGTGTAATCGATTATGGAAAGTGCATCGTTACATTTCCAGCAAAAGGTTAAATTCAAAGAGAATTTTGAAAAATGATTATTAATTGTTAGACATCGACTTCGCTTCACAATATATTGTCCATCGGCAAAGCGAGTAAAGCAACAAAAAAAAAAAATATTGAACACTTGTGAATGGAAAAAAAATCTGAAAATTTTCAGCCATAAAGATGTTACGAACATTAATTTTCCATAATAATAATTCCAAAAAGTTATTCCCAAATCGACTTTAAAAAAATTGTTCAACAATCCATTCCGGCAACCAAACTGTTTTTTTTTGCGGAAATTGATGAATTAATTTCTCTGAATAGATATTAATTTTTTTAGAATTCCTTCTTATTATCGATTATCGATATATTCGATCCGAATTGTCCGGAATCTTCTTGAGTGTAATACGCAAACTTTTTCAAAAAACGTATCCAAAATCCGTGATTTTTCATCCATAAAAAAAGAATTCGAGAATTAGAAAAAAAATTTTCAAAATGTATATTTATTCAGAAAAATTAAAAAATCAATTGCGAATGGAAAAACATAACTTTTTAACGTTATTATTGTGCAAAGTTAATGTTAAATTCTTCTATATGATTTTTTTTTCGGATTTTTATAGCGTTGGTAAGGATTTAAAAAAAAAAAAAAAAAAACAAACCGACGTACGTTAAGCAACTCGATCATTACGGCCCATCGGATGGACGTATCTTCGAATTGATAATAATTCATAGTCAGCGAATGCGAGTCGGTTGCATCGAAGCTTTTCACTCGGCAAGAGGTCACACCGAGTGGAACTTCAGTTGCTCTCATGCGCGGCCTCAGCGGCAGTAAAGCTCCGCAATGCAACATCTCGACGCAATTTTGCACAGTCTTAAGAACGTCTTCCTTCTTCATGTTTCCCTGGACGAGACATTGTATGTAAATTCGATCGTCGAAATGTTTTACGAAATGATCGAATTGTCTCGCATTGACGCGAAAGAGCGCCTCGTGCTTGTCGACCGTTGACCAATGGACGAGTCTTAGAATCGACAATCTCACGTCTCTGAAACGATGTAAAAGTACGTCGTTAGTCGAAGGATTATGAGAGATAAGTCAATCGCCTTTTCAACTTTGAAGATGAAAATGGAATAATAAAAAGAATACAATTTTATGATTAAAGAGTTGAATAGCGTTCTCTGAAATTTAATTGTATTTTTCTTATAGTGGAAAGAAAAAATAAAAAATAAAAAAAAAAAACGCAATGCGAAAGACGAAAAACGGTAAAAAGCGACGACTCTTAAAGACGAAATGCGTTATTCTTCTACAGGAATAAGCATTCGATTGTCGCAGATACTACTTTACTGGGCTTCGTATACAATTTTACATCACAAGGCGAGAAAAAAGGAGAAGAAATCATCACTTTCCGTGTCGCAGTTACGTAAAACTAATTTCATGCAAAGGATAGAAATCATAAAAAAAAAACAAAACGTACTCCGCTAGTTGGCCAGAGTTCGAGAATTTATTATAGTACGCTTTTCGTTGTTCATTCATCACTTCTCTAAAATCCTCGGACATCGTAGTCAAGAGTTTCGGACATTGCGCTATATATCGCGTTATCGATGTCATTAGAAGCTGAAAAGATTTTAACGAACGGCAATAGAATTAATTTTTCTGCACTAGAGAATCCGCTATTCTAGTCTCTTCTTTTGTATCATTGTTTCTTTTTTATTGATAGATAAATGTATAATTTTCTGACGGAAAATATAACGATGACAATGTTCGACAATATGGAAAATACGATCGTTAAATTAAATGTAATCAACCAATCGTTACGACATTAAGAAACCTTAAAAAAAAAAAAAAAAAGAGACTATAATTCGCTATAATTCAAGTGAAACAGATAAATCCCCAAAATTCCGATATTGAAAAAAAAAAAAAAAAAAAAATTCGATAAGAAGCGCCGTATTTTTCTCACCGGTAACTTCTGATTGCATCCGTGAATCTCGACTTTCAATCCTTTTTCGCTCGAATCAATGCGATATTTCAATCCCGCGGCAGTCGCGGGAAACAACTCCTCAAG
Source organism: Cryptus armator (assembly GCA_963971235.1). Lineage (NCBI taxonomy): Eukaryota > Metazoa > Arthropoda > Insecta > Hymenoptera > Ichneumonidae > Cryptus > Cryptus armator. The sequence goes on from OZ020233.1 coordinate 24,090,218, forward strand.
AATGAGTTGTTTCAGCACAGCGACGAAGAGATCAAGCATTCCGGCGCTGAAAAATATCATCGTAAAGCGATTAAAATAAACGCGTTTTTATCAAGAAAGATACTCCGCAGTTATTAGCATACTTCTCCGGCGACGACAACGGCAGAGGCGATATGAAATGAAGATTCATACAGCACTCCGGTACGCCTGATACGTTGTCGTGTTTATACCAAATTTCCGACGATTTTCCCGAATGAATTTTAACGGGATAACGGGAAGAGTCGGCTGGCGAAGGGACGAGAGAAAAATCGTCGGTAATGAAGATATTCGATATCGGAAGATGAAGCTCCGGGGATGCTTCGCCGTTCTTGAAGAATCTCACTGAACTCTTCAGCATTTGCGTGTCTTCGTATTTCATCTTGAACCACGGCTCGGTTTTGTCGCATTTGGTTTCATCCCAAGTATGATAGTAAATCATAACGTTAGCATTTTCCGGCGTAAGGACGTCCATAGCGGTCTTAAGCGCACCGAGATAATTCTCGTTGCAGTATTCGACATCATTTGAGTTTTCGTACGCTGGATTAACGCACAAGTTGTTGTAGAGATCGAAGAGATCGATGGGTCTCGGTTCCTTGGAGAGTCTGCATAAAATAAGAATCTCCGGATCAGCGTTGCAAAGTAATAATGAGATATTACTAAAAATTCGAGAGATTTTTACCTCAATTTAGATTCATCGATTTTACGGATTTCGTTATATATTCGTTTATGCTGAACGACGTCTCTCGCCATCATACCGATGAAGGAATACACCGCTCGCACAACGTTCATCCAGTATTTGAGACCCTCGACTGTGATTAACAAACATAAACTGAACTGCGTGTGCGTCGATGTGTTCGAATGCGTTTTTGCTATAGAATGATATATATCGTTGCACCATTGTTTCTTTCGCAGGAAACTTAGTAATGAACCTTTGCCTTTGTGGCACATTATCCACGATATGTGACGCAAGGGATTGCGTCGGTAGAGTGGATAGTGCGATGGTATCGTCCATATAAGTTCCATCTGTAAAATGATGAAAATTATGAAAATTATGAAAATTATGAAAATTATTATAAGAAAAGAAGAAAAAATGTTTCAGTAAAAGTAAACCACTTACCTTGCGATCACCGTTGACCGACTTGATTTCGAACATTTTTTGCGATCCTGAAGTATCCAACAAATCGGGACCACTGAATTCGGAAAAATATTCCATCGGCAAACTATCGTCTGGCAAATTTGCGAAACACTCATCGACGTATTTTTCTAAAGTCTCGAGACCCAAATTGGCCTAAAGCCGGGAATCGAATGAACCGAAATAGAAAAGAACAATAATTTATTAACGTCTATGAAAAAAAAAAAAAAAAAAAATACAGACGAGTTAAATACTTCAAATTGAAAGAAAATCGTTATCGTTTACATTGAAGAGCTGTTGTCATAGTAAAGCTGATTTACATTTGTATACCTGCATTGCCGTTCATAACTGCCGTGTGGATAAGAATTTACACGATTAGGTTGCGATTTTAGTTTCATATAGTTTCACGACATTCATAAATGTCGAAAAATTTTTAAAATGTAAAAAAATTCTTCGAAAAATGGTATCGGTATTTTGATCAAATCGAATAGACATTCGATTGTCGAAGGGGATAAATATTGCATTACGGGTAATGGGATTAGACTTTCGGACGTTTATCGTTTTTCATTGTTAACTTTGTTAAGGTAGTTATGTCGCTTCGCATTCATTTCGCATAAATTCGACAAAAATGATGAAAAATTGCAAATACTTCTCGATGATATAAAAATATGAAAAAATTCATGCATATTAAAGATACCGAAAAGACTAATTTTGCATAATAATAATTTCAAAATGTTACTAACAAATTGATGAAAAAATAAATTGGTCAACAAATTACCCGGAAAGCCAATTTTTTTTTTTACGAAAATGATTCGTTCATTTTTTCGAAATCGTATAAATTTTTTCAGATTTTTCAATTTACTTTGAATTTTTTTTTCCTTTATATGGAAAAAATGTGTGAAAAAACAGGAAATTCAAAGTAAATTGAAAAATATCGAAGAAAATCGCACTCTCACCTCAACGGTGAGCATCATATTGTGAGAGCGATAATAGCGTTTTCTGAATCTGCAAAGATTTTCGTACAGCTTCTCGTCGGTCAAGTTGTCGCGCAGAATCACGAACTGTCGCACGCGCTTAACAATTTCTCGGTTCAACCGACGATTCATAAACAATCGTGCAAAATTATTGAGCGCAATGCGCAGATACTCCGACGGAATAACGAATTTGAATTTCGTTTGTTCGTAGTCTGTACGCGTCTCGAAACTGCCGCCGAATCGTTTCACCATATCCTCGAAATCGTAGTCCTGTGCGCGACAAAGTCGTGATGGTAAAAAAAAAAAAAAAAAAAAAAAAAAAAGATTTATCATCAAAAACTTAACGAATGTCTTATGAAGAAACGAAGAGTTTTACCTGCGAATCATTCGCAGAATCAACGACAATCATACGCTGCAAAAAATGCGCCATTCCCGGAAATTCTCTTGGATCATTGAAAGTTCCGACATTGATCGCCAATCCACAAGCGGCCTAAATTAGAATAAAAAAAGTTTTAAACAATTTTTTGAAGACTTTTCGGTTTCGAAAAATTTTCCTCCAACTTACCATTTTTTCGTTGACTTCTTTCGCGATTGTGATATTTTTTTCTGTCTTCAATCGTTTGAATTTTGGTTCGTTATTATCGTCTTTGTCTTCGTCGAGGTCTGCCTGATCGCGGTCCGTAGACTTAGCTACTCGTGATAAAATTCCGTGAGATTGATGGTTATTATTTATTATTTATTCATAAATATTACTCTTGACGAGGGATATTCGTTTTTAGATCTTTGTACAAAGTATACCTGATGTCGCGTCGTCATCTTCGCAATCGGGAGTTTCTGGCGAAAGCTCTTTTGTACGTTCAGCAGCGTCGGGTGTAGAAATCAGTAGCGCCTTGAAACCGTTGGCTAATTTTACGACCCTATGTGCCGAAATAACAATTTTTCTTTCAATCAATCGCTCTTCTGATAAAAAAAAAACAAGAGATGTGTTTCCCCGCGAAATAGATAAACGCGGCGAAAGACCGATTTTTTTTTATTCCCGAATTTTTGTGTTTATATTTCGAAAACGCATTCATTATGGTTTTTGTTACCGACTGAGCGCAAAATCGGTACGTATTTCATATTATTTTAAATGTGTACTTAAAAATTTACGTGAAAAGACTCAGTCGGTAACGAAAACTGTAATGAAAGCAATTTAGAACTTAGAAAACATTTCAGAAAAAAGATAACTGTCTTTCCCCGCGTCTATATATTCCGCAGGGAAGCATAATCTTCTTTTTTCTCAAATGTTTATGGTTTGAAAATGGCTTTCATTACAGTTTTTGTTACCGACAGAGTACAGCGTGAGTGAACAGCAGGTTGTTTCTCAACACCTCAATCCATTGCAGAATTTACCAATGCGCATTGCAAAGCATATATCCAATGATCAATCAATTACAAGTATAAAAATCAATGAAGAAATTAATTAATTGAACGTACGATGATCAACCACTTTCAGGTGTATCTCTTTACTGATGATTTTCATGGAATTAACTATATTTTTTGCTCGTTTCATTTATTCTCTTGGAAAAACGACAAATAAAACCTCATAAACACACTAATCGCACGAAATTCACAGTAAAATTTTTTTCTATTATGGGTAACAAATCTAAAAGATTTCTTCGAAAAAAGTTTATAATCAGTGCGATTCGCTTGTTAGATAACGACAATAATATCGGAGAAACAATATCTAAGAAAAATAAATTCGTTTTATCCGCAAGCAATCGATTGCATAATGAATAATTTAACGAAAATAAACAAATATTAATATAAAATATTAATTTAGTATATAAATTAAAAAATCGTAAATAAAAAAACAATACAAATTATATATCGGGATATATATTTTTTTACCGAACGATCGATTTTTTTTATTTCCGTTTATATTGTTGGACTTGTTCGGGAAAAGTCTAACAATGACGATAAACTTATAAATAGACAATTTATCGAACAGGAAACTTAAAATAAGAATTGACACTGGCGAATGTAAAATTTCTTGTCAACAAAGACGAAAAAGTTCCTCATGTATTACCTGTACTCCTTCTTGTCATTTTCCCTTTTGCCTAGTATCGCGAGATATTCAACAGAAACGGTAGATTCACCCGGCGTAACAGTGGCGGCCACGTTCCCGTTTAGGTTACGATTGTCCGATCCACTTGTCGGATACGCCATTGTGACACGTTTTTTGAATGATTAATTGCGTATTGAAGTTTTTTCCGTCGAAAATTGCACCAAGAACTTTCGCAACATGCGTGCAACGATTTGTTTGTTATTTACTATGCGGACAATTTGTTTCGATCGCGTACTTCACTTGCTATGATAAATAATTACGAGTCGCAACGCGCCGGCAGCGGCCATGTGCATTGCAGTCACTCATTTGACTTTCGCGATCAAACAAAAACTCATTTGCCGCGTTTTGCAGTTTAGTCGTATCAAAATAAATTGAAAAATACAATTAAATAAAGAAAAAATAATGAAACATTTTTATTTCGATCGTCGTCAAAATGGATATAATTATGGGACTGCAACTTGGAGTAATGCTTTTTTTTTTTTTTTTCAAGTAATAACATACAGAGTCGTCGATCGGAAGTACGGGTTTTACATCGATGGAAATTTGAACGAAATAAAGGCGACATATCACGCCAAGCCGGTGTCCGGAGTTTTTTTTTTACTTGAGCAATGATTTAATTGATTATTTATTGTTGCAAAAGACAATATTACGCATCGTCCTGCAACCAAGTCATAAACTACATCGTAAATCGTCAATAAGTGACGCAACCGGATGTTCAGAGAAATTCAGAGTTCACGTGTAACTGAACAAATTATGCAGTAAGTATTTGAAGAGCGTTAGCACCTCTAAATTCCATCTTTGGTGATCATACCTGGAAGATCGCGAAAATAACACGGTTTGAAATTGCCGCGCTGACTGTCCACAGTGAGCGCGGGAATTTTCCGAAAGCGCGCGCGCGCTACTGCGCAGACTCACTCGCGCGTGATTTATCAAATGCGTGCATTGGTTCATTTTTTTGTACCCATTTGTCAGCAACCGACAACTAAGGTCAAAAGATCAACTTTACATCGCATCACACTGCACTTACTTTGTATATTTTTCGATATATTTTTGATAAAAATGTTTCATCACTATATCATTAATACTATTTGACAAATGCAATTGTATTATTATACTTTTTTTATTCGATTAATTCGGAATCTTTTGTAAGACACCGAGACACTGTACAAGTGAAACGAAAATGCCGCGTTTCGCCTCCAGAGGGACTCAGTCCCGTCAAAGCTCCATCACAAGAAAACGAGTATAAAATTGCTCCCATTGTCGAAATCGCGGCGTCAATCGGCACGGGAATATAAAAAAAACCAATTTAAAGTATTGTCGTTAATACTGTTTCGTTTTACAAAACGTCAAAAGAAGTGAAGAAGTGCAAAACAAAACTGTACATCAAAAAATAAAAAGTGCAAGGTTTAGATAATAAATCGTGAGATATGGAAGTCCAACAATGGCTGCCCGATGATGTTATTCTGGGCGAAACGAAGGTTCAGATTTGCGAATGCAAATTCAAGTGGATTATTTACGATTTCATCGTTCAACTTGATGAAGTCGTTAAACCGGTAAAATCCCCAATATTTTCACCCAAAAATGACGACGGAGTAAAATTTATGGCGGAACTGCAACTCAGTGGCGATCGCGAGGACCTGATGTACCTAACCGATGAGCAGAACTTGAGGGCCTCTCGTGTAGAACTCAGAGTATATCTGGTATCCGATAAACGCCAACAAGTCGACAAGGTAAAATACAGATATCGCATACCCGCCACAGACGGTAAGAAATCGCGTACCGGCGATAATTTCGATGAGGATCTTTTTCTTGAGAACAATGGATGGAGCACCGCGAATGCCAGAAGTACTCTGCTGTCCGAGGAAAATGGTTTTTTGGCGGACGGCAACCTAACGATATTTTTTGAGGTTATGGGATTCGGTGAACCCGTAAATTTCATGAATAATATCGAGATGGTGCAACCGAAAATTTTTGTGCCGGAATGTCTTATGCGTGAAAAAATTGGCGATCTATTGGAAACCGAAGAATTCAGTGACGTCACTCTCGTGGTTGGTGAGCGGGAAATTCGTGCGCACAAGGCGATCCTAGGGGTTGTCAGTACCGTGTTCGCGGCAATGTTCAAGAGCGATGTGATGGAAAAAAAAAATAATCGCGTTGATATAAAGGATGTAAAAGCCGACGTGTTGATGGAGTTATTGCGCTTCGTGTACACCGGAGAAACAAAGGAACTCAACGAAATGGCGATCGATCTGTTATCGGCGGCCGATAAGTACGATTTTGAAAGACTGAAATGCATATGCGAATTAGTAATATGCCGCAACATTACGATCGAAAAAGCGGCGGAAATTTTCATAACCGCCGAACTTCACAGAGCCGTACAATTGAAGAGATTAGCAATGGAATTCATTGTTATTAATTTGGTTGAGGTGAAGAAAACGGCCGGATACAAAACGTTCATCAAGGAGTATCCGGAATTGATGGACGAATTGCTTACCCACTGTGTAACGAATATGAAAGTTAATCAATAATACAGTGGCGATATAATTCTTGCACCGCAAAATAATATCGCGTTGTCTTCCGATTTTCGACTTATCGACGTATTTTATGAATGCCTTTGTATTTTGTCATTAATCGTTCGATGAACGAATTTGTGATTTTTTTAAAACTCGAAATGTAATAAAGATTATTACTTATGTGTAAGACAAACAAATTGTTTGCTAAATATAACGAAACCTGTCTAATATATTCTTTTTAACGATGTTACTATTGTCATTTTATTGAATTAATGCGAAATAACCTCTTACCTGCCCTTCCCGTGCTCAGTGGGTAATGCCATATTTTTTTTCGAAAATTGGTAAACTTTGACATCTAACGAAAATAGAAAGCCATTGCGTTTATAAGTTCTGCATTCCTATGTCTTTTAAAGGCTAAACTTTCAAGACTCTGGAAAACATGACATTACAGTTTTTATTACCGGCCGCGGAATTTTACACGTCCCTAAGGAGAAGTGTCACACGAATGAGTATTTTTTTTCTTCACTGAGTCTCGAATTTGCTAATCTCATCGTGTGTCTCAATTATCCGACGATAATATTGAATTACCCGCGCGGTTACTTGACTACAAAAAGAAAAAAAAATGACCGAGTTTCGGATGATTCCCAAAACCAAAAAAAAGACGAACGCCGATTGTATTCTTTCAGCGTGTCTGGGATCATGTTTTTATTTCTTATCTTTTTTTTCTTAAACAAATCGTAATAATGACCACGCTTGACTTTGTTTCACATTTCCGGTATGAAAAAAGCCGGAAGAAACGCTCGTCGCGAAAGCGGAATATGAATTACTAAAAGAATAAAAATGTTCGCGCATTTAATAAAATCGATCAACAAATTATTTGTTATAAGTCATTGGCGATTATTCGTTCGATCGAACACGATACTATGAATAGTAAAAAAAAAAACCGTGAAAAAAAAAATGCCTTTCGACCACAGACATCAGTGACATCAAGTCCAAGACTTACAAACCCCTACTTCCGCCGGCTCGAGATCTTCAGTTCTTCATGTGCTCCTGCCGAGAGAGGGTCGTGTGTTGCAGAGATACAAAGGTATGATTTCTTTGTCGTTCCTGTACTGTAGTGCCTAACGAGAAAAATACCGTTTATTTCCCTCGTGAAAGCCTCGACTCTTTTTTGTTCCTTCAATATTTTCCAATGCGATTCAGCAGGGCTAACCGGTTACTTTCCTATTTTGAAAAAGTTTCTTCCCAATGTTTTACCCATTAGTTAATTCATATATCGCGTTTTTTCGTCGGGTTATTTGCACTTAATTAATTGAGAGGCTTGAAACAACTTCTATATCTTCCTTTTTTTTATGTTCTTAACAAAAAATTGCAAAGCGGCAGAAAAAATTGCGCGACATATATCGTCTAAAATATTTTCCTTTTTCGTATCTTCCTTTTTAACTTCGGACTACCCTCACGGCAAAAAGATATGAGTTATGAGTTTTTTTTTCATATGTTCTTCGCGAAAAATTGAAAAAAAAAAACGGCAACATTTTTTTTTGGATTATTTATCGAAAATGACTCGTTTTTTTCCTACGCAATTCAGTCAGTGAACATTTTAAAATCGACGTAGATTCTCGTGTGCTTTGCCTTCCTAGCTTTTTTTTTTCCTAGCTAACAAAGAACACGCTGAGTGTTGTTTTTCAGCGTTGCGCTCCTCTCCCCCTATTTTTTTCTCTACGCGACTGTCGTGTGTACCAGTGTATCTACGCGTGTTTACGTCGGCCGGCGTTTCATTTATTATTTGTCGTCTCCTTCGAGTTTAGTCTGTGACGCAACAAAACCTCTGTTTTGATACCGTACAAACAAAAAAATGTCTTACCATCAAAAAAAAAATATACTGTATATAATTTCTCACGTTATTCTCTCACGTAATTCCGCGTCATTTCTTCCAATATCGACGAAACGAAACGTGACAAAGTCTTACAAAACGATGAAAAAACATTTTATGCTATTATTTTTTTTATTTTTTATTACATTTGTTCATAAAAAAGTATGTATCGGTGCGGATAAAATCATTTCGAAAATAGCGAAAAAAAAAAAATAATTTCGTAAAGATTTCATTATTTTATTTTGCACCGATGTTTTTTTAATGAGTCAAAGGGAGATGTTTGATTGGTTTTGGAGAACAAAATCAGTTTTATATAGTCATTGAAATTGAATTATTAATCAATTTCAATAGCTACTTATAAGATTGCTGAGCGTACGGAAGTTTCGTTGAAAAACATGTTTGCCGCAGAAAAGGAAGATATCGGCGAGAGAATAAAGTCAAAATGAGCAATCAACCAAAGTCTTTGGGAAGAGCCCGGGGGCGAGCGAGAGGTAGCGTTCCACCAAAGCCGGAAGGTCAGATTGTGCAACCTGCACCACTCCAAGGCGCTTGGGCTCGACGTCCCGGTATAGCATCGTCGGAATCCGTTGCCGCAGGATCGGTAAGCATTGAATATAAATTATTAGTTTATGCATTTTTCTTTACGATTATTAATTTAATTTATTTTGTATTTTACGCTGCGTTATCGTTTTTTTTTTATTTTTGCATTTTATGCTGCGTTATCGTTTTTTTTTTATTTTTGCATTTTATGCTGCGTTATCGTTTTTTAAATTTTTGCATTTTACGCTGCATTGTCGTTTTTTAAATTTTTGCATTTTACGCTGCATTGTCGTTTTTTTTTTATTTTTGCATTTTATGCTGCGTTATCGTTTTTTAAATTTTTGCATTTTACGCTGCGTTGTCGTTTTTTTTTTAAATTTTTGCATTTAATGCTGCGTTATCGTTTTTTTTTTTCTTTCAAATTTGTATTTTACACTGCGTTATCGTTTTTTTTTTTTTTTTTTTTCTTAGTTTCCGTTACGTTTGATTTTCATTCATTTTGCATTATTCCATACGTTATCGAAGCTTTTTCGATTTTGCATTTTTGACAATATTTTTTAACTTTATTTTTCACTATTTTTCGAGATTATGTTTGGTTTTACATTGTTTGTTATGTTTTCAAATATTTTGGTTTTTACATGATTAACTACTTTTTTAAACATCATCATCAAACATTGTTACTCGATGCAACGAACACAGATTTCTTCATTTTGCTTTATCCCTCTGTGTCGTATTTCTCTTGTATTGAGTCAAAGGTCAAAGCAACTTAATTTACCGAAAGGACCGCGAGATCTGAGTTGACGCTGTAAATCTATCAATGAAAAATAATACGTTCTCCGCAATCCTTGTATCCGCGCGATGCGTTCGTTTGATGCAAAACTTCGCGAGATTCCTCAGCGAATAAAACAAACGCTTTGCTATCTTCAAATACCATTTACCGTAACGCATGTGTCTAACATTAATCGCTTGTGAATAGTACCGTGTTAATCATCGTCTTTTGTAAAACTCCGTCTTATCTATTCTTCAAATGAGTTTAGAAAAAAATTGAAAAAAATAACTTTCAAAAACTTGTCGACTCGTAACAATTGAATTTTGGATCTCCGATTCTCGATTGTTATTGCATTTTCACGCGCAGAGTATCGGCCGTGCGAGGACTACGACACCGCCCGTCGTAACCCATCCGATAGCTCCCGAAGTTTCTGCGCCGCAACAGCCAGTTGTTCAACGCGAAGAAACCGGTAAGACGAAGAAAAATGCTATTATAAAAAAAATGCAAAAAATATATATACAACATAAAAAATAAAAAAATAATAACTAGATAAATAATGCATTCGAGACTTCTTTCTATTTTGTTTCTTTGCCTTAATCCCAAAAACGAATTTTACAGTCAGCGGAGGCGCAGGCGGCGGAGGTGGCGATGCCAGCGGATTGGGACGCGGAGCTCTGCGTGGACGTCGCGTAATTAATCCGGAGGCTCTCCAGACGCGACCGCAGGATTTGCCGACTAAAAAAGGTACATTTCGAATGTAATATCCTTCGAAATGTCGCACTACAATGCATCTTGTGAACTGAAAAAGAGATGCGATATTAGAGTGTAAAGTAAACGATTAATCAACAGGAACGGACGGGAATGCGGTTAGTCTGCAAGCAAATTACTTCAAGATGCTCACGACAACTGATTGGTGTTTATACAAGTATCGCGTCGATTTTGCACCGGAAGAAGATCGCATAGTCGTACGGAAAGGAATGTTAAAACTCCACAAGGAAATTCTCGGCGCATACATTTTCGACGGTACATTGTTGTACACGAGTAACAGATTGCCAGAGGTTAGTCGGTCGAACGAAAAATGCATAAAAGTCCCCTTTAGAAACTAATAATTCTGGCAAATGCAAAAAAAAAAAAAACAATTATCGAGTCAATTTCATAATTTTGCAAAAATATCCAATGATTTTTTTTTTTTTTTATTATTGTATTCTACAGAATTGTAATTGAATTTTGTGATCGTTTTTCGGCAGCCGCTGCAACTGTTCTCGCAGAGGTTGAGCGACGATGTTGCTATCAAGATAGATATTCGCCTCGTCGGCGATATGGTGAGGGGAGACGAGAATTATCTTCAATTCTTTAACATAATAATGCGAAAATGTCTCGAGTATCTTAATCTACAATTGGTCGGCAGAAACTACTTTGACGCTCGCAACAAGGTAATTATTTTCTTCCATTTTGTATTTCGCGTGAATATCACTGGAGAACGGACTTTTTTTTATTTATATATTTATGAGAAAAAAAAATTGTTTTTGTTTTCTTTTGCAAGATCGAAGTTCATCAATACCGACTGGAACTGTGGCCCGGTTACGAGACTTCAATTCGCCAACACGAAGCCGATATTCTCATGTGCGCCGAAATAACTCACAAAGTTATGCGACAAGAGACACTTCTCGATATATTGAATAATCTTTACAATCGTTACGGCGAGTCTTATCAGGTATGAAAAAGAAATAACCAAATTTTGTAAACTTTGGTAATTTTTTTTTTATATGAAAAAAAAAATGTGTGAAAAAAACACAAAATTCAAAGTAAATTGAAAAATCTGAAAAAATTCATACGTATTCAGAAAAATGAACATTTTGGAATTATTATTATGGAAAATTAATTTTTTCAGTACCTTTAATATGCATGAATTTTTTCAGATTTTTATACCATCGATAAGTATTTGAAATTTTCTCTCATTTTTCTCGAATTTATGCGGAATTAACGCGAAACCTTTTTTTTTTTTTTAGGAGCGTTTTCAAGCCGCGGTAATCGGCGTCACTGTTCTCACGGATTACAACAACAACACATACAGAATCGACGACGTCGATTTCGAGAAATCCCCGAGATCGACGTTTTTGCGCAAAAACGAGGAGATTACTTACGAGGAGTATTACAGGACGAAATATCAAATACCGATAAGACACAAGACTCAGCCTCTCTTGATGTCGAGAAGCAAAGCCCGCGATCGCAGAGCCGGAATGGCTGAACTCGTTTATCTTGTACCCGAACTCTGCCGCGCAACCGGTGAGTCGTCAATACTCTCGAACCTCTTGTGCTTTAAAATTATCAAAACGTTTCCAAACAATCCTAAGATTTTTTTTTTTTTTTTTCTTTGATCCAATGATTTAGAGAAAAATTTTACGCTGCTGCAATGCGCGTCCTCGACGACATGAAAATTCTTCATTGATATTTTATTTATAAAAATTGTAATCGACAAAATATTTTTGGAAATATGTTTTTGGAAAAACATCATCCGACGGCCTTCGTGTACTTTAACTCTTTGTCTCAACTTGCAGGGCTCACCGACGACATGCGTACCGATCACACGATGATGCGTGAACTCGCCAATCACACGCGAGTCAATCCGCAGAGTCGCATTCAGCGTCTGTTGAGTTTCAATCAACGCCTTCATCGCGAGCCGTCGGTTATCCAAGAGCTCAAGGGATGGAACATGAAATTGGATGAGAAACTCGTTACTCTACCGGGACGTATATTGCCCGTCGAGAACATAATATTCGGACGCAACACAAGCGCGCCTGCCGGCGATCAGGCCGATTGGACGCGAGAATTGCGCAATAAACAAATGCTGCAGACTGTTCCACTGACCAATTGGGTTCTCATCGTTCCGAATCGTTTGGTTCGCGATTCCCAAGTGAGTATCTCTCACTTTAATAATACTCTTGGGATAAAAAAAAAACTTTTTTTTTTACATTTTTTGAAAAAATTTAAAAAAATTTTAAATGAAAATTTTATTTAATTTATTTTTCAAAGTTGCAGCAAATAATTATATTGTCATCTTTGTTATAACTGTGATAATGTTTTCTAATTTATCGGGAAAGAAATTAATAGTTACAAAGTTATGAAATTTGATTTACTTTTTTAAATGTTAAACATTGTATTTTTCAGGAATTCATCGGCGCGATGCAATCGGCAGTCAGCAGGATGCAGTTTCAGATATCGCAGCCGAAAAATTTCACGATAAACGACGATCGGGCGAACAGTTACACGTCTGCCATCGAGGAAATAATGAGCCGCGCGAATCCGCAGCTGATTATGTGCGTCGTGCCGAATAATCGTGCCGATCGTTACTCCGCTATAAAGAAGAAATGCTGTATCGATCGACCGATCCCGACGCAGTGCATTCTCGGTAAGAATCTGAACGGCAAGGGTGTCGCGTCGATCGCGACAAAAGTCGCTGTTCAACTCAACTGCAAACTCGGCGGAGTTCCTTGGACGACGCATATTCCAGCGCCCGGGCTTATGGTCGCCGGTTTCGACGTATGCCACGACACAAACTCGAAAGGTCGCGACTTCGGTGAGTTCGTTTCTCTTTAATCTGAAAAAAAAAAAAAAAAAAAAAAAAAAAAAAAAAATGTTTTCAACATGTCACCGTAACTAATCGTCTCAATTATTCTAAAACAAGAATAGGACAGTAAAGAACAGAACAGAACAGTAAAATTGTTTAATAGCTACAAATATACTTGTAAACATTTTTTCAACTCGTTAATTTCAATTTAACGCGATTTTTTTTTATATCAGTTACAAAATTTCCATCCAATATAACTTCGACGCTTCTGCTTCATATTGCGTCATTGGGAGATATATATTTTTTACGAACGTTCGTTTCGCATAATTTCTCGAAAAAATTAGAGAAAATTGCAAATACTTCTCGATGGTATGAAAATCTGAAAAAATTCATGGATATTAAAGATACTGAAATGATTCATTTTACATAATAATAGTTCCAAAATGTTATCAATAAATTGATGAAAAAATTAATTTGCCAAAAATTTTTCCGAGAATCCAACGTTTTTTTTTAAATGAAAATGATTCGTTCATTTTTCTGAATACGTATGAATTATTTCAGATTTTTCAATTTACTTTGAATTTTGTGTTTTTTCACACATTTTTTCCATATAAAAGAAAAAAAAAAGTTCAAAGTAAATTGAAAAATCTTTGAAAATCTTTTATCTTAATTTCATTCGTCAAACAAAGTATATCTTGAAAAAAAAAAATCATACATCGTATCAAAATAAAATTGCGGAATTGCATTTTTTAATAATAATAATAATAATTTATTATTATAATAATAATAATTTATTATTATTATTATTATTATTAATTTTTTTTTTAAATTATAATTATTTTAAATTATTATTTGCAGGGGCCTTAGTGGCATCGCTCGATGCCGCTTTCGGTCGTTATTTCTCGGCGGTGAGCGCTCACGCCACAGGCGAAGAGTTGTCGAACGATTTAGCAACAAACATGTGCAAAGCTGTGCACAAGTACAAGGAGTACAATAAGGTATTGCCGAGTCGTATCGTGATGTACCGGGACGGTGTCGGCGAGGGACAAATCCCTTACGTCTACGAACACGAAGTTCAGAATCTGCGGAACAAACTCGCCGCTCTTTATCCGGATCCGAGTCAACTGCGATTGGCTTACATACTCGTGACGAAGCGTCTCAACACGAGACTATTCTACAGAGGCAACAATCCGCCTCCCGGTACAATCGTCGACGACATTATCACGAGTCCGATAAAGTATGATTTCTTTATCGTCTCGCAGTTTATTAAACAAGGAACGGTGTCGCCGACCGGTTACAACGTACTTTACGACAACGCAAAGCTCAATCCCAGTCAGCTTCAGAAGCTCACGTACAAGTTAACGCACATGTACTTCAACTGGAGCGGCACAGTGAGAGTACCGGCGCCGTGCCAATTCGCCCACAAACTCGCGTTCCTCGTTTCGCAGTCGATCCACGCGTCGCCGAGCAATCATCTCGAGACCCTTCTCTACTTTCTCTAAGCTCTCTAATCGACGACGAGCTTTTATTTATTTTTTCTTTCGCGTTATATTTTTGCATTTCTCTTTTTGACATCGAGACAATTAGCAAATTCGTATCTTTTGAGACGTGACAAAGCTTCGTCGTAATTTCTACGACCGATAATCGCACTTTTCACTGTCAAGTTGACTATTACTTTTTGTTTTTTTTTTTGCATGAAAATTATTTTTTTTTTATTCTCGAGTCTCGGAAAGGAGACGACTTGAATTAATTATACAACAATCTTTTGGTTGTTAAGATTTTTTTGATATAATGAGAATGATAAATAATTACGTTAATTTTTACGATTTAGAAAATACTTCCGTGGATAACACGTTAAATGGCACATTTAACTTAATTGCGTAATTTTTTTACGTTTTACATTTCGCTGATTTACGTACAACGATAATCAATGTGAAGGATTAATAAAATTCAATTTACATATACCGTTCTTTTGTCTTTCATCGTGAATAATTCATGTGAAATAACACTTGCAAATCTGTATCTTCGTCTATTCCAGAGTTACGTCATCGAAAACATTTGATGCGGAAATCGCCGCGGATTATGACGCTCCCGTCTCACGATTAATTGTGGAAAAATTCATCTTTTTATCTTTAAAACACTTCGCATCATCGGTTTTTCTTTTATGTGCGCTTCTTGATTGGCCGATGTAACTGCGAGCAGTTTAAACATTTTTTTTTTTTTTTAAGTATCTTACTGCGAACGGTTTCACCGTCGATTTCGTTCGCAATTTACTCCAATAATGTTGTGTGTTCGCGTCACTCAGGCGAAACGCAAGAAGGTAAAAAATTGCGCGTTGTACATAACTCCTGGAATCCCCGATCGCTTGCATATCGTCCGTATCGTCTACCTACGTCGTTGCAGCGAACTACATATTCAATGCGCATTTATACGGTACACGGTATATAACAGATATCTGTATTACCATCGGACAATCATTGCACAACAAGCCGTCAGTTACAGCGCCATCGCTCTTCTAAATCTTGAAACTCATCCGATTCCCGTTCTTTGTTGTTTCCTCATTACTCTCGCAGTGTGCGAGAACCAATGTTCCAATGCGTAGCACGGTAATCGACTGTTACGTTGTGTCGTAAAAAAAAAAACAAAAGAAACGAAAGAAAACCCAACAAAACACTCGCCGCGACATGAATCCGTATCCGTCGTCGCATACGGGAAATTGCGAAACGGACGAATTCGAAATAATTCATCCGCGACCCATAATGAATGTTAGTCCGTTCGAAAAAAGGGACTCGACGTTCGCGAAGTCGAAAACTGACGTAAGTAATGGAAAAGTGTCATCGGTCGACTCGGGCGTCGAAACTGGAAACGATTCGAACGACAGCACAGTTACGCAGATGGATGCAAAAAATCAGTCGTACAGAACGGATTGGAAAGTTTTAAAAGCGTTTGACTGCGTGGCAAATAAATATAATCAAATGGCACTGATGAGAACGCAGTCGCTGCCCCCGAGCCCATCGTTGATGCAATCCGTTTTCGCTGACTGCGCGACAGACGATATAAACAAACCACAGTCCTCTTTGTCATCCGACGACAAGGAAAAGAAAAAAGACGACTTGTGTGCGTTCCTCCGTACGATAATTGATACTCGTTATGCCGATACAGAGCACAAGCTACGCTACGGCGATCACCAGGTACAAATCTCTAATAAAAAAAAAAAAAAAAAAAAAAAAAAAATTGAAGTGTTATCTAATCTATGAATTAAAAATCTTTTTTAAATCATTCGATTTCGAAAAATGTTCCTTCAATCATTCGCATAAAATTTACTGACTTTACTTTAACGTTTTTTTTTTTTGGGATTCTAAAGCGGTCCATTGTGCCCCTCAGTCCACTTTACCCTCCGCTTTTATGCGCAAAATATCCAAATTGGCAAAAAACTATTCTACGATATTATTTGCGATGAGAGACCGAGAGAAAAACTTAACTTTTGAAAGAATTATTTCTATAGTGGTCCGTTTTACTCTGTCGGTAATTTATTGTTTTTATTTGATATTTTAATATCTGCTTCTTCGCGCGAAATTATCAAATCGGTAAAAAAAAATTTTGCAATCTTAATCGCGATTTAGAACTGAAGAAACTTTACCTTCGAAATCATTATTTTCAAACTCCGCTCCTTTGGGCAAAACGACCGAAATTACGAAAAAATTTTACGCGATCTTAATTGCGATTAAAAACCGGAAAAAGTTTGTCTTTAGCAGTTAAAAGGCGTTAAAAAAAATTCTCGGGGAGTTTATTAAGTTTTTTGTAACGATTATTGTACCGATCAGAAAGAAACAAACAAAAAAAAAATATTCTTTCGTTTAAATTTGACGAAAGTATACGATTTATTAAAAATTTTCCGATTTCAGGTACAATTGCCGTTTTGCGGAAAAATGGTAACCGTTAGTCCACCAAAAGGCAGAAAATTTTCGCCTTATTCGCATTACCATATCTCAGTGTCACGACTGCAGCGAAGAATGTTTTTGGCTGCTGAAACCAACAACATCTGCATGGTAGAAGCTCTTCTCAAAAAGGGTTTATCGCCGAATAACAGCGATGAAAAGGGGCGCACGGCGCTGCATTACGCCGCTAGCAGGTAAATACCGTACCCTATCGCATCGACAAACTGTTAAAACGACTGTAAAACCACCTGATGATTAAGGTAGTCGTTGCGCATGGTATTTCGCATAAATTCGAGAAAAATGAGAGAAAATTGCAAACACTTTTCGATGGTATAAAAATCAGAAAAATTTCATGCATGTGAAAGGTACCGAAAAAATTAATTTTGCATAATAATAATTCCAAAATGTTATTAACAAATTGCCGAAAAAAAAAAATTGTTTTTAATGAAAATGATTCGTTCATTTTTCTGAATACGTATGAATTTTTTCAAATTTTTAAATTCACTTTGAATTTTGTGACTTTCAACACGTTTTTTCTATATATATAAAAAAAAATTCGGTGAATTTGAAAATCTGAAAAAATTCATAAGCATTCAGAAAAATTAACGAATTATTTTCACAAAAAAAAAAAGTTGGGTTTTCGGGAAATTTGTTGACCAATTAATTTTTTCATCAGTGTGTTAATAACATTTTGGAATTATTATTATGCAAAATCAATATTTTCGGTACCTTTAATATACTTTTTTAAAAAATTTTTATATCATCGAGAAATATTTGAAAATTCTTCTCTCATTTCTTTGAAACTTATGCGAAGTGAAGCCTAAACGAAAGGAGTACCTTAACGTTACGAATGAAACAAAATACCACCGGTCGGTAACTGAAATTATTGTAATCCATTTGTATTTTATATGATTTAAGGGGCTTCACGGAAATCGTAGATCTCTTGTTGAAACACGGCGCGAACGCTAATTGCAAAGACGCAAACGGCAGTACGCCGTTACATCTCGCTGCTGCTACGGGAAAAATCGCCGTCGTAACGTTGTTAGTCGCGGGAGGAACGGATCCGCTTTCCACCGATTGTCACGGCAATAGTCCGCTGCAATTAGCCAAATCGAATCTTCGATTTGTGCAAAAGTCCGGTGGCGACGATGTGAAAGGCGTGAAATCGGAAGTTCACGAAGTCGTCAATATGCTCACGATATGCTCAATATTCTGTTTCGGTGGACAAGTCGAAGCGCTAAGTTCTTTCTGCTCGCGTCTGACGCTGTCGAATACCTCCGACGAGGTAAAAAACGAAGTTCAGAATCTCCTTACGAAGATCGATAACATTCAACTCAACAGCTAAACCTTCAAACGAAAAATCATTTTTTTCTTATTTTTTGTTTCCTTAATTTTCTTCGTTTCAAACATAAAAATCTTTTTCTCTTTTTTTTTTTTTTTTATTACTTTGCTTCCTTTTATCTCATTGATTATCATTTTTTTGTTTGTTTTTTTTTTTTTTTCATTTCATTTTTTTTTTTTTTTATTACCGAAGCCGTTTTTTTGTACAAAAAAAAAAAAAAATGGAAAATCATCATCAATGATAATTTTTTTCGAGAAATTTTTTTATCACCGCAAAAATCTCGAAAGAGCGCGAATGAAGGCTGATAAAATTAGATATTTTCTATAATCTTTTTGCTTTTGATAATTCGATGTCTTCGCGCCGCCGAATTGCCACGTTTTTCTTCTATTCTCCTGATATCATTCATTCGGTCGATGCTACAACGACGGAGAAGGGGGACAGCGGGGTGTGCAATTTTTTTATGTGAGCGAAACTCGTTGACGAGTTTCGTTGATAGAAAGCGCATGCTGTATATAAACGATGTAATTATCTTTCTTTGCATAAATCCGCACATAGTAACTTCCTTCTCCCCTTCCGTTTGTAACAAATACGAACAATACGCATGGATATTACTATCGATACATTAAAGTTAAGCATCTTGTAAGCGTCGGATTCGATGTCGAGTATTGAATAAAGTGAATATATTAAATACAAACGTCTGTCGATTTTGTGTTTTTTCTCACATTTTTTTCATAAAAAAAAAAAAAAAAATTCAAAGCAAATTGAAAAATCTGAAAAAATTCATACGGATTCCGAAAAATGAACGAATTATTTTCGTAAAAAAAAACAGTTGGGTTTCCGGGTAATTTGTTGACCAATTCATTTTTTCATCAATTTGTTAATAACATTTTTGAATTATTATTATGAAAAATTAATCTTTTCAGTATCTTTAATATGCATGAATTTTTTCCGATTTTTATACCATCGAGAAGTATCGGCAATTTTCTCTCATTTTTCTCGAACTTACGATAAAATGCGATATTACAAACTCACCGTACTTTGTAATTGACTAGACAATGCCAATTGGTCTAACGAAGTTGTATATTATTTTATTATATACATTTTTTATATACTGAAACGAAAATAGACTGTTATTTTCCCAAATCCGTTAATATTTTAGTAATAAAAAAAAAAAAATCGAAAGTTCAT
Source organism: Cryptus armator (assembly GCA_963971235.1). NCBI lineage: Eukaryota > Metazoa > Arthropoda > Insecta > Hymenoptera > Ichneumonidae > Cryptus > Cryptus armator. The sequence continues at coordinate 24,110,180 of OZ020233.1, forward strand.
CATCTCCCGAAAATTTGTTTAATTTCGATAAGACGTCTGAAACAATAGGAAACGAAGAAAATAAGTGTTAACAAAAGAATAACAGAAATAAACGTTTGTTGCATTAGTAATACTTCGAGAGATACGGACTGCACGCGGATGTTATCGTTTCTTCATAGAATTTTTTTTTTGTTTCCAACGCACACACGTCTTGTTGAGACTTCGAGAATCGATAATTATCGCATTGAGGCCATCGTAATCCACACAAACGTCGTCGTCGGGGAAAAGTGGTTAAACACCTCGTGTTTTATGTATCGCCGGGAAAATAGATAAAAACAATTTTACGTAAGGAAACGTGCAGAAAAAAAGCTGCGAAACTTATCAGAAGTGACAAAACGTCGTATTTACAAATCTATCATTATTTTTATTTCAATAATACTCTGTATTTTATTATTTCACATCGTTCTCGCAATACTTCGTTATCTCCAAACAATTTTTTTTTTTTTTTTTTATCATTACGTCGTATATATACCATATTACGATATTGTAACAACGAACTAACGAAGAAAAAAAAAATACTACGAAATAAATAATAATAATCCCGAATGCTTTTTTTTTCTTTCTTTTTCTTTTTCTTTTTCTTTCATCTTTCTTCAACAGCGTTCTCGTAACAATATCGGTAAAGAAATTCAAAGAGAAATTAATAAGACGAATTCATAATGGATATATATTGATGAATTAAGGCGAACGACGAAAAATTCTGTCGTGGTAAAAGTGCTAGAAAATATTCAACAAGTATGTTACAACGTTTTTTTTTTTTTTTTTTTTTTTTTTTTTTTATAATAGTATAGTAATAATAATACCCTAAAAAGCTCCCGGGGCCAAGGAAATATACATAATTCTGTGGACTGGAGCCAAATTGTCGACTCTCCGACCCATAGCTTTGTTTCCACCCTCCCACCCCCACCCCCTCCCTTTTTTTTTCTCTTTTCCCCGATTCATCCCTCTCGACCACTTGGCACCGCGATAACACTTCCTAAATCTATATATTACAATACGAATAAATATTTACACTATATTTACGCTATAATTCGACAGATTCGAAAACAACAAAGAAACAAAAATTATTCACGGAAATTTCAACGGCCGAAAATTGAATTAAAAAAAAAAAAAAAATCGAAAAAATTCATTTCGCCAGGAATCGAATAAAAAAAAACAATCGGTGCTATATTGTACGAGTCGTTAATCTTGTCGTTTATATAGCACTGATTTTTTTTTTTTTTTTTTTTCATATCTTTTTAGAGTTATCGTTTACAATATTTACAGCAAAATTAGCCGAAAAATGTTCTTATCCGGGATTCGGTCGGTAAAGCAACTTTTTTTTTTTTTCGGTCGTTACAAATTGTGGAGATACGTGCAATCGATAGACGCTAATAGTTCTCGTGACTCTGAAAAAAATTTCGCAAATGTTGAATAAGAAAAAAAAAATTGTATCCCGATTTTCATTACCGACCGAGTTATTATCGTATCGTTTTATAACAGCAAATATAACACGTGATCTATATGGAATTTTTTTCTTTTCTCTACGTTATTCAATTATTTAGTTTAGAATTACAGTATTTACAGTCTACAAAAATTGGATGACTGACAGGACGAATGTTAAAAAAAATCGCTACAATTCATCGATATTGAATTTAACATAGTTATGTCGCTTCGGGTTTTGTGTTTTTTCACAAATTTTCTCCATATAAAAAAAGAAAAATTTAAAGCAAATTAAAAAAATCTGAAAAAATCCATACGTATTCGGAAAAATGAACGAAACATTTTCATGAAAAAAAAAAAAATTGAGTTTCCGGAAAATTTGTTGAACAATTAATTTTTTCATCAATTTGTTAATAACATTTTGCAATTATTATTATGCAAAATTAATCTTTTCAATACCTTTAATATTCATGAATTTTTTCAGATTTTTATACCATCGAGAAGTATTTGCAATTTTTTTTTATTTTTCTCGAACTTTATGCGAAATGAACGCGAAGCGACATAACTGAATCTTAATCGCTATTAACTTCAAATTTAACGATCTCAACATCACGCATCGATATTTCATCGCTCGATATCCGCAGAATTGGCCAATTTGCAAAGAAAAATGATTGTGCTATTAGTGTGCTTTCCGTTATTCGATCTTCAGGTCGATTTGCGATGCGTTATAATTTTTTTTGTTAATCGTTAATCATTAACATGTATATTTTGGTCAATTTGATTGTATTTTGGTTCGAATTTGTCGAGTGGCGTTTTGCCATTGGCCAATCGCGAATAATCAACGAGAGAGCAAATCGAGTGATTTTCATATCGTATGAATAATTCGCACGTATTTTTGAATTTATAATTCGCGTCGGTCGTTACGATCGCGAAGTTCTTTTTTACCGCGAGTTCTTCTGCTTCCCCGCTACCGGCGATTCTTTATTGTTCTCGATCTCCGGTATAAATTAGACTCTAACAATGACTCTCTACCTATCCGCCTCCTTCCGCTCGACAGAAAAGTTTTAACGATGCAATGAAAAAGTCATTCGCTAGTACGCCGATCCTGACAACAGTTCTCAATTTAATCGATAACTGTTATAGTCTTAAATAGATTTTTTTTGCTTTTATACTCTTCTAAATTCGATCGGACAAATTTTGTTTTAATTTTTTAATTTTTTAATGTTTTAATTTTTTAACTTTAAATTTAAAAAATTTTTTATCTTCCGATCATAGCTTTCATCTGCGATTAATTGATCTCAAGGTTACGGAAGAAATGTACTTCAATTACGATGTAAGAATTCGCGACGAAAGAACAATGGCTATCGGTAAACTTTTTACGCAAAATTTCGTTTCTTCGCAAATCTGTTTTTTTTTTTCGTCAACCCTTTGAAGAGTTAAGAAATGATATTTTATTTTCGAGTTTAAGAAGAGAAAAAAATAAAAACATTGTATCGAATATCCGAAAATTGAAGTACGAATATCGTAAAGATTCTCAGAGTAGTCTGGAAGATGTTGGACGCAGTCTAAGGAAGCAGTTTATCAATAGTGAATTAATTACGATGCTTCAAAGGGTTGATCCGCTCGAAACAACAAAAAATTACCAAAATTTGATTAATGATATTTCTTCGTCGATCAGTTACGCGGATGCGAGAAAAAAAAATGTTTTTTACATTTTTTTAACAAATTTATAAAAAACATCAGCGAGCGAAGATTATCCGATTTTTCTTAAATCGCCCGAAGGGCTTATAAAGCCGCAACGACGTTTTGAAAAAATCTGAAAAAATTTACAAACGTACGACACACATCGATGATGGAATGAGAATTTTTTCGGATTTTTCTCGTTGTGGATATTTACTGAGAACACAATTTTTCGTCAAGAATCGCGCTATCGCTGACGGAAACGTTATCTAAGATCAAACTTTGATAATTCCTTTTCTCGTTCGACTCGAATATTCGCGCGAATAATGTCGAATGTTTCAGTCGTTCGTAGAATTGCCAAATAAAAAAAAATTCTCGGTGTCTAAATTTTCGATAAAATCTATTTACAATTCTGCGGACGAAGTTTCGCGTTAAGCAGTCATCACCGTGGCGAGCGATGGAAATACTTCCGCCTGCAATGGTCCGTAGTCGACGTCCTCGCCGTCGACTACCAGATGACCACCGGTACTTTCCGCCGGTTCTATCCTGAATGCTTTTACTGGTATCATCTCGACACCGGAAAGAGCCAAATGCGTTCCCGTGCTGAGGCCGAGAAGAAATTGGAAGAGATTCGCTCGCGTTATTCCTGCGCGTATTATCAGCAGCCAAATAACACCATCGGCGAGTTTAGCCCGCGGCGCGAAGAAGCAATCCTGTCCGAGATGCGATTGGTAGGCTGCGTGTACCATGACGAATTCGCCTGTAAAATAAATAAAAATTATTCGAAAAAATCGACAGAAAGAAATTTAGAATTTAAGGTATTTATGTCGCTTCGCCTTTATTTCGCATAACTTCGAGAAAAATCAAAGAAAATTGCAAATACTTCGCGATGGTATAAAAATCGAAAAAAATTCATGCATATTAAAGGCACTGAAAAAATTAATTTTCCATAATAATAATTCCAAAATGTTATCAACAAATGGATGAAAAAATTAATTCGTTAACAAATCTCCCGGAAACCGAACTTTTTTTTTTACGAAAATGATTCGTTCATTTTTCTGCATACGTATGAATTTTTTAACATTTTAATCTTTAATTTGAAATTTTTTTTTTTTTTTTGAGAAAAAGTGTAAAAAAAAAAATTCAAGTTAAAGATTAAAATTTAAAAAAATTCATACGTATGCAGAAAAATGAACGAATCATTTACATAAAAAAAAAATGAAAAATTTACATGAAAAATTAATGAAATTCTTATTTAATTAAAAAAAAAAAATTCCGAAGGTAAAATAAAAATTGTTTTTACCATAAATAGCCATTTTCTGTACACAGTTTGTATCGATAAAAAAATATTGTTATCGCGGATGAATAATAAAGTTTCAAAGGCGAATAAGATACTAAGAGAGGTATAGAGAGGCAAAAGCGAACCTTGCACCTGAGTCCAACTACTAGGAAGTTGCGTCGTAAGAGCCGGAAGTGCCGACGAAGGACCGTACATTACTCGATGACTGCCCGCGTTGTCGTTATCTGCGAACGATAAATAAAAGTTATTGTTAAAAAAACATTTCTCTTCGAGGTAACGAACGAAATAAAAATTAATTTGTCGTATTGGCCATTTGGTTATTTGTCGATAATTTCTAAACTACGAATTTTTAGGATTTTTTTTTCTTCAGTTAAAATTTTTTTTTTTTTTTCATTTTTAAAGTTTTTTTTTTTTTTTTTTTTTTTTTTTTCTATGATTTCCGGGCAAATATTTGTGAAGATAAGAGAAAACATACTTTGGGCGGAACCTTCGTTATCCTCCATACTGTGATAACTCGACATCGAACCGGTGCTGAAGTACGTTGATTTTCGCGAAGTCGCTGAATAAAAACTGTCGAGTCTGTTGCGTCCCTGCGTATCCGTCTCCAACGCCAGACTCTCGGTCGTCAATTCGTTATCGTCGCAATTGAACATATCGCCGTCGAGTCCCTGACTCGCCGAGTCCAATGCATCGTGGTAACTCTTCGATTCTCGCACACCGCAGTAACTACGCGTTCGCAACATATAGACGAAAAGACGTTAAAAAAATATTTCGAAAATATTTCGTTGTCATTAAATTTTGGCATTTTTTTAACTTAGAATTCACATTTCGAAAGAAATGGAAAGAAATTAATGAAAAATTAAAAATATTAAAATAAATTAAAAGAAATAAAAAAAAAAACATAAAGAAATTAAAAAATATTTTTCATTTCGCATTTCTTTCGAAATGCGCAGAAATTTCAAGAAAATTAGAGACTTGTGAATAAATTTAAGAAAATTGGAACATTAATACGATTTTTTTTTTTTTTTTTTCGATTTGTTATGTTGAAAAGAGTTATTTAGCAATTACAATACTTTCTTTTTTATTCCATACTTCGTAAGGGATGAAAAAGTAAAAAAACGGTTAAAGTAAATTGAAGAAAATTAGAAGATATAGAAAAAAAAAAAAATTCAAAGGAAAGATATTGTAATAAAAATTGCATTTTCAAATGCACTTAAAAGACATACCGATCGAGTTCGTCGCCGTAACTCTTTGCGTGCGGAATGATGACTTCATCGTTTTTAATATTATCCTTTTCGTATATTCCATTAGTTTTGTTGCTGTCGGCGGTGGGAATTTTTTCACACGGAAGATACGATACTTTGCCTTTGTAGGTACGAAGTCCTATGAGTCTCGCGACGCTCCATACCGTGAAACGTTGTCCGCCGATCGCTCGGAGACGCTCACTCTCTATATCTATGTCAGCGAGAAGTCCCCAACCGACCGATAGAAACGAAAAGAGTATTGAATTTCTCGTTTCGACGCGAACGAGATCCATCGGTGTTTTCTTGCATTTCACGACCGAAAGAGCGCTTATCAGCATCGGATTGTGATCGTAGGGTTCCCTATTTCACGAGAAAGAAAAAAAAAAAAAAAAAAAATTTATAAAATTTATTGAATGGAGAAATGTTGAAAAAAAAAAAAAAAAAAAAAAAAAAATTGAACTCCAAAAATATTTTTCATAATTTCTATTTTTTTTTTTTTTTCGAATTTTTCAATTGACTGTTCATTATAGCAGATTTCTAGTTAATGAAATATCGAATGAAATATATCGAAATTCACTAACTGTTTCGCGTGGGCGATAGATTTCGCAAGTCCGTTGCCAGAACCGCAAGGTATGACGCCCAGTGGAACATCCATAAGTGCCTTTTCCCAGTCGGGTCTCTCCAGGAGACCGTTTACCACTTCAAAGACGATTCCATCGCCGCCAACCATCAGTAAACCGCTCCACTGATAAATGTCTCTCGTACGTACGAACTCGCGAGCGTAATTCGAATGTTTAGTTATATGAACGTCGTAAGGTTTCTCCGCTTCCGATAGAATCGGATGTACACGACGCTGAAAAGTTTCGCGACCTCTTCCGGGTCCGCTTTTTGGATTGAGGAGAACGAGAAGTTTCCTTCGTTCGCCGGGACACGCTGAATGAAATAACATTTTTTTTATTACTTTAATAGCGCGTAAAACAAAATTTGTTTATGAGAAAATCTTCACCGTCCCTTTTTAAAAATCCCTTTTTTTAAAAATCCGAAAAATTTCATACGTATTCGGAAAAATGAACGATTCATTTTAATAAAAAAAAAAAGTTAAAATCTCGAAAAATTTGTTGAACAATTTTTTTTTTATCAATTTGTTATAAACAATTTGGAATTATTATTGCGTAAAATTAATTTTTCCAGTGCCTTTAATATGCATGAATTTTTTCAGATTTTTATAACATCGAGAAGTGTTTGGAATTTTTTCGCATTTTTCTCGATCTTATGCGAAATGAACACCTTGCGCTCCGACTATCTTAAGCCATTATTAATGATAAAATTTCGACTCTCTTAACACTCCAATGACTCTAAGTGACTCTACTTTCCACAGAATAATATCCGGAAGTTAATTTATCGACTGTTTCCATCCGTTTTTCACTCCGATAACTTCGGAGGAGAGGAGAAAACGTTCTACGGAACTTTGGCACGATCTCAAGATCAACTCGAATCCGAATAAATTTGGAATATTGTTTTTCCTCATCCCCAGGTATCGCTTCTGGCATGAACCGCAGGTACGTCCTGCGGCTATCGCTTCAGTGCTCTCGTACTACCAGTGTCGTGACTCCAATGCCCGCGCGTACACGTAACACATATTGTTTTTAATGGGTCTAGATTAGCCGTTCATTGGACCAGGCGGACACGCCAGACTCGGTTCATTCCGCCGCCGTCGTCATCGAGAGACGCGATACCCCCCCTTTTTTTCCTCGAAGTGTTTAATTATTTCCAGCTATTTCTTCTTTTCGTCTCGTTCCTCGCAAGACTTGACCCCACTGGTCAACGATCATCAATTAAAAATGATTCGCAAGAACAGATTGAAGAAGCTTTGGAGTCTCAATCGAGTTCTACATAGTTGACGAGAGCGCGAGACGACAATGTTTGTCGTCCTATTGACGCCTTGAAGATTCTTAATCAGCCCTTCGCGTGGGAAACAATTCGTGTCGCGTTTAGACACTACGAAATCGATTGTTCAACAACAATTGATAAATAAAAATGAAATAAACGCGATCTCTATATCTTGAAGTAAAAAAAAAAAATTTCGGATGTCAGAAAAAAAAATTTCGGAAGTCAGAAAAAAAAATTTCGGAAGTCAGAAAAAAAAATTTCGGAAGTCAGGAAAAAAAATTTCGGAAGTCAGAAAAAAAAGTTTGGGAAGTCAGAAAAAAAAAATGGAGTATCGCGATAAAAAATTTCAATGATATCTAAAATGGATAATTATTCGAAGAAATTTCGTGTCGCTTCGTGTGCTGTTTGAAAAAAACGCGGAAAAAAAAATTCATCGGCGCCGATGAATCGCACGGAAGACGGAGCTGATGTGACGACATTCTTTGATTATTTGTGTTCGCAGCGATCATTATTTCACGTTAATGATCCACGTGTACGTTGTAACTTGCGGAAAAGACGATTCGGTGTGAAATTGATCGACAATGAACACAATAAAATTTAATCCAACTGTTGATTCAATTGGCGTTGGAAGTCGCGTTCGTAAATTTGAATGAAACGGCACTCGATACATTACAATTCTATTCATCGATTTCAACGCTCTCCGGTAGCATGTATCCCCTTCATTCCGTTTATAAGCAAAACTCGTGAAAGGGAGAGGTTAGTTACCCCCACTTTTCTCGGTTTAAGGTAATCTTTGCGTATAGTGGTCACTTCGCATAAGTGTCCGATAAATGAGAGGAGAATAGCAAATATTTCTCGATGGTATAAAAATTTGATAAAAATCAAGCATATAAAAAAATTTTTAAAAATGAAAAAAAAAAAAAAAAAAATCAGTGAAAATGAGTGTTGAAAAAATTGATTTTGCATAATAATAATTCCGAAATGTTATTAACAAATTACTGAAAAAAAAAAATTGAGAAATAAATTACCCGATAACCAAATTTTTTTTTAATGAAAATGATTTGTTTATTTTTCCGAAAACGTATGAATTTTTTCAGATTTTTAAATTCACTTTGAATTTTGCGACTTTTCACACGTTTTTTACGTATTAAAACAAAAATTCAGTGGTTTCACATCGCCTTAATATCTTAATTTCTACCATTTCTTCTGTTAACGATAGAAGAATTTTTTTTTTCTTACGAAGTACTTGTAACCTTATTGCAACCTTATTTATAAAAATTTGCGAAGCTATGCGTGACGATTTTGCTATCGTTATATGATGATACTTGGCACGCAATGCAATCTGCGCCAATGGGATTTCCTCGCATGTACAGCAAGTACGTATTTCTCCATATACGATATGCGGAAAACCACATTCACTTGTCGGCCGATGATTGCCACCTGTGATTCAACACTCATTCGCCGCCGAGAGTTACGAGAGAAGAACCGGTGAAGTGAGACGAAAGATGAAATAAACGAACGCGCGAAACTACGTTCATGGCACTGTGGTTCATTTTATTTTCTTATGTCCTCCCAAAAGGACGCGTAGGCGTTACAAAAAAAAAACTTGAAAAAAATCGATCAATATTTTGTGATGATTCACTCGTGTGCCGGGGCTTCCCGGCCCACCATACCGAATGTGGGTGTTAATCCGCGCGGACCTTCAGTTGCGTCGGAATTTTTTTTTTTCTTCACGATTGTTCGATTGAATTAAAATAAAACTATTGATGATTTCATATTCAGTCGAAAAGAAAAAACGTTTGTCGCACTTTTTTAACGTTTTTTCATTATCCTGTAACGATCGGAAAAAAAAATTTCGAAAATTCTGTCGAACGGATTATTGGGTTTTTTTTTCTCGAGAGAATTCGCGAGTATCTAAAAAATTTGCCGTATCAATTTTTTTTTTAAATGTACAATGTACTGCTAATGTTTACGATGTATTTATAGGGAACACAGCTGCCGTACAACTTCGTTTTATCAACGACGTTATCACACTATCCGACAATAGTTTTTCATGAATGCGAGTCGCAACAACGACGATATCGAGAGTCGATATATATCGAAATGAAAAACGCGGCAATAAGTACGAAGGAAAAAAGACTTTAACTTAAATAATCTCGTACGCGCGTAGAGAAAGTACTCTCCGGTTACTAATAGGTGATTTTCTCTCGTATTTATTAAATTTTATACTTTTTATTATATATATAGAGAAATAAATGCAAAAAAAAATGTATACGAAAATGTTTTGATGTTTTTTTGTCTTATTCCGTATTCCGGTACGTTATTCAATCGGTAAAGCGGAAAAATACATGTACTTCGCGTGTCTCATAACATCGCGGAAGAAGTGGTGAAATCCCTGCATTACCGTCTCCTCATTTCCATAGTCATTAACGTTCACCCGGTGGCTTATCGAGACCTATACGCTCTTCTTTCTCTTTTCTTTCTCTTTCTCGTTCTCAACAACTGCATATAACAGTAGACGACGCCGAACGAGAGCCAAACCACGAGGGGGGAAAAGGGATCGTAACAAATTAATTATCTCGATGAAGTTATCCGCTTCTGGTGCCAAGTGTGACATCTGTTTCGGGACTACAATTCGTACGAACATTCAAACACCGCTACGTCAATAAATTCGATATATTTTTCTTCGGAATGCCGTCGAGTAGCCATGAAAAACCGGATGAAACGTTGACAAACCTTATCGCCTCGTGGAACAGAAGTCAATATTTACGAAACACGATTGGTAATGCGATCCTAAACAATTCTACTCGACATCGAAACGACTTAATGACGGTACAGAAAACAGCGGAAGTCATTAATCCAATTTTTATAAAAATTGCAAGATTTAATTTTTTAATTTTTTTATTTATTATAAAATTAATCATTTAGATACTTAAATAAAAATTTTTTTTCGTCATCTCGTAATTTTGTGATTTTTTTTTTTTTTATCGATGTAATAGTGTTATTTAGTAAAATGGTCTATCGAATTATTGTTTGCGTTATAGCGATGAGACGAAAAAAAAATTTTGGCAAAAAAATAACAATGAAGTATTCTGCGTCTTTCCGCAAAGTCGTTCGATCGAAGGAAGCGACGTTGTCGGAAAGACTCAATAAAGTATCTGGCGGAGTGTCCCCATTAAACACCCATATTTCCTTTCTAATACATGACCGTTGTACGTGTGTATGTTCGTTCGCTAGTGTTTCCGAGGCATTTACTCTGTAGCCGCCGGCGTTCAGATCGAACAACGAGTTCTCTCGTTGTACGCTAACGCGGATTTTCCTCTTTCGCCATTTCAACGACGCAAACGCGTGGAATACAACGACTCCAACGAGGTATAACGACGGAAATTATTCGCTTGTTCAATCGTCGATCGGTTTCACCTTTGTCTTCGGCTTTGAGATAATTTTCCGCATCGAGAATAGAATTAATCACTGTGGCGCGGCTTCTTATAAGGTATTGAAAAAAAAAAAAAAAAATGTTGCGAAACGAATTATTCAAGGACATCATATGTACGTTAACTAAATTTCTAAACGCGTAATCTTACTTGCCATGAACTCGGCAAGATGCCGCGACCTTGGAAATGGACGGAGTCGAATTTTAAGTTGCCACGCGCAGTGCATACGCGATCGGAAGCTATCGATGTTTCTAAGATTTTTTTTTTTTTTTTTTTTTTTATTCCGATAATATTATCTTGTGAATGAAAAAAATGCAAATGCAAAAAAAGTTCTCATGCATATCGTTGATTTTTCATAAAAAAATTGAACGCGAAGCAGTTGCTACTGGTGTTTTGCAACTCGTGATCTTCTCATTTACGTTTCAGGTAAACTAATAGAAAATACTGATAAAAAAATCTGAATTTCAATACCAAATTCAGATTTTATATGTAAAGCATGCATACCAAGTTCCATAGTTTTTAATAATATCCGCGTAAAGTTATTGAGAAAAAAAAAATTAATACGTACAAACAGACAGACGCGTCTGGAAAATCACTGTTCTACAATACTTTAGCAGTAAAAACAACTGTTCTGGTCATGAAAAATGATAGATTGAGTCACAATTATGAGGATAGAAGTGAGAAAAGCTTTTTTTTTCAACTTTTTAAATGTTGAAACGGGTTATTTAGTCCCTAAATTTGGCTCCATTTTTTTTTTTTTGCGATTACAATACTTTCTCTTTTTTCTATATTTCGTATGGCATGAGAAAGTAAAAAAATACCTTAATTCGATATGATCATTTTTCCGTGTTTATTAATGAAAATGATACATTTTTGTTTAACTAGTAAGCGGAAGCAAATGACGGAACGGTCGTTGCGCGAAGTTCAAAGAGCGCTTATAAAATATGTTTGTTGAATAATAAATCTATGCACCGCGGGCGATTTGCCTATCGCAGACGTCGACGGCCAGAGTGCAACAATTTCTTTTCAACAAGTCATATTCCATCTACTATGTATTAGCTGTTTCATGCGTCACGACGACGCGGATTATTGCGGCATTGCTGTTGATGTCGTCTGAAGATTTTTTGCGGTTTAACGTTTCCGTCTTCTTTGCTTCAGCGATTTAAAAGCTCTATTAACAAGATTTTTCAATTGAAAGCTCCGCAGTGCACAGCTTCCGATGATCATTCAGAATCTTTCGGAAAGTCGTACACAGCTAATTTTAACGTATCCTAATATACACGGAGAGAAGGATCTGATACAATTTACCATATATCTAGTAAAAATATCGTAAATTTCTGGTAGTGCGGAGTCAATGACGCCACCTGTTGAATATTACGAGAACTATAAGAATTTTTACCATAAAATATGGGAAAAATCCCCATAAAAATGGTAAAAATTCTCATAATATCGAGTATTTTCTTCGTAGGTGGCGCCACCGTCGAATTTTTACAGGTGACAGTAATTTCTAGTAGATCCTTCTCTCCGTGTACTCTCACCTGTTCAGATGAACGTTTACTTTATTTTTTACAAAAAATATTAAAAACATTAGATGCGTTCTGCGCATGCGTCGATGTTTTTTCGCAAAACAGTAAAAAACAGTGACTTTATAAGCACCGAATGGAAGCAGGAAAAGTCGAACTTTTTGCTCAGACGGCACAAAAAAAATAGACTTCTATTTATTCAACAAGGTAGACGACTCTTTGAACTCTTATTGAAATTAAATAAATTCAAATAGCTTCAATAGCTTTTATAAATATAATTAACATAATTTATCTTTATTACTTAAGATGATTAAATTAATGAATCAAATGATGATGATGATTAATTAATTGATGCATTTTTTTTTAAGACTAAATCTTAATAATTAACATCATTCAATGGCTGAATGACGATCGACCGACGACGATTCACTACTGTTCAAGATCCGTATTCTTAACTTCCCTTAACTTAACCGATCCTTTATTTTAACTCGTTACCATGACAACGAGTTCCCTTAACTGTATTTCCCCTCAGTCCGTTTTCCCCACTCCAAGCAGAGTCTATTTCGTAAAATGTAAACTGCGCATGCGCAGCAGTTCTAAGGTGGCTTCGTACTTACGGACGCGTATACCCCTCGTTACCCCTATTCGCAGCAACTGACCGGGAGTAGGGACGATAGGGGAAATACAGAAAAGGGAACGGGTCCGGTCCCGTCGAGTTAAGAATACGGAGCTTGGACTGTACCCTTCGTTACCCCTATTCGCAGCAACTGACCGGGAGTAGGGACGATAGGAGAAATACAGAAAAGGGAACGAGTCCGGTCCCGTCGAGTTAACAATACGGAGCTTTGACTGTACTTCTAAAGATTTCTTGCTTCGGCATGCCACTAAACGGATTAATACGCGTAACCGGTAATTGGAGCACAAGAATTATACGGGTTTCATAAATGGCGTTTACTTCACTTATCAATTAATCTTGGCCTCAAGGAAAACGTCTCGAACCTAATTAAAAAGATTGTCAATCGATTTCAGCTCATGCCTCGACTAACGGGGTTCCCCCCGTAGACTCGCTGCTATCCTTCGACTCTGTTTATTCCGTTTCAATGTTTGCCGCTCCGTCTTTGGTTCCTCACGTGTGGGCAATCGTATTATGACCGTATTCGTACCAAGTGTACGATGAGACACGCATGAATGGAGTCAGCTGCTTCTATTTACAAGCTGTTAACGGATATAGACGAAAAAGCCTTGTATCAGCGATGCTGCAGTGATTCGTGTGTTTAGCCTCGTTGGGGAGACCAAAGAAATGCCGTTCAACAAGCGCTTATGAAATGAATAAAAAAATGAGAAAGAAGAAGTAACGAATGCTAAGAGGAAACTTCTGAGAGATTTAGAACTTGCGTCTGTCCCCGCGGATGTCTTTCTGCGTTAATACGTAACCGACCAATGATATGTTGTCATTTGCTATCGCGTGATGTTGTAATAACTTTGAGTTTCAGTCTCGTCGGGGATCCTTGACAATAATAATCGGTTCGAAACAGTTGAAATTTAATGATGCAATCTTCGGGAATTCTTCGGACCGCCGATATTTTTTTTCTAAGGCTCATTGACCTCTTCAAAATCATTCTTAGATGTGTATCTTGTTCACTCTTAATACCTAAACGAGTTTCTCAAATTTCCTGTTTTATAAATTAATATGTTATTTTTTTCTTTTAATGACTGGAATTTTGGTCGCGTGACGTTCCATTAGTGGTTTTTTCTCGAAACGACGAAATCTTGACTCTGAGATCTCGGCGTGGAATCGCCTTCGGGGTCATGAATGACCTCGAATTAAAGCTAAGCTTGAAACGAGGTGATAGTCCAGGTCGAGGATAATTGTCCCGCATTCACTTTAACGAGTGCCTCGGTCAACAGATTTACGACTGCATCACGCCCCCCCCCCCTTACGCTACTTCGAAGACCGGTGGAGTGCAAGGCGAGAGAGGGTGCAGCAACGTGGTGAACTGTAGAAGAGTACAGGGTGACGAGAAAATTGCTCGGCTTCGGGTCTCCAAATGTGTGGTTTTGCGACAGCGTTTTTTTTTTCGCCTAAAACGGTTTGCATTGATGAAATACCCTGATACCGAAGAGCATCGATCGATGACAATGGCTTGCGGAAAACAATTGGCGACCTAATATTATTCGGTCGAAGCCCATTGTCCTCGGAACCCTTCAAGATGCCAAAAGGGTTGTTTCGTTTCGAGGACTTTTCCAGCACCCGATATAAAATGGGAGGAGAAAAGACTTGATGATGTGCACGCTAATTTATCGCTGACGTGTTAGAGGCGGGACGAGAAATTGCTGGTTGGTCAGCAGCCGTGAAACGAGGGATAGATGGGGGAGAATCCTTCGCGTGTTTCCTATTGCATCCTATTATTCCTATCCACGAGTCCGGGGGAGAGCGAGGGTGGGCATCGAGGCTCGAGGTGTTGTCTGTCCGAGAGGGCAAATGCAGCTGCAACGAGGCGGCTCCGAGGTACTACTCTCTAGTTTTGGTGCAACCATGTGGAATAATCAATAATCCGTTGCCCTCCCGTGTATGACCCCATCAATATTCTCCTCAAACGCGCGGGAACGAAGGTTTATATCCTCAATCTCTTCATAACACTCTTCTGTACAATTTCTAAGCTTAAGATTGTACTGCCCAAGCTCCGTATTCTTAACTCGACGGGACCGGACCCGTTCCCTTTTCTGTATTTTCCCTATCGTCCCTATTCCCGGTTAGTTGCTGCGAATAGGGGTAACGAGGGGTACAGTCCAAGCTCCGTATTCTTAACTCGACGAGACCGGACCCGTTCCCTTTTCTGTGTTTTCCCTATCGTCCCTAATCCCGGTCAGTTGTTGCGAATAGGGATAACGAGGGGTACAGTCCAAGCTCCGTATTCTTAACTCGACGGGAGCGGACCCGTTCCCTTTTCTGTGTTTTCCCTATCGTCCCTATTCCCGGTCAGTTGTTGCGAATAGGGGTAACGAGGGGTCCAAGCTCCGTATTCTTAACTCCCCTTAACTTAACCGATCCGTTATTTTAACTCGTTACCATGACAACGAGTTACCTTAACTGCAGTTCCCCTGAGTCCGTTTTCCCCACTCCAAGGGGAGCCTATTTCGTAAAATGTAAACTGCACACGCGCAGCAGTTACAAGGTGGCTTCGTACCTACGGACTCGCATACCCCTCGTTGCCCCTATTCGCAGCAACTGACCGGAAGTAGGGACGATAGGGGAGATGCAGAAAAGGGAACGGGTCCGGTCCCGTCGAGTTAAGAATTCGGAGCTTCGACTGTACGAAGCCACCGTGTATCTGCTGCGCATGCGCAGTTTACATTTTACGAAATAGGCTCTCCTTGGAGTGGGAAAAACGAACTCAGGGGAAATACAGTTAAGGGAACTCGTTGTCATGGTAACGAGTTAAAATAAACGATCGGTTAAGTTAAGGGAAGTTAAGAATACGCAGCTTAGACTGTATATCAGTTTTGAAATACCTAAATTCGTTAAGTATTTCGTACTGCACACCTGAAAATCTCTTGTGTTTCGTGAGTAATCGTCTCCGAGTTATGCATTTTTTATATCATAAATGGAGGTTTATGACTTTCTGTGTAAAAAGAACGTTTAAAGAATATAACCGACTGGTAAAAACCAATATTCTTGGAAAACTTCGATCTTTTATTTTCCACCTTTGCGCCTTTGACTCAAGAAGATTGGGTTCAATGTCTAGAGATCCACCATCAACCTGAATGGCTTCTGAATGCAAAACGTGATGAACCTCTCTCACTACACACATGCAAAGGTATACATAACTGGAAGTGATCAATCGATCTTTGATCTCTAGCATTTCCAAATCTTCGTTTGGACTCTGTAAGGCAAAAAAAAAAAAAAATTCTCGTAAAAGAATCCTACGTTCCGCCTCCACAAGCGATTATTTGTATACGAATAAGGCTCTCGAAAAATGCAGGTAAAGCTATGACGCAAACCGAACGTGTTTTCACGTCAGGTTACGTTAAATGGCAGGATAACCACCAACAATCTCGACTATGACTTTGGGACTTTGCTCTCCGCTTGCAGACCCGGCAGGTGCAGCTACTCTTCGAGAGACCCTACCAACGAACGCAGGTATACAACGAGCTATTACGCGATGTTATATAATTCGCTCTATTCGTGTGTGCAGTTGTTGGCCGTTGAGTCCGACCCGCATACATACGCGCGCAGTCACAACTCAGATTACGACGGACATACGACACACACGTGCTTTTCCCGCGATTACGTCCGGACGCGGACATGCGCATGTTTGTCATATATCTATCTTTTAACCTCTAACATGTGTACGTATTAACGCGTTACATTGCAAACACGATGGAAAACGCGCGCGTGTGTGTGTGGAACACATGTAAACGCCTTTGGACGTAATTACGCTCGTCTTTCATGCATTACAAATATAATTATCGCAGCAACGATGCATATATACGATTTTTTTTTTTTTTTTTTTTTTTTTTCACACATATGAACACGCAAATGAGAGATCGAGGAACAAAAAAATGAATAAGCGGTATTTATTGAAGAATTATGATCGTGACTTCGCGCGGTTGTACTTCGCATGATTGTTCGACTTTTGTTTACAATATTGCGCGATACTGACGAGTGCGCGTGCCCTCCCGCGGATTAATGAGATGAATTAAAAGTAACTTAACCTCTTTCGGAAATCGGAAATGTACACGAGTTTGTTTATCGTTTCAAATATAATTGTTTACGTTCAGTGATACGAAGTTTTTGTTTTTTTTCGTATCATTTGATGAGTTTCGTTGGTATAAAAAATTCACGAAGCTAATTTTGAGAAACGCTTTCAACAGCGAACAAAGCGACCACACGATAATTAGTAGACGACTCGCCCACAGTATAAATAGAAACATTATTCCGTCGAGACGGATAGATAAAGTCACTGATTCTCTCGAACTTATTGCTCGCTTTCTTATCGCGTATAATCGTGGAAATTAACGATTACGAAAAAACGTCAGATACGACTAATCGCGCGACTAATCGATACGATTAATCGCCGTACGACGCTTCAAGGAAAAATCGAATAAGACAATCGTCGTTTTAATTATCGAAACTTGTCGGAGTTAATTATTAAATCATCGGTAATTCAGTTTTGATTCGCGGAGATTTTTTTTTTTTTTTCGAACATTTTTTACGATTTTCATGAACGTAGAAAATTGAAAATATTGCGGAGATGAATAATTGATTTTTTAAGCACTTACCGTTGAGTAGAGATTCGAGATTTCCATGGCTGGGAC
This sequence comes from Cryptus armator, assembly GCA_963971235.1. Taxonomy (NCBI): domain Eukaryota; kingdom Metazoa; phylum Arthropoda; class Insecta; order Hymenoptera; family Ichneumonidae; genus Cryptus; species Cryptus armator. The sequence continues at coordinate 24,128,031 of OZ020233.1, forward strand.
TCAGCAGGTTTCTTGGCACTGTGACTCTCGTAATAAGACACTTTATCGCGAGTCTCCATCTGCTTGCTTCCCGAAGATTATCCTCGTATTTGTCGAAACTTCGAAAGCGCAACGTTATCGTCGTTCTTTCCCGTCTTCTCGCTCCTTTTACTCGAGCTTTTTTCAACGTGTATGCGTATATGTATAGATAGGCGGATGTATCGTGTTCGTCCCATGCGCCGAATGTTTCGGTCGATTCTACCAGTCGCAGCTGACTCCTCGATACGCTCGGACGACAGGCGCAGCTTCCCGCGCTTCGACGCTTCGAACGCATGCACCTGCAGCCTATTATGTCGTTTAGACCGATTGTCTCGGTTTTTGTAGCCCCATTGCTCTCTTTTTGCAAACTTAGACCCTTCTCTGTCAATTTAACACGATAAAACGTGTTTTTTTTCGATGTTATGTAGAACGTCTCCTCGAGCACTGTGCTCGATCCGTGCACCTGAGAGTCATCTTCCATTTTAGTTTTTTTTTTTTTTCAACTGTTTTTCAAATCCGACCGTTGTTTTTTATTTCTAATGGACGGCCTTCGAAGTCCGATTTTTTGACTATAAGATCGCGAATTTCGATTCGCGGCACGAGGGCGCGAGGATTTTTTCGTGACGATGTTTTTTTTTTTTTTGCACGACAAATCTTTTATCGACTCTCGCCGTTCAACCGGCCGTTTCAAAGTTTTTTATTGTGTGACTAAACATTGTTTGTATAGTGAGACAAGATGATATTTGCGGTTGCGAAATAGGAGTGTAGAATAATGACGAGCGCTACCTACGACGACCACTGAAATTCCATTTACAGGTGTTTATCTTTAGTGGATAATCGGTGGTTCAAAGTCGCCAGGCAGTCGCGACGATTATTATGATTGACGCATGAAATATTTTTTCATCGTGTATTTATCTTCAACAGCGGTGCTGTTTTTCGAAAAAGATTTTTTTTTTCGGCAGTCCGAAGTTTTTTCGAGATTTGCGATGTTTTTTTTTTTTTGTTTTTTTTTTATTCGTTATCCATTAATCCAAGATATACATTTTTCAACGACGCGATAAGAGCGGCTATTCATCACAAAAGGATCGACTGATAAGACGACAAAAAGTTGCGATGTATATATATATTTTTTTCGATACGGTTTAAGAGACCCCTTGGAAAATGCACCCCGGCCAACGTTCGATCTGCTCTGTGTGGTATAGCGCCGCGGGATTTTATCTCAGGGAAAATTGCAGCAACCGGTGCCCCGATTCATCCTCCTTCCATCTCCCGCCCCCCTCTCGTTGTAAGGGAAAAATAATTAAATAACTACACTGCTGAAAATTCGTGCAGTGGACGATTATCGAGTGTCAACAAATTTCACAATCACGAAGACACGAATGATTTAACCGATTGTTCAATTTAACTGAAGATTGTTCACTGTGATCTTGGATCTCGGTGCATTTTAATGATGCTGTGTCAACGAGCAACGCGATACAAAATCTTAACCGACGAGCTCGACGAGCCTCGAGTTACTGGCACGCTGATGTAGCTCACGATCTCTCCTTGCGCTGTGTCTTTCGTCACTCCAGCGGATTCCAAAATTCGAATCCGCCGTAAGCGCCATCTCGCATGCTTTGCAGCTAAACTCGTAGCTAAGCTTGTCGATACGGTCAATCTTAGTGCATCGTAATTTTTTCTTTCGATCGGCAAAATACGATACAAGTATTTGTTACATATTAATTAATTGTATGTGGAAAAAAAACAAGTGAGCATCGATTTTTTTTAGTCAGACACAATTGTTTTTTTCCTACGTTTATCCAACACGTGAGTCCGACTTCCGGCGTTCAAATTTTTACGAAACAATATCAGTATTTTAACGCACCGTGCTATGAAAACAAAACGATGAAGGAACGAAAGATCGCGGCGATAATGCGGCCTCAAATTTCTTGTAAAATAGACAATCTTACGCGAATTTTTTTATATAAATCACGGAGTACGAATATTTCGCGATACTCGACTTGCGCAGTGATGTAACGAGAGCATCGCGAGTGTCGCCATCTCGTCGATTTCCGGTTCTTTCCCGAGGCTTCCACGCTCGGTCGTAGTGGTGTGTCTCTTTCCGATTTGTCAAAATGGTAAGACGGCACGCGTGTCGCGTCTCCGTGCAATATAATCCGTTCGTATCAATGTTAATCGCGTTACATCGAACAAAAATAAATCGTCGACGAGACCCGTGAGACATTGGATTATTTAACGACAATGATATTTATCCGCAGGGTATCGACATCAATCATAAACACGATCGCAAAGTTCGGCGAACGGAGCCCAAGTCGCAGGATGTCTACTTGCGACTCCTCGTCAAGGTAAGTTTCGACACTCAACCAAAAAGTGAAAACAAAAAAAAACAAAAAAAATCCGAAAATTCCATCCACCGCCGATATATTTTCGTACGAAAATGTAGTTTTTCAAAAAAAATCCCTCCTTCGGGTTGTGCATCGATCGGAAGAATTTTTAGGTTACGTCACGTTCGCGTTTAAAACACGAGAACTTCGATCTTTCGAGAAATTTTCATTTTGTCTTTTACGTCAAATCTTTTTAGTTGTTTTGATAATCGGCGAATTGCACTCTGTGTCAGTTTTTTTCCCGTAGACTGATCCAATTTGAATGTTCGCCAGAGCAAAGTTATGCGACTTTCCTATTCCGATTCGCGGGAAATCGCCGTGAATCGATTATACTAGTCGACACAATTTACACGTTTTTTCGAGATTTGTTTTTTTTTTTATTTATTTTTTTTTGTTTTTATATAAGATTTGTTTTTTTTTGCTCGTAATAGCTGTACCGTTTCCTGGCGAGACGCACCAATGCCAAGTTCAACAAGATCATCCTGAGGCGTCTTTTCATGAGCAAAATCAATCGTCCGCCGATATCTCTTGCGCGTGTCGTCAGATTCATGAAGAAACCCAATCGCGAGAATTGTATCGCCGTTGTTGTTGGTACTATCACCGACGATGCCAGGATCTTTGAAGTTCCCAAACTTACCGTGAGTATAGAAAAAAAATTAATTTCTACTTTGAAAGCAAAATGAATAATTGAAATAAGCATTTTTGCAAAATTTTGATGATTCGTTTGACTAATGAAATTGGAAAACGTCAATTTTTGTTTTTATTTATTTATTTATGGAAAAAAATTCTTTAAAAATTTCAAATGTAATATAACAGTTATAGTAACACAATAGTAATATATCTGAATAAGAAAATTTATAAATCACAAATTTGAGATTTTCAATTACATTTTATTCAATTTTCTGTTTATTTATAATATTATAGATGTATTGGGTAAATAATTTATTCTCCTTAGTATAATGAAATACAAAATGTTAATTTAAAAATTGAATTAATAATTCATAAATGAAATATGAATTTCAATTTTTTTTTTTTACTTCGATTTATTTTTTGAAATTTTTTTTTTCATGAAAAAAAAAACATCTTTTTAAATTTTTTGCGAACTGCACTCTGTGTCAGTTTCTTTCTCGATGGACTGATTCAATTTTGAAAGTTCGCTATATAAAATAAAGTCGGCTTTCCTATTCTGTTTGAGGGAAATTTACTCTCAGGCAATTATACTAGTCGACACAATTGTAATTTACATAATTTTAAAGTACAAAATTATCAAAATTTAATATAAAGATAAAGATAAAGAAAAAAAAAATTAACAGAGAATCTTACGAGTCTCTAAACATAATAATTAACTTCATTCGGAAGCTATAAACTAATTTTGTTTAACTCGTTTGTCTTACAAAAATTATTTTCAACTCAAAGTCAATTTTATCGTTCTTTTTGGCGCTTCAATTGTCAATTTTTAACTCATTTCTGTATCAAATAATTTTTTAACAATCTTCTTTTCATTCAATTTTTCTGTTTCATTAATATTGTCAAATAATTGAGAATTATATTAGAAAAAAAAAAAATTGAAAAAAATTGAATTGAATTGAAATTTTTATTGATTTTCAATTTTTCTGTTTCATTAATATTGTCAAAAAATTGAGAATTATATTAGATTTTTTTTTCAAAATTCGAAAAATCGTCAATAAAAAAAATTTTAAATGATTTTTGAAATTCCTTACAGGTCTGCGCTCTGCGTGTAACGGAGAAGGCGCGCGGTCGCATTCTGAAGGCCGGCGGTGAGATCATAACATTCGATCAGTTGGCGCTTCGCGCACCGACTGGAACGCGCACGGTGCTGATGCAAGGACGTCGTAAGGCGCGTGAGGCTGTTAAGCACTTCGGTCCGGCGCCGGGTGTTCCTCATTCGCACACCAAGCCGCTCGTCCGTTCGAAGGGCAGAAAGTTCGAAAGAGCACGCGGTCGCAGGCGCAGCTGCGGCTACAAGAAGTAGACAACGACGACGACGACGACGACCATCAACAACAATCCGCGTCATCGTTCATTCGACTGAAACTCCACGAGTATCCGTACTCTCGTCGGATTTTTTCGTTTGTTTATTTTCTTTTACCATTTATCTCATTTAATCCGCAGTACCTGTGTTCTCTAACTGTTTACGGAATTTTCATGTACGTGAGATTTTCAGTGGGAAATGAATGTTGACGAACACAAAATTAATGATTTTCTTTATTACATTTCATTTATTTAGATCCTCTCGCGTGGCGCTTCCTATTTTCCATCCTGTGACGAAGTAACGTGGAAACGTAACGTAATTTACGAAAGGATTTCCAACAAAATCGTATAATTTTGAGATTCGAAAATAATCGAATTTTTTTTTTTTTTTCACAATTTTTTCAAAAACTCAATTTTTTTTGTTACAATTTTTTTTAGCGATATTCGCCGAATTTCGATATATTTTTTTGTTTATTTTTATACATGTTCTCCATTGGTATTTTCGCTGACTTCACCCTCTCCGTTTCCTTCGCCTTCTTCAGCTTTCTCCTCGTCGTCCGAAGCGCCGTCGTCCATGCAACTTACATCGGGAAAGTATAATTTTGCTTCTTCGATTGCCGTCTCCGGATTTTCGCTGACGTGATAAGGTCCGATACCGGCGAACGTTAAAAAAGCTTCGGATCCAACTTTCTTCACGACGCAGACGAAAGCCTCGTATCTGAAGTGAGCATTGCTTCAATTAATTTTTTTTCTTCTTCCCCTCTCGTCGTTTTTTCCACCAAATTTTACCACCAAATACCAAAAAAATCTATCGTGACGCACCCGGTTTTTTCTTCGATTTTATCGTCAAACTCCTCGATACTTGTCGCTATTAATTTAGCTTCAGGTGGTTTGTCGCGTTCGAAGATTCCAAAATTTACGACTTCCGAGTCTTGCATCTCCAACACCATTTTTAATTCGTTGCGTCTTGTACTGTCGTATTTGAAAACAATTATCGGTGCTTTGGCAGTTTTATCTTCATACTAAAAAAAAAAAAAAAAATTATATATTTTGTCGATAATTTTTATTTTCTTTGATAATTATCGAATTTTTCATTCTTACGGGGAACTGAGTTTCGACGTACTTCCGGAATATGACACGGAAGATCGTGGCTTTGCTTTGCGGAGTGGGTGGCGCCCAGACCAGCGGAAAATCGTTGCTCTCGGTGGTCTGAAAAGCGGGTCGATGACGCTCCGCGAAACTGCGAAGCGGGAGAAATACGTGAGAAGAGAAAAGTCCTCGAAGGAAACAAGAAAGCCTCCCGAAGCCTCTAGATGAGATCACTCGACACGGTCTTGTTAACGCCTCGAGTTTTTTCTCAAGAGAGAGAGAGAGAGTTATTTTTGGTTGTCGCAAACGCGGAGGAAACGCGGAAAAGTATAAAGGCCTTCCGAACCTTTATATTTCCTTGTTTAAGGATGAATTACACGTACATTTCCATCTACAAGTTTAATACGATGAAAATTTCACTATACTTCGCGATTAACTAAAAACCTGAAAAAAAAATCAAATGTATTAAAGATATCAAAGAACGTTAATTTTGCATAATAATATTGTCAAGAAATTATTAACAAATAAGTAACCTGTTCAAGAAATAGCCAGTGAAAGTTATTTTTTCTCATTTAAAATGAATTTGTCGATTTTTACGAAACCATATAAATTTTTTCAAAATTTTCTTACATTTCTAACATTTTTTTTTTTTGGAAATTTTGCAAAATGAATATAAAGTCACGAATTTTGGATATGTTTTCGCAGCAACATTCCACAGTACACTCGTCAAATTTCGGAGCGATTGTACTAAAATTAACGTAACAATAGCATTAAAAAAAATTGCAAACACGAGATTTTCAAAAATTTACGAAAATTCTGAAAAAATTCATATGGATTCTAAAAAATCAAAAGATTCATTTGAAATAAGAAAAAAAAAGTTTCACTGGTTATTTTAAAAATTATTTATTAATTTATTTATTTGCAAAATCAAAGTTCTCGATGTCTTCAGTGCAGTTGATTTTTTTTTTAGATTTTTATACTAATAGTAAGTGTTTGAAATTCTCGCGAAGTCTCATTATTGACTGGAAAGGTACGTGTGAAGCATTCTTAGGCAAAAAAACAATAAGAATTAACATCTCCACAGAAAATGCGACCGAATCTTAGTTGAGATAATTTTTTTTATTGATTTTCGAAACCTCTTTCGAAGTATATTACCGGTGTAGATATTTTTTTACGAACCATCCTTCTGGAAGTTTTTCCGTCAATGCCGGAAGTCTCGCTTCGCCGAATAGCAAACTGAGCAGATATTTTTCTACGTCCATTTCCGGTTTTTTTTCGTTTACTTTAAGTCTCATAAACATGCATCTCCCGTCCATTAGAAGCTTCTGCGCGTTTTCGTTTATCTCCCAATCGGACTGCAAAAAATACGCGTTTACATTTCCCTCTTCCCTCTGTATATGTAAAAAGATTTGACCGTCGCTTCCGGCGCCGTGTACAAGAATCGAGGGACTTAGAATATTTTTCTTTGCCCCCTTTTTTTCACGAAGATTTGGCACTTTCAGTGGAGCAATTTGGTTAAAAAAAATTGCCTTCACCTCGACGAACATTTTCGACAATGTCTCTTCGTCCAAACGTTTTCGCAATTCCTGGGAAACTGCGTAGTTTCCGGCTAAAATTGTTTCCACGAGTTCGACGTAAGGAGGACTACAAAACTTATCCCTTTTGTGACCCTCTTCGTCTTTGAAAACCCAAGGATAAAGGAAAAGAAGAGTTTCATCCTGCAATGACGTTGTGTAGTGTAGCATTTCCGCATCGTACTTCGCCTTTATTTCTGCCTCTGTGAAAAAAAAAAAAAAAGATAATGACTCCCGATAGTTCCAAATTTCAAGGAAGAAATGTTTCGCTTTCGGTTATTTGTAAAGTAATAATAGACATGACTTCCGGTAGCTTAGAATTTGAGGAAAATAAATTATTTTAGTTGACTTAGAATTTGAAAAAAAAAAAAAAAAAAAAAAAAAAAAAAACTTCCGGTATTATAAAATTTGTTGAAGAAATTAATTACTGGCAGCTTTTGGAACCCGAAAAAAAAAAAAAAAAAAAAAAAACATAATAGATTCATTTTTTTTTAAATATTTTTTTTCACTTCCAACCCTTTTGAGCTTTTTTCGCAGCTTCCTTGGCACTTCGCTCTTCTTCTAGTATCTTGACGCGTTTCTCCTCTTCGGGACTCCGCTCGGTGACGGGAATACAAAATCTACGAAGCGTAAATACTTAATTTAAATAATTATAAAGGGCCTTTAATGTAGAAGCGTTGAAACTTCATTAAAAAAGAAAAAAAAAATAGTTTTTTCCGTTATAATAATAAATCGATTAAAAAATTTTAAAAATCGATCGATCGATTTAAAAATTATAATTTTTTCGATTTTTTTTTCTTTTTATTTTTTGGAGTCACAATAACATCGAAATTCACGACTTTGCAATGAGGAAAGTAATGGGGTTAAGAAATTCTTTACGGCTCACTCGTGCGCCTCATCGTTTTGTACTTTCTGCAACTCGTCGGTAAGCATTCTCTGCAACTCCGGACAATAAGCGCCGAACATTAGATTGACCATTTGACCGTTCTGTAAAAAATTGCATTTCATAGAACTAAAAAGTTTTTTTTTTTTTCAAAAATGGCTGAGAATTTTTTTTTTTTTTTTTAACTATAGATAATTTGAATTATAATTAATTTGTTGATTTACATGAATAAACATCCAAGTGGGTTCGCTTTTGCCCCGAAATCGTTCCAAAGCTTCGATGTTGTCGCACTTCGCCTGAACGTGGAAAAAAAATATATCCTTCGAAGCGCTAAGTAGCCTCTTAATAAATTTGACCATTGAATGAAGTTAATGTATTATACCGTCGCGTAGCTGAGCAAATCTCCACCAATTTCCATCTTAATCTTCTTCAGGATGCTAACCATCCCGGTGCAAGGTCCGCTCCATTCCGAATAGATATCTACAACTATACGGCTCTTCGTTAATTAAAAAAGAATGACGAAGAATCAGCTTTAAAAAAAATGAATACTGTCGCTTGCCTACTAATCCCTTTCTCTCCAATATCTTTGCCCACTCCTCGTCGGTCGCAACTTCCGTTTGAAGGGCCGCTGGTGTATTTTTCTTCGCCATTTTTCGGCCTCTGCTCAAACCACCCTAATGGCCGAAAGAAAATAGTTATTTACCATTAAAAATGAAAAATAGTATATTGTGTAACAAGTGCGTAAAGTACAACTTTTCCGCACGAGTTACATATACTATTTTTTGTAATAGCGGTGCGTGAAGCGAGTCGTCTTCAGGAAGGTTAAGCGAAGTCAATGCGCGAGTTTTCCGAAAGGAGTGCGTAAAGTAAACGTGCGTAAAGTGAAACTTTACGCACTCCTTTCGGAAAACTCGCAAAGTGTGAACTCGTCGTGCGTAAAGTGAAGCTTTATGCACTCCTTTCGGAAAACTCGCAAAGTGCAAACTCGTCGTGCGTAAAGTGAAACTTTACGCACTCCTTTCGGAAAACTCGCAAAGTGCGAACGCACGACGTTTATTTTACGCATAACGTTCAGAAAACAGCAGTCGCAGCCGCAGCCGCAGTCGCGTTCGTAGTTTGAAAGTTTCACTTTACGCACGACGTTCGGAAAACAAGCGTTTTACGCACGCTATTGCAAAAATAGTATATTATGCTAAAAGGGAGGGAAATGCGTGATTTTCGCCGATTGTCAAGTTTACTGCTCAATCAAAGGGAGAGCAACAATCGCACAAGGAAAAAATTGCGTTCCTTCCTAAGTAGCAAACGCAATTTTTTTTTCCGACTATATATGGTAAAGTTATCCATATTTTTATGTCTGCAACAGCGTAATCGGCGTAATCAGCTTCTCGGTTACTTTTCCTACCGATCGACAACCCTTTCTCCCGTTTGACTACTTTTCCTTCCGGTGCTCAAGAATCGCTAACTTTCTACCCGTGTTTCACGCATGCAATATGGTAATTTTTACGTAATCGGGAGAAAAAAAAAATTTTACGTCCTCAACTCGTACCCTTTTTTTCCGCAGCATTTTTTTTAACACCGATTTCCAACAAAAATGGTAAGTGAATTTCAATCGATTTTCTATTTTTTTTTTTTTGCAATCAACTTTGCGAATCGGCGTTTGAGTTAAAAATTCTTGCGCTACGTAACCGCCGGTCGTTGAAACACTGAAACTGATTTTAGCCGCGTCTTCGGTCTTATAAGGGCAGAACGCGAGTCTTTCGCTCGGTGACATCTAACAGGTAAATCCGAGGACACGCGAACCGCTTTGTACGGATAAATATTATAGAGTAAAGTCTCTTTCTCTCTCTCGTTCGGGTCACCAACACAACCGACGATAATTATAGTGGACTCCGGTTTAACTTATTACGTTCATTCTGTGGGCCGCGCAATGTAAATCGAAGCTATTACAAGATACCTATATATATATATATATATATATATTACTTCGATCCCCGAAATGACGTCAACAATAATCCCACCAAACGATTGATTGATTTTTATCTAACTACTATTGGAATTTCTCCATCGGCGAAGTATAAAGAGCGCCGCGCGCGATTCGACATATTTGAATAATGTTACGTCTTCGGGAAGCGATCGAATGCACTTCCGATTTACATCTCGAAGAGTCTGTGAACTATTTTCGGATATTTCGGACTAATGATCACTTGCGAATGAGAATAATTTATTGCGAGAGTTTCATTAAGAATTTTCATGAATTACTTCGTAATTTTGCATACCCACGGAGAAGATTTTTTATACGAAAAAAAATGTGTGAAAAAATACACAAAATCCAAAGTAAATTGAAAAATTTGAAAAAATTCATACGAATTCGGAAAAATGAACGAATCATTTTCATTAAAAAAAAAAGTTGGGCTTCCGGAAAATTTTTTGACAAATTAATTTTTTCATCAATTTGTTAATAACATTTTGGAATTATTATTATTATGCAAAATTAATCTTTTCAGTATCTTTAATATTTGCAATTTTTAGAAGTATTTGCAATTTTCTCGAATTTATGCGAAATTAACGCGAAGCGACATAACTATCTTAAACGGAATTTCATCATATAAAAAAGAATTATAAGACTAATAAATAAAGATCCCGAGATTCTTATGTAATCAAAACGAATATAAACGAAGAAAACGTTCGAAAAGTTTAGTTGGTAACTGAAACACTATATTACGAAAAGACGAGAGAATAGAATGAAGAAAGACGGTTGCAATTTGTTTGGGTCGATTCAAGCTATAGCACAAAACAATCGTAATTAACGTGTCTAAGGCATTTACGACGATACACACGAAACATAGAGGCAGAAACAAGTGAGAGAATGGGGACACCGGAGTCCTTGGCAATGTAGTCGCGGCTTTTACCTCGGAGTCTCGAGAATCTTGAGAACTTACCGCGCACATGTAATAATGCTTGCTATCCGGCGTTGATTCACGATCACGTGAACCTCGGGGGCTGTATATTACAGCTTTCACATAAATTTCGTAAATTATCCCTAAAACCTTCGCTCGTAATGTTTTTTTTTATTCCCACTTATTTTATAATGTTTTTATTAGAATTGAAAAAAAAAATAATAAAAAAATATATATCGCGAAATAAAAAAAAAAAATGGGACGAATTTTTTTTTTTTTAAATATATTTATTTTCATCAATAATATTTAAAAAAAAAAGTCTCATTCGGTTTTATCGATGTTTTTTTACAAATTTTTTCATTGAAAAAAAATACTCACGTGTGTATAACTACCACTTGTTTCGTATTGATTCAACTCTTTTTTTTCAGCATTTTTTAAACAAATGTAATGTAATTTTTTGGCGTAATGTTTATTTTTTTGAGATTTTTTAATTTTTTTTCTAATTTCTATTGTGCACCGCACATTCCTGAATAACGATTATACACTGTCGCTTCGTCGTCAATTGCACCGAACACGCGACCCCTCGACCTATTATATTCTGTACAAGTTGGTTGGATTATACGGTTTTAGTTGTACGAGGAAATAGTAATTATCTCCGGAAAAAGACAGACGAATTCGTTCACGTCAACCCCTCCATTATCTACGAGTGGCTTTCAGAATTTATATAAAATTGTACCACAAGACAAACGATAGAGAATTTTATCGTGCACCGTATTACAAAAAAAATTATAATTTTTTTTAAATTCAAGTTTAAAAAAAAATATCCAAAATTTAATTTATTTTATTACATTTTATTTTTTTTTCTACAATTTTTATGACTTCCGTGATCGCTGCATGCATACATCGATTAAACGCCATGAAAGAGGTATTATACTCACTTATAGTACCGAAGCCAGCGTTGCAGTATAACTTTTTAATAGACATTAACAAAATTTCGTCGTCTTCCCGAGAGATTGTGGCAATCTTATTACAATCCCTGTTCCTTGAGATCCTCGATATATTTTTTTCACACGTGAAGAAAACTTACGCGTAAGTACGCCTGTTGCCCGGGGATACGGTGAGTTCCGGGAGATCAATCGAGAATAACAACTCAGACACGCGGGAGGTGTTGAAATTTATTATTTATCGTCATTGTTAAAGATCTGATTTTATGAATAGCGACTTTTTTATGACTTATTTTTATTTTTATATCTCCAATATTGTACTCGCGTTTTTTTTTTTTTTTTTTCGTTACATGTCGTCTAATAATTTCGATTTAACCAAAATTATTAGATAGAGGAATTATGGGGATAAAAATATATCAATGCGTTGCTACTATGAGAATTAATTGTAAATGCAATAATAAGATTTACTAATTTTATTTACGTGATATAAAACCGTTTTACAAATATAGTTTATCGCCCTGTTTAGTGTAAATTCATAGAACAGCGTATAAATTTCTGGAGACAGTAATGTCGGGAGTTAGTAAATTTCAAATTACCGAATTCATCAAATTTAGAGGATTTTTTTTTCTTGGAATGATATTCATTACTTTTACCTTATTTTTAGTCAACTATTCATTTTACATCAATTCTACTTTATCGGGTTGTACTCGAATTTTATCAGAGGCGATCAGTAATCACGACGATTTTCACGGACTCCTAGTGCCACCTGTGCCGGTGCGCTTAACTAAACGCTTCAGAGAGCTTTCGGCAAAATCCCCGAGCGGAACCCCCTAAAAATATTAACAGGTCCTTCGGCTACATATGTAAATAAAAAATGTATTTACGTCAAATTGTCGTGAACGAATTGTAAATACCAATAATATATACCGTTATAATCGTTATGGAGGGTTTTAATGAATTTCGAACGTTCGATCGTTCCGCGACTGTCACGAGATAAGACAACGCGTGTGTTTACTTGTGCCGTATCAGCTGTCTCCGAGTGCGAGATTGACAGGTGGAACAAAAATGGCTGAAAATGGGTTCGGATCTGACATTGGATCCCAAGAAAATCTCGCCGCCGACCCGATCAATTTTGACATCGAAGAGGTACGATTGTTAGATAAATAAAAAAAACAAAAAAAAATGACAATGAACATTTTTCCTTTGAAAATTAACGAGAAGCGTATCATTTTTTTGGTTTCCCCCGAGACACATGACAATCGGTGAATTCTTAAGGTTATTATACTCCCACTTTTTCAAACAAAACAACTCCGAGAAAAATGTCAACAATGCGAGATTATATGATTTTTTTTTAAAGACCCCCTTTTTTTTCTTTAACCTGTACGATAAATTTCGAGATTTCGGAAAAATGAATATTTTCGTATTTGCAAGGAAATTTATTTTTGTATTTTTTAATTTATTTTATGCACGAAAAAAAAATTGTATTGACAAGATGAAGATGTAAAATCGTTTATTTAGCTTGACGATGCAGAGTATGCGATACCTGCCGTCGATGAGTTGCCGTCGCTGGAGAGTATTCTTACAGAACCGGATTGCGGCTCCTTGTCTGGAACGGATGATGATTGTCTCGGCGCTGTTTCCATCGATAAACTTGGAGGCAGCGAAACGGCGAGCGTCGGTAGTCTTCTATCCCTGAATTCTCTAAATCGAGGTCTACGCCCTCCTTATCTCACCGCTACAGCGGCGATCCTCAGGCATGTTATTCTCAAAGGAATATCTTCGCAGATCGTCTCGGCCAGCGTAAGCTCTCAATAACTATTATTGTAGAAGAAAAAAAAAAAAAAAAAAATTCAGTCAAATTTTTTCTCAATTTTCTCGAAAAAAAAAAAAAAAAAAAAATTAAGAAACTTTTTCTCAATTTTCTCGAAAAAAAAAAAAAAAAAAAATTACTTTAAAATTTCAACACAATATTTGCTTCGTCAAATTTTTTAACAGTTTTTTATCATTATAAATATCAAATTTTATGAATGAGCAAAAAATAAAAATCCATTCGATAAAATATTACGAAATTTTATCGTCTATTTTATCTTCGATTTCAACAAAACTTATTGCTAATTTTATTTTTTATTTTAACAAATTTTATTCTCTATCTTATCTCCAATTTCGACAAAACTTACTGCCAATTTTATTTTTTATTTCAACAAATTTTATCGCCTATTTTATCACGAATTTTACTACAAATTTCGAGTTGAAAAATGTTCGTTTTCTCGTAGGAAAGAGTAAACGCCGGATTGGCGAGTGCAGTCGCAGCCGGAGGAAACATGTTGGTTATCGGTACGAGTCACGGTCTCGTTCTCGGCTTCGATTCGACGCAAACGTTGCGATGGTGCGATCAAGAAGCGAGACACCAGGGTTCAGTTTCGGCTCTGTGTTTCAATCACGACGGCAGTAGACTACTCGCAGGATTCGCCAGAGGACACATTCTCATGATCGACAGTTCGAACGGCAAAGTCTTGAGAACACTGACGGAAGTTCATCCACCGGGGACTGCTGTTCTCCACGTCAAAGTAAAGTCACAGAATCGATCAAATCCGCTTATCTCTTGAAACGGCGACGGATATCTTTATAATACATTTTCTCTCCATAATCGTTATAATTTGTAAGAAAATTAAAAAAAAAAATTCTGATTACTCATTCTATATTCTTATTTAAAAAATCTAATGATAGTGAATCTGAAAAACCAGAGAAAATTACGGATGTTTATAATTATTCGAATTATTTTCATCATCAAAATTAAACTCCACAATTATTCCACAATTTTCGAATTTTTTTTTTTAATCATTTTTCAATCGACAGATTAACGCTATTTTGCAGTTTACAGATTCCCCAACTCTGGCACTGTGCAGCGACAGCGGTGGTTCCGTCTTCGAATTGAGTTTCACTCGCGTTATGGGAGTTCGCGGCTGCGATAGCAAATGTTTGTTCAGCGGTTCGCGCGGCGAAGTTTGCACCATGGAACCTTTGCTGTTGAATCATCTCCCCACGCATCCGCTTAAAAATTACACCCTCGTTGCGCTCGCAACCCTCTCGAAAGTTATCGTCGTATGCATAAGACCGCGAATGCGCGTGGTGCTCACGCATCCTCTGGTCGGTACTTCGATAGCGCCGCCTCAAGTATCTTGGCAATTGGTCGTCATACAGGCGGCCGATGCTTCGAGAGTCATCGACCCGGTTCTCGCACTCGCTCGCGATATGACCATTCATTTTTATCAGGTAAATTATCGGTAATTTTTTTTTTCCAAAATTCGATCTTTTTTTAGCGATATATTGTTTTTATCCATTAATTTTTATCAGGTAAATTATCGATAAATTTTTTTCGAAAATTCGATCTTTTTTTAGTGATATATTTTTTTATCCATTAATTTTTATCGGATAAATTATCGATAAATTTTTTTCGAAAATTCGATCTTTTTTTAGTGATATATTTTTTTATCCATTCATTTTTATCAGATAAATTATCGATAAATTTTTTTCGAAAATTCGATCTTTTTTTAGCGATATATTTTTTTATGATAATGATAATTTTTTTTTTTTTTTTTTAATAGGTGTGTTCGGAGGCCGGTTCCCGTGTCAGACTTTCGCCGCTACGCAGAGTCGTACTTTCCTACACGATAAGCAATCTTAGATGGCTAAACGCGCGTTCTCTCGCGATCCTCGACACTCAGGAGCGTTTGCATCTTCTCGACGTTAGAACGCAGGATAATCTCGAGACTCTGGATATGAGTAGAGTTGGTATTTCTTACGCTTCGAGTCACTTTAAGGGTCTCTCTACTGGTGGCAATGTTTCCAAGGTAAACTTTTTATTGTCACTTTCCTTCCGTCTCGATTAACCAATCTATTTACCAATTTATTTTCGCCTTACACTTTGTCGATTGTAATTTTTTCATCTTTTTTATTATATTGCTTTTTGTTTTAAGGCAATGGCTCTGGCCGGCGAACGCGCTTGTTACAACACCGTCATCACCTTCGGCACTCAGTTGCTGCTTCTCGGAACAAAGAGTTTACACGCCGTTTGCATACGCACGTGGACCGAGAGGCTGCGGCATTTAACGATGCAGGTAAAGATTATTTTCTCGTCGGGAGTTAAAAATGAGATGAAAACTGAGAATTACCTTAAAACTATCAGATTGTCGATGCGAACGCGCTTCGCGTTTTAAAAACACCAATTAAATGAAAATTAAACCATCAAATTGCTTCTCGAGAAGTCACTCTATCGAACGAAAATTTGTATCATTTGTCTCCACGTCTCGAGCCGAAAGATCGATTTCTTAATCGATATTTTATCTTTCAGCGACGTTTTCCCGAGGCGTTGGCTCTCGGTTTGTCCTTTTATCAGGACAAAGGCAAAGCCGTCGTCGGTTTGAGAGGTTCGAAACAGCGAAGAAAGCAAATAGCGCGCGACAAGGTTTGCCAAGTGCTCGTGCAATATATGGAAGAATTGAATCAATGCTCGATAGAGGATACCGCCGATTCCGACATTGTATCGACGTGTGTCGATTACTGCGTACAATTGGAAAATACGGAATTATTGTTCGGTCGGTTATGGGATTTGGTATCGGAATCGGAAGGCTTACAGGCGGCATATCTCAGAGCTTTAGAAACGCCGCTGTTGGACGGTAGTCTTCCGCCGCGATTACCTCCTCTGATTGCTCAACATCTCGTCTCTCTCTACGATCAAGAAGAACGCATGGAATCGCTTCAAGCTATTGCTGTGCTGCTAGACGTCGATTGTTTGGATATTCATCAGGTGAAATGCAAAAAACATTAATGATAATGAAAAATAGGAGTTTCTCTTTCGGTGTTCCGTTTGCCTTGATATTCCCTCCAATATCCATCGATTCTCGATGTCGTTTTCCTAAATACGCGTCTCTCTTAACCGGTATTCAGTTGTAATGGCTATTAACATCGATTAAACGGAATTTCTCAATTGCTTTTCCATATTTTTGAAGGTAACAACAGTCTGCAGACAGCGTTGTTTATGGGAAGCGCTCATTCATCTCCAAACTGCGGCTCTCGGTGATTTCACCGCACCGATACATCAATTGGTTCCGCTTCTTCACGATTTCCTCGCAAGTTCCACGTGGCAGGAAACGCTGCCGCGCGATTACATAAGACTCGGCAACGCGCTTCTCGTTTACGCGAGTTGTTGTCTCGCCGGTCGCGGTTTTCCACGCGGTGAATTGCCCGAAGGATTGCCGCAGAGAACAAAAGCCGAAGTTCTTCGCGCTTTGCTATCGCAACATTCCAGTCTCGCCGCCGATTCCGAGAGGCAATATCCCTATTTGCGTACTCTGCTGCGCTTCGACGCTCGTGGATTTCTCGATGTGATCGCTATCGCCTTTCAAGAACCCGAATTCACCTCCGAAATGGGTCTCCGACAACGTCAACGATTGGTGGACATTCTGTTAGGTATTGTCGTACCGACGACTCCGCTGAGTCCCGAAAATCCTGATTATCTGACAAACGATCAGAAAGCCACTGTTCTCGTGTTTGTCGCGAACGAAGTTGCCGAAGGTAACGTCAGTCTCGAGTCAAGCGTTCTGAATCGATTGATCGAAGTTCTAACGACTGAAAGTACCAATTTTGGAAATTCTACAAACGCGACGACGACTACGAGGGATCGAAAGATTGAGAGAGAAAACGCTCTTCTTCGGCTGCTGCATTCAAAAAAATTAACCGGCATCACAGACAACACGCTGCTGAATCTCGCGCAACGAGCGAACTTGTGAGTTTTTTTATATTACGCGAAAGAGACGATTAATTAACTTAAATAAGAATATTACGACGATAATTCATAGTATGAAATTTTGTAACGAAAGTAAAACTTTAATTTTGCAGTTTGCGAGTCTCCGAGTTGCTTTACGAGGCTCGAGATGATTGGATATCCGTGTGCCGTTGCATGATTTCGGATTCCTTCAGACATCACGAAATCTGGTCGTTTCTCGAAAAATTGTCATCGTCGTCGTTTCAAACGGTGATATTCGCTCACTGCGCGTCTCTCGCGAGAATCGATGCCTCCCGTCTCGCGAGCATTACGGCGACAAGGATACCGGGGAAATTACCAAAAATTCTCGAGAGACTCAGCAATAATGGTACGAGTCTCGAGTACACAGTTCTCGCCGCGCTGTATAACGTCGGACAGTACAAAGAGGAAGAAGAAAGTAAATTTGAATTGAACACCGAGCAATTGGAGAGATATCTGTCGCTAATGTGCCGACACGCACCCGAACGTGTCGTCAATCACATGAACTCTCATCACGGCTGTAGACTCGACGAGGCATTGAAAATTGTTCGGGAAAATTCTCATCGCGAAGCCGAAGCTGTGATGTTAGAAAAATTGGGAAATTATCAGGAAGCCTTCGATTTACTTCTCGCGGGACTTCACGAACGTTTGGAAACGGTTGTTGTCTATACTTGAGAATTTATTCGAATGAAAGAAAATGATTTTTAGATTCTATGAGATTTTTTTTTTTTTTTTTTTCTTCGGATTCCAGTATCATCGGGAAGATGTTTCGGACGACGAGGCGGTGAGAGCGACGACACAATTGTCCGGTCTCTGTAGAAGATCGGCGGGAAATTTAGATTGGATGCCACTTGTCGAAGCGGTTTTACAACCGCAATCGGAAAACAATAATCAACGAGGTTTCGTACAATTTAATTTAATGAATTTGATAATTTTTTTCATTTTTATTCGAAAGACGAGAAGACGTTTTTTGGGGAATGCGAAGACCAGTGAAATTGGTGAAAAATTCGGGACTATTATTTGATCGATGAGAATAATACTTTTATATTGAATTCAGTGATTTCAAGCAAAAAATTGAATTTTTTTTTTTATATGGAAAAATGTGTGAAAAAACACAAAATTCAAAGCAAATTGAAAAATCTGAAAAAATTCATACGTATTCAGAAAAATTAATGAATCATTTTCATAAAAAAAAATACCAATGTAATTGGCATCATTTTTGGTGTTATTATTATGCAAAATGAATTTTCTTACCCCATTGATACAAAATATTTGATTATTGGCGCAAAAAATCGGCAGATAAACATTTATATAAAATTTTACAGTGGAAAGGTTACGGGGAAAACTGTTGAAGATCGTGTTGGAGACTCTGAGCGGTACGACGGCGTTGTCAACGGTATTGGAACAAATATTGAAGCATCCGCTGGCGACGAGTGGCACGATAGGCGACATAAGGCAGCTGTTGACCGGAGTGCTGACGCATTCGCGTTACGAACAAATTCTTGTCGAGACAACGGCGAGACTCGTGAGTCTCGAGCTCCACGAGACTCTGAAGAAATCTCTTAGGGACGCCGGACGCGCGTGTGCAAGTAAATCGCAGCTTTGTCCGGTTTGCCGGCAAATACTCAGTCAGTGTGCCGATTACACGGTTCTCTTTAATTGCGGTCACGCGTTTCACGCGCAATGCCTCGGAGAATCGAGGATTTGCTACAAGTGTCTCGACGACAAGGGATGGGCGCCCGTTGCAACGAACGCCTCCGAGACTCCGAGACCGAGACCTCCCGTAAGTTGTTAAAAGTTATTTATTTTTTTGTTTATTTTTCTTTCTTGAAAAATTACAATTTTTTATATGTTTCCAAAACATACCACACGTCGATGTTGAAGTCGATAACTCCGAAATAGAATATCCCTTACTGGCGCGACGTTTTTTTTTTAATAAACATAAATCGACTACCAGCGATGGTTCGCATATAACGGAATATTGATAATTGTGAAAAAAAAAAACAAAAAAAATGCCTTTTCTGCGTCAATCTAAAATTTCTTTTAAATCTTTCATTCACCAGGAAAAGCGGTTCTCTCAACGTGATTCTCATTTTTTTTGTCGACCGAAAAAAAGTGCATTATATCAATAATTGAGTTTTAAATCGACTGATATTTTGTAATCTTAGTGTTTTTTAATATTCCAGGAAAGACGACAAATTCTGCCGCCCGAATTCATGCGTCGACGAGACCTAACATTGAGGCTCGGCGCTCCCACAGTTTTGCCGGATCTCGAGGGTATTTTTTAATCTCTAGTCTCAGCGCGTTCGAAATACAATTTAAAAAAAACGCGCGATTTTTAAACCTCTCGAAAATTCGTCTCGCAACGTTGAAAAAAAAAAAAAAAAATTAATTGCGAAAAAAAAACGCTTGAAAACGAAGCAAAGGTGCTCCGGGTACTCGATTTTACAATGATTCCGGTCTCTTCCCAATTCAAATGGCATTTGTCAATACTCAGATCTAACCATTAGCTGTTCACAAAAAAAAAAAAGAAAAAAAAAAAAAAGAATCCCTATTTGTATAATTGTAAATTATAAAAATTGCGCGTGTTTTTTATACGCGCGAATTCCGCTCGATCGGAGCTACAAAAATCATCATGACGTTTCCTGAAACTTTGACACACTTTCGGGAGCTCCGGATGCGGAACGGTTCGAACGTATGAATTAAAAAAAAAAAAAAAAATACGCGCCTTTGCGCATCGTGTAAATTAATAACTATACGAAATAATGATTGGAGATATATCTTCGATCTATCGTCGGTACGAATCGACGAGGAAAAAAAAGAAAAAATACAGAAGACTACGAAAAAATATTGTAGAAAGGTAATTGTTTATTGTTTGAAAGATTAATTATTATACGTTACACGGTAAACGTGAGCGACTGTACGAATGGAATTAAAAGAAAAATGACGTCATTCTATCAAAAATTATCACTTTCCACTCAATTGTCTTTAATTATTTATTAATCAACATTTATCAACGTTAATCTACACGCATCAACATTAATGGACATTGATCATCATTTTAATCGACATTCATCAACATTAATCAATATTGATCATCGGTAATCAACACTAATCAATATTGATCAACGGTAATCAACACTAATCAATATTGATCAACGGTAATCAACATTAATGATCATTGAACAATATTAGTCAACATTAATGATCATTGAACAATATTAGTCAACATTAATGATCATTGAACAATATTAGTCAACATTAATGATAATTGATCAATGTCAATCAACATTAATCATCATTGATCAATATGAATCAACATTAATGATCATTGATCAATGTTAATCAACGTTAGTCATCATTGATCAATATTAATCAACATTAATCATCATCGTTCAATGTTAATTAACGTCAATTATCAATGATCAACAGTGAAAAATATCAATTGACATCGATCAATGGCAATCCACATTCATTATCATTAGTCAACATAAATTTCCGTTAATAACATTAATTACATTGTATTATTATTGTTAATTAATGATACTTAACTTTAGATTTTTTTTACTTTGCGGATATTGCGCGTCGATCATTTAGATCTAACGGCAGGCGGGAAGGACGAACTACGAAGCATCTTGGATTTAGTTGATCTCGGAACATCAATTTTTCGTTTATTACAAGACGATCGATTCAACGTTATAAATACTGGTCTTCTGGGCGCATTGTCGGCCAATACTTGTCGCGGATTCGTCGGTTCGTAACCCAATAGTTCGCCGGTCAATAATCGAGAAACGAAACGAAAAGCTTCAAAATCTTCGAACAATTGATTTGAGTCGTCTGACGAGGGCGATAAATCGGTGTTTGCGACAAATCTATCGATCGAAGACGAGAGCTCCAGAAGGCACGGAGTCGTTCTGCATATCGCCATATACTGCTGAATCTGTTTTTTAATAGAGAAGAAATAAATATATCGATGCAGCTTTCTGCACAAACGCGTTTTTGTTTTCTGTTTTTTTTTCAGTCCGTAAAAAATAAAAAAAAAATTACATTTGTTTTTTTTTTTCGAAATTTCTCAACGTTTTCGGCGATAATGCGATATTTTTTTTTTTTACCTTGTCATCGCAGCGATCCATGCTTTCCAGTAATCGACATATATCGTCGTAAGTCTTGTAACCACGGAAAACATAGTTTTCATCGTAAATCACGGATCCTATTTGCAGAGAAACTTTAATCGCTGCGGATTCTTTCTTCTTTTTCTCCAAAAGGGTCGACAACGGAGCTCCGGTCATTGTACGACTAGCCACGTAAATTCCTGCGCATTCTTTCACCATCTGAACATTTTTTTTCGCATTATTTTTTTATTTTTATTGTACACAATAAAAAATTTCGGATATTCATCATTTTTGCGTTTTGCGGGGATTTTTGACGTTTCGATAATCGATATGTAGCGATCTTTCCGCCGCTTCGAAAAATTATTCAATAAGAAAGTTTTTTTTTTATAATTAAAGCGTATCGAGGATTCTTTTTGATAAAAAATTAACCTGTTTATTCGTACGAAGCCAATTCAGCGTTATTTGCTCGACGAATTTCTTGATTTCATATTTATCGCCGAAATTCAACTCCGATAACGTCATCAATGACTGAAGTTTACATGTTATAGTATTCGACAATTCGTTGAAGTTGCGAAGCTTTATTTCCAATTCGGTGTCAAGTTTGGCGACTTGAAGAGCTTCCAGACGAAGCACTGCGAACTAAAATATAATTGTTATTTTTTTTTTTTTGCGCAGATAAATTCCGTTGAATAGCTTACATTTTTCTCCAACGTCTCGACGAGGCTGCAACCGGAAGTCTCGTCGTTTCTCACCAAATACATTTCGGCAGTTTCTTCGCACTCCGGATTATTTATTTCCTCGATAGCATTCATTATCTTCATCAACTTATTTCTTCCTTTTCTTCCGGTGACACGAGTAACAAAAGAACGACAGATCGATAATATTGAATTTCATTTGTTTTTTTTTTTTCTTTAATTCGCTACAATTTCAATTGCAACGAAGCGAAAGTGAATTCATTGTTCAATTCGCTCCAATTTTAAGTTTTTATCGCAAAGTTTTTACTTTTATTAAATAGTAATAGTAATACTTTTAATTAAACGAATTGTTTTGCAGGAGTTTCGAAGAATTGATTAAAGAATTTTTACTTTTTAATTTTCTCGATCGATACTATCGAAATTCATAATTTATGTATTCTCTGCAATTCGTTACTTTTTATCGCAAAAAAAAATAAAAAAAGCTTCCTAAGATTATATGTAAATAATAAAAACAAAAAAATAAATTAAATTAAAAAAATTAAAGAAAAAAAAAAAATCGTATCCTTCGACGACATTGACTTTTAATCGCGAAGAAAAAAAAACAGTTATGAATCGGGTTTCGCAAACTCAAATAAATGACAAAATATAATTTACTTGATTTTTTTTCTTCATTTCCTTTCGACTCGCTTCTCCCTCTTTTTTTTCCTCTCATTTTATTACTTCAACAGCCAGCCATCAGTTAATAATCGTATAATATATATATAAACGTCATTTTCTCGTTTTGTTTATTTAAGACAATTGTTGGTTGTTTTTTTTTTTTTTTTTTTTTTTTCTCAAACTTATATAATTGGTACAGAACTCAAGTGTTAAATTGCAATTGTTTTTTTTGTTTTATTATTTTTTTTTTTCACAATATCTCTCATTCACCCTCAACATTTCATTTTTCTTCATTGTTTTTTTTTTTCTTTTTGATGCAATTAATTGATGCATCAAATTTCGGAAGGTGACATGAGAACTCTCGTGGGTCGGAGATTTTTTTTTTTTTTTTTTTTTACAATTAATCCGTCTACGCGCTTTTTTTTTCGAAACTCCTATTTTCAAGTAATCGTACAATATAATATAATATAATATATATAACTTTTTGGCTATTATTAATTCGTAGAATAGATAATAACGAGGTATTATTAGCCGCGCTTCGAAAGACACGGAATAAGGGGGTGAGGGGGGCGCGCGAAAAATCAGGACGAAATATATATCGCGAACGCGAAATTGTAAAATCAATTTCGCGCTTTCGCGTTCTTTAAATAAGATTTTTTTTCCATCGTTCACGCTGCATTATTATGTATGATTTTTTTTTTTTTCTAAATCGACGAAAATCAGAGTTTTCTTTTTTTTTTTTTTCAAATTCAAACTCCGATAAGTGTCTTTTAATGATTCGCAGATTTTCCTCTTTATGCTTTGTTGTGTTTTTTTTTTTTTTCAGTTTTTTTTTTTCACCATTATCTTCACTTCGAGAATACAGCTTAAAAGCTAAGCCCTTAATATCTAATCGTCGTAAAACCACCGTCGATCAATCAACGGCGTTTTTTTGTTTATTTCGTTCAAACGTTACTGTTTTTTTTTTTTTTTTTTTTTCTTTTCTTTCCATAATTCAGTTATTTCTTCGATCTCTGAGTTTTTTCTCCCCTATTTCACGAATTCCTACGCACGAATCGCACACTCTCATTTTACGCGAAAAATAATTAAACACCACTTCCCGTTATGTTTTTTTTTAAATGCCAAGTTTTCGATTTTATTTTTTTTATTATTCATGCCGGCGATCAACTGTTTTTTTTTTTTTTTTTTTTTTTTCGACGGTTTAACCGATGATTATTTTATTGTTTTTTGTCGCGACGAAGAAACGGAGGTCGAGGATACGCGTATTTTATTTTTTTTTTAACGGAGGACGGATGCTTGCGATTTTTGTTGTCACTTCCGGTAAAAAAAATGATCAAACAGACGATCTTTGCAGTAAAAAAATTCACCAGGAACTTCGTCGTCATTGAGTCTTGTTATTTATTTAGTCGCCTCTTAAACTCTCTCTAAGCCAATGGCAAATATGTGTAAAAAACGCTATTCTCGAAAACGCGCCGTTGTAGGAAAAAAAAAAAAAAAAATCTTTGAAAAAGTAACAAAATCATCATCGATCTTTTTTTTTTTTTAAATACTTTCCTATCGTAACACGAGCTTTTTGTAAAAAAAATCCCGCGTCCGTTCGGAAATTCGCTCGCGATTTATCGGAGAAAAAGGAATGAGACAAGAAAAACGAAAATACAATTATCCGATAACCAAATTTGAGAGAATTGATCGAAACGATTTGTCGCGTCGATCGATTCGCTTCGTACATTCGATACTACGGTCATTACCCCTCCTGAATTACGCAGAAAATTCTCTTTTATCTTCTATTTTTTTCATTTCATTTTTATTTCATTTTCGTATAATTTTTTTTTTTTCTTCTTGCGATTTTTCGAAATCGTCGAATTCAAATTGTTAATTCATTACATTCGAACGGAAGAAAAAAAAAACGATTCTCTCGATATCTCGATTTATCCTGCGCGCGGAGCTTTGCCGACATTACTAATCGCTGGAGAACTCTTATCGCGCAATTGTATTTAAAAAACGTTTCGGAAAAATTCACTGAGAGAAAGAAGAAAAAAAAAAATAACGAATTCGCGCGAATTTTCATCCCTAATCTTCTTCTTCTTCTTCTTATAAATGCTCTATTGTATTTATATTGGTATTTTTTTTTGTATTTGTTTTTTTATCTGCGTTGCCAATGCGAGTCGCGCGAATGATTATGATATCTGTAGTTCTGTTGCTGTCCATTGTGATTACGATAATTCCCGCCGTTGTGACGCGGCCTGTTGCCACGACCGTTCGACGTGTTGTAATAGTGTCTCTGTCGGTGATAAGAACCACCGCCGCTTGTCTGTCTGTTCCAAGTTTTGCCGTTCTGATACTCCTGGAATGCATTGTATCCGGGATTCGAACGTCCGGATTCGTAGTCACGATGATTTTTCGATTTCTTCGTTCTTCCGCGATCGATCTCCTCGTCGTCCGGATCGTGATGTCGCTTACGTTCCTCTCGCCTCTCGTTGTCGACCTCACGTTCCAGATGCGCTCTGCCGCCGTTCCAATTCGAAACTATTAAAAAAGAAAAAAAAGGTAAAATAAAATAAACAATTGAATTCTCGAGCCAATAGTTCGGTTGAATCTTAAGAATTTTTTTTTCAATTTTTTTTTACAAATTTCATTGAGATTTTATCAAGTGGAATTAACGATAAGATTTTTTTGTTTTTTTAAGGAAAACGTATCTTTCCGTTACCAGCGGAAAGTAAAATTAAGAAAAAATTTCGAATACTTCCCGATGGGATAAAAATCTGGAAATTTTAAGCACAGAGAAGAAGTCAAGAAGATGTAATCTTCGGAATAATCATTTCAAAAAATTACCAACGAATTTGGAAAAAAAAAAAAAATTCTTCAATAATTCATCGGACAACCAAACTTTTTTTTTTTTTTTTTAGCAGAATTTGATTCGGTAATTATTCGGAATACGTATGAATTTTTTCAGATTTTTTAATTCGCTTTGATTTTTGTGTTTTTTTCACACATTTTTTTCATATATAAAAAAAAAAATTCCTCAAAATTTTTTGTATTTTTTCGATTTTTTTTTTGTCAGTAATTTGTTAGTAAACAAAAAAAAGCCAATTATAGTTTATCTCTGAATATCTACAGATCAATGAAAACACTGCGGATAACGATGAGGAAAAAAAAGGATGTATTTCATGCGAGGAAATGGTAAAAAAAAAAATTACACAATTAATAAAAAAAGGAACGTCATGGTATCTCAACGTGAATGGCGAATTCTTACTTTACAGAAATTTGACTATTTGCCTTCTTTTCGTCGAATCGTAAACAGATCTTTTAACGATTTATAATTCCAAAATCATAAATATATGTCGATTCGAAAAGGAAATCGTTGGAAAAGAATATAATTTTGATTCGCTTGATTATCAAGTGATAAGAAGGGCATTACGGATGGGAATGCGATTGATCGATATTCGAGTCTTTTGTCCATTTGCCGTCGTCCAGCTGCCGAGTTTCGCGAGCCTCCGATCGCCGCCGCCGGTGATTTTCGGCTTCGCGAATCTCGTCGTTTTACTCGAAATCGTCAAAATCTCGTTTCTCGCTCGACAAGCCTGACAACGTTTCTCCGTCAAGCGCGACGTCGAGACGATATTTCGTTTCGACGTGTCGCGAGAATTTTTCGACAAATCATCGTCGTTCTCCTTTTTATTGCGATCGATGAGACCGCTGGCGTTGCTTTCACGCGCGAGCGGTATTCTCGTTTGTTTTAGGAGAACTTTTTCTCTGTACTGACCCGACGAGGTGCCGTAGCCGCGATTCGACATCTTCAGCAAGTGTGACACCGTTTCAGAACGATTCGTTCCGTTGAAGTTACGCGGCGCCGCTGCACTCGGGGCGGTCGCATTGACGCTCTGACTCGACGCTTTTCCTTCCCTGAAAAAAAAGAACCAAAAAAATCGATTAAAAACAAACGACATTTGTACGAGAAAAAAAATGCATTACAGATAAGATGCTTTAGATGAGAAAATAGAGAAAAAAAAAAAAAAAAATTGCCTACAAAACGTATTAAAAAATTTCGAAATCAATTTTCCAATGACTAATAAGAAAGTCAATAAATTTTTAGCAGAGATAGAGAATAACGATATCGAGAAAAAAAAACCCCAAACCAAAAATTATCTACAATAATTTCATCCAAAGGTCTGAAAAAAAAAAAAAAAAAAAAAAAAAAAAAAAAAAAAAAAGAACTAAAACCATTCAAATCCCAAATGAAAAAAAAAAGTTGAAGAAATAATTTCCAAAAAGCGTCTCGTGCCCCCAAAACGTTTTCGATGGATCGACAAAATGTATATAAGTCAACGCACTTGTTTTCCGTTACGGACCATCCGTTGGCGGTTGCGCCTGAGGTCGGTGACGGTGCGTCCTTCGATACTTGCCATCCGTTCATACTGCTCGCGGCCGCTTTCGTCAATACTTTGTCATCGGCGATAGTTCCGGTTTTCACTCTAATCGGATGCCATTTCTCTTTTCCATTCGACTCGCCGATTCTTCCATTAATCTCATTTTTTCCATTTTGATATTTCGCAGTATTCGCGCCGACGCCGTTGTTTCCCGCGTTCGTTCCGTTTATCGTTTTCATTCCCGCGAAATTAGCTCCTCCCTGAGTCTTCGAATTTCTCGTCTCGTTGCTCAACGATGTCGCGCCGTTTTTCGTCGATTTCGTCGATTCCTTCGGACCGTTTTTCCCAAAACCGCTCGTCTCCTTCATCGCCACAATCTTTGCCGAGCCGTTAGACGATCCTTGATTACCCGAACAATTCTTCAAACCCGAAGCGTTCGCATTACCAATTTGTGTCTTTGCTTGTTGCTGCGGCGACGAATTACTTTCGTCGTCATCGCTAGAGCCGTCGTACGGCACGAGACTCGATCCGCTCAACACTTTGCCGTTCTTAATATGCATAACTAGTCGCGGTTGCGTCTTCTCAGCAATCTTCGCCGGCAATTGCGGACCGATAAAGTTCGCACACTTGTTAGTTGCGTTAGCGGCTCTATTTGAATTTTTCATCACAGCGATCGGAGTCTCGTTGTCGTTGATGCATTTCTTCGTCAAGCCGTTCGTCGGTTCGCTGCAATAAGCGGGAATAGCCGAAGTCGACGGTTTACCCGGCAATTTCACGATCATTCCGTTCGTCATGTTCTTCGTTACTGTTGCGCCGTTAACCTTCGGCGCCGGCGTCGCCGTGTTAATGTTCTGTGACGTCGATTCCATCTCGAATATCATTATGTAAGCGTTCGTGTTGAGAACATTGCCGATATTAACGGGACGGACGCTAGAGTCGTCGAAGCTGTAGTACTGTCCGGTAGATACTTGCGCTACAGCTGTGTAGTGTCCGCAATTGACCGACGGACCCATATGCGTTACCATCGACGTTAATTTGTAGTTTAAGCGCCGCTGCGGCTCGCCGGGCTCTCGCCAGAGGTGCGGACCCATGTCTACCGTTTGTTTGAAACCTATGTGACGAGATATCTTGCCGCCGAGAACACTGAAACGCTTCAGCTGCACGCACAGTACCTTTGGCGCGCGTTCGAGACTAAACTGCTTTGTCGCGGGTACTCGACGCTTACATGCCTCGCATTTGTAATCGTTGTTGTCCAATTGTTCGCGACTGAAGTACGACGCAAGGGCCTCGTCGAGGGTCGATGCTTTTCTTATGTCGACCAGTAAATCCTGTAAAATTAAAACATTATAATTCGATGATATCGAAAATTCTTACGCTTTTTTATATTCATTTTTGAAACGATTTTCGTATCGTGGCGAACACGAGCGGCTTTTACATTTTTCATTTTTTGTGATATTCACTCATTTTTTTTTTTTTTTTTTTTTTTTTTTTTTTTTTTTTTTTTTTTTTTTTTTTTTTTTTTTTTTTTCTAAAACGCGATTAGTTTTTTCATTTGGGACTTTTTTTTTGTTATACTTGTTTTCTTTTCTTCCGATAGATCGCGATTTGTCGCAAGAATACTCGCCTGGAAGTGTTGAAATGTCGTCGAAACGTGACGACACTGCAGACATTTAACTTCGGTTCGAATGTAACCACCGAAAATCTGATTAACCGGTGTTGTCTCCTTGGAGTAACTGTCGAGTTTCGTTGCTCGATGACGAGCTAAATACGCTCTTTCCATTCCCTCCAATAAATATCTCAGGAACTCGTGGGCGTCTTCTTGCTGCCCGGGCACCATAGTCCTACAAATTACTGTAAAAAAAAAAAAGAATGAAGAATAAATTTTTGTTTTTTATTGATCATCGATCTTTTTACTTTTTCATCCCATAGGAAGTATGGAAAGAGAGAAAGTATTGTAATCGCGAGAAAAAATAATGGCAAATTTATCGACAAAATAACTGTTTTCAATATCACAGAATGAAAAAGATTTTCCTTTAAATTTTGCGTTTTTTCACACATTTTTTTCATATAAAAAAAAAAAAATTCAAAGCAAATTGAAAAATCTGAAAAAAATCTGAAAAACTCCGAAACAGAAAGTCTCATTGTATGATTTTCGTATTTCCGGGAGTTTTTTTCTGCGGTTTTCTTTGGGGAATTTTCTTTTCGAGATTTTTTTTTTCCGGGATTCGTTAAATCGTATATAACTTACGCTTGAGCTTATTGTAAATGTAGAATGGCTTTATAGCGCTACCAGACTTTTCGTGACTGAACTGAAGAGTCTTGGCGACCGCGCACGTAAGGCACTCTCCTCCGCCGTCTGAAAAAGAATCGAAAAAATTACTAATTACCGTTCCCAATATTTTATCACATCGCGAAATTTACATGGTGTCCAGTAATTTTAATTTTCGAAATATTTAAGGTCATTTAAAAAAAAAAAAACTAAAAATAGATGATATCACGAATTGAATTAATAATATTTCTCTTTTTAGGCATTAATACGCATTAAACAATTACCAAAATTACAATAAAACGCCGAAACATATCGAAAAATTTTCAGAAATATATTGAATGAATTTCTCATGAATTTCTCTATATCTCACCATTCTGTTCGCACTTTGAGGTGTGATGAGAATCGGACAGTAGCCAATTGACGAGCGCCGGCACGTGAAAAAGTGCCTGCAGCGTGCTGTTCAGATAACAGGTGTTACCAACGTTGTACATACCGGCGCCGACCGGAAATGTACCCTTCCATCCGAGAGTTATTTTGTCCGCTTGATAGAGCGTCGTCGCCGGCTCCGGTAAACTCGGCCCCATCTCTTTTAACGAATTTTTCTTCGCCGACGCGGCAGCGCTCTTTACGCTCTCGTTATCCGCGCCGTAAGGAAAACTCAGAACTATGTACTTAGCTTTCAGCTGTTCCAGTGCTTTCGCGCTGTATCCATGCGTTTCTTCGTAATGTATCTCTGTTTGTAAAATTCTCGTTGCACCGCCGACTAGCGACGACGTTATCGACGAATCCGTCGCGACTTTGCTCTGTCCCAACTCCAACGAGTGACGGAGTGCTGCCGCGACGGGATCACAAACGCTCACCGCAGGCATCACAGATAAATGATCCTTGCGATTTCTTTTTCTCTTCTTTCCTTTTTTTCTTCTATTTTTTTTCGTACGTTACCTATAACTAACGGAAAGAGTCTCAATTAATTTTTGGCGTAGTGGCAAAAAAACTTAATACGTTTTTTTTTTTTTTTTTTTTTTTTTTTTTTTTTCACTTTTTCGTTTATCATTGATTTTTTTTTTAAGATAATAATAAAATGTGTTTTTTTTGTAAATTAATGAATTTTGTCATTGCGCATTACGAATTGTCAAAATGTTTCGAATTTTAAACCAGCGTAGGTGTAAATATTTTTTTTATTTGACAGTGTCGCTTTCAATCACAAGACGAGTACTTGAAAATTTGTCGTCGGCGGTCGTCAGAAAAATTTCTCCAAATGTCGAAAATCGAGTTTTTGTCCTTCTCGTTATTGGGGCACAAAAATTGAGATCCGAAATGCCGATAAAATTGATGCGAACATAGTTTGGAATTAAAATTAATCAAATAAAGATTTTACGTTAGAAAATGTAATTTTTTTTCGTCGTATTCCGATTTTCATCCACGGCACGTGAGAATCCGAAAAAAATCGTGAATTGGATTTTTTTCATTTAATGTTTATATTGCACTTCACACGAGTTGAATTCTCAAATCCAAATTAATCCGTAAAAAATTCGACTCGAATGAACCATCGCGGCGTGATTTTCGAGCGAAGCATGTGGGTCGAAAAAAACGCTGAGCACGCGGCACACGAAGCAGAACACCGCGCCAACCGCATTGTTTACCTCGTTGTATATTTCCCGTCTCGTATTTATCCACGAGAGTCGATCGAATAGAAATTTATACTTTTCGTCACAATATTCACTCGACGTTATCGCGAAGTTCTTCGGTGAGAAAAATTGTTATTTCGAAAGTTCTCTCGCGATGTGGTACGATAGAAACGCGAGTGTCGGTCGTAACTTTGAAAAAAAAAAGGAGACAATATCGCCGGATTGGGACTGGGCGCGTGTCCCGCACGTCTCTCTCTTCGTCTTTAGCGGGAATTGATAGTCGGTAGTCTTTTGCACACACCGATAGTATACGGTTAAAAAAAAACTCACCAATCTCAACATTCGTTGAGTCCGACAAAAACTTTACGACGAAATGATAAAACGAAATTTTTTAACGCCGAGGGTATAAGACTGTTCGTCAGGCGGTTGACATATTTCACGGGTTAATCGTTGTCTAACCAGTTTTGTACGCGGAAACGAGGAGGCCCCCTGCACCACCGCACTGCTTACACCATGACGGCGGCCATTTGCGTTATCCGGCGTTCGGCGCGGCGGCGGCGGCAGCGCCGCCGCTGCCGACCGGACGCAGTCGTCAAATCAACCTCTTTCACATCATTTTTCGTTCCATCGATGTGAAGTTGGTTGGTAACGGTTGTTTTTTCGAGTTTGTTTTTGGGTATCATTTGTATGGTCCTTCGATGGTAAAACAGATTTATTTCAATACCAATTCTTTAGTTCTAGAAATAAATTATACCGGTTTTCTAAGTAATTCTTCCAACTTGTCGTTTGGGAAATTCGCCCGCGTAATTGTTGCGAAATTGGTCCGCATCCCGTTTTTCAAGTTTGAGATGAGGCTCGCGGAGGAAGCATTTTGTCGGTAAAATCGCTGTCTGTTATTGAATATTGATGCTATAAGGCGTCGTTTGATGTAGAAAAGCAAGTAGTCTTGCTCTGAATATAGCTTCCCTCGTGGTTTTGCCTTTTAATTTCATAGAAGTATAGAAGTACTGAAGAGTTTGATCGATTTTTCGTTGATCGAGAAAAAATTTCGTGATTTTTATCGCTAAGCGCGGAAAACAAGCGTTGAGTGGAGTGCCCAACTCCGCGTCTGTAGACCGTCTTGTCTTGTCCTACCAAAAAACGAAGATTTCGCAAACGTAATTCTGTCATTATCATCTTTAAAACAAAATACGAAACTATTTGATTTTCGACTTCAACTGCATTGCCATTGAAAAAGCCCGAATAAGAAGTGTTCATGTTCTCTACCATGTCCGACGATGTTTTTACATACATCTTTCGTAATTGTACGCTGCTGTAAATTAGCTTTTTTATTCTAAATACACAAGACCCTATTTTTTTAGCCACAATATCTCGCAGCATTGACAAAAAATATTCAGAAAAGTTTTGCCCAATTATTGCAAACTATTAGCTACAAAAACGAAACGTTTAAATGCATGCAATATTGAAGAGGTACCGTGTAAAAAAGTCTATACAATCGGTCCCATGGTGTAATGGTTAGCACTCTGGACTTTGAATCCAGCGATCCGAGTTCAAATCTCGGTGGGACCTTAAGTCTTCTTTTTTTTTTTCTTAACGCATCAATGGAGACGCTATAAATTGCTCAAGGCTCGGTTGCATTCAAGTAGAACATTACGGGACGGCTAGAAAAGGGTTTTAATGTACGAAGGTATGGATGCGTTATTTTGAAGCAAACCTGACATGCGCGAGTTGTGTAAAGTTGGCTATGCAACTTTGATTAAAAAAAAATTTAGAATATACCATTCGATTGGTGGTCGTTTGGTGGTGTTTGGTAGTCTAATTAGATCGTTTGGTGGTCAGTCCTTTAATTACAGTAATTAAAACAAAAAATAAGTCCCAAAGTTAGCTAAACATTTTGTTTTTTTTCTTCTTAAATCGACTCAATTAGGACTTAATCGATGCGGAATCGTTTGGTGGTCACGAATAACGTAATTAAAACGTTTGGTGGTCTTTCGTTTAGCTACAAAATTTTAAAAACCTAGTGGGTCCTGGTGCGGGGTTCATTAGTGCGCAGTACGTTGGTGACTATGCCACGCCGCGCCGTTTCTAATCTGTGGCAGTAGAGTCCAAAAATATGGCGGACCAATGAAAGACGTTCAATAAACGAATTTCCGTGAAATTTTTTGAATTCATTATCACCCATCGGCACAAGTGTAACCCACAGACGAATAAATGATGAGTAACCGTTGAGTGGCGAACAGAATCCTCCGTCTGTGATGCGAAGTTGAATGAAAGAAAGAAATGCTTTAAAGAAGCAATTGAATTAACGTGTATTTATAAACTGTTTCATAATATGCCGCGACACGTGTATGTATGCGTGTGCGAGAGTTACAACAATATAAACATCAAAATATCGGCGATCCAAGATGCGCGATAAAAAGGAAGCATTAAGGAAAGGAGGTCGGCGCGCAGCGATCTCGTCATCATCCAATCAGTTGTTCGTATTTTGTCAATGATCGATGAACAATTGATTTACTTTTTTTAGGAGAAGGAATTCAGCACATAAAAATGCTGGAACAAGCGTCGAGAGGAGACGGAGTACAGGCGATGGTTCAATATCAACAGCACAAGCAGCAGGTGGTCAACAGAATTTGCGCCTACAACAGGTACAGAAATAATTTGCCTCGGCTAACGTTTTGTTAATTTAGATTTTTTTTTTATTTCCTTAATTACTTTATTTGCTAATAATTGAAAATTTTTAGCTGAACGAAGCCAATGGCTTCAATGGTGACAATGGGATTGAATCTTCCATCTGGAATAGCTGGACGCTATCCGACAACCGAGCGGCAACGACGCATAAGATGTGTTCGTATGATTCCTACAAAAAAAAAAATCGACGAATTAGTTGAAAAAACGAACCTGTCGTATGCACAACATTTTTTTAATCGTTGATACAATCGTTTGTTCATTGATTTAAACAAAAATACAACGATATGCAATTTGTGTTATTTGTTCGCAAATAAGAAAATTTTTTAAGGTACTTTAATCCTTTTCGTTTATAGATCTCTACCAGTTATTCATTTTTTTTTATAATGTACAAATTAAGCTGAAATACATTTCTAGGATAAAGTATATGTCGTTTATCAAGCGATGACAGCAGTTTTAAATATTGCTTTCTTCATTTTCCTTTCATTTAATCTTTTTAGGTTCGCGATAACCGTCGATTATATCTCCAGCAGTAACAGACGCAAAGTGTTCTCATTTTTACGTGTTACGTTTTTGAATCCATGACGGAAGCAACATATCCAGCTTATGCCAGCTATATGCGTCGGTAAATATCAACGCCCAGGATCTCATCCGGGACTGCAATTACAGTAGACGATCGCGTATTTCCAAATCAGATAATTCCAACCATCAGGTAAGTTGAAGAAAATACCATCGAATAAGTTGAATTCCAACTCTTCACCGGGTCCTTCTACCTGCTCGGCGAGGCAACGGCGCGCAACTTCCCTTTTCATACCGACCAATAGAATCGTTACTGCAATTTGTGTGACAGAGAGGGAACGCGGCGGAAAGCGAAATTTGTCCGGCGGAAGGGACAGTGGGCATGTTGTACTCCAACAGGTACTAGAATATTCAACTTATCTGATGGTGCCTAATTGGCTGGGCTCCCAACTCTTCAACTTATCTGATTGCCTACTGTATTGCTAATGTGTTTGCATTGTGAAGAAGCAGGCGGCGTCTTGGCAATTAAAGTCAAGACATCCATCATAAGAAATTCATGGTAGAGAAATAGATGGCCTTTTGATTTGAGTAAACAAAAGGTTTAGTCTTAGATAGTAAAATTGTAAAATCGTAACACTTACAAACAAAAAAACGTTACAATTCGGACTTTCTTTTGTTGATCACATCTCTAATACGCTGAACATACCGCTGTATCGCATGGATCACGATGGATCACGAAGTGGCTTCGGAAAGGTACATGGAACGGTCACATCCCGACGTCAATTCTTTTTTTTCCTTGCAGTGTAATCCCAATTCTTTTCTCTCGCGCTGATAGTCCAGTGTACTCGTCCTGCATGAAAAATGATCGTTGTAATAATTGAAAACGTCGAGCGGCAATACTTGGAATAATGGGAGGCAAACATTACTGTGAAAATTACCAGTCACAGGGTTCCAATCTTTGTAAGAAAAGACACACTTACCCAGCAACAGACCCACACAAGATATCAATGCCAAGCAGACAACCTCCATGTGGTGTATTCTGAATAGATATCGTAGAATCCTCAATGATCGACAACACATATTAATACTTTCTTTCGCATATTGTATATTTCTTCGAACACCATCGAATCATTTAGCTTTTATAATGCAATCGTATGTTCATTCAACTCTCGTCGCGTAGGTTCACGGTGTATTTGTCTGTATGTGTGTGTGTTTTGTGTAATTAATTTTTGTGTTTCTTTGTATATATATATATACGCATCCTGCTTCGTAATTCGCCTCGAGGCAGCAGCGTGTATATGTATAATTAATAATAATAATAATTAATTAATTAATCAATAATAATAATCCGCCGACGCACAGTTATCCCGCGAGGAAAACAACGTTTTTTTTCATCGATCTGGACACAGCACCCCTCACTCTCTCGTTTCTTCACGTTTTTTTCGTTTTTCTTTTTTTCTTTTCTAGCAGTCTGTTTTTTCTGTACCTAATTTTTTTTTATCGTTTTTTCTTCTTCATTATTTATATGTTTATTCCATTCTCATTCGCTAATTTTTTTTTTTTCTTCGCGCGCTCACTTCCATTGGTTTATATATATATTTTTTGTTGTTTCGTTTATGAATTTATATTCTTCCTTCATTCGTTCGAAGGATATTTCCTCCACTCACACGCCTCCAAAATTGTCTCTCATCGACCGACACGTTATAATATCGAAAACTCGACGCCATCAACGACTCTAAGATTTGGATTATGTTTCTTTCTCTTTCTTTGTTTCATTGCTATTATCGTGATTTTTTTTTTTTCAACTTTCGCGGACCCTCGTTTAAGAAATTCGTCGAACTCGCGTCCGCGAAACTTTTCGGAAGAAAAAAAAAAAAAAACAACGCATCCGGCCGAGTTTTGATGAATTATCTATCTTGAATTCGACAAATTGCAATTTCTATACGACGAAATTACGATTGTCGATTCTTAGACTAAAAAAAAAAAAATTCCTAATCTTGGGATCGTTAATATTTTTTCATCATCCCATCGGACCACAGTATATGGTACAGATCACTCGTGATGATGAAATGAAAAAAAAAATAAATAAAAAAAAATACATCGCAGTTTCTCGAAATCTTGAGGAACCTTCAAATATGAATATTAAAAGATTGACGAATGCGACTCCCGTTTCGCAGTAGTAGCTGGCGGGCTGAGTTGTGCAAAAAACGAAAAAAAAAATAAATAAAAAATAAAATATATATATAATACGAAAAATCTTCAAGACACTCGTAAACTCGAGGATGTTGATCATTGGAAAATTTTCAACAAAAATCGAAATCTCTTTCGTAGACATAGTATTTACTCGTCCGTGAATTTCTCGTATTCATTCGTTCATATATTTTTATTTAATGTTATTTTTTTTTTTTTTTTTTTTTTTCGTATTAAAATCGCAAAAATTTATCTACGTCCTTTGCTTCCGCGTTGACAAACGAGCAAATATAGATCGTGGGAAAAGTCGATTACTTCCAGTCGATTAGTTGTTAATCATTTGATTTTTTTTTTTTTTTTTCTCTTTCACTGCCTATCGGATCGTAACTCTCGTGCACGTGAGGAAAGCATCGTCGTCGTCGATTGGAGGCGGCCGTATTTCTTTTTATGTTCTTTCTTGAAACGAAAAAAAGCTGCTTTGTGATTTTTTTTTGTTTGTTCTTTTTTTTTGGTTCTTTTCCGTCGGTTACAAAAACGCACAGCCTCGTCAAGGTTTTTGTTGCTGCTCTGTCGTTCCACGTGTCGGTCAATCCTTCTCTCTGAATCCTCGAATTTTCAGTTTTTTTTTTTCTTTTTTTTTACATATCTGTGAAGAAGAGAGTGAATTAGAATATTGTAATTTTGGTTTTTGGAATGGAAATTTTAGAAGGATTTTTCTTATTGGGAAGAAGAGCCTTAGGGGGAACTTACTCTCGATTTCCGACCCCGCGGAGATGAGTTTGGAGTTGGTGTGCGACTGTGCGGCTGTGTTAGTTTGTTGGCTATTTATCTGGCCCGCGATGCTGGGACCTCCGAAACCAGGTGGTGGTTGCATCGCCCAGTGCTGAGCCGGTACGTTCTGTTCCTTAAAAGAATCAAAATTTCATCGTTACACAATTTTTTAAACGATTACTTGCAACAATTTAACTCGAAAATTGAAGAATCTATAATTTCCGGAATGTGTGGCTTTTTTTTTTTTTAACGAAATTGTGAATTTATTATTGTGATAATATTGGGGATATTGGCATTGCGCCACAACGGACGCGTCGATGGCACTCCAAATGTGTTTTTCGCCGAATATGACGAGACGAAGTCGAAGTTACGAAAAAAAAAAACTATTGTTGACATTTCTCGCATTTCGTGCTTTTGGAATGTGTAAATACTGAAAGTTCACCTGTTGCGCATTGTGTGGCACGCTGTGGGACGGATGAGCCCGTGGAAATTGCCACGTGCTCGACGCCTGGAAAGATAGGGGCCTTGAGGAGCTAACGATTGCCGGATCGATCGAAGTCCAGTCGGCGATCGGACCGAAATTATTCCAACCTCCCTTCTGGTGCAACGATTGATGATGAAATTGTTGGAGCTGTTGCTGCTGTTGTTGTTGCTGTTGCTGCTGCTGCTGTCCATTCATCTCGCACCAGTCTTTAAGGCTGTAGACCGCGTCGTTCGCACATTTTGTTACTCCTGAAAAGCAACGATTGTTCACCGACTTATTTCAATAAAGTAACTTCGTTATTATTCTTTGTGAAGAGTAATGAAATAGGATTTTGCGATACTAGTGCGAGAAGGCGGACTTTACGGCGAAAGTTGAGAGGAGACCTCACTCTCCCCTAATTATTGATTGAATACAAAAATATTGAATAGAAAATACGTACCTTGTGATGTGAGAAGAGGATTGCCGTTCGGAAGATACGGTCCCTGTTGTGGCGGCTGTGCTGTTGGTAAGTAACAAAAATTCTTTTTATTGTTTCACATTTCGATAGAATCATAAAATTGATCATTATTCGACCATCGATTGTGCCAAAGTAGTCATTAAAATGAGTCACCAACGGATTTAATTGAATTACCAGTCCATTTATCGACAAACGTTGAGAGGACGCGAGTGACTCACTGACGGAAAGAAAGCGATGACTAATATAGCGGTCGGTAAACAGATTTTGGAATAAACTGAACTACTCACGTAAAAATAAACAAAAAAAATCGTTCAGGAAAGAAAACTTAATATTTCGAGGTCTTCGACGCACATACCGAGTTACGCACTTTGGTATGTAACAGCGCCGTATCTGAAGAGCCGATTTATATTTTTGTTTACGTCGATCTTCGTGACGGTTCGGGAGTGAAGTGAATGATTCTTATGAATTTAATGTATTTTGACGCTAAAACTCGAGTTCTTCATTCAATTTCATTTGATTTCTATTCAACGAATTCGTCATCTGCAAGATTGTTGCCGAATACTATTCTACACGCGCGATGAAAAAAAATTACGCGTGTAGAATAATCTAACGTTGAGCTGATAAAAGTGGAGATTTTCCAGTGCTTAGTATATTAGTCGTCTAGAAAATTTGCGTATGTAGGATTGAGCAGTGGATTCAGTGCCGATAAAGTCGGTTCATCGACAAAGTCGATCAGTCGGTTATCATAAAACGGCGATCGATCAGAGCGACAAACTTTGACCATCGGACTGAAGTGTCGGCACTACAATTCGAAACCTCGATACTTGGTTTTGCTTATTTCATTTCGCAACTTTTTCAAAAAATGCCTCTACAATTCGCCATTCTTCAATAATTGATGTTTTATTGGTGACTTAGCGGTCAATATTGCAATGGACATCGACTGTGAAATTTTATTGAAGAGATTCCGCATCAATGCGGATCAATATCAGGTTTATCGAGTTTAGCAGACGCCAAAATCGTTGCATATTTTCTCGCTTCTGCCCGCTTTCGTGTCGTTAATATTGTCATTAGTCGTAAAGACCGTAGTTTTTTGAATCAAAAAAATGATGAATAATATAGTAAAATATTGATCAAGAATGGGATAATAATACCAACCGGCAAGAGCAGCATTTGTAGGCGCGGGTCTCGGTATTCCAAGTCCAAAGGAATTCATGTGACTGGGTGTGGAGCCGGGAAATCCTGGTGGTGGAAGTCGACTACGTTGGCCGAGAGCATTAGCCGTCATTGAGGCTTGTTGACCGGCTACGTTTTGACCTCCTGCGCTTTGCTGTTGCTGCTGTTGCTGTTGCTGCTGCGGTTGCTGTTGCTGCTGCTGCTGCTGCATCAAATTCTGTGGAAGACGAGAGAGCAGACTGTGCGACTGATGAAGAACGTGGAGATTCTGCAGGTGAGCCGCCTGTTGCTGAAGCTGCGCAAGATGAGCAACCTGATCAATGAGAAATGAAAGACAAACAAATGAAACCTTCGACTCGACAAAAAAGAGACAAAGATTATAGTTTCTTCAACAGGGTAACAAATATTCCCGAATAGTTTTCGCGACCGTAAAAACCACGAAAACGATCTTTGGATATTCGAATTTTTGTAGTAATTATTCTGATCATTATTTGGAAAACGTTCAGACCACAATCCACACATCCGACCCAAAGAGGGCTCCGATTTCAACGATATTCACGCGAGGAAATTAAACAGGAGAATCGTTCTCTCTGATTTACGATACCGCTACGTGGTGCATCGCTGTTTTCTCATCTACCGCCTCTCAATCACGCTGCCGCAACGCGATAACGCCGCTCACAAAATCGAAGAATTCTTGTTGAAATGTTCGGTGAACTTATTTTTTTATGGAATCTACGGAATCAGTATAGTGTAGGGAACATTTTGGTGCAAAATTTCGAACGTTATCTAATCGACAAGAGTCGAAAAATGTCTAACGAGAGCGCCTACGTTCCGTGCGGTGCCCATCGCCGTGAACATGCATGTTGAATTCCTCGATTTACAACGAGAATTTTATCTCATCGAAATAGTCGGTGACCGGTCCTGAAATTTTGCAGGCCTTTCGGGATGAATTGTGACTCTAACATATAAAAAATTAAGATACTTATCTGATACCGATGCTCATGAAAGGACTATCTTAAGACGAGAATTTCCATCGAGAATCGTTGCTAGTATTACCTGTGTGAAGTGCTGAGGCCCTAATGCCGCAAGGCCTTGTTGATGAACCCTATTCTGTTCCTCCCGATCCCTCTGCTGTTGTTGCTGATGATGCTGCTGCGCTTGTGCTTGCTGTTGTTGTTGCTGCTGCTGCTGCTGTTGCTGCTGCTGGAAGAGCCGCTGTTGCTGAAGTTGCATCTCATTCTCCATAAGCTCCGCAAGAGCTTTCTGCGTCTCGTGGAACGGATCGAATCCCAAATCATCGTCAGGTTTGATTTCCGCATTGAGGCTATTCGTCGTTCCGCTGGGTAGCACCTCACTCCCACCGTGTCCATTCTGTTTTATGTATTCACAGTTTTCTTGATTCTGTTGATTCTGTTCATAAGCAACTTATTTCAATGCCCACATTTTTCACGTTTATCGAACTAAAGATATACTGATATTTTTACAAATTAAGTCTCATTTTCGCATGGAAACGTTGGGGTTTGAAAATTCATACCTGCATAGCGAGCCTCTGCTGCAACGAATTTTGCTGAAAATCAGCCATAAATTTGGAGGCCGGCGAATTGACGACAACGTCGGGATCGAATCCTCGCGTTGCTTTCGAGGGACTCGAGGCATACTGTGAATTCAGATAATCCTCGTCGATGAAGTCTTCCGGATTGAAGGGCACGTTCGGTGATCCCGACGGACTTGGCTTTTTCGGCGCGTGAGTCGACGTCATTCGATACTTCTCCGGTTGGAAACCGAACGCCGCTTGCCAATCCTCACTCGAGTGTACGGAAGGCAGAGAATCCGGAATCGGCGGTAGACTCGTACTCGTCCAATCCAAATTCGAACTTGCTGTTTGTTTGTTTTTTTTTTTTTATTTTCAATATGCAAAGTTTAAAACTTCACGCTTGCAATGTCAACTATTTATAGTTAGAAGTTTATTATTGAAAATTCAAAAATTTCGGCTTTATGTTCGAAATTTTGCAGATTGCAGTTGGAAATCTGGCAGTTCGCAAATAAAAATTTGCAGTTTTACGTTTAAACTTATTAACGATAAGTTCGAACTGTAGGACACCCTTCGGATTCCGTATATTTAAATTGAATGTGCAGTTTAAAGTTCCAACAGCAGTTCAGTGGTCCAACTTTCTCGTTGAACTTTCAAAATGCAATTTAAAGTTCCAATTTAATAATTCGAAGTTCAAAATACGGTTAATCGTCTAAATTTGATAATTAAATCTTCAATAATTGGATTTTGGGGTGTAAAATTGGAGATATCTATTAGAAACTTGCCGGTCTGAGAGTGCGGTGGCATTGTGACGAGGGTCGAGACTTTCTGGAAGCTGTTAGAGCTGAAGAAACTGTTGTTGTCCGTTTGGAAGATGGAACGATGATTGAGTTGCATCTGTTGCGCAACTGTGCCGTTCGCGATGTTCGTTTGACATCCATGAAGTCCCGGTGGTGGACTTTGACGAGCGCCGAGTACAGCGCCATTTGTACTCGTTGTCTGTGACGAACCTAACCGAATGACAACAAGTAGCGTTTGAAACTTTCCACTACCGTAAGGAACACAGAAACGTAAAAAAAAGTAAACAGAAATCTATAAAAAAAAAAAAAAAAAAAAAAATTGTCGGACGCTATACACTACGGGTATATGGACAACGGAAATAACACAAACGACAATGAAATAATTAACAAAAATACTACAAGATCGTTCTTTGTAACGAACTCTCTTTATTTCGGCATAACTCGTTGGCAAATGGTTTTCGCTGTCAATAATAATACCAATAATCCATGAAAAGTCGCTTCTTTTTCAAAATAATAAAAAATAAAAAAAAAAAAAATTAAATATAATAAAACAATAAGAAAAAAGATCGCATCTTGAGAAAAAAAAAGAAAAAAAAAAAATGTAAAACAAAAAATCAAACGCGCAGCGTCGTGAATGAAAATAAAAATCAAAATAATATAACACAATATATTTTTTTTTCTTGAAACGACTTTCGTTATTCCTTAAGTATATGCTTCGACATGTCGCGCTTTCCTCGTTAGCGAGACTCGTTAACTATTCGAATTAAAAAAAATTTATAATTCTCTGTATAGTAAGAAAAAATCGATAATGAACGCGACGATAGCGACGACGATAAACTCACCCAATAGACCGGTAGGACTGTCATTGAGACGTTGACGCTGAAGATGCCGATGATGATGATGATGATGATCTTCGACACTACCGCCTAATCTGTCGGTCTGTTGATTGCTACTAGCGCTCGACGATTCCTCGGAACTGGATACCGTGCTCGCCGGTGTGCTGCCCTCGCGCTGATTATCGCTCTCGCTTTCCGATTGGCTTCTCTCGCCGTTTCGTTGAATCTGTTGCTGAATCTGAACGTCCGCGTTCGTTCCGCTACCCGCGAGACCGTTTATTTTCGCTTCCCTAACGGTCTCGACGATTTTATCGTCAATCTCGAGCTCTAGTTCCCCTTTTACGAGAGTCTGTTGAATCTGTTGCTGCTGACCGCTCTGATGAATTATCGAATTTTCCTGACTGTTCGACAAACTTTCCTGAATCCTGCAACGACCGTTTTGCCTCGTCGTCGTAGTCGTCGTTGTTGTCGTCATCGTTA
This sequence comes from Cryptus armator, assembly GCA_963971235.1. Classification (NCBI taxonomy): domain Eukaryota; kingdom Metazoa; phylum Arthropoda; class Insecta; order Hymenoptera; family Ichneumonidae; genus Cryptus; species Cryptus armator. Next base: position 24,171,269 of record OZ020233.1, read on the forward strand.
TCGTCGTTGGCGCTGCAGTAGTTGTTGTATCCTTGGCATTCCCTATATTCGTCGATTGCTGCGTCTCACTGCTCGACGTATCGCTATCGGAATTCGCGAAACCGCGGATTTCCTTCTGTTGACCATTTAACTGGCCGCTCGCGGGTCCGGAACTCTGTGACGATGATGTACTCGAAGATTCCGACCTCGAGGTCGTCCGGGTTACCGAATTAGCGCTACAGCTTCCGTCGCCGTTTCCAGTCACATTCGCTCCGTGCTTTTCCTTGTTCTGAGTATTTTTGTGCTTATTTCGCGCTGCCTGTGCCTTACTCTCGCTGTTGCTCTTCCCTCGCCGCGACGACGATGTCCCACTCTCACCTTTGTTGTTGTTGTTCTGTTGTGATGATTGTTGCGACGGCGGCACAACCGGTGGTGATGTTCCGTTTGACGATAACGCGGTTGACGCCGTCGCGCTACCGTTCGATATGACGACGACACTCGATGGCTGGGTACTCGGTTGCGTCGGTGGTGATGACTCTTTGCTGCTTGTCTGTATGTCTGGCAATTGCGAGAGAAACATTGTCGTCAAAATTGCATCGTATTTTTTTCATTTACGAAGAATTAAGCGAAATAAAAAAAGGATAAATATAATATAATACGCTGTGAAATCGGATTAATCGTCAAATCGTTAGAGAGCAATTTGCTTACTGTTCGTCTGACCGGGTTGTAACGAGGGCCACGCTTCTTTGACTTGAGACGTCGCCGTGCCGTTTTCCCGGACCGTTGTCCCCGTCACCGGAGGCGAAGGCGTTGGTTTGCTGGATAACAAAAAATTAATAACTGTATTTTATTCTTCGGTACTTCGATCCAATATCATGAAAATGAAAAATAACGAAGCGGCAGAGTTGCCGGAAGGCTTTTATAAATCGTTTAATCGAAATTTCTCGAAATCCGGCAAATTAATTTTTTTTCTTATTAAATACTTTGAAAAAACATGTAAAATTTTTGGAAATTATTGACCATCCGGAACTCGAGGAAATAAATTACGAAAAAAAATCCTTACGGATAAAAAAATCCTCACGGCGATAACTATCTGTCGTGAGAATTTGATTACTTTTTCAGTCGCAGTAAATGATTTTTTTTTGTACAAAAGTTAGATGTTTGATGATACATTTCGAAAAATTTTGAGGCGATTCACTATCCACTTCCGGAGTTAAAAAATCCTAAAGATCGTTTCATGCCGTTCTTAACGCTGTTAAGATGCGTCGACAGTCGCAACTCTTCACACGCGCGACTCGCGTCGCCTATCCCTTTCAGTCGAAATTTTTCATCCGCGTGATAATTATCTTAGGTGACTATTTTTCGAAACTTGGCATCCGATTGACTTGACCAATTGATCGTAATTTTTTCGAATTAGCAATGGTAATTCTATTTCGAATAAAACAATAAATGACAACAAGGTTTCCTCATTGGATGGACCAATTTACCGTTGTGTCGAGGAAGCATGAGCGTGCAACGATTGTACGAGCTTTCGCTCGTAGTCCTGGTGCTTCCCTTGATGCATCTCCTCCTTCGTAAACGACGCCTCCTGGTCACCGAGATCGTGCAAATACATGCAATCCGGCTTCGGACACGATTGGTTCCTCATAAAGTGTGAACAGTACTTGGTAGTGCCTAACGACGTTTTTATCGTTCTACCGTCCACCACGATGTTGTTCACCGCTTCGATCGCGCGTAACGCGTCCTCTTGGCGCTTCGGAAATTGTAAAAAGAAAAAAAAAAATTCACATCTTTATCGAGAAAATGTTATAGATATATATGTCATAAAAAGTAAATTAAAAAAATTATTTAACGGAATTCGGATGACCAACAATTGGAAAATCAAGTAATATAGTTTCTTATCTTTTTTTTTTTTTTTTTCAGAAACTATAATATGAATAAAATGATTATTTTATTATTTAAAGATTGAAAATAAAATTGTCGAAATTTATCGATTTTCTTGAATTTACCTGATAGGTAACGTAAGCCGATGCACTCGGGCCCTGGGAACCCGCGTACGATGTACTCTGATTGATCACAACTTTGTGTATCTTGCCGAATTTGCCAAAATACTCGTGCCTCTTCAGTACCTGGAATACTTGTCGTCAGTAGGATTATGATTTTCGCGTGTGCGTCGTGTTACAGATTTTCATTGATAACACACATAAAAAAACACAATTCAACATGGATAGAACGACACTGTTAAGGAAGTTGTGTCGCTTCGCGTTCGTTTCGCATAAGTTCGAGAAAAATGAGAAAAAATTGCAAATACTTCTCGAAGGTATAAAAATCTGAAAAAATTCATGCATATTAAAGATATTGAAAAGATTAATTTTGCACAATAATAATTCCAAAATGTTATTAACAAATTAATGAACAAAATTAATTGGTCAACAAATTTCTCGGAAACGTAACTTTTTTTTTTATGAAAATGATTCGTTCATTTTTCTGAATACGTAGGAATTTTTTCAGATTTTTCAATTTGCTTTGATACTTAATTTGGTATTAGACAATTTTTTTTCGATTTTTAGAAAGCCGACAAAAATGTATTTTCCCGGGTTAAGCGTCCTCTTCAGGACCTCTGAAGGCGAATTCAATGCGATCAGTCGCGATCGAGAATTCGCCTCGGTTTTTAAAATCATTCGCAGAAATTACATCTTAATTTTTTTTATAGTTCCGGTTGGTACAGTAGAAATTAAAAACTCCAATTAACGTTCTCTAAAAATTGCACGTTTGTCGCGAATTTTCGAAATATTAAAAAAATGAAAAACGTAAATATTTTTATATTCATATTCCTCGTTACCGCGGCGTTATCTTAGAGTCCGTCGACAAATTATTTCGTTGTTTTTTTTTTTTTTTTGTTAATTCATTATTTTAATTGCATTATTTTTTAATATAGCAATCAATGAAATTCCTCAGGAAACTCACGTCGGCATCGGCCAGTCGCATTGGCAGACCCACGACGAAGACAAGATTTTTCTGTACAACCCGCACGTTCGCCAGATGTTTACGATTCTCTGTGACGCGCTGCTTCCGCTGTTGATCCTTAAGCCTTTTTTCAGCCTTCAATCTGTATTTGTAAAGACACACATCGATTATGAAAAATAGTTTTATACCCGTTGCTTCGCTTTTAATCTGTTTGATGATTTCTCGTCTCTAACTTATTAACAATCGAATCGTAAAGTCCTTCGATATCTAATTCTAGAACTGCCGTACTGCCGCATTGCTTTCCCGGCATCACAAATATATAGGTTGCTAATCGGTTGGCCATCGAAAAAAAAAAAAAAAAAAAAAAAAAAAATAAAAGTTGCCAATAAAAAATAGTACAGTGTTTCCTCAGCATTATTGTGATGTTCGCAAAATCTTCTCTATGACAAAATACGATTAATCGTCGTCATCGCACCGTCTTACGAAAGATGTATAGATAAAAGAATTCTCTATGATTATATAATCCCTTTAAAATAATTTTTTTTTTTTTTTTACATTATTTGCTAATAATTTTTCTTCGAAAAGCTCTTTTGAAAATACGTACAAAATTTCAACCGGATAACTCGTCATTTGTTGCATTCGTAACAAATTCGAAAAATTGTAAATTTTGAATCGTCGAATTACATTTTTTTCTTTATCCCCTTATCCCGGGATCCTCTTTCACGAAAATCGCTATATCCCAAAAAATATTGGTATCGAAATATGGAAAAATACTCTTTGAAGTTCGCTATTGTTCTTCCAAATTTGCATTTATATTTTTAGGTCTTATCGAATCTTCGGGCGCTTCGTTGACCGAACGAAATTCAGCGAAAAATCTGAAAAAATGTCCAAATACACGTTGAAACCTCATTTATCGAATGGCGATACCAGAATTACGATATATTATACGATACCATATATATAGAGAACATTAAAATTGCCGTAATAGGTGAAAATATAAAAATGAGATGAGTCTTGACAAGTTTATTTGAAAAAAAAAAAAAAAAAAAAAAAACCGAATACTGTAATAATTGAAAGAAAATCGTTCGATATTTAACGATATAAAAGTTGAATCGTATTTTTCAAACATTCCATTACCAAGATAGGTGTGCGACTTTGAATGTAATAGAAGACTTTTGATTATTGGAATGATTGACCATTAGTTCGGATAATGGACGGTATTCCGTACCGAATATTGTACTGAATATTTCTCAACGGAGAAAATACATAATGATTTCTATTCTTATGGAGAAAATGGGTGAAAAAAAAATTGGGAACGATTAGGTCGGAAAAATAAAAATAAAACGAACGTTTTTGTTTTTTACGATTAATTTGATATTGATATCAATATCAAATTAATGGTAAAAAATGATTAACGATCGTTTCACGATTAATATCGTTATTTATTTTATTTTTATTTTCCCGACTTAATTTTCCGCAATTTTTTTTTTTTTTTTTTTTTTTTTTTAATATTAATTGATAAAAAAATCACCTGGATATTTCTTCTTTAGTGAGGGGCTTGAAATCGGCGGGGTTTTCAGAATAGGCCTTGCGGCAGGCGGGACACAGGCCATTCTCATCGGTGCGAATTCTGTGCCAACAGAAGCGGCAGATCTGATAGCCGCAAGTGCAGGGAAAGAAGTTTAGGTCGTCCACCTCAAGAGGTTCCATGCACAACGGGCATTCTGCCGCCTCGTCTCCGCTTTGATTCAATACCGACATCTTCTCGTCTCGCCGCAACGCAATCTTCGATTATCGATCCGACGATCGTCTCCGACTCTCTTGCGCACGACGCAAGCAAATTTTTCTTTGGGATTTGTTCTTAAAAAGAACAAAGAAAAAACAAAAGCTTCAAATTTAAAGGCCAATCGTCGAAACATGAACATTTTTTTTGGCGCTCCGATTAGACACCGTTGATTTGTACCTTTTCCAGAGTCCCGACGCGTACGAGTTGCCGATCGTTGGTAAACTGTAAAAAAACACGATAATCCTTTCTGTTTATTCGGGCAATTGGTTTTTTTTGTTTTTCTAATCACAAGCCGCAAATTAAAGAAAATTCTATCGACAGTGCAAAATTTTTTCAATCCTCGATGCCGGATATTCGTGTCACGGCGCAGCGACTGTCGAAATAACCTCAAAATTCAACATTAGCCACGAATTTTATCGAGAATTGTGTCAAGACATACATACAGTAAAAAAATGACCCGAAAAATGGACAATTACTAAAAACTTTTCGAAATTGTCGGAAATAAAGAAAACAGATCGCAAATGATATCGCATACAATTACAGCGAAATAATTATGTCTCTCGTTTCCGAGACCCCGCCACACTGCTGCGAAACGAAAATCCCGTCGGAATGAAAACCTTTTCCGTTGTACTCGACGAAACGAAACTTCGGAGTAAAGTTCGACAAGGAGGAAAAGAAAAAAAAAATAGGTCGTCGATCCACTCGGGAAAGTGTTTCGCGGAATTCTGACAGGAGCTGTCATACGTTCGTGACGCGACGAACAAAGGACGCGGAACACCTCGAGAGTTTACTCTCGTCTCTAGCCACGCACAACCTCTCTCCTCGCCGTCGAACGAAAAACCCGAGAGAAAATTTTTTAAATGATATTCTTCCTAAAGAACGAAAAAAAGATCCTCATCGAAATCTTCAGAATAAAAAGAAATAAAAAAAAAAGCCAATATAAAAAACAATTGTTCACTGTCACGAATTCGCCCGAGTGTATATTTTGTTTCCTCGTCTTTGCGCCTCGTGCGCGTCTTTATTCTCTTTAAATCGTGGGACCTATATCTCGCCCGTTAAACGCGATTTTGTCGAAACAGCTGTTGTGCGTAGGGTGGCGAGACTCGCGAGTCCTGTGGCCGAAACGTCAGAGAAGAGCCGGAGAGATAGGACCGCGAGTCGAGCGCGACGATCGCGCTCGATTGACGGAATAGAAAACAAAAAAAAATAAAAAAATTTACTTACAATTTTTACCTCTCGAACCAAAAAAAATCACTTCGAGCGAAAAAAAAGATTCGACGTTAAGAAAAGAAAAGAAAAAAATCGACGTTAAAAAAAGAAGAAAAAAAAATCACGTTCAATATTGTCCTTAAAAAAAAAAAGAATGAAATAATTGTCAAGTTTCGAGCGTTCGGTTGGACGCTATCGTAGTGAGCGCGGAGAATGTGACGCGAGAAGCTCGTGTGTGCGAAGGCGAGAGGACAGAAGTATAGGGACACGAGCCTATCGAATCTCCGTTCTCGTTTACGCTCGCAACACGCTCGATAGCTCGATCGCGCTCTGGCGTTCAAAGAGAAAAAAAAATCACGAGAAAGACACACCGATGCAGTGCGAATGAACGGAAGAAAGAGAGAACCACGGAGAAACACACTCGCGATTCTCGCTTAACATAATACGCGAAAGGTCCTTGCTACTTACTTCGTCGTTTTTCTCCCACTCACGAGTCATGCATTTCGACACACGCACGCACAGTGTTCGCCATTCCCTTGATTCGAGCCTTCGACTTGCATGAGAATCAGCGAATTAACGAGAATATCCCATTATTACGTTCAAATATCGCGAGTATTTCGACGAACTATGTGCAAAGTTAAAAAGCTGTGCTTAAAAATTTTCCGATACCATTCATTCGAATTATTTATTTTTTATTTTTTTCGGGGATTACGAGGGTGTTGCATTGAGATGGGGAAAAAAAAGAAATTTATCAAAGGGTTTAGGTTGAGCGATGAAGGATGGAGGGGTCAGCGGGAGGAGAAAGAACGAAACACACTTACAAGGGAGTAGGAGCGCTCAATCGCTACGAGCTCCACTCGTCTAGTTCGTTCTCCCCCCCCCCCCCCCCCCCCCCCCCCCCAATCTCTCTCTCTCTCTATCTCGCTCGCCCTCTTGGTCAGCCCGTGTTGGGTTCACAGCAGGTCCGAGGTGATTTTAACCTCAGCAGGAAGCTCCCTGAACATTTTTTCTTTCTCGTAATATCACGATTAATCGTTATCTACGGCCCCGTTGCCCTTCACCTTAATCCGTTCGTCAACCTGCGCGCACCCGTGAAAAACAATTATCACCGAAACGTTGTTTACTTACGTCTCGACTTTTCCACTACAAATTCTTTTACACAACTGGTTAATTTTCATGTCCGACTACATTTGCTACCAGCGCGCAACGCAAGACGCGCATAACCGGAAGTTACCATACCCTGCACCACGGTCTTATACACAGGTCGGGGCACTTCCGTACCTTCCCCATGCAGTCAGTTGTGCTCGAAATGAAGCCAATATGGCGACCAGTTCAGGCCGACTTATTATTATTATTAAGTTTGCGCATGCCCAGTGCGTTGTTTTCCAAATGTCGTTCAGTGATGATATTTTTGTCGAAAGTCAGTGGTAAGTTAACGTACATAACTTTAAACAATGTCGCGAAAACGTTTAGAGGAAGTCGGAAGTCGAAACGATAGAGAAAGTCGATATAACAGAGGTACAAACAAAAATGTAAACAAACTAAGTGCTGTGAAGAAAAAACAAGCTAAGTTCTATAGCAGTTAAGAAATAAGGCGTAATAAAATATTTATTTACACATTAAATAATGTTTTTTTTTCTTTTATTAGACCACTTGAAATCTTCCAATTCAATAAATACTTTTGTTTGTTTCCGCAATTTTCTATAGTAGTGATTCGATTAACTGCCAAATTTGAATTGGGCAACGTTTGCGCGCCGCGCGTGCGTAGAAAAACCGGCCTGAACTGGCCGCCATATTGGCTTCAATCGGAGCACACTTTTAGCAGGCTAGTTTCCAGACCTGTGTATAAGACCGTGCCCTGCACTTTCATAGGCTTCTCGCGAGCCGAAAATTCACGTTATGTAGAATGATTGAGACTATAAATTTTCATCGTCTTTGCAGTTTCGACGAATTTTGGGGAAATACTTGTTGTTATCTATTAGGAAAATAATTTTGAACATCCAATGATTTTTTGGAAAGGACACAGTTGCATGGGTGAGAAAAATAGATCGAAGGTTGCACGGAGACATTTGAATTTGCCGGTAAATCGGAAGTTAGACCTCCATATTGTATTGAGGAAATGCACAATTGCCAAAGCGCGGAAGCGAAAATTGCTGAAACAAGATGTAGCATTTACCGTTGGACTTTTGGTATTAGCAAGTGAGAACAGATGCTGTTCTGTCGGTATTGCTACGAAGAGAGAGATTGTGTCTCGCGAAGACAAGGCAAATATCGTACTTACCGACAATCGATTTTCCGAACACTGTTTTATCTACTGTACAATACGATAGAATTTATTTTTCGAGAGCTTTTTACCCGAAATACGGGAAACTTAGAAAAATTAAGCTTCGGGGGTTGAAGTTTTAGGTGGAACGTTGAAAGGGTCTGTAAAATCATCAAATGGCCTGAAATTGGAACCGTAGAAGGGAGAGGGCAATAGGCGCTTTTTAGTCGGCAGGTGAAAATGATGATTACGTTCAAACGACGTATAATTTCAGGAACCAATCAAATCGATCCGTCATTTTAACATAATCAGCATTTTCACGGCTGATTGGAAAGTCCGTAATATTTAAAAAAATAATATAAAAAAAATAATAATATATTTTAGCGCATGCGCAGGCGCGCGATCCACGGCAATTGGATAATCGAATAACCAACCGGAGTTCAACAGGAACTTCAGGATATATGTTTGAATAACAATTTCAAGAATATAGTAGAAAAAGAATATAATGTATCATCCGTTATGTATATAATATACTGACATACATATACATACATGTACATTGGGTAAGAACGATATAGTTAACGGGAATCCCGAGGAGATCACGATACAGCGAAACGCTTATGTTTCTTTGCTTTTTATTATTCAATTATTGTTTTTTTTTTTACTTCCATCTTAATCATCTTATATTTATATCGTTGCGTATTTACGCCAAAATCTTTCAAATTTTTCACGGACTACGAACTCTCAAATCAAAAACTTCAATAAAAATGATAATACGCGAATCGAATGAATCAAATACGTGATTTTTTTACCTTTCGTCAAGGAAATCGAACGAAGATTCCTCTTCGCATTATGAAAATACAAACTACAATTTTGATCCGCAAAAAAATACAAGTCTTTTGCATACTCGTGGAATTTTCAAGACTATAGAGAAAGGAAATTAAAAAAAAATTAAGTAAAAAATTACCTTTTAGAGAAAAAATGAAAATAATGAGAAATGTCCATTTTGTCGTTATAATAATCGAGATTTTCTTAAAATAAAGTTTAATAAAAATTTCTTGGATGCGAAAGAACCGATGATATGGATATCTCTTCTATGCCTTTCGTAAAACGTATTTAATAAACGCAAACATTTTCCGACTGAACATTTCAATTTTCTTTTTTAAGACTTTGCAGACGCGGAAATATAAATATCTATACATAAAGCTCACGATCGCATTAGAAATCGTTCATTTCGCATAACTTCGAGAAAAATGAGAGAGAATTGCAAACACTTTTCGATAGTATAAAAATTTGAAAAAATATATATTAAAGGTATTGAAAAGATTAATTTTGCATAATAATAATTCCAAAATGTAATTAACAAATTGATGAAAAAAAAAAAAAAAATTTTCAACAAATTTCTGGTAACTCAACTTTTTTTTAAAGAAAATGATTCGTTAATTTTTTCTGAATACATATGAATTTTTTCAGATTTTTAAATTCACTTTGAATTTTTTTTTTAATATGAAAAAAAATTGTGGAAAAACACAAAATTCAAATTAAACATTAAAATCAGAAAAAATTGTTACGTATTTAGAAAAATGAACGAATCATTTTCATAAAAAAAAAAAGTTGGGTTACCAGAAATTTGTTGAACAATTTTTTTTTTTTCATCAATTTGTTAATAACATTTTGGAATTATTATTATGCAAAATTAATCTTTTCAATACCTTTAATATGCATGAATTTTGTTGGCGAATTTTTTCAAATTTTTATATACTATCGAGAAGTGTTTGCAATTCTCTCTCATTTTTCTCGAAGTTATGCGAAATGAACACCACGCGCTCTATTTACCTTAATAACTTTATAGAAATAGAGTCCAAAACGACGTTACTTTGTCGCAGGATATCATTTTTTAAATTATTCAAAGCCGATAACTTACATTCACGCGCGCATCTCTTTTTTTTTCTTTTTTTTTTAACATTTAGTCGGTATCGCTGGTTTCGTCAGACATTTCGGAATCTCGTCCCTCGGTCGACGGATGAAAACCGAACGAATCGTTGCTCGTCGTCGTCGTAAATTGTCTCTTGAGAATGAGACTCTTGCGTGTGAGTCCCCAAAATCTTCGGGGTTTGAGATCATCGTGTACCGCAGTGAAGAGCCAACCAACGTGAAAGCCGCAACCCTTACAGCTCGCGATGGTCCACGCGTACCTTTGCCAAAAAAATTAAATTAAAATAAATAAGATTCACAGTAAATCCAAGTATCCTACAGTAATCGAATCATAGTATAGAAATATCAATGATCTATACGATGAAAATTGAAACTTCAATTCCTTTCAATCGCAGAGCCGTAAATTTTCTCAAAATTTCCAAAAAACCAACTAACAAATTTATTTTCAAGAGGTAAACCTCTCTGAATTTTTCTTTTTTTTTATCGATACGATATCGAGATTTTTCATAAGATTTGCAAACAGTTGAAATTTTCTGGATAATTTCACAGCTGCGATTTTCTCGCAGCAAATTAAAATGCTTCCGATCGTTGGATGAATATCGAATTTTTACAAAACACTTTTGTTCGATATTTCAAAACATTTTTCATCCTAATAACGATTAACAAACGTTTTCAACGAAATATCAAAAATTTCAAGAATTTTTTTTTTTTTTTTCATAAAAGGAAGATTTCCAGTATTGAAGAATTGGCAATAATTCGCCATAAAAATAACGATGCGTTGGTGATACAAATTAAGTAAATTACCCAGGAAACCAACTGCAAACAGTGGACGGTGGTTCACGATTAAGAACAATATTTTTTGCGTGATCGAGAGTAACAGTCTCGTGAATCGCTCCCGCGGGATTGCAATAAGCTGCTTGGAGACCTTCTTTGTTCATCGGTACAATGTCCGTGTGTTTGGCTATCAAAGCGCGACACGTGCTGCAAACGAAAGCTTTTCCTCCGATCTGAAAGAGAAAATAAAAATCGTCGATTAAACGGAATTAAAAGAAAAATAAAGGAATTGTTGAAATTTGTTTATAATAATGAAAACAAGCAAAAAAAATGTTTCTAACCATCGACAGAACCTTCGCCTCGTACTGGAGTCTCGAAATCGCGCAATCGTACTGCAAGAGAGCCATTTTCGCGGTGTCATTCATAATGAGATTGTTGGCGACCCAAAACGACAGTTCTACGGGATCTTCCGGTATATTGCTGCCCCCTGATAACAATGATAACTCTCATCAAATTTTTTTTATCATTCGGCGATTAAGATAGTTATATCGAGAGGCAGCGAAGGGGGTAGTAGTTTGGTAGCGCAGCGGTTCGCTGTATGCGCAAAAGGCGCCGTTCTGTTAGTAAGCGAATTCGCGTTTTGCTTTTAAATTGCTTCGTGTTTTCGTCAAATGTCCCGTGAGCCGTATGTTTTTTTAACTCAATAAAATCCTTATTTACTGACGAATACAATGCGCTATTCATATTTTCTGTATCTTTCATCTAAGTATTATAATTCTTGAGTTGAAGATGAATTCAGCTACACGGAGAGAAGGATTTACTAGAAATTACTATGTCATCTGGTAAAATTCGACGGTGGCGCCACCTATGACGAAAATACTCGATATTATGAGAATTTTTACCAGATTTATGGGGATTTTTACGATATCCTATGGTAAAAATTCGCATAGTTCTTGTAATTTTCAACAGGTGGCGCCATTGACTCCGCACTACCAGAAATGTATTATATTTTTTACTAGATATATGGTAAATTGTATCAGATCCTTGTCTCCGTGTACTTTTTCAGTGCGCGTTATGCCAAAAACGTTGATTTTCAGGATTCAATTTCCGTTTTTTGGTGGGCGGTGACTTGCGCTGATTTTCTGGGAACTTGAAGTTCAATATTTAAACTGAAGCATACTGCAGAATTAAGGTTTTGAGTTTAGAATGCCTTCCCGTTATAACTTAACCTTAATTCACTATTAGTAAAGACAATTAGGATCTCTAATTCTATTTTTTTAAGATGAAACGAGAAACTTTCTTGATTCGACGAATCCGAGATAATTGTGTATTTTCATTGCGAGTCGTCTAGAGTCGTATTGACGATATACCCAGGACGGCCACGGCGTTACCGCGGAATCCCGCCTCGATACCCTGTTCTCGGTGTGGAAATGAAACAAAAAAAAAAGAAAAATTACTTAATTTTTTTAACACTAACATTTTTTTTTTTTTTTTTTTTTTTACATTTGATAATTTTAACAATTACCGATAACACTATTAGTTTTGCAATCGACGCGGATTCAGCTACAAAATTGTACCTTTTACAATACGATATTAATTTCACTGCAACGATGAATAACGAGAAATAGTAATTTAGTTATTCACGCGAAACGATTGACACAATAGATTTTCGAAGCTTAAAAAAGTCGGGTAATGAAGTTTAGAAATAAACCTTAGAAACTTGAGAAATAAACTTTAGAGAGATGAGAAATTCGAGATATAAACTTTATAGAAATTGTATTGCTGTTGAATTCATCTCGATAACGAATAAAACAAAAAAAATCGTAATTTTGAAATTCGTTAGAAGCAATCGACCAGTGAAATAACAATTAATTCCGAATTTCTATATGCGAGGGTTTGACGAGTGAAAGGTAACTAAACCGATTTTTCTTTCGATTAATTATACGCGACGGACACAGAGACATAAAATGATTTTGTTCATTAATTCATAGCGATTTGAAAATCGATTATATATTTTTTTTTCTCATAACTATAAGTATGAAATAAATTGGTTTTTTTCTAATTGAAAGTAATACCGATTCAGACTCTTCAAAGAAAAAGTTTTTACAGAGTGTAGTTATTGAGAAAAAAATAAATAAACAGATTTTTCTCGGCTGTGAAGTCGAACTGTTACTCAACGTGAATGTCTACCTGTATTCGAGTTCTTTGGCCTCTTCCTCCGTCTTTGGAATCGTTCGCAAACGATCCAGGGAAGCAAGACGTTCCTCGAAGAACGGTGGACCCAATACTATCTCCGGCAGTATCTTCACATCGCCGACTACACGTCCGAGTGACTGACAAATTCAAATAAACATATTTATTTTTAAAATGTTCTCTTGTATTTTAATTTTGGTAAAATAATTCCTCAGTTTTGCGCGTCACAACTCGTTCAATGGAGCAACCGATTATATTTTCGACAAAAATTTTTAAGTAATCATGTCGCTTCGCCTTCATTTCGCATAAATTCGAGAAAAATGAGAGAAAATTTGCAAATTTCGATGGTATAAAAATCTGAAAAAATTCATGCATATTAAAGGCACTGAATATATTAATTTTGCATAATAATGATTCCAAAATGTTATTAATAAATCGATGAAAAAATTAATTTGTCAACAAATTTCTCGGGAATCCAACTTTTTTTTTTTTTAAATGAAAATTATGACTTTTTTTTTTTATGAAGTCTGTCTGTCGTCGTTAACATAATGTTGTGAGAATTATTGCGACACTCGTCGCAAGAGTCGCAATATTACTCACAGTTCTGATTCGCAGAATTTTGAATCTCTGCCGGCCTTTGGCTTTTATGCGAAATCCGTCGGGATCGCTATCCGAGAATTCGTAAATTTCGGCAGTCGTTCCGACGCGCGCGTCGTTCTTCAATAACGAGCGAACAACGCCGAACGTCCGATCCTTGTCGATGCAACCGCGCAACATGTTTATCACGTGAGCGCTGTACTCCACCATCGGTAAAGTTTGCTCCGGAAATAGTATAACCGATTTCTCGAAGAGAAGCGGCAGATTCACGTAAATTCCATTGTCCAGTAGAGTTCTTCCGCGGAGTACTTCCAAATCGGCTCCCAAATACTAAAAAAAACAAACAAACGATTAAATATTTTTCGAAATTTCCGTTTTAAAGGGTTAAACCCTTTTATCGGATTCATTTATCAGAATCTCACCGAATGGGAAGTCGCCAATGAAGAATCGAATGTCTGTCTGTCCGTCTGGTTTCCTGCAAAAGGATTACGAAAAAATTCCCTTTTTTTTACCAGTTATTCGTTAATACATTTCTTTTTTTTACAGCATATAACTTTTTCATTATTTACTTTTTTTTTTAATCGTTGCATTTTTTTATTTGACAAATCTGTAGACAAACAACTAATCATCATTTACCAAGTAGACGTTAAAAAAATGTTTTTTTCTTTTTTAACTTTTACATGAAATTATGGGAAATTGGCGAATCCCTAATTATTAGTCGTATAATACATCTGAATTTTCTGCAGTCATTCGTTAATTGATCTTCTCGTTTTTTTTTTTTTTTTTTGCAAAGCAAATGTTGCAAAGCGAAAAAAGTTCATCCGATGTAACGAAGAAAAAAAAAACATAAATAGGTAATAACAACAGAAACGTTGCAATATTTTTCCATCAGAGTTTTCGATTTTTCAACGGAGCGCTGCATCGTTGAGAATATTACGACAACACTGTTCATTCGTTAAATGCTAATCATAACGCAACGATTGGACAAATTTTCACCAATTCATAAGGCACCAATGAAAAAATGTTAAATCAACAGAATTAATTTTTTTTTTTTTTTTTTTTTCGTTGTTTACTTTGTAGAAGCAAAAAACATTGTTACATGCGAATACATTTAAAGAAATCTTGCGAATCGAATTTTCAATTAGTTTTTCTCATCTTCTCTGAGAGCCGCGATGATCAATGGGAAGCAATCATTTTTATTCGCTAAACAGCAAATCCTTCAATGAGATTTTTCCGTTGGTAACCGTCACTCAAAAACATCGGAAAAACATTTTTGCCGGTAGAAATAAAAACTGCATAAATTTATTTATCGATCGAAATTTGTTTTTTTATTTTTTCGAATTTCGAGAAAAATCTTATCGTCACGTAGAGATATTCGCGACAAAGTATATTTCACGATCGTACAAAATGCGGCAATCCCCCCGTTGATTTGTCGCGGCAATTAGGCGATAGAATCGATACGACAATCACCCATATAACCCGCGGCGAGCGGGGGGTCAAACAATAGACGGCATAACCTCCAAAATCTCGAATAAACGTTCGTAATTTAAAATGAACATGAAAACAAATTTTGTCGTACGGATTTTATGTAAAATAATTACCATCCGCATCGGTGGATTCATCCGACGATTCAACATCCGTGTCCATCGTCGCTCGCAAGTTTGCGTTAAATGCGCGATACAATGAGTTAAACATCTGCCATTTTCAGCCAGTTCTCAGTCACCTGACCCCGCATCGAAGGCTTGTCAAAATCAGCTGTAAAGCGGGCACGTAATTTTCTTAAAAAAATGCATCGATACGTCGGGGCAAACATTGTGCCCCTGTCGCAACGTTTCCACGTGAATCATTAATTTTTTCGTCGTATATCGTTTAAGTTTTACGGTACAAAAAGTTTAAAGAAAAAGTAAAAACGCTACGCGCAATTTCCAACATTTTATTATCATCAAAATTTTCCAAAGATGGCCGACAAAACGGGTACCAACAGAATGACCAATAGAACAAAAAAAAATATCTTTCACACTTGTGGGCAGAGAGGAAGAGGCGGGGGCGAGAGGGGGTATCGACGAAGCCTCGAAAAAACGTTTCCGAATAAACTTCTTTAACGGATTATTTTCGCTAACGGCGTCGTCGGCTTGTTCCCAAATTTCTCCCGGAAGCTCCCGAAAGTCCCCCTCATGAATAAACCATGCTGTGCTCTCTGAACTTGTCATCGGATATCCCTCGAATCGCTAATTCCGCCCGTTCAGCTCCAAACATTTTCTTTCTCGACCTCGCGTGATACCTAAATCCTGAAAAAAAATCATCAATGCCTGCGTCATCGGCGACAAAAAAAAACCTTCCAAAATGCTCACGCTTCGGATTACACGAAGCGGGGGAGAAAAAAAGAAGGTTCTCGCCACAGGGAGATTGTGAAAGCTGTGTTATACGTTAGGTATACAAAAACGATAAGAACAACCCAAACGAAAAGTATCGGTTCGTCTCTCTCGTGCCTCGCACGGCGTGGAGACCTCCGTCGTCCGAATTCACGTCGGTCGGCCACTCGTGGCTCGGTTTGTCTAGCACGACGACGCTCTCGTCGAGAGAGCGGATACGTTAACGCGGACGTGGAGCGGCACGCTTCTGGTGGCTCTGTTACAATTCACGATTACACACATCGGGACTTTACGGGGTTAACGCTCGTGTAAGATCGTGAAACTTCGTGAATGATTCTGGCGACTGATTGGCCGTCGACGGATGCCGCGTCGCGGAGCGGGGGAAACTTGCGCGTAGACGGAAGGGCGAATTGCGAGGTGGGGGTAGAGAGCCGCGAGTATCGTCCAACCGGGTTGTCCGGTAGTAGCGCGCGCCCGTCTGTATGTGGCGCGGCGTGGGGCCAGAAGGGACGAGATGGACGGGCAAGCGCGGCCGGAGAGTGCGACTAGGAGGCCGCGCACTACTCGGGAGGCAGGGAGGGCACGCGAGAGACCACGGAGGAGGCGCGCACACAGTTTTCAGTCGCCGTCGCCATTGCCAGGCTGGCCCGCCGCCGCGCTCTCGCATTCGTGACACTCACCTCGGTGTGCGCGGATACGATACAAAAAAAAAGAAAAAAAAAACGACTTAAACAAATTTATATACATTCGACGAAAAAAAAAAATCTCACACACGAAAAAAAAAAAAAAAAAAACAACATAGTCAATTGATAAAGAGTAACGGAAGGGACGAGCGAAAAAAAAACATTAAATATTGTTTCATTGAAGTATAAAAAAATATATTGTACGTCGTTTTGAAATCGGGTCTACGGTAGTCCGTTGTAACAGAGGACACGAGAATATCGGTATCGAAAGCGTTATTAATATAACTGCTAGAAGACAAGACGGGTGAGGGAGAGCGAGCGAGGCATAAAGGCACAAACGGGTGGGAGATATAGAACGAATCAACCGAGAAGCACAGGAGGATTAAATCGCGATTTCTAAACAAAAAATAAAATAAAATAACACGAAAAAAAAAATCGACGATTTTTTTTTGCCAAAGGAGAGGAGAGAAAAAAAACACGAAAACGACAGAGAAAACAAAAAAAAACATAAAAGAAACACGAGAGATACACCGAAAGCCCGTGTGGTGGGCTTGAGGAGTTAGGAGGGTCCCACCGATGCAGAGATATTGCACCGAGCTCACCGAAAGATTGTTGAAATCCCTTGACAAGGAGTACAATGTAAGTAACAAATGTGCGGCTGTCGAAGGACTTTGATTAAAAAAAAAAAACGCACAACGAAACTCCGAACCAGCAGCGGAAACGGGAGAACCGAACTCCTCGTCGCCGTCGTGGCCACTGCTCGTTTCTTGGCTCTCTTTGCCAACCCTCCCCCCCCTGCCCCCCACCCCCCACACCTCCCCTCGACTCACGCGTCTACAACATTTTATTCGACTATATGAAGCTTGGAAAAGACTGTATTTATAATGCAATTGTTAATTATACAACGATCTTTTTTTTTTTCAACAAACACGCGTTTTTCTGTAATTTTTTTTTTTTTTTCGTTTTCGCGTTATCGACGATATTTTGTTCGTTTTTTAAATTTTTCATTTTTGGGGTTCGGATTTTTTCAACGATCGCAATTTCTCTCCGTATGTAAAAGGCCTTTACGGGCTGTGTGCCGTTCTGTGTCCCACCCTCCCCCCCTTCGATACGCGGCCGCGGTACGTGCAACCGACGACGATGATGCTCCACCAGCAGCGCCGTGCGCGCTGCTTCGCACTCCGAGAACCGAACCCGCAAACGGCTATCGGGCCACTCTCGAAGCTCCGTGCGCGCTCACTTCGGTGCCTTTGCCTGGAAATTCTCACCAATACCAACCCGATATCACGGACCGTTACGTATTCCTATCTCTACCCTACATACACTCAACGTCGGATAAAACCCGTGACTCGGCGACTTCGTCTCTCTTCGTTCCGCTTCGCGCCTCCCGTCGGAGACGACGAAACGCGAGAGAGCGATAGAGAATGAGCGAACACGAGACACTATCATTTTTCGATGCTAATTTTTTTATTCCCTTAACTATGATTATTATTTTTTTAATTTTTTTTTCAAATTACTCCCATTAAAAATGTAACCATCATTCTAATCGTACAATGTTCCTTTTTTCTGGATGTTTCGGATTTCAGGAAAAACAACAAAAGTTCCATTTCTCGGTTTTTTTTTTACCATTATGAGTTTTTAAATTGGGTTTTTGTTCTTTTATATTTGTTGCGTGAGACAAAGATCCCTTTTCGGCTCATTTTCCTGGTTATCGCTCGTCATGTCTTCTAACATACGCGGTTTCCCTGACCAGACCCTATACACGCTATATACCTCGCCCCGTGCGTAACCTCGAAAAATTGCACGACGGCACCAATACTCAACGATGTCCACGTTTGTTCAGACTTTCGTGAAATATTAATGCGTAACAAGAGACTAATCTCCGACGATGCTATGCGTTTCTTTTATGACCCCCGTAGCAGATTTTTGTCATTTCATTTCAACCGATTTTTGTTTTTTTCCCTCAATTACTTTTTTTTTAGATCGAAACAATTGATATCGCAATCATTTACACGTTATTGCGACGCATTAGATTTTTCATTTTTCGAAGGTATTTTTGTTTTTTCGGTCTCCTAACGTCATGATTAGAGTAAATTCGGATATTTGCATAATTTTCTTACTTTATTTTTCAATTCTTTTTACGATAAATTCGGTTATTGGCAAATTGGCAAAGGGAGAAAAACGTTGATTTATCGATAATTCGAGACTCTGCAAATTTCGTCGAGATTGGGAACCTCGTTGATATATATCTTTCCCAAACATCGCTGTTACTCGGAATTCGTAATCATCGAAGGCAGCTTTTGGCTTTTGTTCCGTTTTACCTCCTTACAACGCGCCCGAAGGTCGTTCGAAACTCGTTAAAATCGTCGATGCTAACGAGAGTCTTCGTAGATTCTGTCAAACGACAAAATTCGCTTTATGTCGTCCGACGTTCGTTTCGAAGAAACGTTTTCGTACATCGCGACAAACGTAACATCTGGAACACGTTTTTTGTTATTTTCTTTCATCGTTTTGTGAATTAAATATTTCGTTTCGAGATTTTTCGATCATTATCTCGATGACGATTTTCCGTGATACAACAAATGTCGAAATTCGATGAAACTTCGAATTGTCGTTATCTCGATGAGGATTTTCCGTGATACAACAAATGTCGAAATTCGATGAAACTTCGAATTGTCGTTATCTCTATGAGGATTTTCCGTGATACAAAAAAATGTCGAAATTTCGATGAAACTTCGAATTGTCGGTTATCTCTCGAGAATTTCGTCGATGTATTATTTCGTCGAAGTTGCGTGAAATTTAATTAGTTCCCCAACGATGTTGAATAAGTTTTGCTTGGATAATTAACATTTGCAACTGCGGCAAAATCCTTCGAGGAACAAAGCTACGATGAATTTTGCAGAAACACAGCGATATACAGCGACGATAACAAAATTTGTTGGATTTTTCAGGTCGTCGACATGGGAGCTGTTGTGGATGTCATCACGGCCCTGGAGAAGACGACGATCACCAAAGAGGTGCTTGAGGTAACGCAATGCCTCTGAAAAATATTTTCAATAATTTTGATACTCGTTACGTCAGTCTAATTTACCGTTGAATCCTTGTTGCTTCGCAATAATTTTTTTCGATGCTTTTTTCTTCCATTCAATGTTCAATCGATCGAAGCGATACAAAAAGATACATTTTCTAAATTAAAAAAAGAAAAAAAAATAATATAATAATAATAATAATAATTTTATATTATTTTCTTGATTTTTATAAATTCAATTCAATTATATTTTCTTTCTTCAAAAATTCGAAAAAATCGAACGTTTATTAAATTTAATTGAATTTTTTTAATAAAATGAAATGAAATGAAATGAATACAAATTTTTTGAATTTTTAAATTAAAACCAAAATGTCTCTACGCGATATCGTTTACTTCTTTTATTCGAATAATTTATCGCGAGTTTAATACAAGATTCAGCGATCGTCGTTAATTCATTTAATTTCTTTTTTTCATTTTCACGACGAAATTTAATCGAATAGCGTTTACGAATACTTTGCCGCGAGAGAATTTATAGAAATAGAATATATATATTGAATTTTTAACAAAGTAACAATGAAAAGCCGAAAAACGTGTACGTCGTTCCGGAATTAAATACGAAAGATTATTTATTTCACACCTCGTGAATGGAAATTTTGTACAATTCTCGTGCGAAAAACTGTTTCTTAACTCGTGTGATTGCAATACTCGCCTTCGGCTCCGTCTGCAAATCTCACAATCGTCGGAAAAAGTTTTTTCGCACTTTTATCATAATCTACTATTTCTATAGGAATTATTTACTAACTTTATAAAATGATTTTTTAAAAACAGATCACAAGGCTTGGCAAATACATCAACGAGCTCCGTCGGAAGACGAACAATGATGCATTGGCAAAACGAGCAAAGGACCTGGTGCGCCGATGGAGGGACATGGTATTGCCGTCGGCTAACGCGACTCCACAGCCAACACCGGCGGACACAGCGCCGCAGGCTCTCAACGGGACGAAACCACAGAGCCCGGCGTTGCGGGGCCTCAAGCCCCACAGTCCTGCGATACGAAGTCTCAAGCCTCACAGTCCGGCACTCAAAGCTTTCAAGCCTCATAGTCCGCTAATTCGAGACTCAACTCCCCTCAAAGTAAGATAATACATCTCTTCGTCGTTCTTTGCCGAAATTTTCGGTAAAAACTCGAAAATCCTTTAGAAATTTTCTAGAAATAATCCAAAACATGCGGTTTTTTTTTGCTTTTTTCACTTTTAGCGCTTAAGGTCACTCGCTATCGCTTCGCATTAATTTCGCATAAGTTCGAGAAAAATGCGAGAAAATTCCAAATACTTCTCGACGGTATAAAATTCTGAAAAAATGTATGCATATTAAAGGTATTTAAAAGATTAATTTTTTCATCAATTTTTTAATAACATTTTGGAATTATTATTGTGGAAAATTAATCTTTTCAGTATCGTTAATATGCATGAATTTTTTCAGATTTTTATATCATCGAAAAGTATTTGCAATTTTCTATTATTTTTCTCGGAGTTATGCGAAATTAATGAGAAGCGACAGAACAATGACCGGCGGGATAGCTAAAAATAACTGGAATTTCCAAATTGTTACTCATTATTTTAAATCTTTTGTACGCAAATTCGATTGTCCTGTTAGTTTCGTCGTCGCGGATAACTTTTATTAGGGTTTCTTTGAGTAGACAGTTTCATACCTGATTTCGAGGTAAATACTTATTTCACTGGACAATGAATTTCTGAAAATTCCAGATATCTTACCTATCGAATTGCATTGTAAGGATACCGGCAACTCAAGGAAAAACCTTAATATATTATTAGTTATAAAGTAAATTTTGAATGGAAATCTTCAAGTGATAAAATGAACCGCAATTAATGATTTTTAACATAATTTGGGTAATAACAGCCACCTATTTTTTTTTATTTTTTTTTTCCTATATTAAGAGGACATTTCATGGCGACAAAAAAAAATTAACATATTTGTACAACAATTGCAGCGTTATTACACAAACTTTCCTTTTTTTTTTGAAAATGATTCGTTCATTTTTCCGAATACGTACGAATTTTTTCAATTTACTTTGAATTTTGTGTTTTTTTCACACATTTTTTCCATATAAAAAAAAAACAAATTCAAAGCAAATTGAAAAATCTGAAAAAATTCATACGTATTTAGAAAAATGAACGAATCATTTTCATAAAAAAAAAAAGTTGGGTTCCCGGGAAATTTGTTGAACAATTAATTTTTTCATCAATTTGTTAATAACATTTTGGAATTATTATTATGCAAAATTAATAACTTCAGTACCCTTAATATGTATGCATTTTTTCAGATTTTTATACCATCGACAAGTATTTGCAATTTTCTCTCATTTTTCTCGAACTTATAGAGTCTCAAAGAAACTTTTTACGTAATTGAATTTGTTAGTCGCGGAAAAATTCATTCGCTGGCTTCCGATTTTTATTCACTGGCGATTCATTCGCAGATTGACGTTTCCATTAATTTTTAATTTTTCGTTTCTCCAGTTAATTTCTTTCTTCAATTGAAAACCTAAAAAAACCCAATTAATCTATTTGTCGCATAAAATTCGCAATAGTAATCATAATTTCAAAATCTTGAATCCGCAATTTCGAAACTCTGAAGATTTATCGAGGAAAGGAGATACACTTCGCCGAATTGTCAAGTTAATCGACTCTAAAAAAAATTCAAAAAATTCTTAACACAGTTTTCCAAGAAAAAAAAAAAAAAAATGATTAAAAGTGAAAAAAAAATTTTATCGTCCCAATTCTTCGCTTTCGTTCGACTTGACAATTCCTCGTAGTCGAACCACCAATGAAATATCTCCAAAGACCTTAGAAAAACAATGCGCAATGCTCCACAGCAAGAACTTCGCAATTTCTAAACCGCCAGTAGCAGCTATCCGATTGCATTGAATCGTTGATCTCTCACGTACGACAGACGTAAATATGCGTCAATCATATTTAACCAATCGATATCTTCAAATGATCCGTTTAACTGTAAAATATAAAAAAAAAAAAAAAAATTGTACAATAAGCTTTACAACGGTGAAATCTGTATTTCTAAGATATTTCGAATAGAATTTTTAACACAATTGCCTCGGTACCGCGATTTCTTCCGTACGTGAGAGTTTAATTATCCCGAAGCAATCATTGTATCAATGCCGACAAATGTAAGATGAATTTAATAAATAAACGAAAAACCAGCAGGTGCCGAGTCCAGCGTCGTCGTTGCACAGCGAGCATTCGCGGTCGCCGAATCCAACGCCGACGAAGCAACAGCAGCAGAAGGCACCATCGACGCACGCTGCGCCACCGACGACAGCCGCGAATGCGACGAATCACAGGCCAAATTCGGACTTATCGCCGAAGTTGGGTCTCACCTCGGTGCACAATCACACGATCGAGGCGGTCCCGCGTACCCACAGTTCGAACAAACGTCTGCGAAAAGAGGAGTTAATACCGATAGATTCACCGCCGACACCGCCGATATCGTCAAAATCGCAAACGTCGTTGATTCGCGAATCGACGGATTCGTTGGCGTCGCGATTGGAACCGATCGCGAAGCGTCAGCGATTAAACGGCGAAACGTCGAGTTCGAGTCTCGGAAAGTTAACGGAATCGAGCGGAACGAACAACGCGTCGATCTCTCGCGTCGCGAGCGGAAACGGCTCGCGTTCGATAACGTTAAATCAGCAAGTGCCTATCCCCCGGGAAAGCGAGAAAGCGATCGAAAGATCAACCGATCAAAAGTTCAACGCTTCCATCCGCGATCAACCGGATGCGTTGAGCGTCGCGCCCGCGGGACCGAAAAAACGCGGTCGCAAGAAGGGCAGTAAGTCGCTGAAGAATCAGACACTGCCGGAGGATCGTGTGAAGGAAAAACTCGCCTCGATATCGCGGAATCCCAAGTTAAAAACGACCCAAGAATTGTTAGCCGATTTGCAAGCGCGCGGATCGAATACCGCGCTTTTCGGCGCGGGAACGACGACTCTCGCGAGCGGCGCGAGAAGCACGGAACCTCCGAGTACCGAGCAAATTTTGCGAAGCGCCGGAAACGATGATCGTCCCTTGTCGTCGCGTTTTTACCGCGCAAATCGGGAGAAGATGTCTTCCCTACGATCTTCGACTGGACGCGATGGTGGCGCCGCGAATTTCGCTGATTCCGCGAAGAGTCGAACGAAACTCAGCGGCGGTGATACCGGTAAGCGTTGGGAAGGCGCGAGAAAAACTGACGATGACGAAGACGACGATGACGACGAAGATCACGGCGACGATAAGGATGATTCCCGAAGGAAGGAACTCACCGTTGAGGAGATTCTCGCAAAACTACCGCCGCTCGATCGCGAGGCGATTAGTTGGAGCGATTGCGACGAGACAATCGACGACGACGAGGCGACGGAACGGGAGATAAGAAGGGAAGTAACGGAGGAAGACGTTGAGAGACTTCACGATGAGTGTGTCGAGGGACTAAACGGTAATTTTCAGGTGAAGATGAAAATTACGAGTGAAGATAACGATATGACGGTGGTGGTGGACGATACGGGAAACGTTAGGGTCGACGATATCAAAGCGTCGGACGATTGGAACGTCGCGAACGTTAATAAGAAGGGTGTTTACAGGAGATTAGGGACTAACGAAGACGATCGAGAGTTCCGGGAGTGGCATGAGATGCTCGCGAGGCCGAGTTACGAAGGTCAAACTCTCCACATATTGCCTTATGTTATCATCGATTAAGAAAAAAAAATCAACAACAACAACAACAACAACAAAACAAACGAAGAAACAGCTAAGTCGGTTCCGATTTCCTCTCTCGTTTCCGTCGTTATCTTTCGTCTTTTCCTAACAACGGTTGGCTAATTTTTATTTTTTTCTTTTTTTCGTATTATACACGATTTCTCGTATTCGCGGTTAATTATTTGACGATATTTTTCCTTTGGAGTTTTTTTTTTTTTTTTTTTTTTTTGCGCGGTGCATAGTTTCGAAATTGCGAGGAGATTATAGTCGAGGAATTCCCTTCGCGTTACTGTGGCGGAAATTTTGCTCTATTTTTTTGCTCCTCTGCCATTGGTCGTTTCGGTTGTTATCAACATCGCCACTAGGGGGCGCCACTCCCAACTTTGTTACGTCGATTGTTCTCTAACGCTTTGTACACGTCGCGGATATCAAGTGTATTTTTTTTGTTTCTCTTCCGGTTGTCAAAGTTTATTTTGTATAATCTCTTTTTCTATCGAATCGAGAGAATTCTTTACTCGAAAAAAAATTATTAAAAAAAAATAAAAAAAAAAAAAAAAACGAAAATGAAACACTTGTATTAGAATAATTATTCAGCGCGATATCGTCGTTATTTCTTTCTTGAGAATCTAATTTCGTTTACGATACGTTCAATGTGATCGTAGTGATTTAATGTCTCGGCGTTCTTTTTTTTTTCTGCACTATTGTTAAACTTTTTTTTTTTTTTTTTTTTTTTTTTTTTCCATACACGCCAAGCTGCGAAAAAGTAGTCGAGGAAAAATTGTGTTTCGTGAAAGTTGAAAATATGCTCTTGAAGAATGTTGACAATCTTTTTTGCTTTTTTTTTTCTGGGAGCGCAAGAAAAGCGAGAAAGAGAGGGAAAGTGAGAAATGCAATCCACGCGTGTGTTGGGATATGGTAATTTCATTTGTTAGCCTGATAAGTTCTGTTTCGACGTTCTCTTTTTAATTTTATTGCTATTTTCAATCTCTTTTTTTTCTTTAATTACTTTCGTTTCGTTCTTCCGTCTCGTATATTCTCGCCATGTAAATAATAGTTAACGCGCGGGATTTCGATAGCAACGGTACATTTTTTTTTTTTTTCTTTTTTTTTCCGTCTCCAAACGATGGCGACACGCGGAAAAGAGAAGAAAAAAAAAGTAAAAAAAAATTTATTAAAACGAATCCTACTATACTATAATATTAATTAATCCTGAAGATAATATTTTCGAGTTGTTTTTGGAATACGAGAGTGTCGAGACAGAAACGAGAGAGAGAGTGAGAGAGAGAGTATGTTAGCCGCGGAGAGTACTGCAAGCTTCGACGATACATTGAAAAAATCAGAAAATTATGAGAAAAGAAAAAAAGAAAAAAAAAATTACAGTCGAGAGAATTTCTTCCGAACTTCACGGTGCTTTTTTCTAATTTTCTTCGTGCGTTTGACCAATTGCATATACGGTATCGAAAAACCAAAAATTTCAGATCCACAATCCGCGGTGATCGTCATTTTCAAAAATCACTTTTTTTTATATATTTAGAGTTGTCTATTATATTTTTTTCTTCCGTTATCCAACATCCGGAAGGCGCGCGATCGAATTTCCGGTATCCGGAGAAAATCTCAGTAAATTTTGCATCTGAAAGATTTCTTTGGGAATTACATGATTCTTCGGAATTATGTTTAACCAATGAGAACGCGCCGCGCGCGTTCGGCCAATGAGGACGCGCCGGGACTCCCGCGCCATCTATCGATCGCTTATCCCATTGGTAGAACTTCAATAGATTGTTTTTTTTTCTTTTCTTTTTGTTTTTGTTTCTTTTGAATTTTTCCATCGTCTTTAGTTTGTTCTTTTCTTTGTTAATTATTCGAAAGATCGTTTAGCGAGCGCTTGCGAGGGCTTAGAGGGCGCTGGGTACGTCCGCGATAGATCGCGAGTGTTCGACAAAAGTCAGTTTTTCCTTTTTGTTTCGCGACGAAGACAGTCCAAGGTATTCTTTTTCTCCATAATCGAAAAATCATTATTCTCCATCGACCAAAGACTGGGAGTGAAAAAAAAGTCGTTTCAATCGCCGAATATCAAAGCCGCCGCCGACGGTGATGGCGCTAAACAAATCAATTGAAAATCTTTTTTCGTCTACTCTGAACTGAACTCTATATAATGTTTAAGCGATATCCCCGCATCTCTCGTATGTCTCGGTGTCAGAAAAATGTGCCGAAAAAAGAAAAATAAACGATTTCTTACAAATTTAAATTTACACCTCTCGTCTTACGAATTCGATACTTGGCGTTTTTTCTCTTTTCCCCCTTTCGTTAGTACTTCGTATTTAAAAAAAATTAAAACATTGCATTTTCTTTTTCGTTCTCCCTCTACGTGATAAAGGGTTTTTATATCGCAAAAAAAAAAAAAAAAAAAAAATGGGCTCTACACAAACACTTCGCGACGATGAAAAAAAAAAAAAAAAATTAAATTATCAACGAAAAATTTCGAGTAAACGCATATCCAAGTTGGAAGTCAGTACGTCTCCGCGGTTTTTGCCAAACAGCGGAAATGCCGAATGTGTATAAATGTTTCGCGTTAATTAATTATTATTACGTTAATACTTGTACACTATAGTTATAATTGTATCGCGACTGTATACTATCCGGATATCCGTATAACTCGTAAATCGTTTTGAGACGAAGACAAACAAGCAAAAATACAAGAAAAGAAACACATCACTCCGATCCGGTTTCAGTATCGAAGTTCCAGGACTTTAAACGAAAAAAAAAAAAAAAACAAAAAAACAAAAAAAAAACAAATGAAAGAAAAAATAAAAAAATACGAAAAAAAAAAAAAAAACAAATATTTGCAGCGAGGTGGAGACTGGACTCGTACTGTTAAATATCTCTTTGTCAAAGAGAAAAAGGAAAAAAAAACTCCCTTGCGTCGTGACGAGGAGAAAAAAAAAAAAACACTAAACGAGAAGCTCGAACTCGACAAACCCGTGCCTTTTGTGCCTCTAACATTTAATTACGATTTGGCAACAAAGGAGAGATAGCGTGCGTGTGCGAGAGTGCATATGCGTGTGTGTGTTGTGTGTGCATGTGCGTTATGCGGCAACAAAAAAAAGACCAAATTAGTTGAGCGGAAAGAAGATAATTTGAAATATCGATGGAAATGCGGAATGCGAGGGAAAAAAAAGCATATGCGGGAGAGAATGCGATTACCCTGTACGACAGAAAATAAAGAGATGCTGCAACAACCATAAAATATTTGTTTGAATTCAGCTGACGAATAAAAACTCGTGGGGGCTGCCCTCTGGTGAAAAATTATTGTTTTTGATAAATTATTTGGTTTCCCTATCACATCGAGACACTGTCAAAACGACTGTAAAACCGCCTCGTATGTAATAGAAGGTGAAATACCGCGGTTGGTAATAAAACCTGTAAAGAACTTTTTTCACGCATCGAAAGCGGATATCGCGAGAGCATTTTCAAATTCTGCACGTCGCGCACCAGTTTGCAGAGTCTATCGGCGATCGCGTCAGTTCCGGTACATCCAATTTCCGTTGTGCCATTTTTCATCGCGCGTTACTACGGTATACATCGTGAAAGCACGTGTTTCGACGCGAATTTCACCGCAAAAAAAGAAAAAGAAACATAAAAAAAACAATGATAAAAGTATAAATACTACAATAAAATGGAAAAAATCGAAGAAACCGAGAAAAAAGTGGTCGATACGGACGACGTTGATACGTTGAAGCGGGTCTACGGCAACGATGTCTCAAGGTAGGTGATTTTGTCTCCGAACAACATTGTTCGCAACAATTCGTAAAAATATTTTTTTCGATCGCATATTTACAAAGACGCTGCTGCATTTATCGAAATTTCGTAGTTATTTAAGCGAATCTGATATAACGAAGAAAAAAACAAAGACGGGTGCGTTTCTGATATCGAATAACGAACATTTTCAACAATGTGAACAACGCTACAAAGCTCACCTCGACATTTCGCGAGAAAAAAAAGAAACGAAAATCGTCGAGACGCCAGAAGAACCGCCTGGACAATGCTACAATTTGCCCGGTATAAAAAAAAACGTTAGCATCAAAAACTCGGACGATATTTTTTTACTTAGCGGTTTCATTTTTTTAGCGGATTTTCAAGTCATTGATAACGACGATCAGCCATTCGAGAATCAGAAAAAACCGTTTGACATGGCGAAAAAAGCGCCTTTGAAGTGCGAGACGCAGAGCGCCGCAATTGTTACGGTAGACGATATTTCGTTCGAAGAAAGCTTCAAAAATCATATCGATTGGTTGACTATATCGAAGGAGGAGCCACGTGGCGTTCCAACAGAATGGGACTACGATGCGATGTTTTCATTAATGATGAATTCGTCAAAGAATCTCGTAGACGCAACGAAGTACAAGAGTTGTTTGGAAGTGATAAAACCCATTCTCATGAAGTTCTATCGACAGCATAAAAAATTTAAATACGTCGCAAAGCTGAAAAGTATTTTGATGTCCAACAAACTGAAAGACAAAAAAACTCCATCATCAGTTTCGTTGCACGTCTTTATGACGTACATTAGCGAAATCTGCGCTAGGGTCATTCCCGTGGCTTTGTTTGGTAACAACCGAAACGAGAAGAAAGCAAGGAGAGTCTTGAAAGAATACTATCTTGCGCCATTCGGAGAAAAAATTTGCTTCAACTCTTTCCTTCAAAGAGTGAACGTGAGTTATGAATTTTTATCCATTATCGATTGAGCGGCAATCGTTCTACATTATCGACTATTCTTTGGCTATTAATTATTTTTTTATTTACTTATTTATTTACGATAAACGGACGGACGGATTGTAGATTATAGAAATTATCCGAATGACGATTCGTTTCATGCAAATTTTCGATTATCTAAACGAGTATACAGTTGCGCGATGTAATTAATATTTTTTCTTACGAAGAAAAGGAAATTTCTTCGTTGTCTATCGGATTTCTCTTGCATTTTGATGATGCAACTTTTTTTGGTAAAACGATTGTCGGATTCGGCGCGAAATACCGAGCTTCCGGTGTAATATGAATAAAAGAACTTTGCGTTTTTTCACAAAGAAATAGACAAAAACTTAACATTTAAGAGAAGCATTTTTCCGTCGATAAAGGTTTTCCGTCGAGTATATTAGAAACTTTTACTTTACTCACTTTACTCACTCACAAAATCTCCATTATCACACCGAGTGAAATAATAATAGATTGTGATACTGGTACGGGAAAGCGGGTATTCCCCGAAGTTTAGGAAGCGGCGCGCGAGAGAAGGCGAGAAGGCGTAAATTAATATTTTCACAAAGGAAAGAAATTATATTTTAAATATCAAAAAATGTATTATAGATCACGTGCGTCACTTGGCTTCGACCGATAGAAGATGAAGCTACGCGTTGGTCGGTTTACGCAGAAGTCAGCAAATGGATGTTCGAGTATTACTTCAGCGTAGTATTGAAAAGTGTATTCCTAATACGCAATCCTCCTGGCAGCAATCAAAAACAATTTTTGCTTCACGAGAACTGGACGACCGATCGACGCAAGTACATTCAGGACATGAAAAAAAACGAGACTATTGTCCAGATTCCAGATTCGAATATTCCGAAATCGAAGCCTCCGGGATACTTAGCGGTGGTTCCCGACCCGCAAACGGGTATACGTCCGATATACTCATCGCTCATGACGAAGTAAGTTTTTTGATAGATTAATTATGATTGGTGTTTCAAAAACTGCTGGCAAATAATTCATTTAAAACAACAAATTACGGGCGTAAATTCACATCCGAAAAAAAAGTACGAAATATTCAGTATTTCTAAAATAATGAAAAACAATCAATTAGGAGCGCCAAAAATGAAGATATTGAATATAAAGAAAAATGTTTCGCGTTCCTTATCGGCAGCTAGGATTGTATTAATAATTGCCTCAATAATTTGAATAATTGCGCAGCTACACGGGGAGAAAGATCTCCTAGAAATTACTATGTCATCTGGTAAAATTCGATGATGGCGCCACCTATGACGAAAATACACGATATTATGAGAATTTTTACTACATTTATGGGGATTTTTACCATATATGGTAAAAATGCGGATAGTTCTCATAATTGTCAACAGGGGGCGTCATTGACTCCGCACTACCAGAAATTTACGATATTTTTTACTAGATATATGGTAAATTGTATCAGATTCTTCTCTGCGTGT
The DNA here is from genome assembly GCA_963971235.1 of Cryptus armator. Lineage (NCBI taxonomy): Eukaryota > Metazoa > Arthropoda > Insecta > Hymenoptera > Ichneumonidae > Cryptus > Cryptus armator. The sequence goes on from OZ020233.1 coordinate 24,202,027, forward strand.
AGTCACAGTTGCTGAAGTAACGGTAAGGCAATGGTCTGTTTGGTTGTTTCCTCGTCGTGGAAAGAAAGTCGTGTTCAAGTTATTTTTTTATGTATAGCATCAAAGTGCCTTCGCATTTGCAGACAAGAACGCTAGGATAACGATTCTGCAAAAGATTCTCTATTATCTTAAATCGTGTCAATCTATTGAATAAATGTTTGTTATTTTGTTGTTGGAACTTCATGACATAATGTTGAAATAGTTTAAACTGAGTATATAATTCAAGTTTTCCGCGATTAGGAACTCTGCCGAAAGCAAGGAACTTGAACTATTGAAGACACTGCTTCATCAACTATACTATGAAAAGCATGAATATACAAGCGTTACTGATTTACGCCGCATCTTGAAATCGCGTATAAATCAATATGATGAACAAAACGAGTATCGTTGGCGAGTAGTTGCTTTCGATATACAGGACGCGTTTGGATCTATTAATCAAGGTAATGAGTCGATCATGATACCTACGATTTTTTTCACGCACTGTCCCATATAACATATAATTTTAAGAAAAAAAAAAAGCAATACGCGAATGAATATGTATGCAAACATTTTTTTTTTTCCATTTTTTCATTTTTTTCATGATTATTAACTTCTCTGTTTTATTTGCCGCAACGAAAAAAGTTCGAAATCCGAAATAACGCACTGCTATTGATTTTACAAAAATGTTGTATTTCTATTACAGCTAAATTGTTCGACATTGTAAATGGCATGATTAACGAGATCCCTCATGATACGATGGTCACAAAGTGGTATGCAGTCTTATCGCGGCCGGAAGTCGGGACCGAGCCGGAAGTCTACTATACACAGGGCTTCACTGGTTTTTCCGAACCGGCTATTCTTCGAAAGGTTTCATTGATCACACCTATGGACGGCCCGGAGTTTCCTCCCGAGACTATGGAAAAAGAAACGGCGCGTACTTGCATCAAGAATTTCATCTTCAATCAGAAGGTATGTATTCATAGATGGACCATAGCGTATTCCTAATAAGACAAGAGGTTCTGTCGAGAAGCCGTAGTGAAGGTACAGTACAACCCTCGTATTCTTAACTCCTCTTAACTCAATCGCTCCCTTATTTCAACTCGTTACCATGGCAACGATTTCTCCTAACTGCATTTCTCCTGAGTTCGTTCGCTTCATCAAAAGCGGTATCTGCGGACGCGTATACCCCTCGTTACCCCTACTTGCAGCAACTAACCGGAAGTAGGGACGGTACGGGAAATGCAGAAATGGGGGGGGGGGGGGGGGTGTCCGGTCCCGACGAGTACAGTAGGCAATCAGATAAGTTGAAGATTCGGGAAATCAGCCAATTAGGCGCCATAAGATAAGTTGAATATCCTAATACCTGCTGGAGTACCTGCCCACTGTCTCTTCCGCTGGAAAAATGTCCCTTTCCGCCGCGTTCCCTCTCCGTCACACAAATTGAAGTAACGATTCTATTGGTCGGTATGAAAAGGGAAGGAGCGCGCCGTTGCCTCGCCGAGCAGGTAGAAGGACCCGGTGAAGGGTCGGAATTCAACTTGATGGTATTTTCTTCAACTTACCTGATGGTTGGAATTACCTGAGTTGGAAATACGCGGTCGTCTACTGTACTGTATATTCTATATATCCCATAATCTATGATATCTTCCGAATGAGAGAAAGTACCGCTGCAAACATATCACTTTTGCCGGCGAATTATTTATTCTGTCAGCGCGCGCATTAGTTTCGTACTGCGAAATGAAATAACGAATTCGTATGAAACAGTTTCAGTTGGATGAAAAGGTTTACTCGCTGAAACAAGGTGTTCTCGAAGGATTCCCGTTGTCGCCAATATTATCCGAGATCTACTACGGAACATTGAAAGATCAGGCTTTTCATAGCTTCATACAATCCAATACGTTGTTCAGATTCGCCGATAGTTTTCTGTTCATATCAGAGAACAATGATACCGCAAAAAAGTTTGTTTAGTAATCTGTACTTCCTTCGATTTTTCAGCTTCATGATGTGTATCTATCTTGCAAATTATGTATCTTCTAGGCTCTTGGAATTCATTAGCAATCGTATTCCGGAATACGATTGCTGCGTCGAAAAATCGACGATACAGTCAAACGTGAGATCGTCATTTTGCAAAGAAACGAAGTCGATTACTTATCTTGGTTATCGCATAGACGGAAAGACGCTCGACACGCTTCCGGAGTTTGAGGGAAAGTCGGATTGTTATTCGCCAAAGGTGCCTCCAACATTATCGAATCCGATAGAGTAAGTGCAGAGCGAAGTACAAAGAGACCGCCTAATATCCAATGTTGAGTGTTGATAGTTATTTTTCAACTACAGATGGTTCTCTCAAGAAGTAAAGAAGATCAGGTTCCCCAAACTGAACGGAATCGTACTGAGCGCCATTGGCAATAAGGTAGACGCATTGGCTACGAATGCAAGGGAAGCGGGTTACACGATGGCCTCAAGATGTGCAGTTCTTATCCCGGCGATATTCCAGGAGATAAGCTGCGGAATGAAGATCAAGATTATGAAAGAGATTGAATCTGCTGTTGTGATGCTGGCGCTCATTTACACGAGGCATTTGGATGGTACATGCATGATAAAACAACAATGTTAACGTTTTGGATGAATTATGTAATTTGTAGCGCTTTTCTCGTTCTTCAGAAAAATCGAAGTATGCTACAGCAAGGATTCGTGTGTCGATTTGGAAAGCGTTCTCCGAAGTCTTCGCCAAGTACGGAAACCTGCGAAGGTCCTTCTGCAAGGATATCAAACACAAGCTGGAATTCTCTAAGAGGTGGTAGACAAACCCCCATAACTATACTATAAACGATATATTACTATAATATATAAACCCCCATACTATAAACGAAATATTACGATTTTTGAAGAAATACTCAGTGTTACAACAGATAATTAAATCACAGAAAGTTCAAACATAATAAAACGTTACTTTGCGATTAATTATCTAAAAATACAATTAAAATAAAGTTGCAAATTTAAAATCAATTGAAATGTCGCATGTCTTTATTGAAAAACGCCACTTTTCCTACGCTTAACTTTTTTTTTTGTATCAAGGTATCGCGTTTTCGGATTATCATCTGGAAAAATTACTTTAAACATTTTTTGAAAGCGACGATTTTGTTAGTAATATTAAATTGTATTCTTTCGAAGTTGTTGCTTCCCACGATGTTTTTTGGATATTCTTGTTAAGTTCGATATTATTTTGTGTTAAGATGGGTGGATATAGCGATCGGGAATGGATTAGAGTCATGAATACGAAAGGTAGTCAGCCGAATAAATAGGAACAAAGAACTTTATTCAATATTAAGGAAGTAATTAATGATGGTTACAAAAGAGAACGTTCAGTTTAACGAAGTTTATCTCGGTATCGCTCGGTTTTACGCTCGTGTTCGGGATCGCGACGTGTCGCTCATGTACGCTACCGATTTTCGATCGTTCACACTCACGCTCGACGCTATTCTACGCTCGGTGTCTCGCGACTCACTCTTTCGCTGACTCTCATTTCCCTCGATTTCCCTCGCGTCTCTGGCTTTCTGCCCGCGTTCGCTCGTGATTGGTTAGACGCGTACGCTGCGGTCGTCGCTTGTATGAACATTCATTTTCTCTCTATATGATATTTTGCAATATCGCGACGCGCGTTATCATGCTGTTGTTCGATTTCTCATACAATAGCTTTTATTACATATTCCACGATGTGCCTAATGTGTTACGCAATATAAGATTAATTTTCTCGACAAAGAGAAAAAAAAACTTCGTTTCTCCAGATCTTTGACTGAGTACCATCGGTCGAGCTGTTTTTGAGACCGCTACGGAATAGTTTTCAGTAGATGGCGCCGCACTGAACGTTCCGAGCAGATGTTCCGAAACGAAACAATTTTCTAACCTCAAACCTTGTAATTTTTTCCAAATATGAATGATTTGGCGTGGGCTAACGATGAAAGAGAAATCAACATACCCCAAAAGTCGTCGAAAATTGGTCTGTTTCTTATTGGCTTGACAGGTTAGTCGTTTTATGTCATTTCTACGATGAAAATACGAAAAATTTACGCGATACTCGTAGCGCACCTCATAGTTGTAGAATCATTTTTTCGTCAACTTTGTCGCGTTATCCGAACTCAAATTGTTACATATTTAATATTTATTTGTTTATTTATTTATTTTACTTAACGGACGAATCCTTTACAGTATTACGAAAAAAAAAAAAAAAAATTATTTGGCACGAAATTACGATATTAATATCGTTTTTTGTTGTTCCCCTCAAATTTTCCGTCTTAAACTTTTTTTTTTATTGCGTAATCTACAAAAAAACAAATTCAAAATCTATATTTTGTTGCACAGGAGGAATCGGCGCAGCGCTTAGCGTAATCTGTGTGCCCTTCGTCAGTCCCGCCTTAAGACGTATTTGTTTACCGTACGTTCCGGCGACGACGCAGCAAGTTGAAAATGTTCTGTTGGCGTTGAGAGGTCGTTCCGGATCTCTCATTGATTTGGGTAGCGGAGATGGGCGATTGGTTTGTGATAAAACTTTTAACGGATAAAAACAAAAATGTTGGATATTTGTAAATTTTTTTTTTTTTTTTTTTTTTTTTTTTTTTTTTTTTTTTTTTTTTTTTCAGGTCTTCGCCGCTGCAAAAAATGGCTTTGCAGCGAGTGGAGTGGAGCTCAACGCTTGGCTTGTACTGTACTCAAAAGTTTCCTCGTTCATTCAAGGATTATCGTCAAAAGCAAAGTTTCACAGACGAGATCTTTGGAAATTTCATCTTGGAACGTACGACAACGTTATTATATTTGGAGTCGAACAAATGGTATTACAAATTTTTTAGATAAAAGGATCTTTGAGGCTTTCAATCCTTTGCTCATTCATTCAAACTAATACACGATAGAATTCCGCACGTTTCGTGCGCTGAAAACTGACAACAATAGTTTCGACATATTTTTGAGATAAAACTTTAAACACCAATTTTTTATAACAAATAAAGCGAATAACAGCGATTTCTGCGTCTCAATGGAATGCCGAACGGTTAAACTTAATTTTGAAAAAAGTTGAACAGTAAGGGATTCTGAAACTGGCGATTGAGTGGTAATCCTTCGACCTTTAAATTTTTCTCGGAATTTGATACGTCTGTAACGTAATCGAATTAAAATGTACTTATAGATGGAAGAACTGGAAGAAAAATTCATGACGGAGCTTCGACAAGACTGCAGGATCGTCGCGTGTAGATTCCCACTGCCAAACTTAAAGCCGCTAAAAATGATCGGCGAGGGTGTGGACACCGTCTGGGTCTACGCGATATCGTCTCAAAATTCTCACTCGCCTTAGGGGCCTTAGAAGTTCAACTCGTCGCAATCTTCCCGGATACGGCGATCATGTAAAAATGTATATAATATACATATTTATCCCATATTTCCAGTCTTTTTCTATAGTCTGCAATGGTTCATCAAACATCTCGCAATTTCTTTCCACATCATAATATCTTATATTTTTTTATTATACGTATAAAAAAAATTAACAGTAATTAAATCCTATCATTGCATCGTAATATAGTAAATATACGTTAATTAAAAAAACGTATAGACGACGTCCTTTTATCCCGTTGGCGTCTCGTGAGCCATCGGTCCGTTAAGGGTCCGTTAAGATCATCAGGAAGAATGCTGTCTCGTTGCTTAGAATTATCAATGATTTTTGCAGATTTAAATTCGTTATAAATACGGCGGCTGTAGCGAGTCGTCGAGACCAACGATTATTAAACTTTTTTTTATTGTACAATCCGTGAAGGGAAAGATATAGCAATGTTGGCCAATTCACATTAAACAATACCTACTTAAGGTAGTTATGTCGCTTCGCGTTCATTTCGCATAAGTTCGAGAAATCGATTGAGAGGAAACTAATTGCGATCATTTTTATGAATAACTTTGCAAAGTATCTTCCTATGAAGGAAATTAAATTTTACTGCCGGCAAATGAAAAAAAAAAAAAAAAAGTATGAATTTTACTCTCGAAACACTTGTTTCGTATCATCTTTGTCTCTCGCACAGTGACTACCGCATTCAGCGGAGTCCCTCTCGCGTGCCATCTTCACATTACCTTAAGGTGATGTGAAACTTGTATAAGTGCGAGAGAGATAGCGTGATCGGCGCTCTCGGCGGAGCGAGAGAGACATACTGAGAATATGTTTCACATCACGTTAAAGTATTGTGAAACTTGTATAAATGCGAGAGAGACAGAGCTGCTACTCGTTAGATCCTTAAATTCTCGGTCACGCTTGGTCTTTCGGATTAAAGGGTGAGAACGTAGCTCTTCAGAATTGTTTCACGGAGGGCAACGTTCTCGTCTTTTTTTTCATAAAACCATCTTAGGCAGAGAAATTTAGATTACAGTTTTTGTTACCGACCGAGTAGTATCACTTTACCTTAAACTGTTTCAGGACAGATGCTTACGAAGCGGAAAAAAAAAAAAAGAAAACAGGAACAAGTTAGTGGGAAGAAACGAAGAGTTGACCGACGAGATTGGCAGCGCCAATGGCGGGAATGCAGAGATGAAGTACAATGGATATCAGAGTGGCTTCGCCCTTTTTGCAGAGAATCACCAGATGCAACAGACTCGGCAAGGTAAATACGTATATCATACCGCTGAGAGCTCCCGTGTATCTGATAACCGTCCCAATGTGGGGCATAAATCTCGCAAACAATACGCAAATCATGAGCACAAAAAGATTTACGATAATGACGTTGATGATCGATCGATTGGCGACCGGTGAAACGACGGACAGCAAGCGAATGCGTAGCATGTAATTGATTAACGGATAGACGGTGAGCAATTGAAAGAGTAAAACTATTCGCGCGCCGACGGTGAGGGCGTCCCATTTTTGAAAATTGTTCAAGAAATTCTGCAACGGAAAGAAACAAAAAAATAAACGTTTCGATGAATTTTTGGCGAGAGAATCTTTTCGCAAAGATACAATCGATACGATTGCAAAGATTTAATTGGGTTACTCACGTCTTCGATGCACAATTTGGATAGAGGAAAACTTATGTAGAACGTTGCACCGACCGCGAAATAAGTTAACGTCACCAGAGTGTAGGCTATCGTCAAATCGCGACCCTGAAAAAAATCGAAATGAAATAATATATCGTCGAAGAATACATTTTTACTATAAATTTTCGTTAATCTGCCGTCACGTAACTTTGTTTCATCTAAAATATACATATTTTCAAAAATATTTTTATGTCAACGTAAATATTCAAAATATCGCAAATAATCGAAAAATCACATTCCGGAAAAATTTCGAAAAGGTAGTTATGTCGCTTCGCGTTCATTTCCCATAAGTTCCAAAAATCTGTATATATATTTTTTTTTTAGTGATTATTAAAATTTGTTTTGTCGAACAACGAATTCGACTTCTTCGCGATTAACGAATTCTCAGTCTACTTACGTTTTTACTCTGATCGCGATTGTGCTGCATTATCGTGATGATGATATTGTGAATGAAGAACGACATGGCAAGCATTCCCGTGAGTGCGGGAAATGTTGACTGAAGTTTCCAGCTGTTTTCCCATGCAACGCTCGACATGTTGATACCCCAATTTGCCGATTTTGCCAATACAAAACCAACGAGATAAACTATCGCTGCAGTGCCTGTTGAATTGTCTCAAAATTATCGCATATCTTTGCCGATGTTTGTTCGACTCGTTTTTATACGATTTTTAACATCACGTGCGCAGAAAGTAGCGCTTTCCGTAACAGTTTTGCGGGTCGAAAGTTATCAATTTCATGCCGCAGTGAAAGTTAGGACCGCGCATGCGCAGTACCCAATTAGAAAGAAGAAGAAGAAGAAGATTGACCGCTTTCACCTCGCGAAACTGCGACGGAAAGCACAAGTTTCCAGGCAATTGATGTAAAAACTGTGATGTGTGACAAGAGTCGAAAGTTGATGAATGCGCAACATACTATTCTGCTACTCACCGAGCGAATTGAATTTCGTGAAGAACGTCGTGGTGTTAAAATTGAGAAGCGGAAATATAACGACCGCGAGAAAAATCGGTACGGTTTTGTAGAGATCCCAAACAGGACCGAGATTGTCATAGGAACGATCGCTCGGTATCGGTTCACCGGTATAATTCAACATTTCTTCCCTCGGACACAGAACTGCAAAAAAGACAATTCATGATTGAAAAAATGAAGAAACAAATAATAATAGAAAAGATATTCACGTAACAAGGAAAATATACATTTTGGAGAAATTTCTCGATGATGTGGTAAATGAATAATAAATAAATGATGCATAAGTAATAAATAAATCATAAATAAATCGTAAATAAATCATAAATAAAATCTTCTAACGCCCCATTATGTAAAATTATGCAAATTTTTTTTTATTTTAGATAATTTCGTTTTATTTCCGCTTTTTGATCGATTTTAGTCCGATACTAATCGAGAAATTACTCGAAATAATCATTAGAAATTTTTTTCAATGCGTTTATTTTAGGCAAAGAAACTTTGAAAAAAAGTAGAGAATAATTTGCTAACCTTCGGGAAGATTTGTTGAGTTATCGACAACAGGATGTTCGGCTGTTCCAGCAATATTGTCTGAAAGTAAGATGACAATAGAAGAAATGAATTAAAAATGAGATTCGCAGTGGATAATCATTGATCAACGAGTATACCGTACCGTAGAAAAAATTCACCGAATTGTAGAGAAAGTTCGACATAAGGATCCAGTATGCGACGTTCGCACCGAGGAGAACGGTGATGCTGAATATTCGCGCAACGTGATCGGCGAAAGGACCGAGAAATATTCTACAGAGTTCGGGAACCTCGATTCTCTCATCACCGCCTGTAATTATCCGATGTTAATGACCTCAATATCAATTAGAAAAAAAGAAATGTACAAAGAAAACGAAAAATGGACATTTTCCCATAAGGTATTGAATTGATTTGATAACATTTTTAATTCTGTATATATTTTTTAATACGGAAACTCACCATGATATTTATGGACTTTGAGAAGTCGGTAAGCTGTGTACAGACAAAGACCGCTCATCGCCAGGATCATGGCGAGTCCTGGAATTAGTCCGGCCATCAGAATTCCCCAGGGCATTGTTAACATCGAGGATCCTAATATCGTATTCCATATCGAGAATCTGTGCGAATCGAAGTGAAAGTAAAATAGTTATTAATCAAATTTAAAAAGAAAGAACATATGATAACGAAAGTTTGGTACAGTAGAACATCGATTATCCGAACAAATTGGGATAATCAAAAGTTCGGATAATCGAAACGTAATTTTTTTGACGCGATCAATCACAACATTTTTTTGCACATAAAAGCAATGGATATATATTAAATTCCTACATTTATGTTAACCTTAAAATGTATATTTTGAATATCTGAAAAACGTTGAATGCTTTTTTCATATCTTTTTTATAAAATCGTCAATTTTCAATTGACGAACGACTGTATGCACCGTTGTATATGCGCGGTTTTCGCAACACCGCAGTGAGCAGAATGTATCTTTCGCGCCAACGTTCGGATAAACTAAGTCATCGTTCGGATAATCGAAGTTCTACTCTATGTTCATTGCTTCTTACGAATTCTAACGGCAATTTTTCACCACAATGAATCGAAATACCAGGTTTTGATCATAAAAAATTGTAATTATCTGCAAATCCAAGTTCTATTGGCAATAATCAATGGTCATGAGACACGTTACCTATTAGCAAACAAGGGGAAGAAAATCGTTATCGATGACTACAATATTTTGAAATAGAGGCAATGGCCATAATGCCTGCGAAACTAATTACACGCGACATATACGGACACAGAGCGCTAGCTACATATTCTATGTGTATACTGATAGTAAGAAATCTCTCAATTAAGAAATCTCGGACACGTGCGCGATTCATCTTTGTTCACGACCACGCAAAGAAGACTCAAGAGAGTAAAGCGCCGTTGCGATAAGAACTAATCATTGCTGTGCAATCCTCTTGCTTTTTTTTATTGAATGCGTAATTAAATGCGTAAGCCACGCGCTCCACAACTTCCTACAGCACGTCATTAAATCGAGATTACGGCGCCTTCACGGAAGTGGGGAGAAAAAAAAGGCAACGTAATATCTTCGTGTCCTACTTTGATAGTATTTAGTTTGGAAGACGATGCTCCATAGATATAAAGGATTCTTCTTTATACTTTAAAAATATTTAATATTTTAGGCACCGCGATCTGGTTGCTTCGTGTTTTCTGGTCGTTAAAATTTTTCTACATTTTTCTATAAAAATTTCTATAAAAATTTTTCTAAATTTTTCTAAATTTTTCTATAAAAATTTCTATAAAAATTTTTCTAAATTTTTCTAAATTTTTCTATAAAAATTTCTATAAAAATTTCTATAAAAATTTCTATAAAAATTTTTCTAAATTTTTCTATAAAAATTTTTCTAAATTTTTCTATATATTTTCAAAAACGGTAATGAAGCGATTACCCAAAATCAATTGACCTAAAAAAAAATCGTTAAAATTCGTAATGTGAAATGTCTTATGAAAGTTTTCTTCATTCTGTCGTCAGCCGGTCGTACGATACGATAACGCGAAAACGATCATTTTTCCCCGATAAATTGGAAACAAAGCTCTTTCATTCTACTTACACTTCAGAAAAGGAAAAGGAAGAAAAGAAAGCTACATAAATCGATAACGCTCTCAAGTTCGTATTATCACTAAATAGACAATTGATTGAGCGAAGATTCATAGATAATATGTAATTAGGTCGCGAGAGGATCTTGTTGTAGTTACAGATTTCTCATATGCTGAAATTTCTGTCCGCTCTGTCGTCAGCCGTGAAACTTTGTTTGCTGACGATCGACTTCTTTCCCGATAATGATAAGACGAGACAGCGAATCGTCATATTTTAATATCTTTTTCCATAAACCTTCATTCGTCGCGGAAAAAAATACATCGCGAATAAAAGGAAAGATACGAAATGAAATTTAAAAAAATGAATGTCTCATCGTCTAAAGAAGAAGAAGAAGAAATGTTCATGTTTTGGTCATAAGGACAAAATCGAAGGGAATATTTCGCCTGAAGACGTGTTCAGGGAACAATTTCTCTCGCCATTGACTTTCTTCAGAAAAATTTTAATAATAATTCATAGAAATGATTTCTTCCTTATCGAGTGTACCGCTTTTTAACAGCAACTTTGTCGCTATATGCACGGTTGAGAAATTCTTAAATATCTCATTGCCGGTCCAAAGTTCCCCCTCGCGACGTAATCGCCATATTCGTTCTGACAGTAGAAATCAACTTTGGCATTGTGTTGACGACATAAAATGCATTGTGAAAGTTATAATAATGACGTGGTAACTGTTATGTAGGGACTTATGATCACTTCCCCACATTTTAACATCCTTCCAGTATCGAGAACACGTCTCATCTGCGCATGCGTGCTGCAAGTGACATACTACAGTAGAACCCCCTTTTCTGCAGTTAATTTCAGTTAACTCAACCGGTTACTTCACTTAACTCGTTTCCATGACAACAATATTACTTTTCTAAAATTCCCTCTGTGGCCTTTTGTTCCAATTTTGATGTCTTCCTTAGTGATTTTAGCGCCATGAGAGGGCGCTGTAGACAATTAATTTTAGAATAGAATTTTAGAGACAATGAGTTTTAAAGAGATCTATAGGGGAAATTACGAATAAAAAAAATGTCCCTAGTATCGGCGATTTAAAAATGGGGATCTCTTCTGCACTGCGATTGGGTCTTTTCTTGGAGTACACGGAGAGAAGAAAATAGGAATGATCACCAGACTATTATAGTGATCGGGGGAAAGATCCTAGATGTCGCTTTCGTCACTCGATTACTATACTATTCTAGTGATCATTCCTATTTTCTTCTCTCCGTATAGAAGTGGCGGCATGGAAGATAAATTATGGGAATTGGTAACCATGGCAACGGATTAAGTTCTGTTTTGTATTATTAATGAAACTTACATGCCGGGCGGTTGGCTTATTAGGTCCTAAAAGCGTCAAGAAAGGTTGAAAAAAAGGAAACTTACATGGTGACGAGTGAACTCTGTTTTGGTTTCGAATCGTGCCGCATATGCGCCGCCAGGTCGAGAGTACTCGACAAGTTAATCCTGTCGTATCCTCTTCCGAGATCCTTAATTGTTGGCTGCAGGTCACAGCCTTCGTACTTATCGCTGGAGAGAAGCTGCCGACACACAAAGCAAAGTCTATTTCTATAAAGAAACTTCCCAATCATAGAATGTGATAAAAGATTTCAAAATAAATATAATGCTGTTTTACCAATTCTATGTCTCGGATCTCGTAGCATTTATGCTGCGAGAAATGAATACCCGGTGTGGGATTACCCGGGTCCGAGATCACCAGAGGGTTCTCTTGTACCAATGGCGGCAATCTTTTCGGTAAAACTGTTACTATTGAATTGAAACTTGCCGCACCAATGCTTCCATACCTGATGGCGATATCAATGTTATTTATGACAATAATATTTCATTTTAAATAAAGCAAAACACAAAGTCACGTAATTAATTACGTGACGATAGTAAATTTAAGATTGTTTTTTACAACACAACCATCTGACTGTATTTGTATGACGTTATTAGTGACGAACGTTCTTTCTCATAGCGGAAGCTTTGGTTTTTTTTTTTTTTTTTTTTCAAATTACTCTTTAGAATTCTAGAATCCTAATATAATTTTGTAATTTAACAGAATACCTTTTTTGAATGCTAAAACAATTTTGAAATTCAAAAAAATTACTTTCAGTATTCCTGAACTCCGCTATAATTCGAAAATGTTTACAAACTTTTAGAAAATGGAAATTAATGGAAATGAAGAGAAGATAAAAGAAATTCGTCTCACCTGGAAGCGCTACCGACCGGACTATCATCGAGATCGCTGGTCTCAGAATTTGGAAACATAACAGGAGCGGCACTGGCGTGGGATGCCGAGGATAGAAGAGGAGCGCTTTCGGATCCGCTGTCTTGCTGAAGGGCTGTTCTGCTTGTGTCCCAACATCGCCGGTGTTTCCTTTTGTAGGTGCGATGTCTCGCATACTCTTTTCAAGGTAACGAAACATAAATACATGAAATTTATTCACAATTTACGATCAAAATATGATTGAGAAATTATATTGTAACGATCGAGCGAATGAATAACGCGTGTCTTTGGTTTTGAGACGAATACCATTAATGATAAGAAAAGTTAATTATCCCGATCACGAAATGTCACACGTCTGTTCGCTTTGAAAGTCCATTTAAGACTGTTGACATGACGATCGATTGATCGATCCATCGTCCATTTGTTTGTCAAAAACGTAATTATTAATATCGTATGTCAACGAATAGTAAGCTATATATTCCTTACAATATATTCGCAAAACTGAGATTATTGTTATTGAGGGGCGATTTACCGCCCCACCCTCTCCCCCTCGTCGATGTATCGGAATCGATCAAACAGTAATTAAAAAAGCATTGACTCAACGTTCGCTACAACCCGCGCGATAATTTAATGTTTTCAAGGACATTAATTGCGTATGTAATTTATTATTGTTTGTCTACTTTGTGAAAATATACGTTGCAATTCCAATTAGTTGTTTACGTAAAAATTCGATACTACTATCGCAGTTTCTCGAATATTATTTCTTAATTAAAGTCAATTTTACTGGTTGTTGCAATCGGAGGATACGAAAAAAAATATAGAAAAATCCGTCCCGTGAATGAATAAATGAATAAATGAATAAATGAATAAATGAATAAATGAATAAATGAATAAATGAATAAATGAATAAATGAATAAATGAATAAATAAATAAATAAATAAATAAATAAATAAATAAATAATAGTTTACAGAAATAACAAAATTTAATAATATTGTTCGGTATGAGTTATTGTTTACCTTGATTTTCGGCAGGACTATCGGTATCGTTGGGCGAAGAATACTTGCTACTGGATGCAAAAAATCTGTTGCGCCCGACGTTGAAAACGTGAGGCTGCGCATCACTCTTTGGCATCGGGTCCCTTTGTACCGCAGGCGATCGTTCCAGATGTGTACAATTTCTCAATTGATTCGCTTCCGAAGCGACGCGCGGCCGTGAATCCGGAATTTCAGACAAATTCGATCGCGCGGACGGCATCATTTCTGGATGTGATTAATTTTGATGAAGAGAGAGAGAGAGAGAGAGAGAGGTAAATGATTAGAAACGCTAAACTTGAAAGACCTTCCGAATTTTTTTTTTTTTTTTATGACTTAATGCGAATATAAAGAAGTGGAGGAAGAAGATCAAGAGACGCGGTAGCGTCTCGACGCCAAGTAGTTTAAAGAAAAAGTCTGCGCGGCAAAGCCGCGCGCGTCGTGCGCTACCGTGTCCTTATACGCCAATATCGTGCCCCCTAAACTTTGACATTTTTTTTCTCGGAAACGAGACATCGGATCTAAATTCTAAAGACACTTTCACTATATAAATCGAATACAAGCTTTAAAATGCGCCTGGAATCAGCCCGATCGGTGCGAGAAATGATGAGATATCGCGATATCGCCCGAAAAATCGTCACTTTCATTATAAAAATTTGTGTTCAGAGATTTTTTCGACTGTCAGCTGTTTGTCCGATGTCCCATGACGTACGTGTTGTGTCCGTGCGTCCATGCGTGTGCCGTGCATACAAAACGGTAAAAGCGGAACGAACGATCACCGGTTTGCAATTTTCCAAGTGTCAGTTCGTGAATACAGCAACTAGTAATATCCGTATCCGCGATCCGTAAATAGTACGCTCATACTGAGTGATCGAAAAGAAGGTTAATTACAGGTTATTTATAATTTCATTTTTTTCGTGAAAATTAGTAAAAAAAAAGATCCTCTTGTGCGGCTAACAAAATGGGTCGTTCGTCTGATAAAATTGTTCAAATAATTGCGGGCGAGAGGTCATTTTAATTGATAAATATTGTGCGTGTGATACAAGAAAAATCGTGTCATGCGGATTCTTAACGTTATCAAGTAATAAAACATTTTTTTTAAATAAATAATAACACAATAATAAACAAAAAAAAGAATGAAATAAAAAATAAAAACATTTTTTTGCAAAAAATGTAAAAAATGTCGCCAAGTAGTTTAAATAGTTTTGTGAAAATAAAAAACTCGTAAAATAATCAAAAATCATATGAGCCAAGTGAAAATAAAAAAAAACTTGGCGCGTCCTTAGAATACAAATAAATGTAGTTGCATCGAAAGAAAGGACGAGCAAAGTTTTTTTTTATTTTCACTTGGCTCATATGATTTTTGATTATTTTACGAGTTTTTTATTTTCACAAAACTATTTAAACTACTTGGCGACATTTTTTACATTTTTTGCAAAAAAATGTTTTTATTTTTTATTTCATTCTTTTTTTTGTTTATTATTGTGTTATTATTTATTTAAATTAATATGACGAAAGATCGGCGCCTTCCTTAAATACGCAAAGTTTCGCAATCGCACTAATTTCTCAATTGCTACGTCTACCGACGGCAGAAGCCTATGATTAGAGATTATCTTCAGCTATTAGTAATGTGCGTTACGTTTCGAAATTGTGATAAATTCAACATAATTTGTTATTTTATGCCATATTTTCGTATCAATTATCCAATTCCAGATGAAAAAAAAAATTCATTTGTGATACACATTGTGACATATATTTCATAGAGTATTTAAGAATATATCCGTAAAGATTATATTTTATCAATGAAATGGTGATGATGATTCTGATGATTTTTTATTTTTTTTATTTATTTATTTTATTTTTTTTTATATATATATTTTTTTTTGGTGATTGTTATTTGGATGCTTAGATATGTTTTGTGATACCAAAAATTAGGCGCGTGCATTTCTATTATTTCTCAAAACGATTACAAAAAAAGAAGAAAATTTCACGAGTAAATCGCCCCTTAAAGGCTTTAAGGGAAAAAAAAATGGTCCCGTAGTAAAGTGAAATCCATCAGCAGTTTAAGATACGAGAGACACCGATTCATCGATCTTTCAATTTTAAAAACCAATTTGAAATAAGTGCCCTTTTTCTTGCTTCGATTCAGAGGGCCATCGGGAACACGAAGAAGAAAAAAAAAAAGGAATATTGAAGAGTCGATTGGCACTTCAGGGTTCAGAACCTTGTAAAGGGCTTTTCACTTTGTATTTTCTTCTCCGTTCGTTTCTGTGCAATCGGCAAGAATGCCACCAAAAAACATCGAAGTTTTCTTATATTAATTTTCTTATCCCTCTAACAGTTACAGGCGTCAGCCAATAATAGATTCATTTTCCAATAACTTTACTTTTTTTTCTACAAGAGCTTTCCGAACTGATGAAACAGTCGTCGTTCAGACAAAAAAAAATGTCGAAGTGATAGAACGATCTAAATTTAGCCGATGGGCTTTAGAATCCATTAGTACGCTATCGGTTGCCGCCGATATCCGCAAAGATGTATCGTTCAAGTCTTGTGATTTTCAAAATAGGTCACTCCTCGTTGTTTTTTTTTCTCATTTTAAGTTTAAACCAATTTTTTAAAAATTTTCCTTTAAGAATTTCAATGATTTAATTTCCATCTTTGTTTCTTCGGTATTTTTTTAAAAGTAAAATCATTTCTTCTAATAATTCGATTAAAAATAGATAATTTCACGTTCTTCTCTTCTCATTTTAAATTTGTCGAAATTTTTTCCTCGTTATCTTTTGGTGATTTAAATTATTTCTTCCAATACCTCGTTTAGTATAATTTCCGACGATCGCGTGACGCATGAATTTTTATCACTTAAAAGAAGAAAAAAAAAAAAAAAAAAACACCGCGATAATTCTCGAATATTCGGTTTAATTTGACCGGAAATTGATATTCACTGCGGTTTAAGTAGCACTAGTCGCAGAACAGATAACATTTCTTTAATTCAACGATACAACATTTTACGTATCTTCCCATCTTAACGCGTTTATTTTTATATATATTTTTCGAATTATGGTAATCGATGCTTCGATGCTAACGCGAGATAGACGTGTTCGAGATGAATTCCGAACGCGACGCGAACCGAATTCGACGAGGTCTCCGTCGGGACTGATACAAACGAAGAAACTGCACGATGATGCTGCGGCGACGAGAGATTTATATCAGCGTCGTTGTGATGACATAACCAACGAGCGCCGACTCTCTCGCGATCCCAGTCATCCCCCGTAAAGCAGAATATTGTTTTTTTATTCTTTCAATTCTTTCTCCATCTCGTATATTCAATATTCTGTTATCAAACGTCTGTCGGCCCATCGAACTTCGTTACTTCTGTTAATTCAAATGATTCTTTTCGGACGGATTTTACCGAAAAATTTAATCATTCTGAGTCACTAAATAAATCCTTTAATTTATTGGAAACTCGAGCGGTTCGTTACGATCGCAAAGTCATCCGTCATATCGATAACTTCAGCATAGCGAAGGGTGTGTGAAGTACGTCTTGAAATTCTTTAAAATTCATCGTAAAAAGAGGCGATTATTTCCATTTTATCGCAAAATTATATGATAATTCTTTCACCCAAATACGCAAATATATCCTTAAGGTTATAAGACTTTTACGATTCGATTAGTGAATATTTCTGTAGAGAGATAAAATGCCAAAAATAACATAAACTGTTGCAGTACGCAAAAATAATTATTCGGGGAGCTGATAAAAAGTTTACCTGACATGTCAAAAAACATGATATCGGTTAATAGATTTATTTAAATGTCGAATGTTTTATATGGAAAAAAATGTCTGAAAAAACGCAAAATTCAAAGTAAATTGAAAAATCTGAAAAAATTCATACGTATTCAAAAAAAATTAACGAATCATTTTCATAAAAAAAAAATTGGGTTCCCGGAAAATTTGTCGACCAATTAATTTTTTCATCAATTTGATAATAATATTTTGGAATTATTATTATGCAAAAGTTAATTTTTTCATTACCTTTAAAATGCATAAATTGTCTCAGATTTTTATACTATCGCGAAGTATTTGCAATTTTCTCTCATTTTTCTCGAAATTATGGGAAATGAGCGCAAAGCGACATAATTACCTTAATACATAAATTATTGAATTAATTTTGTTTAATTCATTTTACATTAATATTTTAGCGAAGCAGATAGTCGATAGCATTGCATTTTTTTATTTGGAACGCCCTGTTAAATTTCTAAATTTATCTTTTGGGTCTTATGCTGCATTATACATATATACGGGATGATGCAATAATAAATTATAATTACACCGCTGAAACAATGCAATCGAAAAATCAATCTTTACGTTATTAATATGAAGTTCGAGTGATATATTTCCTTGAGTTCGAGGCTTCAAATTATGTGAATAACAAATGACGACAACGTCGTAATGTTGTATATTGCAAATATATACTATCGGACGTGTCAAGGTCTGTGAAACAGGATACAGTCACATTTTGACTTACGATGAAAAAGAATCATATCGCGCAATGCTGAATTAGCGTGGAATACTTTTTTTTGAGAAGCGAAATAAAATATGTCGACTCGATGATAAATCTATATACGGGATGAATCAGAACTGCGGCCTGCCATCGTCTCGGCAAACGCCGTATTTACTTCTTCATTATCGAAAGCTTCAGCTATCTTTACCCTTATAATTGTTGCTAATTTTGTAATTAATGAAATTTTACTTTGTACTTAAAAAAAAAACATCTTTAGCGAGTCTTTTAAATGCAAAACACGGCTTTGTCCCCGTTTCTGCCCCTTAATCCGTATTATCGACATCTTCGAAATATCTCTCTGAATTTTCACTTTTGAGGTCGTAAAGCAACACTCAGCGCAAGGATTACCTTCACCAACGAGAATTTCAACTATCGAGAAAATAAGGCGAAAGTTAAAATTAAAAGTAAAAAAGAGATTGCAAAGTAAATCCTTATGCGCAACGTTGCTTCTTAATTATTTTTCACCTTTTTTGCAACTTTTACAAAGCTTCCTTCCTGTATGAGAATGTTTGGCAATCCATTTTGGTTTCTGTATACAGAGAAAGTTTCTTGAAAGGTGGAAAATAATGAGGAAGCAATGCGAAAGGTTCTACTTTGCAGTCTATGATTTTACCTGTGTGTTTGTTTAGAAAATTTAAGCCAATTATCTTGAAATTTCCAAAAGTTTGAATGGAAAGAAACGTTTTAAAAAAAAATTCGATATTCAACGAATTCATGGTAAATTTGATCCTAATCTCTATGCGAACAGAAATGTGAACTCTAAAATCCGGACATACAAACCCACATTTTTCGTTTTCCGCACATACATTTTTCTTTAGACGATTTCGGAATGTCCTGAAAATCATAAAGTCAGTGTCCTGAGTGTCATGAATATCTCAAAAACAATTCTTTTTCAGAAAAAACAAAATTTCCTCTATGAGGAATCAAACATTTAATTAATGAAAAAAAAAATGCGAATCGACGTCTAAATCGTTCGAATCGTTATATGAAATTAAAAGATCGTCTTTACACTTCAAGGATTTCGAAACAATGGAAATCTTAAAAAATCTTGTCGTACCGCCATTAATCACCCTAATATCCAATGACCTTAAAAAATAATCTCCGAAATAAACGCGAATGAGAAAAGTTTGAAAAGTACAAAGTACGGAAATCGGTCGATTTTAACAAAAATTGAAAAAGAAAAAAATGGGTAGCGAAACATATGTAGGGTTCCAGTTCACCTCGAGCCGTAACTAAAATCTGATGCTTAAGACCCCCGATCACTTTTGCCAGCACTGCATGGCGCTATACCGACGCAGCAATGCCGTCATTAATAGCTGCCGAGGCGTTTCAAGTATAAGCCGCGGCGTGTTTTTCCATCTGATGATCAGAGTGGTGCGATGCTTTCTCCTTGGGAACAGTCAATTTGCACCGAAAAGGATCAGCCGGAACGCTAAAAAACGCCCTCCAGTTCTTTAATACATAGCGATAAATGCATTATAAAGAAGAGCAGAATAATCTCGCGATCAGTTTGGAAAAATGAAGTCGTCAAAGGAAAGCCGAACTAAAGCGCAGTTAAGAAAGTCAACTATCAACTAAAAGAGGTATAAAATAGAAAAAAAAAAAAAAGGAGAACTGATTGAACTGATTTGGAGGGACTGATTGGATCTTTTTAATTTCCAGGATACGACGGAAATCCGCGTTACAAAGGACAATAGTTAAAGTACTAATCATTACAACCAGTCGAATCGAAAGGATATCATATCATCTCTAGTCTTCGGAAGTTTGTTCATTTGATACTTCCGAACATTAAGAATGTCCGTGACTCCCGAAGACATTGTATCTGCCCGAGAAATACTGGACGAAATAGCTGCAGATCCAAATCCCTTCTCAAATCTTGCTATCTCGATTGAGGACATAAAATATGGAGGACGAAAAATGACAAACTTCGATCCAAATCTGCTACTAGGAATTCTGCGGCGAAGAGCCCATGCAAATCAGAAAACTGATGCAGATTTCAAGAAAGACATGATGTCATTGGCTGTATTAGGTACAATGCGCGGATTTGATCTGAACAAACTCATGATGACATCAACAGAAATTACTAAAAACTTCATTAGGGAAATGGTAACCGTCTACAGAATAAACAG
The DNA here is from genome assembly GCA_963971235.1 of Cryptus armator. Lineage (NCBI taxonomy): Eukaryota > Metazoa > Arthropoda > Insecta > Hymenoptera > Ichneumonidae > Cryptus > Cryptus armator. Next base: position 24,222,674 of record OZ020233.1, read on the forward strand.
CGGAAGACCAGCAAGTAATGAAGACCCAACCATAGCTAGGATAGCCGTATGCTTGGTACGACCGATTTCCGAGGGACTTTTTACAGGACGTTTGAATGTTAAAACGACCGTTGATCCCAACACGATCTGCGCTGATTTTCCCCGGTGCATGTGTTGGCCTTCGTTTGGATTTCTAATACCTGTTTCAAGACCTGGTGGATTGACCAATGATGACTGTGATCTGCTATTGAACGCGTTTCGCTATCATCAGAAGAAATTCTTCGGAATAATGAATTATCGAAACAACAGCTCATTCGATATTTTGCGAAATGTAGAAAATCAATTTGAGTCGCAGATATATAAAACGGAAATCAGAGAGAATCATTGTGTTGCCGTTGGACTGTTGGAATCAGTAGACAACAGGTTGACGATTAAGGCGGCTGTAAGAGATCCTCTGAAAGTAGCAGCTACTCAGTGGTGTTCCGAGTTGCAAATGGCAGACGACTTAAGGTAATCCTTTCACGAGATTACGAGGGGATAGGTGAACACCTTGTAGGCGGTGCGCGGTGTGTGGAGAAGGTAGAGAACACGCTACCGCAACGCGATAACGCCGTTTACATAATCGAAGAATTCTTGTTGAAATGTTCGGTGAACTTATTTTTTTTATGGGATCTATGGAATCAGTGGAGTTTAGGGAACATTTTGGTGCAAAATTTCGAAAGTTATCTCATCGAAATAGTCGGTAACCGGCTTTGCAATTTTGCAAAAATTTCGAAAATTCAGATACTTATCTAATAGCGACAAACATATTTTTAAATACTCGTAAAGATTTATCCTGCCATTTAAATCAATGGCTATACATATATCGCTAATAGTCACAAATACAGCCGATCTGATCGAATGAACAAACGAACAAATAAATGAATAAACGAACAACCGAATGAACAAATAAAGAAATAAGTAATCAAAATTCCGTATTGCTATTGATTGTCACAATTGATTGTCAACGACGATAACAGATCCCTACTTACCAGCCGAGTCCCGCTGTCGACATACGACTATTGCGAATACATCTCTAGGAAGTTTGGCAATTGACGAACAGATGTCTCCACCATCGGCGCCAGAAATTCAAACGCATGCGTCCCCGTGTTTCGCCGGCTCCTCGGATCGTCCAACATTACGTATGATTCCTCGTCACCATTACAACTACAACCCGAAAATAGTATTAGTGTCTCGCGTTAGAGGAATAGACACACGCGAGAGAGGTCCATGCCCCGTGTCCTTGAATGTCATTGGCGATATAGAGGTCTCAGTCTGCTATCAGCATTCGGTGCCGGTGGTACTGCAGGGTGTTACTATATACCTATATCCGATAGGAATTGCAGTTCTACAGTATCAGTACACAATAGTGAGCCGTCGCCGAGCGACACAGCGACGCGAGTTGCCAGAGAATTTTCAACCATTTTTTTTTCTTTTATATTTTTCTTTTCGTTCCTTTCGTTCGATTTTTTTCTTTGTTTTTTTGTTTTTTTTTTTTTTCAATTCGAATCTTTGAAACTTATCGGTGATTCGAGTAACAAATCAGCGAAATGTCGGCGAACGTTAAAGTGATAACGACGAAAATTTACGAGGGACAAAAACCCGGCACTTCGGGATTAAGGAAAGCCGTCAAGGTTTTTCAACAGGAACATTATACGGAAAATTTTATTCAAGCTATTCTCGACGCTCTGGGCGAACAGTTGGCCGGCTGTACCCTAGTTGTCGGCGGAGATGGACGCTATTACGGCAAAGATGTTGTGCAGAAAATTATTCGAATGAGCGCTGCCAATGGGGTACGATAATTTTTTTTTTTTAGCTTTACATGATCTTTTTTAATTTTATTTTTAACTATGTATTGTTATCATTTTTTTAACGGTTTTTGACATTTTTTGGGGAATTTGAATAATTTATTTTATTCAATTTTTTTCGGGAGTGTTGAAGGATTTTTTTCTTTTTTTTTTTTTAATTTCGAACGCTGCCCTAGAATCGGACACGAGGCAGAGGGGGGGAAAGATTAGTCTAAACTCGACGATATAACCTTCCGCCGGGTCAAAGGTGAACGATACCGGCTTGAGAAAAGGCGCCTGCGCTGCCTTTTGCTCTGCTAAGAGACGAGACGAGGCCACACGGTATCGTTGAAGCAATAAATCTTTCGTGTATGTGTATTTCATTCGGAAAGCTGAGCAGAGCGATATGCCCGATCCAGAGAGCGTCGCGAGGCGTAGGCGGCCCCTTCTCTCCCACTCTCGATATATATATCTATATTTACATATATACATAGATGTACATATATATCTAAAATTTGCCAAAAGAGATCGCGACTCATATTTCACGCAAAAATATCGGTGGAAAGTCTCAATAATGTAAAAATTGCTTCATCTTTTTTTTTTTTCTTTAATATTTTTTTTTATAGTAGTCGATAACACAATCCACAATTGAAATGATCTCTTTAAGGGAAAGTTCGTTGGCCAATTTTGATTAACTCTGTGAAGGATTGCGAAGTATGAGTAACCAATGTGCAAATTATATTAGCAGCTATATTGGCTGATACTTCGTTAACGGATTCGCGTGAAGATTACTTCGCGTTGAATTATAACGATTTATCGTTAAATCTTTTCATCACATTTTTTATTTTTTTATTTTTTATTTCTCTCAATTATTGGCTCGCGTGGCGCCTTTCAATAAAAAAAAATTCATCGAGAGCAAACATTGTGGTTATTGGTTTTTTTTTTTTTAAGTCTAAGATAATATCATTTTTTCTTAAATTTTTTTTCTATTCGTATATAAAATTTCACAGATTTGGCTGAATTATAAGATCAAATGCCCATAAACGATTATCGACAAAATTAGTATGAAAAAATAAAAAAATTGTCTCGTTTTTTTCGTAAAAGCCGACATAAGCCGCATAAGTTCGAAAAAAAATAAGAAAAAATTGCAAATACTTCGCGATCGTATAAAAATCTGACAAAATTCATGCATATTAAAGAAACTGAAAATATTACTTTTGCATAATAATAATTCCAAAATGTTATTAACGAATTGATGAAAAAATTAATTAGTCAACAAATTTCCCGGGAAGCCAACTTGTTTTAATAAAAATGATTCGTTCGTTTTTCTGAAAAATTTACGATTGATAAAAAACAAAATGCATGCCTCCGCTTTTCTGGTTTCAAACGCATTTAAATTTGTTTTTTTTTGTTCCAAAATTGATGTTTCTGTGTGATAAACTGTTTGAAACAGGTTGGCAAACTGATAGTCGGCCAAAATGGAATCTTGTCAACCCCCGCGGTGTCCACGATTATTCGAAAGTACAAAACCCTCGGTGGCATCGTACTTACGGCATCGCATAATCCCGGCGGTCCAAACGCAGATTTTGGAATTAAATTTAATTGCGATAACGGGGGTCCGGCACCGGACGGCGTGACAAACAAGATTTACGATATAACGACGAGTCTCAAAGTTTACAAAATTGTCCCGGAAATCACCGTTGACATCGACAAGATACAAAATTGCGCTTTCACCGTCGATGGAAAAGCCTTCGTCGTCGACGTGATCGATTCGGTCGACGATTACGCGACGCTGATGAAAGAAATCTTTGATTTCGATAGCATCAAAAAATTGCTTCAGGGAAATTCCGAAAAGCCAAAATTCGAAGTTCTGATCGACGCTATGAATGGAGGTGAGAGAGGCGATTGATTTTTTTTTATTATAATTTAATAATAATTATAAAAAAAAAAAAAATTTTTTTTTTTTTTAGTCACCGGACCATACGTGAGACGCATTTTCGGCGTCGAACTTGGTGTGGACCAATCGAGTCTCGTGCATTCGACTCCTTTGGAAGATTTCGGAGGACTTCATCCGGATCCGAATCTCACATATGCCGCGGATCTCGTGAACACAGTGAAAAATGGTACCCATGATATGGGTGCCGCTTTCGACGGCGATGGCGATCGAAATATGGTGAGCGAAGAGACATATTTTTCGGTGTCGAGACTTTGATGAATATTTTTCAATTTTTTTCAATTTTTATAATCATAATTACCAATTCATTAGAGACGCGATTAATGTAAGGAATTTAAACTTTTTCTTTCGGTATTTTCAATTGAAGAAAAAATGTTACATTCCGATAAGAAATTTCTTTTAATAGATTACGAAATGAGAAAAAATTTAATTTTTATTTCCCGAAGTCCCGTCACTTTTTTGTTATCCGTATATTCGTCAAAACCTAAGAGATTTCGGATCAATAAAAAAGCTTCATGGAGTCCATAATTACTAGACGCCGTAAATGACGCTCTGCTTTTGACTGAAATCTAAATCGTGTCTTCGAGAAAATACGATACAATTTTTCTTACCAAAAGTCGGTGCGATACTTGATTTTAATTGAAAAAATTACCATCGTATTTACGGTTTCTGTTTGCGTTTATAGATTATCGGAAAAAAAGCCTTTTTCGTAACGCCTTCGGACTCCCTGGCCGTTCTTGCTGAGCATCTCAAGGTGATCCCTTATTTCCAAAAGACCGGAATCAAGGGATTCGCGAGATCGATGCCTACGGGCGGTGCTGTCGACAAAGTTGCCGCTAAAACCGGAATCGAATGTTTCGAAGTGCCCACCGGCTGGAAATACTTCGGTAAGTATCGACGAATATTATGGGGTTGAAATTTACGGTTCAAAAAATAAATCACATTTTTTGCATTTCTCAACAACTATCGAGAGTCGTAATATCATTTTTTTTTTATTTAAAAAAATTAAATATCGTTCGATGAAATTCGATAGGAAATTTGATGGACGCGGGACGTCTGTCGCTCTGCGGTGAGGAAAGTTTCGGCACCGGTTCCGATCACATACGCGAGAAAGACGGTATCTGGGCGGCTCTCGCGTGGCTCAACGTCGTCGCGAAAGTCGGCAAATCCATTGAGGACATTCTGAAGGATCATTGGAACAAATTCGGCAGAACTTTTTTCACCCGTTACGACTACGAGAATTGCGACGCTGATAATTCGAACAAAATGATGAAAGAACTCGAGGATGCGATAACCGAGGCATCGTTTATTGGTAAAAAATTTGGGGAATACGAAGTCGAAAAAGCCGACAATTATTCTTACAAGGATCCCATCGACGGAAGCGTCGCAACGAAACAGGTAATTAGAAATGAATTTGTCAATTTACCGATTGATAGCAACTTTTCTGGAACTTCCGGCAAAGTGGACAATCATTGGCAGTGATTTTGTTAGTGTAAATTGTTTTCGGTAAATTGTAATTAACATTTTCCGCGAACCGTTTTTTCGCTGCACTGCGAAATTCGGCGCATTTTCTAAAAACCGTAAAAAATTAACTTGAAATGTTTTTTGTTGTACGATTTTGCAGGGTCTGCGAGTACTTTTCAAAGGAGGTTCCCGAGTGATATACCGTCTGTCGGGTACCGGAAGTTCGGGCGCTACGATTCGCCTGTACGTCGAACGCAACGAAACGGATCCTGCGAATTTCGGCAAAGACGCGCAAGTCGCTTTAAAGCCGCTCGTCGATATTGCATTGGATTTAGCATCGCTTAAGAAGCATACTGGTCGCGACGCGCCTACGGTTATTACGTAAATCAATAATATTCGATATCAATATTATTTTCTGTTCTTTTTTTTTTCTTTTTTTTTTTTTTACCAAAGTCTTTTCACAAAACGCACAAGAAACTTTCGTCTAAGAAGAATGAGAATCGAGACGTTAGTTTAGAAAAAAAAAAATCGATCTGTTAGCCTCAATGTACATTTTATATGGAGGGATTTTATATCGGAATGACTTTAATATTATATCGTTCGTTATTTATAGCGCGCCGCGAATAATTTACGGTATTTTTTACGCACCGAGTCCGTGTATCGTCGTGTACTCGTTTGCGTAGCGTCCGCGTATTGCAAATGGCAAAAAAATTAATCAACTCAACGAAAAAAACGAACGAAATTTTCTCACAGCGAGAAATAATTTTAAAGAATTATTTTTCGTGATATTTTCAATGTATCGGAAAAAAAAGTCGAAATTATTACAGAAAAAAATAAAAATTAATCATTAGTTTCTCTAGTATACGGTTTTAGACCGCATGTCGCGCCGATCGATGATCTCGAATTGCCGTCCGAACAAAGATTCATCGAAATCGACGACAACGAATTTTCTCAAATAATTATTTATTCGAAATTCCAAAAGCGGTTTTCCTTTCCCCTGCGTGTTGAAAGCGAATAATGCAGTTTACTAACATTTGATAAGCATAGTATTTAAGTCGCAAATAGTGTTGTACAGAATGAAATTAATGCGAAGTATACCAAAGATCGCCGTTTACGGTAGTTATGCCGCTCCGCGTTCATCTCGCATAAGTTCGAGAAAAATGAGAAAAAAATTGCAAACACTTTTTTCAGATAAAAATCTGAAAAAATTAAAAAAAATAAATTGGTCAACAAATTTCCCGGAAAGCCAACTATTTTTTTTTTACGAAAATGATTCGTTCATTTTTCTGAATACATATGAATTTTTTCAAATTTTTATACCATCGAGAAGTATTTGCAAATTTCTCTAATTTTTCTCGAATTTATGCGAAATAAACGAGAAGCGACAATGGAAAAAAACGAAAAAAAAATAAATAAAAATTATTGAATAAATAATCCAATCATTAAAATGTTCGTAACAAATGTTCGAAAATAAAATTTAAAGAAAAAAAAAAATATAAAAAAATGTACAGTTGAAACGAAAGGTATAACGAACGAATGTGCGTTCGATAAATCGATATTACGGTGAAAATAAAATTGAGAAATTAGGGATTTATCGCGAGAATATTGAAGATTGTTAAGGGAAAGTCTGTGTATAGGGAAGAGACGGAGAGATTTTTAATAGAGAAAATGGAAAGAGTTGGCGAGTGTTTCGAAGAGACGGAGAGATTTTTAATAGAGAAAATGAAAAGAGTTGGCGAGCTATCCGAGGGATGAAAATAAGAAAAAAAAGATAAGAAGTGGATGAATGGAAGAAAAAAGCTGTTGTAAATAATGTAAGGATAATGAGAGGAGAATATAAATTACTTGGGGACCTGAGCCGACGCTCGCTTCAGTACGGTTCGCGCGATCGTTTTGCAAATTTGTGCGAAATCTGGGAAATGCGTTTGATTGACCATCCGATTAAAAAAACGATAATAAAGACAAAAAAAAATATATAAAAAACGGCAACCAGTGGCCGTCCCGATTTTCACGCTAATCGCTGAACGATTGTCGAGAATCGTCGCCGAGAAGCAGTGTCACAGACACCAGCGATGACTGCCGATTGTACTATAAAAAAAAAATCGTTAACTACTCGTGTATCGATGAAGTGAACGAAGAATCGAAGAGAAAAAGAAAATCGTAAAAAGAAACGTAGTTGTTGTTTTAAAAATAATTAAAAATAATTATTGTCGTTGTAAGCGCATCCGGCGAACTCTCGAGTGCTATGAGAATTCCGAGGAGCAATTGCGGTATAGTATTGCTCTCGAAAGTCCGCCGTTATTATGCTAATGGGAGTGTACTTGTCTAATTATTCCCGCTAAAGAAACAAAAAAAATATGATAGCCATTTTTATTTTTCGCATTTTCGATTGTTGTGGCGTCGATTTTTTGTTTCGAATTTTGAGAAAATTCGTTGATGATTTCTGTTTACGATGTGTCGATGAACAGACGGGAATTTCGAGACACATTCGCCGTCATCGGTTCACGATCGTAGATTGATATAAAATGTGAAGAGAAAGCGTGAGAAATTGACGAGAGTAAGATATTTATTTCACTCGGTGTGAAAATGGGGGTTTTACGCACGCGAAGTGTGAATTAAAATTTTGTACGGTTCTCGTGCGAAAAACTGTTTCTTAACTCGTGTGATTGCAACACTCGTCTTCGGCTCGCTGCAAACTCACAATCGTTGGAAAAAGTTTTTTCGCACTAGTGTCGTAATGTACTATTTTATCCGCTTAGATGATAAATGATACGAGAGCGTCGATTAAATAGGATTGACAAATAAATAAACTGTATATCACAAATACCATTGAACTATGTTTCGGTATAAAACCCAAAACCATTTTATAGTTTTTTTTTTTTCACGAAGTAAAAGAAAAGAAGTATAGCTTTGCCAATAGATGAAGAAAGTAATGAAAAAAAATGTATTCCTCTCCATTACCGGATGTTTTATAAATTCATAACGATTTTTTCAGATTCTATTAACGGATTTAATTTTTTTTTGCTAAAGATAAAACAATTATGAAATTTTATTTCACGCTGTGCGAGAAAACGCATTTCTCGCATTCGTCAAATAAAATTTTGTACAATTCTCGTGCGGTAAATTTTTCCTCAACTCGTGTGATTGCAACACTCGCTTTCGGCTCGTGGCGAAAACTCACATTCGTCAGAAAAAATGTCATCGCAGTTGTATCGTAATCTGCTATTCCTATAATGCTTTTCTAATCGTTTTTTCGATTTTTTTTAATACAAATTTGCCTGCAAATACGGACCGACATTACATATTTGTCCAAATTTGATGACGATAAAGGGTAACACTCCTGTGTTACGAAATTGTTATCGAAAAAGATGCACTATATCTATAACAAGTTAAAAAATTCAGATGCTTACCAAATCGTGACGTCCGCGATACATCGACCTTTCAAATTCGAACCGAATATCTTCTCCATATGATCCCTAATTTGATTAGAGTCCAAATTCGACCGCCATAAGGATAAAAAGGCTTTTACGCGAACTGAAATGGGAACTCGTCAACCTGCTAATAAGTACCAAAAAATCGTTCAAGTATTCATTGTGATTTTAATTTACAAACTATAGTATACATTTTAATTGTAAATCCTTTACAACGCGTAAAATTTCACATTATTTATTATTATCTACTTTGTACAATAACTGAGTATCGAAACCAATATCATGACGATGAATTTGTCGTTTCGCGTCTTGTTATTATTTAAATATCTTTGTCTATCTATACGCATCTACGTTCTCTCATATTTTGTTTAACATACATGGAGATCCGTCAATATTAGATTTCGTACTCGCGGCCCATTTGACGCGCGATTACGCGTTTCTCGAGATTGTTTCCATTACATTACATTTTCGCTCTCAGCTCTTCCGACGACACATTTTTCGCGTGAAAAACAAGTCGTCAATTTCAAAATTAGCAAATGAAAAAAGTAAAAAGTCGAAAAGGAGAAATTTCTTTTCCTCCGCTATGCATAGAGTTCTCTACTTTTTCGCCGCTAATTTCGAAGGCGAAAGCTATAGATAACTTTGCAACGATGAGATTTTTATTATAAATAAATAAAATTTTGCGCTTTAGACTGAGAAGCTCTCGCCGCAGCCGCAAGTACCTTTGATATTAGGATTATTGAAAACAAATTCGGAACTCAATTTTCCTTCTATGTAATCCATTTCGGTTCCCAACAACGAAAGCTGCGCTTTCCTATCTATTATGACGCGTACTCCGTCCTGTACCACCTCCTCGTCTAGTTTGCTCTTCTCCGTCGCGTAGTCCAGCGTGTAACTTAGTCCATTGCAGCCTCTCTGTCTCACGCCAACTTTTAGGCCGATCTGTGAAAAAAAAAAAAAAAAAATGAAAAGCATCTTTCGCAACGTTATTGCAACATTTTGCAATCGAAAGCAAGAGATAACGTTACCTTTAAAAAAAATTCTGTTACTCACATATTCGTTTTTACCGTGCAAAATTTCTCTTATCTTCTTGATAGCGTTATCCGTCTGAAAGTAACGAAAAGAAAATAAAGGAAAACATCGTAAAATTATCAACAACGAAGCAGAAGTGATTTTTTCATAATTCGAGGTTATGTTCGATACATCGAAATTTTCATCGATTGTCGTTATTTAACAATCGTCGAAATTACGATACAAATGTTTGTTCACGATTGCAGAGTATTTTTTAACTCACGAGAACGAGAGCGGCTCGTGTTGGTAGAGTCCTTTTTCCTTTGACAGCTCGAACTGTGGCAGCCGCAGCGATGCGCGACGCCATCTTTAACGAGATCTGAACCAACACTACTGACGCAATCAACGTCACACGATAGATATACTACTTCTTCGTCGCCCTCGATTTGTCACTACTTAACGCAAAATTATTATTTGTTTTCGACTACGAGGGTATTTAAATGCGCGACGACACGAGCCAAGGGCGTTCGAGGGCGATGTACTAATCAACAGCGCCACTTGGACGGATAGGAGACTAATTGTAAAATTCTCGATAACAACAACAACCCGACGTTTCGTCCTCTCGTGACCGATATTTCATTGCGTAACGCAACTCGTCGCTGTTCGACTCTGATTTTAACCTCATTGCGCGAGATTTATATTTATAAAAAACGTCGGGGCCGACCGATCAGACGGAAAAGTTACGAATACAAAAGAACGGCGCCGCGTGAAAAAATAACGGTCGAGGCATTCGTGAGAAACTGACTTTATTCAAATTACAAAGTAGTAGTGCGCGCCACTTTCGGAAAATCTCAACACTTCCGATTGGTCCAGCTTTGTCCAATCACAGACAAGGGGGGTCTTTTTGAGAACTCTACTCTTAGCGTGTTTATTATGGAAAAAAAATGGATATCCAGACTGTCAACACACGAAGAAAAGTATTGAATCACGCTGTTTGCAGCATTCTCGTTGAGTGCGGTTACGAAAATTGTGATAAACATGTTTTGGAAACCCTCACGGAGATGACGCAAGCCTGTAAGCAATGTTGTTTTTGTCTTAAAAATCCGAAAAAATCCTAACCTCAAAATACTTTTACTTCGTCGAGTTTTAATCCTCGTCGTCGTCTTTTTTTAATTTTTTTCGAGTCTACGTTTTTTTTTTTTTTTTTTTCGTTGATTTGTTAAACGTTATTTTGTTTTCGTTTCAGTCATCGTAGAAGTGGGAGAGTCGGCAAGAAATTTTTGCGAACTCTCCGGCAGAACCGAACCTCTGATTGCCGATATAGTTCTCTCGCTGGTTAACATGGGATTTAAATTGGATGGACTGGAGAGTTATGGAAAGCGACAAAACAGGACAATTCTTCCGCAACTACAGCAGCAAACTCAGTCAAAGCAATTGAATATATTGCAAGCCGGCGTGAAGCACGGACACCCGTCTCACATTCCAAATTATCTTCCGCCGTTTCCGGATCCTCACGCTTATATCAGAACTCCGGTGAGGATAACACCTTTATATTAAAATTTTTCGAAATTTTAGGAAAAATAAGAAAATTCGTTTTTTTTTGCATAACATTGAATGCGATTTTTCATGTAGAAAGAGTACACCATTCTTTGATACAAAAAATTCTACATAATTTTCGATGGCAAAATATAATTTACGTGGACAAAAGAAATCGAGAAGCGACCGAATATCAATCATTCTGTTGCCAATAAGGTGTTCATTCCGCGATCGTTTTACGGTAAATTTTTCGCACAAAACGACCGGTCTTTTGTTTCTATCGGTTTTCGCTTCTCGAGAATACTCGCGATTGGCTAAAGGAAAAGCGCGCCGGCCAATGGTTCACGTTGTGGTATAACCAGCTATGCGTAGCTGGTTACTGCCACTTTGTCCGGATAATAATGTATCTTCTGTAACTTCTTCGGATGTTGGAAAGCGGTTTGTTGATTTAAACGACCGCAGAGGGCGCTGTTGTGTCCAATAAATGAACTTTATGCAACAACGATTCGAAAAGAAGGCAGGAATTCCTTGTTTCACCTTTTGTTTCTTTACTATTCCTAATTAGAACTAATTATCACAGATTAGTTATATTCCTATAGACGAATAACTGCTAATTGCGGCGGTGATGAGGCATTTCGATAGTGTAGACAAAAAAAAACGCGAGCGCGCGGGCGGAATCTCTAGTATTTTAATAATCGTAATTTTTTTTTTTTTTTTTTTTTTTTTTTTTCATTTGTTGGGCGAATCGTACACAATTGTGATATCGATAATTTTTGAAGAATATTGGGTTTACTATTTTTTTAATACAAGACTCTTGTTTAAAAAATGTATTACAGTAGATACTCTCGTATTTGACGAGATCACTGCTTATTGACTAATATCTTGCATTGGCGACCGGGAGAGAGAAACTGCTGGTTAACGATGTCTCCGAATTGCGTTAAATCCGAGAGGTTTCACTGTATTTTTAAATTACCGCCTTTTGAAACGCACATCGTTCGTTTCTAAATTTGTATTTTTCTGATTTTGCGAGTCCCGATTGCATCGTAATAAAAACGCAAAAAACGCATCAAATAACTATCATTAATGATAAATAACTTTAGAATTACTTAAAATAAATTTAACTTATTATAGACGCACAAACAACCGGTGACGGAATATGAGGCGATTCGAGAAAAAGCCGCAACACAGAAGAGGGATATAGAGAGAGCATTGACGAGGTTTATCGCAAAAACTGGCGATACTCACAGTTTATTTCTTACAGAGGACAACAGTATGTTTCCACGTAAGTGTATTTCGATCTTTTCGCTCGAGATAACCGGACAAAAAATCAATTTCTGTAACAAGTGCACACGCTATAGTTACTCTTTTTCCGAGGAACGGCTCTAAGGAAGGAAAAAAATATTTTAAGTCTCTCTAAGGAAAGTAAAAAACTAAGTCTCTCTAAAGAGAAGGAGTCCCCTTAGAAGGGGAAGAGGAGGAGAGAATGGGCGAAGGGAAGGCGAAGGGTCGCCTTAGAGGGACTTAGAATTATTTTCATTTAGAGAGATTTAGTTTTTTCGTCTTCTTTAGAGGGACTTGGAATATGTTTTCGCTTCCCTCGGCGGTGAGACCTTTTTAGAATATAAGCGCCGTTGTCTATGAAACAATTGACCAGCGAGCGCGCGCCGTTTAATCTGTTTGACTAATGGAAATTTGAATTATCCTCAGTGGTCGCCTGTAAGCCTCAATTTCCCGCTTATCTTGCGGCTCTTCTTCCGCAAGATCAGATCTTCGAACCCGATCAGGAGTTCCACTTCGAACCGAGTCCGGTGAAGAAGAAGAAAGAGCCGAAAAAACCATCCGAAGAAACGGAGGAAGCTGCGAAAGCTAAAGCAGCTGTAGAAGCGAACGAGCAGAGCGAGGAGGCGGCTACACAGCAGGACACGATAGACAATCCTTATCTGCGACCCGGAAAAATTCCAAAAACCAAAGTACCGTCTACCGGCGCGACGACGACGCATCCGGCGCAAAATATTCGTCGAGATTTGTCGGACATAGAAATTTAAATGAATTTCGAACTCTCGTCATCACCGGATTCATTGTTTTCATTGATAAAATTATATTTTTCAAGACTATAAGTATTTATTATTAACGTAATTATAAATATTTTTTTAAAGCCTATAAACGGAGAACGGCGATTAGAGAAAAATAAAAAAAAAAAAAAAAAAAACAAATAAAGATTACTTTGCTCCGAGTCGATGTATCTTATATTGTTTTAGTTTATTTAATTAAGTAGCGAAGTTTATTTACAAGATGACGAAAGTGGAAAAGATTAACATCCATCAATTCCACTTCGATGTCTCGAAGGCCTCAAGTCCCTCGGCTCGCAGGCGATTTAGCATCGGACGGTAGATATCCGGAGTAAATGGCAACACCATACCACGTTGCTGAATCTCACCTGGAAAAATGAAAAAACAAAAAATTGCTAAACTTTGTTTGTAACGCCAAAAGTCTGAAATTCCGGAATAAATAATTTCCATAATTTTACCGATAGAAGCGAAGAATTTAGAGAGTAAAATTCAGAATACTATAGAATGGCATCAATTAAAAAAACAAAAGAAACTGAAGTATCCTTACCGTCTAAAATCATTTTTGCTCCAACAGCGGCGGGATAGCCGACGGTTCTCGACATAGCCGAGTGGCCCTTCATGTCACCGTAGAGAACAAAATTAATTCCTCTCTCTTCTCGTCGATTGTCGGGCCAAAGAATTCCAACGTCGTGTCGTAAAACGATCAAATCGCGTTCATGCTTCTCGTATGAGAGTTTTTTCGACAAATAGTGAGTTAAAGTGTCGAGAGGAGTGTTCAGCTTCACAACGGAATCCTCGTTGAGGAGACCAAGATCCTCGATCGCTTGAACGCGTTCCTCGGAATTCACGCGCTCGACGAGCTTACGCTTCAGATTTTCGTAGAATATGTCGTCGCTTATCAGACCCAAGAGATTGCAGACTAACGTGCGCTGCAATGTTGAAAAATTCATTTATTTTTATGGTTATCGGTGGTTTTGCAATTATAATTTAACTAAAAAAAAAATTTTTTTAAATGAACGATTGGAATTTACATTTTTGTTCCGTTCAATTCGCCGTTAAATAAGGAATAACTACCATACCTTGGAATTTAAGTACAACTGATAGCGAATAAAAAAAGTAATTTTTAAATAGCAATTTATCATTGTTATCGCTTAATTTCCAAACAGAAATTGTGACGATGTCCACCGGTATATCATCATAAAAAATGTATTTGTAAAAGTGTCTTTAACTCCGATTTCGAATACAGCGATCCTATTGAATCGAAAATAAAAAAAAAAATTACCCAAGTAATGTCCGGTCCATTGGGATGAAGACTCGGATGAGGATTAGGATCAATGAGACCTAAATACTGAAGTGCCTGTATGGTATCAGCGAAACCCTTGAATCTCAGAGTTCCCCTCAGTACCGTCGTGGCGTTCGGTATTCCATAGAGATCTCGATAAATCGTACTGTCGCGATTGGGGAATCCTTCGAGAGCGAAACCGGGAAGAAAGTCGAGAGTACGAACCGTTGACATGAGATCGCCGCCTCCCGAAATTTCTACTTCCTGTGGGAGCAAAAAATAAAAATAAACGTTAATCACAAAAAAAAAACGGCAAAGTGAAATTTGAAGAATAAAAATGGGTATTTATCTTATATTTATCATCCCAATAGCCGTATAAGTAAATAAATTGATAAAAATTGATGAACGTATTAAATATGAAACAACAAAGCTTCTCACCTGTCCATTGTGATAGTATTTCGCGGGCGCTAAAGTGTTGAGCAATGCGCCACGAGGCGACCAACTGAATTTGTATCTTAGAGGATTGTAGGAACACTCGGGCGCCGGCAACCCGCCGCACCAAGAAACGAAAGACTCGATTTTACCGCCGGCTTGCCTCACGTCGTCGAAGCACTCGAGAGCGAGAAGATGATCGATACCCGGATCGAGACCCACTTCGTTTAAAATCGTTACTCCCGCTGCCTCCGCTCTAAAAAAAAAAAAAAAAAAAAAAAAAAAAAAAAATTACCAAACGATATATCATATTTTTTATTTGAAAAAACCGACAATCAGGGATTTCTATACCAAAAAAAAAATCATTGGTAAGAAATTTGCAAGAAGGTTCTTCAAGTGAAAAGAAAAATATGGAAAAAAAAAATTAATGAATTTCCGTAATGAAAATCGGAAGCGATTGGAGATTTTTTTAACTCACTCGGCGTGAAGGGCTTTTATATCGTCGTTCATGTAACTCGCAGTGACGAGATGAGTTTTCGTCTCGATGCACGTTTTCGCTATAACGTGATGAAGCGGATACGGGAGAAGCGATACCACGACATCGGCTGAAGTTACGACATCCTTCAGGGTATCGGGACGTTCGATAACGTTGAGGAACACCGGCTCGACGCCCGGATACTTGTTCGCTAACGCGTCGGCTTCGTCCTTCAAATGCGAACAAACTTCGATCGCTATGTTTTTATCTCTGTGAAGATATTCGACCAATGGAGCGGAGACGTAACCTGCGCCCAATACGACCACCTGAATATAATTGAAAAATAAAGAAGACTCTTGAAACTCGAAATTGTCACATTACTCTTTCGAAGAAAAATGAGAAAAAATTGCAAATACTTCTCGATGGTATAAAAATCTTAAAAAATGAATGTATTTTAAAGATACTGAAAAGATTAATTTTACATAATAATAATTCCAAAATGTTATTAACAAATTGATGAAAAAATTAATTGGTCAACAAATTACCCGGGAAACCAACTTTTTTTTTATGAAAATGATTCGTTCATTTTTCTGAATACGTATGAATTTTTTCGGATTTTTCAATTTACTTTGAATTTTTGTTTTTTATGGAAAAAATGTGTGAAAAAACATATAATTTGTACATTTTTTTAAAAACATGAATTATTTTCGAATTTATTTCGCTTTTAGCTGACAATTATTTTCACTTTTAACTGACAATGTAACGATACACGTTCCTTAGTGAGAAAACAACGTGAGAACGTAAAAATTTTTAGCATTTTTGAAAATGTGAAATTGAAAAGCCGCTGTTTACCTTTTTCGTTTGAGTTTCGCCGTTCTCGTAGCAAGCCTTGTGTCTGCTGCGAAGATTTAAAGTCCGAAGCTCGCGTATGTATTCAAAATTCGGCGTAAGTTCGCCGTTCGAAGCGATAATCGCGTCGTTGACTGCAGGCGTGAAATTGTGTTCCTCGAGAGGTTTTTTCGCGTCGGAATGAATAATATCGAGCGCATAGGGAAACAGCAGATCGCCGAAGAAATCGGTCGACTCCTTTGGCAACTGAGTCGGCATATTGTCGATTGAACAGACCAAAACTCCCGGTCCCTTGAATGACTTCGTGTCTTTGTTGCGATCGGCGTCATACAGGCAGAACGGAGTGTCGATCGTCGTGCACTCATTCATAAATCTAATATCAGTAAAAACGAATAACATTTCATTAAAAAAACCGATTCTTTCTTTTTTTTTTCGCAGAAGAAGAATTTTAAATCGTAGAAGAAAAAAAACTTTTCAAATCATTAAGGATAAATATTGAAATTTCAAAAATGTAGAAGTGACGACGATTAGTCTCATAGGATTTGAAAACAAATCGGTATAATAAATTTTACAAGATTTCGCTTTTTTTTTGCTTCAACCAATTTTTCTATAATTCTAGAAAAATAAAAATGATAACAAACACTGTGCAAAGCAGTTGCGTATTGCTTCCTTTTTATTTTTTTATATTTTCCAAATTTTTTGATGTGATATACCATAATGAAAGAAAATTAAAAGAAAGTATTGTGTAAATTTTACTGAGATTTTTTTTGATTAATAAATAAATGCGTCTTACTCGATACTGCCACCAGGATCGGCAGAAATATCGCAAATAGCGAGCATTCGATGAGGCAGCGCCGGAGCTCCGACGCTGATGGGAAGCCATGGGGTGTGCGCGGGTCTCAAAAGATATTTCGCGTCCGGAATCGTCAATAGTTTCGGCGAATCTACGGCCCAATAAATTCCATTGACGATTACCGATGCGTATGGTGCGATTTTCTTGCTGAACGTCGATATGTAACGCTCGGGGTGTTTATCGTATTCCTCCGGATCAAAGCCACCATCCTCTTTCCTCTCTAGATGATGGCGACGGCGAACCTCGCAACTGTAGATCTTATTCGTGTCTGCAATTAGAATGCGACCATAAATTCTTAAATTCTTAAATTCTTAAATTCTTAAATTCTTAAATTTTTTAATTCTTAAATTCATAAATTTTTTAATTCTTAAATTCATAAATTCTTAAATTCATAAATTCTTAAATTCATAAATTCTTAAATTCGTAAATTCGTAAATTCTTAAATTCTTAAATTCTTAAATTTTTAAATTGTTGAATTTTAAAATTTTAAAATTCTTGAATTTTAAAATTTTTAAATTCTTGAATTTTTAAATTTTCAAATTCTTAAATTTTTTAATTCTTGAATTCTTAAATTCTTAAATTCTTAAATTCTTAAATTCTTAAATTCTTAAATCCTTAAACTCTTAAATTCTGAAGTTCTTGAATTCTTAATAATTGTTTTTGACGATTCGAAATTCTGTAACAGCATAAATCAAGAATGTATAAATTACAAGTTCCATATATATCTACAAAGAGCTCGGAAATACTATTACGTAGCAAATTTCGTATCGTGAAAAATTGCAAACCGAAGAAAACAAACTTTCCGCATAAATACTCGTACGTTATACTACACGTAAGTTGTTTTGTACGAGAAGTTATGACAAACAGTTGAAGAAATAGGAAAGACACGTGTGTCGCAACGCTGTATTGTAGTGCCGCGGTAAATTAGAAAAAAATGTCTTATCGGCGAAACTCTTTGAGATTCCGGATATGAAAAATACGCGTTGAAAGAGACCCTCGACGAGAGAAAATATTTTGTCGATTTCAAGTGCACTTGAGATTAAGAAACATTTCTCGATAAAATCACGGAAGAAACGGATTGATAAAAGTCGCGAATCGGAATATCGAACGATTTTAATCAAATTTTCCAAAAATTGTAAAAAAAAATAAATAATGTTCTCTTTATTGAGAATTTGTCCTATAGGTTCTATTGAATATCATTGAACATTGGTGACATTTTTTTTTATTATTATAGCATAAAAAAAAACGAAAAGCGTAGTGCGATTTTAAAGGAGAAAAATATGTTGACCAATGGCTCGCGAGATCGCAATCTTTTTTTCTCGTTCGATCGCCGTATTAATATCGTGACCTTCGCAAAAAAATATGATTAGCCATAGATCAACGTCTTGCACAATAGCAAGATACGTTTACAATTAAATAACACGATGCGGCGCTCGACAATGACGAAACAGCGATTCGCCAGGTTATCGCGCGGGTTATCGTTGTTAGTGCCAATAATTCCTGATACGAAGGTATATATTGTTTGCTTAGCCAACGGCCGAGCGATACGATTGTGGGAGGAAGAAAAGGTCTTTCGGTACTTACATTTGGCAATTTTCTGGATCATTCAATTGCCGTCCAAAAGGTTTAACCAATTTTCCAGGAGAAATTATACAAAATCGTTCAATTTTTGGTTCGTTTGGATTTTTGGTTAAAAAAAAAAAAAAATACAAAAAAAGGTCGATATTTTGGTGAAAAAAATTATCGAAATGGGCGGACCATTGGAAAATTTTTTTTTTTTGTGAAATTTCGAATTTTTCAAATTTTACGAAAATATTAATTGAGAGTCTCGATAATATGAATTTTGCGTAAAATTTCGAAAACTAGAAGATCGAATAAAAGAAAATGTAATATTGTAAAAGTGACCAATGAGAGTAAAATTGTCAGTGGTACGAAATTTAATGAAAAAATATTAGAAATCTTTTTATGAAAATGTTGCGCATCACTTGCAAATCGTTTTTGTATCGTGAAGAGGTAAAAAAAAAATTAAGGAAAACCAATTTTTTTGTAGAATAAGCATTCCGAATGGGCGGAGGAACATTACGAGAAAGAAATATGAAGATTTGCCATCCTCTCGGAGTATTATTCAAATGAAATTGTTGACGTCGAGGCATTGTTTAATCTTTTTAATCGCCGCGGTAAATATGAGAGAAAAGAACGCGCGAAACAGCGAGAAAATTATGGATAATATAACAACAACACAATGAGTAACGTAGTGACGTTCAATCGAATCTCTTGCGAAACGAAGGCGAAATACAGAAATAGAGAAGAGTCGGATCATGAAGAATCTCATCGGGCAACAACTCTCGTCGTTATCTCTCGTCAAAGGGAAATAAAACGTTTTTCGCAACGAGAGGCAATAAAGATTAGCAACGAAAATATTGGCGCGTGCCACTCTGATAAGAGGATAAAATTTATCCTCAACATTTGAAACCGATCTTTCCACTACTTACGTTTTACCGAAAAATGAAAAAAAAAAAAAAAAAAAAAAAAAAAATTGAAAAATGAATTTTGCCGAAACACTTACCACCGTGTTCCGCGACTTTTCTCAAACTTTCCGGCGTCACGTACTCGTGAGGTAATTCCTGAAAGACCTCTTGTCCTCCCTGACTAACGTTTCCACTACCGGTGAAAATGAACGTCAGAGGACCGATGGATTTGGGCATTGCCCCCAAAGCGATCTCGTATCCAGCGTCGCGAATTGCTTGTCTCGCCATCGCCGAATCTCTGTAATTGTGCGCCGGTCCAATATGCTGAAATATAAATCATATATTTTTCTTGTTTATCATATTTCGTGAAAAAAAAAATTAATAAAAAAAAATCACATTTAATCGATGTGTAAAGTGAACGTTTTACTCAAAACTTTTTACGTAAAAATTTTAACATTTCTCATTGATAATTTTTTTATTTTCATACAATTTTTTTTAATAAACTTACGCTTCTTCGTACTTATAGACAAAAATTTGTGAAAATCGAAAAATAATGATACAATTTGGAAAAAAATGTAACATCGCTGATTTAATCATTAAATCTCATTTAATGAGTTTTCTTTGGATAAAAAATAATTTTTTCCAATCAGAAATTTTCCTTTCCTATTTTTTCAAAGCTTTGAATATTGTTTATGCTACTCGGTGCGAGAAATGCCGACTTATCGCACGCTACGCTTCGTTTTGCGTGTGAAAAGTCGCATTTCTCGCACTCGTGAAATAAAATTTCGTAAATTTCGTAAATTTCGTAAATTTCGTATCGTAATGTCCTATTTACCATAAATGGAGTGTGATGACCAAGAGCGAGAAGTCTGAGTCCAAGTCCGTGAAGAATATTGACCATTCCGGCGACACCGGCGTACTTGCCGAAGGCAACGACCCGCTGTCCATTGCTATCGGTTAATTTTTCGTAATCCAAAAGTCTGATGTTCTTTTCCAAAACGGCGTCCAATAATGCCATATTGCCTTCCTGCGCTTTTATCGTGTGCGAGAAGAAGCAGTAAGTTTTGTTGGGTATCAATTGATCGACCGGTACTTGTTTAACGCCAAAGATCACCGAGGCATCGCTTATGTCTTCCTGAAGAAGCGCACCCGCGGCTAAGTACGATTGCGCCGGATAAGCCCGACGATTGCTCGGTTGTACAATTACTTTTACACCGGCGCGTACGAGACGACGTACGTTCGACGGTGCAAGAGGTGCTCGGCGCTCCCATACCGTTTGGTCTTCTCTTCTTATTGCGATAGTTTTTCCCTTTAGACTCTGTAATATTAATCATTGAATCATTAAGTCTGATAAATGCATTATGCGTTCGTAAAAATGCCGCGATTGACGAAAAAAAAAAAAAAAAATTTATTGGAAAGAAAAATCTTTTACTTTTTTTTGGAATTTTTTTTTCGTTTTTTTTTTTTTTTTTTTTCGTTTTTTATATTCGTGAATGTAGGCATTTGTCTCGAAGACAAATCAATTAATTCGAATTGATATGAAAAAGAAACAAAAAAAAAAAAAAACAATGATGCATCGTTTGCATCGATCGCACAATTGCGGGAAGAAGAAAACAAATAGAAGAAATATTTACTGCGAGCAATTTATTTTCCAGTGTCGAATTAACCGAAGACATCGCTGCTCTATATAATGTATCGCACTGAACTGTGTTCCGGTGAACGAAAAATAACTGGCGGTATGGTAGATAACGAATGTGCGCTACATTGATAATTCCGCTAACAAAGATACCCGCGGGGAATGAACCAATAAAGAGTTCGATTAAACAAATCAATTCTTCCGCGTGATAATTGTAAATAATTGTAAGTAAGTGTAAGAAATTGAAAGCACTTGTAAGTAATTGTAGGCGATTCCAAGTGTAACAAGCACTGCAAGTAATTGCAAGTAACTGTAAACAATTGTAAGTGAAAGAAATTGAAAGCACTTGTAATCAATTGCAAGTAACTGTAAACAATTGTGAGTGAAAGAAATTGAAAGCACTTGTAAGCAATTGCAAGTAACTGTAAACAATTGTAAGTGAAAGAAACTGAAAGCACTTGTAAGTAATTGTCGGTGATTCCAAGTGTAACAAAAACTGCAAGCAATTGTAAGCAATTACGAGTAAGTAACTGTAAACAATTGTAAGTAAGTGTAAGAAATTGAAAGCACTTGTAAGTAATTGTCGGTGATACCAAGTGTAACAAGAACTGCAAGCAATTGTAAGCAATTACAAGAAAGTAACTGTAAACAATTGTAGGTAAGTGTAAGAAATTGAAAGCACTTGTAAGTAATTGTCGGTGATTCCAAGTGTAACAAGAATTGCAAGCAATTGCAAGTAAGTAACTGTAAACAATTGTAAGTAAGTGTAAGAAATTGAAAGAACTTGTAAGTAATTGTCGGTGATTCCGAGTGTAACAAGAAATACAAGCAATTGTAAGCAATAACAAGTAAGTAACTGTAAACAATTGTAAGTAAGTGTAAGAAATTGAAAGCACTTGTAAGTAATTGTAGGTGATTCCAAGTGTAACAAGCACTGTAAGCAATTGTAAGTAAGAAACCATAAAACTCACGCTATTGTTTCGTATAGCACGGGACAGTCCCGCGGGAACAAAGAGCGCAGCATCGCGTCTGGCAGCGACGGATCCCAGGATCCGCATGACACGTTTGTCGTCGAAAAGTCTTGCAAGATCGTTGGCACCGCGAGAAATGAATTCCTGAATAATGAAAATTCCTTCGCGCCACAGATTTCGGGAATCAATTTTTTTTTTTTTCCTCAATTATAAAAAACGTTTGCAAAGGCAATTTCACCGCTGAATGTTAGTGTGACAACACAAAATAATAAACACGACAATTGATGTATCGCGTCTTTTTCTTAGATAGTGTCGACGAATGCAATTTTCCGGTTTTATTCGCCACTCGCTGCCGTTGGTTCTTCTCGCTCTCGTGTCACGGATCGACTACTTCGTGTATCATCTTCGCCGAGGTAGAAGAAACATCCGGAGACTTCTCCACTAACTTTATCTCATTTATTTCGTATTTATCTCTCCCTCTCGCGCGCGCGCGCGCGCGATTGCGCTTGCCGTTGCCTCGGGTCACGGAATATGAAAAAGTTACCGATAAACTCGATGCAAGAACCAAATTCGGGTGCTTCTCGAATCTCACTGACTGTTCAAGCAGTTCGAAGAACCAGAATCCGGCGGGTAGGTGACCTTTTCCTTATCGTAATCTACGACCCGTGGAAACTCACGAAACACAACAGCCGATGACCCTTATCGCTTCTCTTCTCTGCCGTTGTATCTTATCCTTGTCGACCCTTATCTCGGTCTTCCGAACATGCGAACGCGTTACGTATTTACGGAACGTGGAAAAAAAATCGCCGAAAAGGCAAATTCACGAGGATTCTCGTGAATTTGTAGTTATCTTCTTATTGACATTATTAATACTTGTCGTTCGTAAATTTATCGTGAAAAATAGTAGCCGTGGAAAAATTGGTAACCAGCGCTGATTATTTTTCTTCCGAGTTTTTGTGGAACAGAAATTCTCTTCAAGTAATTTTTTCTTTGCAATTTTGCGGAGAAGATATTTTTATATTATAAATATAAATTTTTTTTTTTTTGCTTTTTCGGAGAGAAAGTGTTTAAAAAAAAAAAAAAAAAAAAAATTCAAAACAAAATTGCTGTTTGGATACCAGAAAATATTGAAAATCTGTAGAATAATTTAATTTCGACGTGACGAATTTTTTGCTCGACATGACTCGGTATTTTGGAAAACGGATAAACTGAAAGCGCGAGGAAATTTTCATGAAAAATGTTTTTCAAGAAAAAATTTTCAGCAGCAATTTTTTTTTCAAATATCATTATAGTATTCCACAGAAAAATTCCCAAATTTTACTTAATATTTCGCGTTTTTTTTTTATTAAATCAACACAATTTTTCAAATCCAACCTTTTTTTTTTCCTTATATCATTCTGCGAGGATCGTTCGAGGATACCGAAGCGTTGAAATATTTAACGACAAGCCGAGCGAAGGCTTGTTTGCCATCTATCGTCATAGAGCCTGAGCCTTAATAGAGAGATACATTTTGGTTTTGATCGTCTGCCTCGTTGGATTGATTTTCTTCAGTATCTGCGTCATCACATTAACAAGCTGTTCCGACGACAAACCGGTCTTTTTCGATTTGAATTTTTGTAGCAACTCTGTAGTAGTCATCGGTTTTCTTATCAAGTAACGGCGGACCGCGTCTTCCGTTATTCCAGATTCACTAAGAAATTAAAAAAAAGATAGCATTTTATAACCATTGTCATGTGTTGTGTTTTTATAACCATTTTTTTTTTTTTTTTTAGTACATTACGATACGAGTGCCAAGAAAAAAATTGAGAAAACGTTTCTCGCACGAGTATCTTGCGAAATTTTATTTCACGAGTGCGAGAAGTGCGACTTCTCACAGTGCGAAGCGAATCTACGCGCCCAAGTAATGCCATAAAAGGACTTTAGCTTTTTTAAACTCAAAATAATTTGATTGTTCCATTTAGAAAGTTACCAAAGATGTTTGCACACCATTTTTCTTTAAACAGAAGACTTACCTAGTTCCGGGAATGTAGGAAGTCGATGGAACAAGATTAAAGTTATCGAGTTTAAGTTTCTTGGACTGCGAAAGATCGGGCGAACTAGTTTGCTTTCTCTTGAGAGGATCCGAAGAAGCAACCGCGGAGGTCGGAGTCGCCGATCTCGAGCTGTGCGCACTGTTCGACTTTCGATTGTCCTTTTCTTTTGCCGGAACGTCGGAATCGCTACCTGAATCGCTCGAAAAATCGCTCGACGAATCTTTCGCGGGACTCGCCTTCTTCGATTCCTTTTTCTTCGACGCTTTTTTCTTTTTCTTCTTATCCTTCTTTTTATCCTGATCTTTGCCCGATTTTTCCTTATCCTGGAAAAAAGAAAGAAAAAAAAAAAAAAATGTGAGAAAAAGTTCTGACTAAATGGCAAAAAGATTAATAAATAAAATAAAAAGGTTACAATTGGTGAAACCTTATCGTTTTTGTCTTTGGCTTCGGCCTCATCGTCACTCGATTCTTCGTCCTTCTTGTCCGCCTGTTCCTCGTCTTCGTCTTCCTCATCCGAAGCTAATAATTTTCTCAGAGCATCTTCTTCCGCCACGGATTTGATCTTTCCATGCTGTTCGCCCTCCGACTCGGCGTCGGTAGAGTCCGATATGTAATCGCACTCTTTACCCTCCTCGTCGCCGTCGTCGCTCTCCTCAAACGCCTCGTCGTCGGAAGCGTTCTTCTTTTTCTTCTTCTTTACTACCGCATCTTTTGTTTGCAAAACAATAATTGAATTAAATTAAAAAAATGAATAGAAATAATATTATATTATTCGAATTACTTGAAATAAAAATTTAATTTATTTTTATCGATTTTTTTTATTTTTATTTTATTTTTAATCAATTAGCTTCGTCTTCGTGAATTTAATAACAGCTACAGCTTTAGTAGAATTTTCTAAAAAGTTCGATTCTCAAATTTGTCATGAAATTCCATCTATCGACATGCAATTTGGATGCAATTCGTTTTTTGTGTTTTTTTTTTGTTTTAATATTTTAATATTTTAAAAAATATTTTTATTATTGAACGGAAGCTTTGCGTAAACGTACTTTTGCCCTTTTTCTTCTTCTTCGCGTCGTCCTCCTCGTCGGACCCTTTTTTCTTCTCCTTGTCGGTGTCACTTTCGGAATCGTCGTCATCGTCGCTCTCCATCCACTCGTCCATTTCCGAGATTTTCAATTCTTTCTCTTTCTTCGCCGGTTTCTTGCCGCCCTTTCTACCCCCTTCGGCCATTTCACCGTCGTCGTCGCCACCGTCCTCGTCGTTTCTCAATCTCTTTCGCAACATCAACGAGAAGTAATTTATCACCTGATTTCTACGACTGAATTCCTGTTCCGCCTCCTCGGCGCTCAGAGCTTTGTAACGCTGTATCGGCTGAAAGTTGTACCTTGCAAACGACAAATTCATTTATTTATTTTAATATACCTATGTAAAAGAAACATTGCGACTGTGCAAAAAAAAAAAAAATGTCAACGGTAAATATGAAATGTAAAAAATCATCTTAAGATTTCTGGTCGGTGAATAAAAAAAAAAGAAAAAGCAAAGAAATTCGATGAAAAGGAATAAAGAAATAAATAAAATATAAAAAAAAGGGATAATTGTTATGCTGAGAAAAAAGAATTTTCAACGAATGTTTTTTCGTCAATGAAATGAATAAAGGAAAGCGGAAAGTAAGAAATAACGAAAGCGCGATTGTTCGGTAAGTAGGCGAGTATTTTACGAATAATTAAATAAATAATCGATTAAGGTAGTTATGTCCCTTCGCGTGCATTTCGCATAAATTCGAGAAAAATGAGAAAAAATTGCAAATACTTCTCTCGCAATTTCCTCTAATTTTTCTCGAACTTATGCGAAATTAACGCGATTACCTTAACGGTAATCGAAAAATTTACCATTCGTGAAGCGGAAATGCTTCGATAGCGCCGTCGGGCGCGTGAGTGAATACATAGTAAGCCGCGTTCTCGCTGACTCCGCCTTCCCTGATGCCTTTGAACTTTTTGCCGGTTCTACCGCCGGATTTTAGAATCCACGGTTGATCGTCGGGTTTGTACTTTCTGCTGGTTATACCGAATTTTTTTCGTCTTGCTTCCTCCCTCGCGTCTCTGCCGAACTCCGAACCTGCGCCGAACTTCGGCATATCCTCGTCGAGGCCCTTGTACTCTCGCATGTTATTTTCGCGCTCCATCTTCACCTGAGTCCACTCGGCAAAGTCGACCTTCAGCGTCGCATTGAAGCGCATCACGTTGTGCTTTTTATTTGTGTTTCTATACGATCGAAATAAAGTCATTTTGTAATAAAAATTTAATAAAATAAAAATTTACTAAAAAAAATTTCTAGAAAATATAATAAATAAAAAAAATAAAAAAATAAATAATAATTAGCGAATCGTTAAAAAATTTTATGAAAAAATGTATTAAAAAAAAAACAAAATAAATTAAAATTCGTTAATTTTGAAAAACAAAAAGAAATAGTTCTTTTTTTATTAATCATAATGATAAAAAAATGAGAAAAAAATAATAAAAAGTGTCAAAAGTAAAAATATGTAATGTATTAGACACGTGATAAAAAAAAAATTTTACTTTGGAACGCGAATGCTGAATTCCTGTACCGATGGTCCTGCTGCTGGCTAAAAATACCAAAAAAAAACCATTGGTAATCAATAATTGGCAATGAGGACGTAACTTAGCGAAAAATGAAAATTACATCCCATTGAGTGCAAACTTTAAGAAGCGTTATAATTCTATATTTATATTTGACTATGCGACTAATTCATTTTTTTTTCGCCATTTCTGTTTTTTATTTTTTTAACTACAGGAAGAAACCGAAAGAATTGGAAAAAATAAATAAATCGCGACACGCGTGTATTATTGTGACGATCAAGTCTGCAAAAATTAGAACGAAAGATTTTTTTGTTATTGTTTTGACAACATAACCTTAATCGCCGTTGCGCTCGTCATTTTTCGAGATTCGAAAATCCTAGAGAATTATGAAAATATTTCAAATTTATC
The DNA here is from genome assembly GCA_963971235.1 of Cryptus armator. Taxonomy (NCBI): domain Eukaryota; kingdom Metazoa; phylum Arthropoda; class Insecta; order Hymenoptera; family Ichneumonidae; genus Cryptus; species Cryptus armator. The sequence continues at coordinate 24,249,948 of OZ020233.1, forward strand.
GTTTGTTCTTTTGTCGGGTCAGTGAATCGGGATTATTTGTTAATATTATAGGCGAGTAAACAAAGTTTTATTCGTTGAATGAAAATTTATCGACTGCATGGTCGAGGATTGTTTACCGTGGCCGCCATCTTCGCGAACTTTAGGAATCAGCCGACTGTGACCTGTGATCACGTACTTCTGACGTATGACACGTATAACCGAAGGACAGGGGCGACAGGGACGACCGGTGATACTATTGTGCGCATCAACAAGTTCCGCTCCCATATGCTGACGCAGACGACAAAGTCAAATTTTTTACGTTATACGTTGTAAAAAACAACAAAAAAAACCTTTTGTTTCGCAATCTTTAGATTTATTTCAATGGAAAAAGCATTTTCGGGTTCTTATCATTGTGAAAGAAAGAAACAAACTTAATTCAATTATGACGATTATCGGTTTTCATTGTCGAAATATTTTTTTTGTTTCAAATAATAGCAATAATATTCTCGTTAGTCGTATGTTAATTTTCACTATCAAAAAAAAAAAAATACAGATTTTAATGTATTCAAAAATGTTTAAATTTCTACATCGAAACTTTACGTGTAGCAACTCCGTCGGTATCACCTTTTTCTTTTTTTTTTTTTCATCTCGCCGTTAGAATATCGTACATCTCAGACTTGCGCAGAGAGGTCGAGTAAACGATTCTCGGAATAATGCGTCGCGTCTCGTCTTAACGATCCCGAATTGAATTATTAACTTGCCTTCGATCGTTAGAATCTCCGTAGCAAACTTTCCATTGCATCATTCGCGCGCAATTCTTCTTTTCGTCGCCTTCGTTTTTTTTTGCAATAAACTTCAAACTACACGTTTTTTTTGTTTTCTTTCGTATATTATGTATATCTTTTTAATATAATAATTAAGACACTAAAATATACAACAAATTGCATATCGCACGAGACATATGTATATGTATATACAATATTGACATGTAAAATAAATCTTTCCGCGCGCTTTAATCATTTTTCTCTTTCGCTTATTTATTTTTATTTTTTTTTCCCTCATTTTTCATTCTGTTTCCCTTTGTTATTGAATTTTTTTTTATTATTTTTTTTCCATTTTCTCGTCAGTATCTACTTCTTTTTTTTTTTTAAGGGGGTTGCGGCGGCGGTGGCGCTCGGGGAGGGACAGTCTTCATTCGAACCCAAAAAAAAAAAAAAAAAAACGCGACGGAGCGCAAAAAAATTATTAAAAATTCGTTTTCTAACATAATCGTTTTTGCAATAATTTCCACCCTTTTCACACAATTCCCAACGAAACGATTAATCATTCGACCAATTTTATAAAATCTCATTTGTTTTTTTTTTTTTTTTTTTTTTACAAATAAATTCCAACAACTCGAATGATTCATTTTACTTTTTTTTTTTTACAAGTTCTCATATGAAACGTTATCGAACGAAGCTCCATTCGTGCGAACGGCTTGTATACTATTATAAAGTAAATGAGACTGCGCGCCTTTTAATTCGCGCCGGATATGGCGTTCAGTTACCATATAATAGTACAAAAACAACGAGCAACAAGAGGATAGGCTACTTTTTTCAATCGGACCATAGCACGCAACCGAATCCGTACGCTATTTTCTTTTTTTTTTTCTTTATATGTATTAAATATTGCTGGGAGTACAAAAATTCTTACGCTTGGTGTGAAAAATAGGTCCGGTTTTTTTGTTGTTTTTTTTTTGGTCCACTCGTTCGTTCGTTCGTTTCGTTTATTTTTTTATTTCACGCCGTGCGAAAAAAGCCGTTTTCTCGCACACCTCGCTTCGCTGCGCGTGTGAAAAAACGCATTTATCGCACTCGTGAAATAAATTTTTTTTTTACGATACACATGCGATAAACTTTTTCTCAACTCGTGTGATTGCAACACGAGCCGAAGACGAGTGTTGCAATATCACAATCGTCAGAATTTTTTTTTTTTTTTTCGCACTAGTATCGTAATGTACTATTTATCCGCTCCAAAGCTTAGCAACGGTAATTAACAAGATTCGGTATTCTTTCCGGAACAACCGGAAGATTCTCGCACCTTCTGACTCTCTTTTCGTTATTTATTTTGTATATATATTTGTATATATCGTTCTAAATTTCAAGCCCTTAACACCGTGGCATTTAATAAAAGCTTTCTGGATCTACGTGCTTTTTTCTCTTTTTTTTTTTTTTTTTTTCACTGTCCCAGCCGCGCGCACCACCTGTATTATAATATTCCTCCGGCTCCGCTTTCATCATCAATCATGCGTAACGAAAATATTTACAACTCCGCGGCTCGCCAAAGTCCCGCATTTCTGGCGATTTTTTAAATTTCTTTCTTTTTTTTTTTCTTCTTTTTTTCCATTATTTTTTGTCATTAATTGAGTTATACGATCACGTATTTCTCAAGCCTTCGACTTTTCGTTTCTATAATCGCCTTTGTTATTTTTCTCTTTTTCCGTTTCCTTCGCGCACAGCGAGCAGTCAGAGTGCGCGAGAAAAGTTTTCGATAACTCGAAACTCGTTGGATCGTGGCGTCCATTTTTTTTTTTTTTTTTCGTTTTCCAGCGCTGACGTTCGAATCTCGCGAACGAAACCGGTCGATCAGAATTTCTTTTTTTTTCGCGTTGTTTTTTTTACGCATTTCCGGTTCCCATTGCGACGACACGATCCTCGTCAACGTCCGGACGTGTCTGGCAACGTTGAGTACTCAGTTGCTTTCGGGATTCGTCTCCTTTTCACCCTCACCGTCGCCCTCCTCTCGCGTCATTCCCTCGATCGGCGCTGGCGCATCGTCCGAACTCGGAACCAATCCGCCACTCGCCGCGTCATCCGCGTCCGCCGGACCGGACGGTGGACCGTTATGCGACGCGCCCTGTGGAAATCCCGTTTCCGCCGACACCAAGTGCGACGGAAGATGAGGCGATGCCGATTGAGATTTTCTGCTCTTCTCCCCCTTTCTCCACAGAGTTATTTCCTGAATAACGAGAAAACATTTTTCAACATTTTTTAACAACGCCACGCATTACAGAATCCTTAGAATTTGACAAAAGCAACGACTTAAGAATTTTTTTCATAATTTACAAAAATTTCTATTCATAATTTTCAAAAATTTCTATTCATAATTTTCAAAAATTTCTATTCATAATTTTCAAAAATTTCTATTCATAATTTTCAAAAATTTCTATTCATAATGGAGTTCAGTCTTAAAAAGTCATTAAAGAAAACAAAAATGTAGTATTCATTAGCCAAATCTCCCGTAAGTATGTAACCGATCTCTTGAAAATTAGATTTCAATAGTCTATTAAAAAAAAAAAAAAAAAAAAAAAAAAAATGTTCTACTTTTTTACATAGAAGGAAATCGCAGAATTTAATATTCTATGCAAAAAAATACTTTTCCGACCGTTTTCTCGCACTTTCCTGCACTAGTGCGGGAAAAACAGCAGAAAATCGGCTTCGATACACATGCGGGAAAAATCGCTATTTTTTGCGATCTTTTTTTTCGCATTTGTATCGAAAATAACTATTCGTCAATCGGTAGTCCTATGACTCCCTGAGCGGATCAACAACTGTCTATATCTCTTCTACAAACGTCCGGAACACTTCGGTCGTTTTATAATCGGATTTCAAATTGATTCGTGTAAATTGAATCGCAACAGCGTCGCAGTTCCGGCAACGAGGCCAGCGTTCCAAATACGATGAGCAAAGTCGCTACGATTAGCATAAATACCTGTTGTTTGAAATATCGACGATCTTCCTCGTCCATGAGGACGAGATTGAGATAATATCTGACGCTGAATTTCTTGTTTATATCGCGCATCGTCGGTGCCAAGTCGTAACCCGCGAGAAAAACTCTGATCGGTATTGACTCGCCTCTGACCGGCGCTCCGTCCATTATCTCGTACTTCGCGATCGTCTCGTTCTCCGTAAACGTGTGCGGACCTGCGAATATATACTCTTATATCTCAACGTCGCTTTCGTTCTTCGCTGGTCAACTCGATCTTTGCTCAAAATAAAATTAGATTTCCCCAATATTTTCATTCATGCTAACGAGCGTTAATTTGCAAATTATAGAGTCGCAAAAAAAAATTGAAGAATGCATTTGCAAAAAAAAATTTTTCTAACCACAAGACATACATCGGCATAATTTTTTTTTTTTTTTTTTTTTTTCGATATTTGAGTCACGCAACGCGTAGAAACTGGTGCCGTAATTTATGGCATTCGGTTAGCCGAATATGTATCAATATGTTTGAAAAAAAAAAAAAAAAAAGTTAAAAATGTTATAATAATTAATTTTACCGGATTTTGTAAACTCACCGGAACCCGTGGTCTCGCGTTTTATAATTGCAATCTCCATGTGTTTGATTTTTATTCTAACGAGTAGAAAATATATCTTTCCAACGATAACATCCTTCAGGTGATATCTGCGAAAAAAAAAAAAAAGAAGTGATTTGTGATAGAAAAGTTCGTGAGAAAAAGTTACAAAATGATTAGCCGAGTCAAATACACAGACGAAATGGCGAGTTGGTGTCTAAATGTCTAAAAGACGAACGACGTTGAGGGAAAGCTTATTAAGGTAGTTATGTCGCTTCGCGTTAATTTCGCATAAATTGGAGAAAAATGATAGAAAATTGAAAATATTTTTCGATGGTATAAAAATCTGAAAAAATTCATGCATATTAAAGGTACTGAAAATATTAATTTTGCATGATAATAATTCCAAAATGTTATTAACAAATTGATGAAAAAATTAATTGGTCAACAAATTTCCCGGGAATCCAACTTTTTTTTTAATGAAAATAATTTGTTCATTTTTCTGAATACGTATGAATTTTTTCAGATTTTCCAATTTACTTTGAATTTTGCGTCTTTTCACACATTTTTTCCATATAAAAAAAAAAAAAATTCATACTTATTCTACTCTACTTGATGGCGTTTTCTTCAACTTACCTGATGGTTGGAATTATCTGAGTTGGAAATACGTGATCACCTACTGCACTTGCTTACCTGGTTTTACTTTCTTATTATTATTATTATTATTGGTTTTATACCGTTTGATAACTCACTTGCTCTTGTTGTACTCAAATTCGATATGCAGACAGTCCTCGATACCAACTTCCATTTTAATCGGATTATTCATATCGGGATAAGAGCTAAGCGTGTGGACGACGAGCTCGAGTTCCTTAACGAAATCGCTGAGGCGGCGTACGATCGTTACGCGCAAAAAGTATCTCAGTCTAACGTTCGATCCCGTATAACTCTCGAAGGGCTTTTCCACGTTCGCGAATTCGAACGGATAAACGGTGTTGTGTGTAAGTTCTCCCGGTCTCGCGAGTTCCTTAACCAAACTGGTGAATTCGTGATGATTTCCACGATCGTAGTAAAGCTCGATTTGTCCTATAAACTCCACTTTTACGCCCTGATGCTCCAGTTTACCCGCTTTCTTCAGACTTATGTTGATCTGCGACAGAAAAAAATTTCATTTTTTTTTCTCCTCATTTTTCGTTTTTACTCCGATTTTTTTTTTCTTCTCCAAGATTTACATAATCATTAGAAATTTTTCGAATTAATTTTTCATGTTGCTGTTACAAACTTTTGATGATTTCAGGAGGATCGTTGAATCCGATTTTCAAGTACATCGAAAAAAATCTTTTGTAAAAAAAAAAAAAAAAAAATCAATTTTTTTTTTTTTTTTGTAAATCTAAAAAATCATTCGGAAAGCAAGACTTTGATGGACACTAATGACCAAATATCGTGAAAAAAAAAATCTTTTTTCGTGAGTTTCAATTTTGTCGCTTCTGAAAATTGAAGTTCATTTCGGGACACTTTTGGTACATAAATCCCAATCGAAACCGCGACTAAAACTCAAGGCAAATATATCGATAACGCGAGATAACGAAAGTTATTTATTCGGTTGGAATAACATGTATCATTCGTTTTATCTCTCGTCTTGCCGATATCTTCGTGTGACAACGTTTTTGTTTTTATGGTATTTTAAGTTTCGTCGTTTTTAATATTAACACTACGAGCGTAGATTTCCCGAGCGCAAGCATAGAAAATACGCCCCTCTTGTAGCGGTCGCGTAATATTATAGTCATCGGATACACCGCGTTTCTTATCTTGTACTTCTTATGCCCTTTTTAACGGATCGGTTGATCTCTATTTTCTATTTCCTGCATACGACGTTGCGAATCGGTTTATATTTTTTTTTATCACTCAAATTACAGATTATTTTTCGAAAAACGATTTCCGAGGAATTCAGTGAATGAATAAAATAATTGTAGAGTACAATTTTTTCATTCATACGAACGATTTCGCGGTTTTTGCGACACGTATGATGGATAGTTTGTGTTAAATAATATATTATGCTATAAGGGAGCGAAGTGCGCGATTTTCGCAGAGTGCGAAGTATGCCGCTTTCTTTCGACTTCGGTAAAAAAAAATCACACTGTTGGGGTACGACTCGGGCACAAAGTAACCGATTGTCGGCCGCCGATCATAGCGCGCATGCGCGGTACGTTTTCATTACTGCCCGTGGGCAGTAATAACTACTTTTCTGCCCTACGGCAGTGTTGTAAACGTACCGCGTATGCGCACTGGTCAGTTGCTTATAACAATCGCATGAAATAAATGAAACTTCAAAAGTCAATGCATTTTTTTTTCTTCTAGTCTCGAGTTACCGATTATTTTTCGTTAAAATAAAGTATTTTTCCAAAATCAAAATTATTCATTAAAACAAATTATAAAAAAAAAAAAAAGTATAATTGATTAAACCAATCGATGGACGAGTAAAATATTGCCATGGATTTTTAATATAACCAATTCAATTCGCATTTCTTTGTTTTGACTTAAATTACAGATAATACTAACAGAAAAAAAAAAAAAAAAAAAAAAATGCCATCCGTCGCAATTAATTTTTTTGACGTCAATATGCTGTTGTGTTTTTACAAGTTCTTTCACGTTGCATTTTTTTGTTTCGTATTATCGATCGAAATGTATTCCGCAAGTGTTGCAACAAATCTATCGACCGAAAGTGCAATATGGGAAAAAAAAGTGGTCAGACGTTAAAAATCCTTAAAAAAATCAAAAAAAAGTGCCATTTGAAACCAATTATTTCTTTTTTTACCAATTTTTTTTTCTCGTTGGCCGGTATTTGAGATTTAAAAAAAAAATTGGTTGCCAAACCATCCGGTTCTGATTTTACCTTTCCAGAGACAGTTTCGCCGTCGTAATACAGCGGATGGGGTTCCTTCTTTCCATCCTCCGATTTGATGTCCGCAGTTTTTCTCGTACCGGAGCCGTCGAGGACAATCTCCAGTCCGGCGGACTGGCCAAAGCCAAAAAAACTCTGCGAGTGTCAAAAAAAGTCGAAACGTCAATAAGTTTTCCAACATTTTTCTTTTACTGCTCACAAAACACGCGCGATTAGTGAAAAAAAAAAAAAAAAAATCTTAATCGCGATTTTTGACAAGTGCAAAACTTACCATTTTTTTATCGGTAAACAAAATGCGAGGGCAGTCGACGCGATTTGAAACACACGTCGGGACGGCGTTCTTTTTTTTTTTTGTTCTTTTTCCTTTCTTTCGTCTAATTCTTCTCGACGACTAACAAAACGCGACGAGATCGAACCGCATACATCACTGAATTAAAACCCAGTGGGGCCCCCTCGACAGTTTCGAAGTTTGGTTAATTCTCGTGAATTTCCCGTCTCACTCCGCTTTCCGCCCTCACGGCTCGTCTCGTCTCGTTACTCTCGCTTGCCTGGATGCGGATTCCTCCCCAAAAAAAAAAGTCACAAGTTGCCAATATGGCGGTTCCGCTCTTCCCCCGCTGTCCGCCTCCCTCTCCCACTGCTTCCCATTCGCTGTCAGATGAATGTTTTTACCCACTTTTTCTTTTGGGCGCTAAGATCTCTCGCCCCCTGTTTCCGCTGATTTAATTTTGATCGTCGAGAAAATTTACAGAATTATTTTCGTTGTTTCGCGGTCGATCGTATAGGAAACAAAAAAAACATACGCGCACACCGTTGCGCGATTCGGATGATTATTCGAGACACGCGCACCACGAGGAAAACCCAATGTATGAAGAGAGGCACACGCGAAATTCGTGCGAATTAATTCCTCAACGCTTGTTCTCTTGTTTTAACCTTTAACGCAAAATTCCCCCACCCCCCCCTCCCGCTGGGAGATAGATAACGTTGCGCTAGTTGTCGAAGGGGCCGTTTCCCTTTCGACCTGAAATTGTCGTCCTCGAAGCATCGACGATATTTCAACCGCGCATCACACGGAATACGGCAGATAGGCCCAGAAACTCCTCGAGAAAATTTCTTGATTCGCCGGTGATTTCGAAGCATTGACGCGCGATGGCGCATCGATCGTCTTTTGTTTTTTTTTTTAACTTATCGCTACAATGTTTTGTAACATGGTCGCGGGCTTAGATGTTTTTAACCTCGAAAAACAAAGTTTTTCCCGATGTCTCGAGGTTCGCGGAGAATTGATAAAAATTCGATTGTTCGAAACAAAAAAATTGTTCAGTGAATTGACGAAGTGACAATCGTGGTTTGGTAGTTAATTTTTGAGATCGTGATAACGAGAATTTAGGATCTAACCTACAAAAGTTTGGACTCGTTGAATAAAATTTGATAATAATTTGTTTTCGCGTTTTTTCAAATTGTAACTCAGTTGCGAAAATATGGCTGTCGATATCGTGGATATGCTGAAGGAACCGCGAATGACGAAAGTTTGCGCTCCGATGGTTCGTTACAGCAAGTAAGTAAACATTTACGATACGAAGTATTTGCAGTTATCATTGCGTCTTTATGTACACATATGCAATAAAACGTCGCGTTATTGGGTCTAAATCACGTGCGTTATTCGATTTCATTATCTGAAAAAAGATCGTGAACCGGTATACCTGAACGCCGGGACGCCGCTTGCTATGACACAGTTGTTCAGTAATAGCTGACGAGTGGCTATAAAGCGGCTGAATATCTAAACCGTTTAATCCTTAACACACGTTTTTCTTCTATTTCTTTTCCATCCGGCTATCACCCCTAAAGTGTATATGCCACTACCACACGCTTTTCGATAGGTTTGCCATCACCTATGCAAATCCCAAAATCCCAAAATCGCGAACCGCTGCCAACCCCCGAAATTTTAAAACGCCAATGAGACTTTTACCCGGAATTCGATCCGCCGGCAGTTCAAACTACGGACCAATTATTTCGCCCAAAACGTTGGGATCCCGATTTTCATTTGGCCGATGAGTCGTTTGCCCGACGTGTCAATATCCCGACAATGTCAAACTGATGAAGATCATTCGAGTGATGGTTCATTTGTCGGAAATATCGACTTTGTATCGTTGCAGATTTCGCTGTTGCCGACATAGGCTATTAAATAAGTTCGTTGATAAATTAGAGACCTACGATTAAAACTATAGTCGCCTCATCGCAAGATCATGCAAACCTCGCGCCGAAAACAAGATGTATACATTGTACGGAGATGAAAGGGTTTATTTAGTGTGCATAAGCATAGCAATATATTGTAATTTTCTCGAGGATTGGACCGCGGCGTACTTATTCCCTAGATTTTAGGAAAAATTTAGTCTGAATTCGAACTCTGGACGAGAAGCGCAATTTTTTTTTTTTTTTTTTCGTGGGCACTTTGCTCCGTCCCTATTCGGGTCCGATTTCTCGATACCTGAAAAGGGGTGCGAGAGGCTTCGAAATAAAAGTATTAAAAGGATTTCGGTTAACCAAATGTATAAAAATTGAATGGATTTGAAATTATTAAATGAAGAGATTTTAAAAAGACGCGAAATACACTTAAGTCCCTACAGAGTCTTTATAGTTTTACAGGTTTCACTTATTATAATTCGAATTTAATTATAACACTGTGGAACGTACTCGCGAAGCCACGTTCCCCATCCTATGGCTACTATCTTTGTAGCAATTTTTTACAAATACATATGAAATCTTTCCATTACTTTTGAGAAAAGAAACATCGATTTTTGTAAACGATTCTAATTTTACTGATTCACGAGAAAGAACAGAATGAGAGATTTCGAAAAATGCGTTGATTTTTCACAATTCCTCAAAGGATACGTAAAGGAGTTTCATTTCTGTATAATAAAGAAAAAAACATTCAACTATAAATAAGAATGAATGTGAATTTTGATACAGATTACCATTCCGCACGATGGTGAGACGATACAACTGTGATCTCTGCTTCACGCCGATGATACTCGCTGACTCTTTCGTTCAGTCGGCCAAAGCCCGTGAAAGCGAATTTACGACGAATGCGGGAGATTATCCTCTAGTCGCCCAATTCGCCGCCAAAGACCCCGATGACTTTGCCGATGCCGCCGAAATTCTATCGCCGTAAGTATTTACATTGTTCCTTAATAAAAGAAACAACAATATTGATTACATATTTGCATTTATAAAAAATCTTGAGACCTGAAAAATGTCTCTTTCCGATCTTCTTTTCCAATTATGGTCTCTCGTATTATAGGATAAATCTCTACCAATCACAGCCTCGATTTCGTTAAAATCTATAATTTCTTCAACATAACAGATATTGCAATGGCGCAGATTTGAATTGCGGTTGTCCCCAACGTTGGGCGATGAAGGACGGTTATGGTTCCGATTTGCTAACGAAGCCGCAAATCGTCAAAGATCTTGTTCTTGCGGTGAGAAATCGTATTTCCAAACCCTTCACTGTTTCGGTGAAAATTCGTTTGCTGCAAGATATTCGTAAAACTGTGGAACTGTGTCGCACTTTGGAGATGTCCGGTGTCTCGTTTATCACAGTCCACGCAAGAACGCCACAGATGAGAAAGGAACCCATAGATCTCAAAGGCTTAAAGACGGTACGAGATTGCGTGACGATACCACTTATCGCTAACGGCGACGTCAAGAGTCTCCAAGATGCTGAGAGATTATACGAGGAAACAAAATGCGACGGTGTAATGTCCGCTAACGGAATTCTCACCAATCCTGCGCTCTTCTCCGGCGAGCCGGTGACGCCGTTAAGCTGCGTTCAAGATTGGATCAACATAACGCACAGAATACCGACGCACTTTCTTTGCATGCATCATCATTTGGTCTTTATGCTCGAGAAGATACTTCCAAAGAGCGAGAGACTTGTGTTTAATTCTCTTCAGAGTAAAGAAACAGTTCTTACGTTTATCGACGACTATTACGGGATAAGGCCCACCGATAATGAGCCGTTAGATACGCTGATACCTTCCGTCTGTGATTACGATTCTTACATCGGAAGGAAACGACGAAAAAGTATCGCGAACGTGGTAGACGATGGCGGTAACGATCCTCTGGGAAACTTGTTCTGGGACACGTGATGTTTTTTCTACCATTAGATATTTATAAGCAAAGTAATACTTGTAATTATTACCAATTTTGGATTTTTGTTAAGACCATCGATGCTGCAGAAAATGTAGTGAAAAAAAATTGATAACGAAATGGTGTATCGCTTCTTACATGTCGGAAGTTGCAGGATGTTCTCCTGTTAGCTTTGTAGGAACAATTTTCCTCGAGTTGCGTTTGAGGGACAAACTGACAAACATCTTTCCAAAATATACATAAGAATAAAGTTAAGAACTCCGATCTTCTGGACAACTTCAGACCTCTCGATCGCCCTTCGGTGACCAATTTCAGACGGCTGGAAACTTCTTTTATGGCAGACTTCGGACCACTGGAAAACAAACGGACAAACAGACAAACAACTTTCTAAAATATATAAAAGATTAGTAATTCGAATAATTTTATTGTTGCCATTATCACAGTGGAACGAACCACGGTACAGAAACCGGCATTTCCGGTTCGCCAAATGATAGGTGATAAGACGTACAAAGGGAACAATTAACAGGAATATATAGTAAATACAAGTAAATAGGAATTTTTTTATCATTATTAAAATATAATGAATGAAATGAATGAATATATATATTGTAACGACCGTGCGAATGAATAACACGCGTATTTGGTTTTGGGACGGATATTTATTAATAATAAGAAACGTTAACCTAACTAATGCCGTGTATCTTAATGAATAGTGAGCTCCATATTCGTTACAATATAATAAGAAACAAATAATAAGATAAAAATAAATAGTGTTATCCGGAATATCGAAAAAATGATGTTATAAAAAATCAGCGAAAAATAAAAGTAAATCTATCAAAATAGATCGCATTACTACAAAAGAAAATAAGGATATCTATACGCTTTACGAATAACTCAGTAGAGGGGTACTAAATTTATTTTTTCTATCCAGAAATGAAAACTTGTGTTCAAACGTTACCAGCGATTTTATAAGAAAAATATATTCCGCGATATCTATATAACGTTCTTTTTCACTTTGTTTTTTTTACATTCTAGAAAATTTTATACAAACATCGAAGTGCAAAGCGTACCTGTATCCGACCATTTGATAGACACGTGAGGATAAAGTTCCCGCCATCTTTTAACATGTGAATCATTGATCTCGTAGCACATGTTAAGATCGATCATTTGCAAATGAGAACAGAGCAAAAATATGCGTGAACACATTTCGGAACTTAACCATTTGGCTCCGCCGACGTGCAATTGTCGAATTGGACCCAAGAGCAGCGGCTCGACATCATCGTCGGTCAAGTACGTCATTCCCGTGAGGACAACCTTCTCTAATCTGTTGCAACAGGCAAAGAGGGTTCGCAGAGATTGTCTGCTATCCGCTCCACGTGGGCGACGCAAGATACGACGGCTGATTGTTGGCGAAAAAAAACAAAAAAAATCAACACTAAGTTTTCTCCATAAGAAAGCAAGAAAATAGTATAGACAATGGTAGTCTTACCAGTATCCAAAGTCGACTTCGCGCAGATGAGCGCATCGTGTTAGCGCGCGAATTCCTACGATACCTATTGATGTAGACGAACACACGATGCTTTCCAGATTAGGACACGAATCAGCAATTACAACGGCGACAACGTCCCAGTCGAGATCTATGAGTTCCGTCAGATTCAAATGACGCATTTTTCGATTTCTTCGTATTATCGAAGACAACGTTTCAGTTTTGATGTCCGCTCTATAGATCTCCAAACGTTCGAGAAACCGGAATTTTTCCAAATTGCGAAATCCATCGTCAGTTAAAGTCTCGTTGCAAAGGCACAGCTCTGTGGAACAATGAAAAATTATTAAACTTTATCACGAGACACTCGATTCGAGGTAAAATTTTGGTTATAGATGCGCGTCAATAGGCTTACAAATTTAGACGAATAATTTCGAAAATCTAGAATTGCAGTGCGTACGAATTTACGGGAAAATGTACATCACGACATTTTTGGAAAATTATCAGAAAACGAAAAAAAAAAAATAAAAAAATGTAACTGTTGCCATACAATATCGGCGATTCTTTTCTCTCGGCTCCTGTGTGGATTTATAAAGATCTATCGCCCGCTTTATATCGTCAGTGTAGCATATTTGCCTGCAATTGCAATTTATACTATAATTGCAAAGGCGCTTATAGCCGAAATCCGATATTGGAGACATATAGTCGTAATTTTGGGAACAAATGATTCATAATAAATTGCTGTTCGTGAAATTACTTCATAATCGAAACAAGATACTTCAGCTACGAAATGCTCTGCTAATATGCATCCGTAACTCGTGTTATTTTGGATATAACTTCGCATAATCGCATCATACCTCGAAGATTCTTGCAAATCGACGAAATTTTCTCGATAACGGAATCGTTTACAAAGTCGCAACAGTAGAGTCTCAAATGACTCAGCTGACTACCACAGGTATGGAGAAAATTGTTGAAATTTTCGGGAAGTGTAGTGAAGTTATTGCTGCACCAAGATACGTCCAGATGTCGGAGATATTTGCAACGAGACGATAAAGCATTTAACGCCGCATCGGTTGTGCAATTCCAATAAGGTCTGAGATTGAGACTCGTGTACAGTAACGCGTCTTGCGTTACGCGGTTGAAGCGATTGTTCACTTGTGAACAATTGCAAAGCGATCTCAAGTCGAGATATCTGAAGATCTTCAACAACATTTCATCCTGAAAATATACAATTGAAAATATACACAAATTGTCCGATTACCAACCGAAGTTTTCTTTTGTAAGAAAGCAAAAGCAGGAAAATTCCCATTAACTTAATGCCGAAAAAAAAAAAAACGGTCGCAGAAAAAAAGCCGACAAAAGAAGAAGAGACCGCATATTAATTTATGCAATTTTGTAAAATCAGCCCACGTTACCCCGCAGCGTCAGTCGCTTGCGTCTGGCGGCAGTACAGCGTTCCACGTGTTTGTAGTAAAATAGTTTCCCCGTTCCACATATGTTTTTCCATCGTCCCTTATTTCCACGACATTTTTTTCATCGCTTTTTTTTTTCACACGGCATTCTTTTCCATCGGCTTTTTTTTTTTAGTCTTTTTTCCGACAATGTTCCCCTAGAATTATCGTTTTTCGGTCATTTCTCGAGATCCTGCCATTTGCTAAGATCCAACGGATGCCGGCAAGTAGGGTAATGCGTCTTTCACGTCCATCAAACTGACAATGCAAAAAATAGATAATCGATTTGAATTTTACGAAACGATTCGAAACAATACCCAGCATATCACTCAGGAAACTGAAGAAAAGTTAATTAAAAAAATTAAGTAAAAAAAAAAACGAAAGTAAAGAACTCTTTGTTTAGAAAACGGCCTCAATATCGTAGAAAACTTCCTTAACCGATGATTTTTCTTTTTTCTTTAGTTCTGCGTATCATTAAGGCATCGCCCCGTTTGCCCCCGATAATTGAGATTCTCTTGCAGGAAGGACCGCGAGAAAAAAGCCTTTTTCCAGGATTTGTTTTTTGTATCAGTACCGAAAGAGGATCGAAGTTGTCGAACACGCCATTTATGAATCGAGTCTCTCCAGCAGTTACATCAGTGGAACCTTTTTTTTCTGGAAGACACGTACTTTCGCTTGAAAAAATTAAAAGAACAACAAAGTATTGAAAATTCTAAGGTACCGAGAGATATTATCACGAGAATACAAAGTTTTTGGAATATATAGATAGATACCTGTGGTACAATACACAATTGTCACGAAGGCTTTTCTCAAACTCTGATAAGTTATCATTCAAAGTTTCTGGCGTAAGATCGGGCGTCGTGTTCCACAGATTGTCAGAATCGGTTTCCTGGTCTCTCAGGATTTTTACCGAAATATCCAAACTTTTAGTTTTGTTCTCAGGGACAATGAATTCCGAAGTTCCAATGAGAAAAACGCCGGTTATAACGGCGCAGTAATCCAAGACTGTGTGATCGAATTCGAGTCTTAAGACGTTCGTTTTGAAGTTACAGGGCTTCAATGGTGGCGTGAATACTCTCTGCTGATCGAGCAAACATTGCGGCGATCCGCTCCACAATTTATGCCATTTGTTCCATTTGCACTCTTTCGCCCAAAGTCCGATTATACTTCCCGGATTACTCAGCTCGATCACGGAAACTCTGACGGGATGAGTTTCTTCCGGAAACATAAAATCTAAAAGCAACGAAGCAACGAAAATTTATATATATAAACGGAATTAACGTTTTTGTAACTCGTGCATGGAAAGCGGCGCATTTCATAGCAGTTTTGCAGGACGAAAGTGGATCTTTGCGTAGCAGTATCGTAAATAAGCTTCGCGCAACTGTAGCATTATGGTTTTGGTACTAATAGGTGAAACCGAACAACAAATGGGGTGCCGCTCGGTATATATAAAAGTAATCAAAATTACAATACGATATATCCAGCAATTATAATAATTATAATTCGACAATGTCAATGATAGAAATGTCTTAAATGTTTTTTTTTTGCAAAACAAGTAATAATCTGATAAAATGTATCTTTCATCGGCATACCGGCAAAATCATGATTAATGTACGATTCGTTGTTCTTTGGTGCAAAGTCCTTAAGCGCGGATGGTCCTGTTGTCCACCAAGTTCCATACATTCTCTGAAATAAAATTGAGTTTAAGTATCGACGGAACTTAATACCGGTCAGTGTCTCGTTCGCCTTATTGTAATACGCTTCGCAAACTTACGGCGCTGCAAATTTGGTGATCCAATATGCGTAACGCCGGTACATCCATCTCATTCCAACAAAGATCTTGAAAGACGCTTTTGTATGCGGCGATTGCATTTTTGAAGAATTTCTTGTCGTGCAAATCGGAACCCGCGTAGATACGAACGTCTCTGCGACTGAAATCCACGACGAATCTGCTCGCTTGTTTCATCAGCGTTACTTCTTCGCCGGAGACTAAAGTCAGCGGCGTTTTGATGCAGAACTCTACATAGTTTTCCTCCAAATCTATTAGGTTAGAAAATCGAATTCTATTAAAAGATCGATACGATAGATTAGTCTCCTCGTCCCAAGTTCATCGCTTGGTTTCCCGATCTATCAAAGTTGTATATAAATAAAATATATCATTCAATTATAAAGAGCCGCGATAACGGAAGAACATTTGTGCGAAAATTAATACATACCTTCCATGCTTCGCAATATGTTTATTGTTCCACAAAGTTCGTAAGAAAAAAGATATTCAGCTCAAGGATGAAAATCGAACTGAAGCCAATTTTTTTTCTAATCTCAGTATCATTATTGTTCGAGTGTACAAACAAAAATACACTGACCGTGGCGCAGTTTGTGGCTATTGGTCAATCGGGTTTTCCACCTGCGCGCGCGATCTTGGCGGATGAAAACAAACTTGCAGCAGTGGCGGTAAGAAAGTGTTTATAAATATTTTCAAATGCCATCCCGATTGACGACGAACGATGAAAGATTTATTTAAGCACTTGTGAAAAGACTCAGTCGATAACGAAAACTGTAATGAATCCTATTTTCAAAATATATTTGAAATTGAATCTTTGTATACTGCAGAATATTGTCGTCGGGGAGAAACGGCTTTTCTTTAGCCTCTTGAAAAACAGCGAAAGTTCGAAGGAACTCGGTACTTCTTGCTTCGGGTCTGGTATGCACATGTGGCTTTCGTTGGCGGAGAAACCGGAGTCTCGAAAGATTTTATTGTTCTCCACTTGAAAAAAACTCACGTAGGCCTCTTATTCTTTTGTAAATCCCATGGTGCTGTTTCTTGCGCTTGTTCGCCCGCATCGAGAATGTTGAGTGTTCCGTTTTGGGGTTTAGTGCTCCGAAGCGTCGGCCCGTGAGAGCGCAGCGAAAAAGTACAGAAGGCATCTGTTGTAGTCCGGATAATTTTTCTAAAGATAACTAATAAAATTGGAATTATAAAGGAGTAAAATAATAGAATTCGAAAGAATATCATTTTACGATATATTACACAACAAGAGATATATTCGTATAGAGAGTAAAAAAAAATGGTAAAAAAACACGAAAAATAATGTACTCTTGGCGCTATCAAACTAAACTCGAGTTTTATTTCGTGGATACTGCGATAATAATAATACCCGGTATCTTAAGTGACAGATTATCAAATCGACAACAAATAGCAAACAAATGAACGGAGAATAACTTAACGACTGAACAGTAACGATCACATATTTTTCTCGACAAAGTCGTAGAGAAATTATAATGGTAATTACCGCTATTTTGTCATTCAAATATCAATAAATACTCTTCTAGCAAAAAATAATAACGATTTTACCTATTATACTATAAACAAAAAAAACGCGGCGTTTGTCACAACTCTTCGGCACTAAAGTCATAAATGAGATAAATATGAAAATTTTTCATTGAACTGAGATACCAATAGAATCCGATGGATTAGCTTTTTCAGCGCGTATCGGATGAGTAATCGATTTTTATAAATCAGAGAGCCAAAAGAGAACTTTTCGTAACAGCGGATGTTATGATACTTTCGACAAAATAAATAAAAAACAAGACGGACGGATTTTTTTTCATGGACTCGAGTTGCTGCACCGTAAAAGACTTTGATACAAATACAAAACAGAAAAAGAAAAGGTGGATAAGACTACATTTTTCGGATGCAAGAGAGTGGAATGGAAGACTCTTATGATTCATCGATAGCTTTGATTGCATCTTCATCGACGTTCAACTGGACTTCCATCTTCGTTCGAACTGCAAAAATTAATTCCGTCGAACAATCATTTAGGCTGTTGATAAAATTGATAAATATATCCGTCTTTACTTACCGGAGATCAACTCTGACCTGACCATCCGCCCTTCGCGCGGTCCGAGATTATTCCTTCAAACTTTGGAACAATTCGCCATCTCTGTGTGTACAAACCAACGATGGTATATCGGTAAAAACATAAAGCGACGAAGAATGAAGTGTTCATTTTTAAAAATGTCGAACTTACGTTTGCGAATCGTCAGCCTGAACAGAATCTTCTATCGTCGCCTGAGATAAGTCCGGTGTAAGCGACGTGTGACTATCCACTGAACTCGTGGTACCTAATCCTACTGCTGGGCGCATAATTTTGCTGACCGGGAGCCTGAAAGCAAAATTTTCACATCTCAGAAAACTATCATCATATTCATTCGAATAATGATAAAAAAGCTGAATTACACTCACGGATTTTTTTTTGGAACTCTTTTCTTTTTAGGTTTCCTGAAAGTTGAAAAACCGTTTTAGTCGGTTTAAAATCGGTTTTCGTGTTTTTTTACCACATTTATGGGGATTTTTCACTATATTCTCTGATAAAAATTCGCATAGTACTCGTAATTTTCAACAGGTGGCGTTATTGACTCCGCAGTACCAGAAATTTACGATATTTTTTACTGGATATATGGTAAATTGTATCAAATCCTTCGTTACAGTTAATAGTGTTAAACTTACGCCGCCGGTTCCTGTATCGATGTTTTGCCCGACTGGTCTGTTCCCTCGTCTCCTATAGATGATAAATATTGTCATTCGATTACCATTGATTATGAATTCATAATGTAAAAGACATTGTAAAAAGTATGAAAATTGCATTGCCTTCCGTATTTATTATTTTGCGACGTGCGCCGGTGCCTTTTTTTCTAGTCGCTCCGTGAGCGGCTCCACCGGGCGTCAAACTGCTCCTGTAAAGATGCAGAGAACTCCATTCGTCGTCTCCCGCCGTTGACAATGCTTCCGGAAACGTCTCTTCCACGAACTTCAATCTTCAACAGGATAAAATATAAACGCGAAATCCTAATATACATTTGCTGCGAAACGCAAAACTTACAATTTGACTTTATCCGCATCGACGAGTTTCGCCGAAAATTCAACAAGAACTTCCAGAAAACTCAGATTCTTCGGAGGCTTCGATGGATCGATTTCATTGTTGTCGGAAGAGGCGCTCGCGAAGGCAAAGCCACTCTGATGCAACGCGACGAAAGCATCAGCGTTCTTACTGACGTCCATTCCAAACAAAAGAACGAATCTCTTCGCGAGTATCCGGGGCTTCGCGAGATCCTCCGTGTCGTCGATTTCCTTGTCTTTCGTTTCAGCGTATAAGATCTCCAGACTGCGTAGCAAAACGAGAGCGCAACTCGTTCTATTTCTATCCCTCAACATGCCAATCGCATCTTTCATAATATCTCCGTATTTATCGTAATACTCAACGTAATGTTTGAAAACGTCGGCAGCCGATATCAACGATATCGTACCGCACTTTAGGAGTTTACAGATACCACCGAGAAATTTTCGTCTCTTATTATACTCCTCGATGCTACATTCGTCGGTTGGCGAGTCGCCGAATACGTTTTCTTGAACGAAGCGATTTAGCGCTTTTTGCATACCATTATCAGCGGTGTATATCAATTGATGGACCACAGGATTCGGATACATCAAAAGCGTCTTATTGAAGTAAACAAGCATATCGCATATCGAGTCGTAAGCTTCTTCGCGAACGATCTGAGCAATCGAAGCGGCAGAGACGTTTGCATCGCCGCCGACAAAGTGCATCATAAGATCCATAAACGAGTGAAGACGTTCCGTCAGTAGATTCGCCGCGTTAATCGCTCGTAGACTCGAATCCTCGAGTTTAATAAGATTAATCTGATTGCGTATAAGCGTCGAATAGCACGCCTGCGTGCAGTAGACAACAGCCTCGTCGGGTAGGGATCCCTTATCGAATCTCGCGTCCTCGAGACTCTTCCATAGAGTATTCCAAATTTCGTAAGAACTCATGTCGTGAATGGTGCAGAATATGACTAATTTTCTCAACGATTCCAAGAAGTTGAGTATCTCGTTGTCCTTCGATGTTCCGGACTCGTCGGTGAGCGCCGATGAGCTCATGTAGCTTTCGTTAGCTTCTCTATACTGATTATACACCCTATCGAGAGTCAAGGAACGCGCGATGTCGCATTGATGAAAGATCGCCAGTTCCTCGTTGCACATCGTCTCGAAGCTCTTTGCCGCATTTGCCAAAATCCCGGGATGGTGAGACTGTTCCACAGCTTCGCTCATCAGTCTCAACAGTTCTTCCAAATTCGGCTCTTGTCTGCTAGTCGTGTATATCTCGAGATCGAAGTAACGCGGCAGAGCTATCAGTTGGATAATCTTTTCGGAATCAGCTGTGTATCTCTCCAAAAGCGGAGGAAGCGCGCCAATCAAGTGCTCCGTTAAGTTTCGTTTGTCCTCCTGAATCCGTTGGTGCCACTTGACTGAGTTATTCTTTCTCGAGGCTTCCCGACGCGCGGGACCTTCGCCCGTTGACGACTGTTTAACGCAACAATGCAGTATTTCGACGAGACGAGTCTCGTGCTCGTCGTCGAGCGTTTCATCGCCGGATTCCGTCTCATCGAGAAGAAGATCAGTTATACTTTTCCAGTCCTTCAGCGCCTCATTCGTCTCTATTAACGCATCGACGAGAAATGCCGCGTGATCCGGAAACTCCGATTCCACGAAGAAAGTTACGATGTCGCGGAGTATCGAAGTATTGGATGTTGTCGCGTTCGTCACTTCGGGTCTGAAGAGACGCTCGTTGACGAATTCACCCGCAGCGCAAGCGACTCCCCGATTAGCCGAGTAAACGAGTTTGTAAATGTGTTCGCAGTCTTCCTCTTCTAAAATATCTTCGTGAAGGTTTCCTATGGAATTAAGAAGTCTAACAGCGTGTTTAGCGACCGCGTAATCCTTCTCGCAGGTCATAGCGATCACGCGGTTCTTTATCGTCCGCGTGAAACCCACGAGGTAAGGAACGCTCTTCTCGCTTTCGTAGAGCGGTCGCAATGCCTCGAGACACTTTAGTCTCACTTCCGCCTCCTCGTCGTACAATCGATTATTCAAGTTACAGAGATAACGATCGTCGAGAAAGCGGTTGGGATACTTCAGCGCGCAATGAGCCAAATCGACGATACAGAGAACGCGTATTTCACTCGAAACGTCGAGGCATCTCGGCGCGAAAATCTCCGCGAGCAACCAATCGAGCAACGCATCGATTTGCTCTGCGTTATCGTCGATTTCGCGCCTTCTTTCCTCGAGAATTTCGAGTCTTTCCGTTGATCTGCTTTCTCGACTCTTTCGTTTTTCCGTATCGTGCTGACGATTAATATTCGCGCGGTCTCTCGCGATTGCCGCAGCGATATCGACGAACGCGAGAATCAGCTTCATCGCTACGTACGTCGCTGTGTGCCTGTAAAACGATATATGAGCGGCAAAAATTAACAATAATTTTACGGTATGCCGTATTGCCGTATTTCAAATTTCAAATTTTTTCATTTAATTTTTTTGATTGACGGTAAAAATATGATAATAATAATAAATAATCATTTCATTTATTGTAAAATTCTCATTAAAATTCGGTATTTTTTAATCGTATTTTTATGTAATTTTTTTAAAAAATTTTCGAAAAACTACAATTAAAAAATACGAAATTTTAATGATAACTTTACAATAAATGAAATAATAATTTGAAAAATAATAATAATAATTTCATTTATTGTAAAATTCTCATTAAAATTCCGTATTTTTTGTTTTATTTGATTTTTTTCCATAATTTTGCGATATTGCGAATAAATGAAGTATTTCTACATCTCTACCTGAAAGCTCGGACGTGCGAATGCGACAATTTTATCAAGAGCTGCAAGAGGTTTTCCGGAAAGTTGTCGTCGGTGAATATGAGTTTTTGAGAACGTCGCACCAGGGTAGTCAAGAATTGGTTGTAAATTTTACCAAAATCCTTCCAACGCCCTGACGCGGTAAGAGGATAATCAAAATTATCATCGGAGTCTTCTTCCGTCATTCGGCAAACTATTTCCGTGAAATTCATCGTCGCAAGGATTTCAGGCGTTATGCAAAATTTAGCTCCACAGCTGTCGATTATTAGCTGAAAAAGAATCAGCGTAGCGGTTTCTCGATCCGCGATGTATTTTTCCGTCCAATTATCGACGATCTCCGTCGGCGAATTGCGGCCGTTCGTTATCTCGCGGAAGAGATCCGTTTCGTCGTCCGGGTTGCAGTTAACTCGAGACGATCGATCTCTTCGTCCGCGAAAATGATTTTCGTTATTCGCGTCGAAAATCGCAGAATCGTCGGATATCCAACTATCGGACGACGATTTTAGCGAAGACATACGATCGTCGTGACGGGAGCTCTCGGACGACGCGCCGCGGGAAGTGATTTCCGGAGAGTCGCGGCCGATACTCTCCGTCGTTCGGGCGGCGGTTATCGCGCTCCTCGGACGAACGTTTTTGTTTTTTCCCCCTTTTTTCGGCATTTTTTTTGCTTTGACTTGGAAACGGCTGTGCGGAACTACGGATTTAGATTCTGTCCGTATTGAGAAGAAAAAAAAAAGAAAAAATATCGGTTACGACAAGCGGGGATTACGAAACGGATATTTAACAAATGTTTAACGAAACAACATAAAAACGAATGAAAACTTATTTGGTGTTTTGCGTACCACTGCGTACGTTTCTTTCGGTTATTATTCACACTGCGTAGAAAAATGATTGATGAAGTTTTGCCGAACAAAATAAATAACACAGTGATGGTTATGAACACTTTCGGGAAGTACTGTATTTCTTCTAATCTGTACACAAAAAAGCGGAAATCCCGTAAAAATTGGCGGAAAAAACAAAAACGTGCGCGATGGTTTCTTCGATTCGTGGAAACGATTATTTGTTATTTCCTTTTATTATTATAATGAATAATTATATTTTCTATTTTGTTTTATAATTATAAATAATCTTGTAACAAAAACCGTGAAAAAAGAAGTTTTACGGTGGCGGATAACGATGCGCGTGCGCTAGAAAACCACGTGCGCCAGTCGCCGGTGACACAGGTCCGACTTAAACCCCCACTTTTGCCGGCTAGAGGCCATCGGTAATCGTTCACTTTTCGACGTGCGTTTGCTGAGCGAGGGTCGTGCGTTGTAACGATAGAACGGTAAGATTTCTTTGTTCATTCTTTTACTGTAAGTACTGCAAAAAGGAAAAGACCATTCGCCTCCCGTGTGAAAACTTCGACTGTTTTCCGTTTCTTTGATATTCTCCACTGCCAATCATCACAACCAATCGGTTATTATTGTATTTCGAGGAGTTCATTTTCAGCGATTTATTCATTAATTAACTTAAAGATCTCATTTTTTCATCGGGTTCTTTGTACTCACAGACTTGAAACAACTTTCGTATCTTCTTTTTTTTCATATGTTTTTTCCTCGCGAAAAATGGAAAAAACGGCAACCTTTTCTTCGCGATATTAATCTTCTAAAATATTGTTTTTTTTATGTCTTCCTTTTTTTTCATGTTTTTTCTTCGTGAAAAAATAAAAAAACGGCAACATTTTTTTTCGGTTTATTAATCGTAAACTTTTTTCATACGCAATTGTCAGTGATTTTTTTAGAATCTGCATAGATTCTCGTGTGATTTGCCTTACGGTGAACAAAGAAAACGCAGAGTGTTGTTTTTCAGTGCTCCCCGCCCCCCATTTTTTTTCACTAGCGGCTCTCGTGTATACCTACGCGTGTGTACAGTCAGCCGGCGTTCCATTCATTGTTCTTTGTCGTTTGTCGTGCATTGCAGATGTAGTGTGTGAAGCGACCAAGCCTGTGTTTAACGATAGATCGTACGAACAATAAATGTTTTATCATTAATAATAATAATACATTTATTTAACGGATTACTCCTTTACATTGAATAATATATCGCTAGTGAGTATAATAGACATTTTTTAAATCAAAATTTCCTCTTTTTATTAAGACGAAAATGTACTGCGTATAATTTCTCGCGTTGTTTTGTCACGTGATTCCGCGTTATTTCTTCGAATAACGACGAGATAACATTATGCATCGACAAACTCAACACGTATTTTTTTTCAATACACTATACTTTAACATACTTTGTTTTCTGTTTATCTTTGTATCCTTCGAAGTTTGCGCGTGAAAAACCGTGTTTTTTTTTCGTTTATTTGAAGCGGAAAAAAAAACTCGCGAGCGACGCGAAACAATACAAAAACGTTCTATGCCATCGATGTTTTTTGTGTATTTGACGAAATTTATCAATGAAGGAAAATAATATGTGGGCTGATAAAATTATTTCGGAAATCGTAAAAGTTTAATTTTTCGTCCTAAAAACTCGATTGTTTGGTCGGAAATTATGATCGGACGGAGCAACACGCAGGATGGATGAGCGAGCGGATGATTAATCGAGGCGCTTCTTTGCGATAGATAAAGAAAAATACAACAGAGAATAAAAGGACATAATGAGCGACCAACAGCGGCCCTTGGGAAGGGCCCGGGGGCGAGCGAGAGGCAGCGTCCCACAGAAGCCGGAGGGTCAGACTGCGCAAATTGTGCAAACTACGCAGCCTCAAGGCGCTTGGGCTCGGCGTCCCGGTACAGTGCCTACGGAAACTGTTCACGCCGGACCGGTAAGCACCCAACATTTTTTTTTTTTTTTTTTTTAAATGCATTTTTCTTTAGATAAATTTTTTTTTTTTTTTTGAATGCATTTTTCTTCAGATTTTTCATTTTTTTTTTTCTTTTTTTCACTTCATTATCAATCTCTTTAATATGTTACTCTCTTCGCTGCATTGAAAAATTTCATTTATCTTCAATTTTTCACTGCATTTTCAAACTTTTTTTCACTTTCCACTATTCATTATCCTTTCAAATTTTTTTTCAATTTTTCATTTTTCACAAGATTTTCAAACTTTTTTCAATTTTCCTTTTTTTTTTTAACATATTTTCAACCTTTGGTCGATTATTCATTTTTTGCTGTTCTATTAAACTTTTGAAAATTTCGCATTTTTCGCTACGTTTTCAAATGTTTCTTTTCCTCAAATGAGATTAGAAAAAAAATGTACAAAAATAGCTTTCAGATTTGTCGATTAGTGACAAATGAATTTTCCATCTCGGAATCTCAATTTTTATTAAATTTTTACGCGCAGAGTATCGGACGCGCGAGGATCACGACACCGGCCGTCGCGGCCCATTCTATAGCACCCGATGTTCCTGCGACGCAACAGCACGTTGTTCAACACGAAGGAACCGGTAAGAGAAGAAAAATGTTATTTACAAAGTATGCAATATATCTGAGAGACTCTCAGATATATCTATTGTCTATTTTGTTTTTTTCTTTTAAGATAGTTATGTTGCTTCGCGTTTGAATTTTTTCAGATTTTTCAATTTACTTTGAATTTTTTTTTTAAATGGAAAAAAATGTCTGAAAAAACATAAAATTCAAAGTAAATTGAAAAATCTGAAAAAATTCATACGTATTCCGAAAAATGAACGAATAATTTTCATAAAAAAAAAAAGTTGGCTTTCTGGAAAATTTGTTGACGAATTAATTTTTTCGTCAATTTGTTAATAACATTTTGGAATTATTATTAAGAAAAATTAATCTTTTCAGAATCTTCAATATGCATGAAATTTTTCCGATTTTTATACCATCGAGAAGTATTTGCAATTTTCTCTTATTTTTCTCGAACTTATGAGAAATTAACGCGAAGCGATATAACTACTTTAATATGAAATACGAATTTTACAGTCAGCGGAGGAGGTGGAGATGCAAGCGGATTGGGACGTGGATCTCTGCGTGGACGTCGCGTTATTAATCCGGAGGTTCTCCAGACGCGACCGCAGAATTTGGAGACTAAACAAGGTACACTTCGAATATTATTGTCGCGAGACGATGCATCTTGTGAATTGAACAAGAGACGCGATATTACACTGTGATGCCAACGATTGTTCAACAGGAACGGACGGCAAACCGATTACGCTGCAGGCGAACTTCTTCAAGATGCTCACGACTACTGATTGGTGTTTATACAAGTATCACGTGGATTTTGCACCGGCGGAAGATCGCATGGTAGTGCGCAAAGGGTTGCTGAAGCTTCACAAGGAAATTCTCGGCGCGTATCTCTTCGACGGTACAATTTTGTACACAAGTAACAGATTGCCAGAGGTTAGTCGATCAAACGAAAATTCGACAAAATTTCCCTCCTAAAAACTAATAATTCTGGAAAAAAACAAAAAAAAAAAAAAACGCTTTTTATCGAATCAATTGCATAATTTTGAAAAAAATATCGAAAGGACTTTTTTTTTTTTATAATTATATTTAAAAAAATTGTAATTCGATTGTGTTAACAATTTTGTGATCGTTTTCGGCAGCCACTGCAACTGTTCTCGCAGAGATTAGGCGACGACGCACAGATCAAGATAGACATTCGCGGTGTCGGCGATATGGTGAAAGGAGACGAACATTATCTCCAATTTTTCAATATAATAATGCGAAAGTGTCTCGAATTTCTTAATCTTCAGTTGGTCGGCAGAAATTATTTCGACGCTCGCAATAAGGTAATTTCTTTCATATGTTTTTTATTTCGCTTGAGAATAGCGCTGGTGAAAGCGATTTTCTTTTTCTACATACGAGAAAAAAATTTTTTTTAACTTTTCTGTTCTTTTTTGGAAGGTCGAGGTGCATCAGTACAGACTGGAGCTGTGGCCCGGTTACGAGACCTCGATACGCCAACATGAAGCTGATATTCTCATGTGTGCCGAAATAACTCATAAAGTTATGCGACAAGAAACGATCCTCGATATATTAAACAATCTCTACAATCGTCACGGTGACGCTTATCAGGTATACTGAAAAGAAACAACTTAATTGATAAATTTTTGTGGTTCAACTGAAATAATTGGGGAGCGTGTAGACGCAAAGATGATCTGACGATTTTACGATCTTACTGACGATCTTCGTAAACTTAGAGCCCAAAAAACAGATCGTTTTTCTATATTCTACTCTGGTGAGAGTATTGGGATGAGGAATTCGGGATTTTTCACACAATTGATATGCCAAATTTGAGTTTTTTTTTATTGAATATTATTGAAGATATTATTATTTAAACAAAATACTTCGATTCGCTTCGCTGCGTGAAATAAAATCGATTTTTTTTTTTTTTTTTTTTTTTTTTTTTTTTTTTTTCAAATGTAAAGCTATAAAAATAAAGTATGTAAAGCTTCGCTTCACTGCGCGTGCGAGAAAACGGCTTTTTCGCACGGCGTGAAATAAAATGGATTTTTTTTTTTTTTTTTTTTCAAATGTAAAGCTTATCCGTGCCGCTTAATCTCTGTCTTTCATTTTTTTCCAATCGTTTTTTTTTTTTTTTTTTTTTTTTAGGAGCGTTTTCAAGCGGCGGTGATCGGCATCACGGTTCTCACGGATTACAACAACAATACTTATAGAATCGATGATGTCGATTTCAAAGCATCCCCGAGATCGACATTTAAGCGCAAAGATCAGGAGATAACTTACGAGGAGTATTACAGGACAAAATACCAAATACCGATAAAACACAAGACTCAGCCTCTGTTGCTGTCGAGAAGCAAAGCCCGCGATCGCAGAGCCGGAATGTCCGAACTCGTTTATCTTGTTCCCGAACTCTGCCGTGCAACCGGTGAGTCGACGAGACTTTCGCAATTCTTTTGCAAATATCAACATTTCCCGAACAGTCCGACGATTTTTTCCATTTTTTTTTTTTACCAAGTTCTAGAGAAAGAGTTGACTCTGCCTGATAAAAATACATAAAAGAAAGACTTGAAAAAAAAAAAAAAAAAAAAAAAAAAAACCGAAAAATATTTGAAAAAAAAAAAAAAAAAAAAAAAAAAACAGAAATATACGCATTACAACATAAATTTAGTTCATCAATTGAAGCGAACTGAGAATAGTTGACGCACATTTTCTTAATTTTATTTTTTGATATATCTTTAAAAGTAATATTCATCGTTGATGAAGAAATAAACAATTTATCAAAAACAGGTATCTGTTTCTGTTACATTTTTATCCGTTTTATTAATTTTTTAATAGATGTTCATAGAACTTCGGTCAGGAAAAATTGATAAATTGATCAGAGAAAAGTCAGGACATTTTTTTCTGGGAAAAAAACGGGAAAAAAAATTATAAAAATTGCAATCAACCAAAGAAGAGTTTTCCGCGTTTTCGGAAAAAACGTAATCCCCCGGATTGCCTGAACGTGAACTTTGCGTTTAATTTTGCAGGTCTCACTGACGACATGCGCACCGATCACACGATGATGCGGGAACTCGCTAACCACACGAGAGTCAATCCGCAGGGACGCATTCAGCGTCTGTTAAGCTTCAATCAACGTCTGCAGCACGAGCCGTCGGTCGTCCAAGAGCTCACCGGATGGAACATGAAATTGGACGAGAAGCTCATTACCCTACCGGGACGTGTATTGCCCGTCGAGAAAATCATATTCGGTCGCAACACAAGCGTTCTTGCCGGCGATGAAGCCGATTGGACGCGAGAATTGCGCAACAAACAAATGCTGCAAACCGTCTCACTGACCGATTGGGTTATCGTCGTTCCGAATCGTCTGGTCCGCGATTCCCAAGTGAGTACTTCTCACTTTGACAATATACTCTTTCCGATAGTTGAAAGAAGAAATAAATCTCCTCAATTGTGATCACAAAAAAAAAATTATTTTCGATAAAAACAAAAAAAAAAACAAAAAAAAGTTTTATAGAATATTTACTCCAATTTTTGGTAAAACATTTTTTTTGCAAATAAAATGTTTTTTTTTTTTTTTGAAAATTGCAGAAAATAGTTTTTTTTTTTTCAGTTTTCGTTTTTTTATTAATTTTAATTAACTTTTTCAAATGATAAGAATGGCAATTTATTTTCCAGGAGTTCGTCGGCGCGATGCAATCGGCGGTCGGAAGAATGCAGTTTCAGATATCGCAGCCGAGAAATTATACGATAAATGACGATCGCGCGAATACGTACACGTGCGCCATCGAAGAGATAATGAGCCGCGCGAATCCTCAGCTGATAATGTGCGTCGTACCGAACAATCGTGCCGATCGTTACTCGGCTATAAAGAAGAAATGCTGTATCGATCGTCCGATCGCGACGCAGTGCATTCTTGGAAAAAATTTGAACGGCAAGGGTGTTGTGTCGATCGCGACAAAGGTCGCCGTTCAACTCAACTGCAAACTCGGCGGCGTTCCCTGGACAACGCACATTCCAGCACCCGGTCTCATGGTCGCCGGTTTCGATGTTTGCCACGACACAAACACGAAAGGTCGCGACTTCGGTGAGAATTCGTTTTTGTTTAATTTTTAAAACAAAATGTTTTCAACTCGTCACCGTAACTAATCGTCTCAATTCTTCTAAAACAAAAATAGGACAGTAAAGAACAGAGCAGTAAAATTGTTTGATAGCTACAAATATAGTTGTACAACTTTTTCAAGTCGTTAATTTCAATTTAACGCGATTTTTTTTTTAATATCATTTACAAAATTTCCATCCAAAATAACTTCGACGCTTCTGCTTCATATTACGTTATTGGAAGATATATTTTTGATTTTGAAACAATTTGTACTTTTTTTGAAGCAAAAGTAGGATATCGAGGAAATTTCGAATAATTTTCAATGAGATAAAAATCTGAAAAATCTGAATTATACAGAAGGTGCTAAGAACATTGATTTTCCATAATAATTCCAAAAAGCTATTAACGTTTTTTTTTTTTTTAGCAGATGTTGATTCGTAAATTGTATACATATGCATTTTTTTTTCAAATTTAATAAGATTAATAAGATAAATTTAATAAGTGCGCATAGCGCGTAAAAAAATGTCGTCTTAGTTAAAAAAAAGGAAATTCAGAAATAAAAATTATTATTATTTGCAGGAGCACTAGTGGCATCGCTCGATCCAGCATTCGGTCGTTACTTCTCTGCAGTAAGCGCTCACACGACCGGCGAAGAGTTGTCAAACGATTTGGCAACAAACATGTGCAAAGCTCTGCACAAGTATAAGGAGAACAATAAGACATTGCCGAGTCGTATCGTCATGTATCGGGACGGTGTCGGCGAGGGACAGATCCCTTACGTTTACGAACACGAAGTTCAGAATTTGAAGAACAAACTCGCTGCGCTTTATCCGGATCCGAGTCAATTGCAATTGGCATACATAATCGTAACGAAACGTCTCAACACGCGAATATTTTGGAACCGCAACAATCCGCCTCCCGGAACAGTCGTCGACGACGTTATAACGAGTCCGATAAAATATGATTTTTTTATCGTCTCGCAATTCATCAAACAAGGAACCGTTTCGCCGACCGGTTACAACGTTATTTACGACAACGTTAAGCTGAACGCCAGTCAGCTTCAGAAGCTTACGTACAAGTTGACGCACATGTACTTCAACTGGAGCGGTACAGTGAGAGTTCCGGCGCCGTGCCAATTCGCTCACAAACTCGCGTTCCTCGTTTCGCAGTCGATCCACGCGTCACCGAGCAATCATCTCGAAACCGTTCTTTACTTTCTCTAAGCTCTCCATAGGACGACGAGTTTTTATTTTCCGTCTTTGGAACTTTTTTTTTTATCTCTCTTTTTGACTTCGCGACAATTCGCGAAAACTTAATACGTCGTTAAGCTTTTATTTTCGTTCATTGGACTTTTTTTTTTTCACTTTTTTGACATCGCGACAATTCGCGAGAACTTTATACGTCGTTAAGATTTTATTTTCTTTCTTTGGACTTTTTTTTTTTTATTATCTCTCTTTTTGACTTCGCGATAATTCGCAAACACTTTATATACGTCGTCAAGCTTTTTGTTTTCTTTCCTCGGAGATATATTGTTTGTTTCTCTTTTTTGACATTGTGATACGCGCCTTCGTTTCCCTTGGGATCGATTAACGCACTTATCACTGTCGTATTGACTATTATCTTTCTTTTGTGTCGGTAGTACAGTGTACTTTTCTTTATTTTCGAGTCTCGGAAATAAGACGCGATGAATTAATTATTCAAATATCGTTTGTTTGTTTTTTTTTTTTTTTTTTTTTTAATACAATAAGATTCGTAAAAGATAAATATTAATTTATATCAAAACATTCATTCATTCATTTTTCTCGTCAATAAGACTTATAAAAGGACTTTGAAAAACTTCTATGGATAACACGTTAAATGGTACATTTACCTTAATTAATTTTTTTTTGGCCAATTCACGTTTTGTACGACGATAATCAATGTAATCGATTAATAAATGACAATTTGCGTATCACGTTGTTTTATCTTCTGCCGATTATTTTTATTTTTATGGGGAGTTTATCGTTTAATTATATCGATTCGCGTTAATTTCGCATAAATTCGAGAAAAATGGGAGAAAATTGTAAACACTTCTCAACGGTATAAAAATCTGAAAAAATTCTGGCATATCAAAGGTACTGAAAAGATTATTTTTGCTTAATGATAATTGCAAAATGTTATCAACAAATTGATGAAAAAAAAAATTGTTTAACAAATCTCCCGAAAACCCCAATTTTTTTTAATAAATATTATTTGTTCATTTTTCTGAATCCGTATGAATGTTTTCAGATTTTTAAATTCACTTTGAATTTTTTTTTTTATGGGAAAAATGTGTGGAAAAACACAAAATTCAAAGTGAATTTAAAAATCTGCAAAAATTTCTACGTATTCAGAAAAATTAACGAATCATTTTTATTAAAAAAAAGTTGGGTTTCCGGGAAACTTGTTGACCAATTTTATTTTTCATCAATTTGTTAATAACATTTTAGAATTATTATTATGCAAAATTAAGCTTTTCCGGTTTTCATTATTCTCGTAGCTGTAGCTGTTGACTACTATCTTGCTACGTGATTTGAAGATTTTATACGCCGAGACGAGAAACAAGACAATCGATGATGCGGAAGAATTTGTGGGGCGAAGATTCTCGCTAAGAAAACGGCACTTTTATTCAGCTGCGACGATGAAAACGATTCGATTCCTCGCGAATTCTTTTTGCATTATGAATGCATAATCACTGTCAATGGAACGACGATATTCATCATCTTTACTAGAAGAGGGAACAGAACAGTCGGGCAAAACATCGATACAGGAACCAGCGGTGTAAGTTTAACATTATAAACGGTATAACGAACCCCAACTAACGTAAAATGTCGACTATTCGAAAGACGATTTTTCGTTTCTCGTCGTTACGCGGTTCCGGACTTCTCGTGTATTTTGCTTCACGTTATTTTTTTTTACCGAACCGATTGCGAGATTTGGCCGTAAAATACCGGACTTCATGATATGAAAGTCGAATGTAAACCAATTAGTTTATATCGCTTCGCGTTAATTTCGCATAAGTTCGAGAAAAATGAGAAAAAATTGCAAACACTTCTAAAATTATTCAACTTTCCCGCCTAATGGGCGCGCGCGTGCGCGCGCTTCTCTCCTATGCGCTGGCGCTCTTTTCTCACTTCCGTTGTATTCGGCATCGTTTCCGCCTTCTTCAGCATTCTTCAGCAACGCTGCCGCTACTATCAAGACGCGGCGCGTTTCGCGAAGATTCCGTTCGTCGACAGCAAAGAAGACAATTATTACTGCGGTAAGGCGATAAATAGTTTTCCTCCCGTTTATAATATCAATTTCTGCGTCGATCTGGTAGGATTTTAATTTCTATGCGAGAAGTGACTTGTTTTCCCTCTCGTTGTGGCAACCTGTTGTTTTTCTTTGTGCGCGTCGCACGTGTACCGGCGAATAACCGACGCAATAACATTTTTTTATTCAACAATAATCGTTCTTTCGATGTCAGGAATCAATAAATTCTCGGTACAATATCATTTGTTTTATTTGTACAGTCCTTCTATACAGGCAAAACGAAGGACGACACGATTGGGGGGTTTTTTTGTTTGTTTTTTTTTCCGCGCCGTTTCTGCGATCGTTTATTCGTTTACTCAGTTTCATCTTCACGCATTAGTCTTACTCTGTCTTTTTTTTATACTATTCGTGTATACAGAGGATTTTCTATTTACGAACTATTATTTCGTAGTATCCTTCGATTTGTGACGAAACCTCGTGGTTTGGCTTCGCAAACGCTGCAAGACTGCTGACGAGTTAATAATCTCGTAAATAATGAAAAAACGCATGGAAAGAGAAAAATATCGGAATAATCTCTAAACTTGTGTGGCAATTTATTTATATTCCGGCATTTTTTATGAGTTCTCCTATACTTGATGGCATAATAGATCTTTAATCTCATATATTCCCAAATATGGGAAAATCGCACAAAATGGCGGAATGTGTTGTCCTTTTTAGTCGCTATACGAAAACCGCCGATAATCAGTGGTATAAAATCCAAATTGACAGCGAGCCATCAATCTGATGTGACGTAAACTTTTAAGGACATTAAAACTTTTTTTTTCGATCACCTTTACCTCCCCCCTCTCCCTCCCTCTTTGGTTCCCGAGGTTCCAGTTACGTTATAAGCCACGGACTCACTTGACGCGACTCTCCCTTTGTCTCTTTGTTCGCGCAAAGTCGTTTCTCGTCATCCTTATATGTTGACGAAACTATTCTCGGAAATCGTTTGAAGTATTTTATTTCAACGAATCGTAGAGTCAAATAACTAGATGCGTGTTCCTTACGGTAGTTATGTCGCTTCGCGTAATTCAATTTGCTTAATATTTTTTTTATATGGAAAAAATGTGCGAAAAAACACAAAATTCGATCGAAAGCATGAATTTTCACTTCCAAGGTCTCATTTTTGTTCGTTAGATAGTTTATTGCGGAACGAGTACGAGTTTTTTTTAAGCTTCGCGGACGAAGCTATCCATTAAAATGTGACAAAAATTTCACTTTTGTACTCGTTATCAGCTATATAATGACTTGCGATAAATCCATTATTCAACACATCAAAAATCCCCGTCACTTGTTCCGTAACGTAGTTTGTTACGAAGAAAATGACCCCTCGGAAACCAAAATCGATGCAGTCGTTCTCTCTGAAACTTGCGGCAAACGAAGGAAAATATACATGTCGAAAAACGAATTTCAAAGTTACACGAAGATAATTGACTTCAGTAACTTAAATAAAAATAATTAATTTCTTTTGTCGCATAAAAAACAATAGTAGATCGTTATACTAGTACGGGAAAGCGAATATTCCACGAAGTTTAGGAAGCGGCGCACGAGAGAAGGCGAGTGCAGCTTGCTTCCCAACTGCCGTGGGATGTGCCGTGGGTATCGTTTGCGATTTATCACCACTCGCACTGTCAACAAAAATAGATAAAAATAATTGACGAAAAAAATGCTTCTTTTTTTTTTATCCATTTAACTCAAATCTTTTTATTAATGAAAATAATGTTTGAATGTAAAAAACAATGCGACTCGCATCGATTAGACGTAACGACCGTTTAGTAGGTAAATCGTAACCTTTGTTTTTTTCCGACTAACGGCATTGGTTTATTACTTTTCTGCCTTTTTTTCTATTTCTTCATTTCCACACAATGGTTATTACTCATCTTTCTAAAATTCTCCGAACTTCGATTATTTCAAGAACTTCGATCTGAAATTTGTTGTGAAGTATGTACATCGAAAAAAAAAAAAAAGTTAATTTTTTTATTTTTAGGTGACGCAGCGCTTTAAAACAGATAGAGAAGAATAATAATGAGTGATCAACGAAAAGGATTGGGAACGCGGCGGTCTTCGTCGAGTAGCAGCACATCCTCCACTCAACCCGGCCGACAAGAAGCTCTCAGTGCTACTCCCCTGCAGGGTGCTTGGGCACGGCGTGCTGCTCCGCCTCCGTCTCAGCAACAAGTAATCTGAAATATAATTTTGATCAACATTGGCGACCTATTGTTTTATATAATACTTTTTTTTATTCATTCAGAGTACTGGTCGTCCTGCGGAGGTACCGGTGCAGCCATCGACGGCTGGACCATCAAGAGCGGAGGATGGAGCGCAGCAACTTCAACAACGTGTAGGAGTGGGTAGTGGTGGTGGTGGTGGTGGTGGCGGCGGCGATGCCTCTTCCCGCAGAAGAAATCCCGAACTACTGCTTACGCGACCGGCGTCGTTGCCAACGAAGCAAGGTTCGTACTTCGATTTTCATGTTATCTTTTATTTTGTACCCTATATAAATTAATTATAATTTAAGTACAGCAGCGTGCAATCATAAAAAAATGTATTTTATTAATAATTTTATTAATGAGAAGTTCATGGGGAGCTATGTTAAGGATTCTAAATTTTCATGTTCTCGAAATGCCGTGAGCTTTTGGAAACTTTGTATTTAAAAGCCTCGCTTCAGGTAGTTATTTCGCTTCGCGTTAATTTCGCATAAATTCGAGAAAAATCAGAAAATTTCAAATACTTCTCGATGATATAAAAATCTGAAAAAATTCGTGCATAGTAAAGGTACTGAAAACATTAATTTTACATAATAATAATTCCAAAATGTTATTAACAAATTGCTGGAAAAATTAATTGGTCGACAAATTTTCCGGGAAGCCAAATTGTTTTTTTTTATGAAAATGATTCGTTGATTTTCCTGAATACGTATGAATTTTTTCAGATTTTTCAATTTACTTTGAATTTTGTGTTTTTTCACACAGTTTTTTCATATGAAAAAAAATTCAAAGTAAATTGAAAAATCTGAAAAATTCATACGTATACAGAAAAACGAACGAATCATTTTCATTAAAAAAAATTGTGTTCCCGCGAAATTTGTTGACCAATTAATTTTTTCATCAATTTGTTAATAACATTTTGAAATTATTATTATGCAAAATTAATCTTTTCAGTACCTTTACTATGCATGAATTTTTTCAGATTTTTATATCATCGAGAAGTATTTGAAATTTTCTCTGATTTTTCTCGAACTTATGAGAAATTAACGCGAAGCGAAGTAACTACCTTAACATATTTTCCGCTGAAAAAAAATGTATTGCTTAATCAGGAAGCGGAGGACAACAGGTCCAACTTGAAGCCAACTATTTTAAAATGCTAACATCGACTGACTGGTGCTTGTACAAGTATCGAGTCGATTTTGCTCCGGACGAAGATAGAATTCACGTGCGCAAAGGGTTGGTAAAGGTGCACAAGCAGATTTTGGGAGGTTATATATTCGACGGAACGGTTCTATACACCAGTCATCGCTTACCGCAGGTGAGTGCTTTTAACGGGGCAAATATTTTTAATTGGTTATGGGTAATTTACTTGCTTATCACATTAGTACTTCACATTAACACTTCTCGATGGTATAAAAATCTGAAAAATGAAAAAACTGAAAAGATTAATTTTGCATAATAATAATTCCAAAATGTCATTAACAAATTGATAAAAACATTAATTGGTAAACAAATTTCCCGAAACCCAATTTTTTTTTATTATGAAAATGATTCGTTCATTTTTCTGAATCCGTATGATTTTTTTCAGATTTTTCGATTTAATTTGAATTTTTTTTTATATGGAAAAAATGTGTGGAAAAACACAAAATTCAAAGTAAATTGAAAAACCCGAATAATATCGTCCGTAGTTTTGAGTAATTTCACGAAAAAAAAATTCGATGATGAAATCATGACTTCCAGAAGCGCTTTTTGCAAGTGATGCGCCTCCAATATTAAATGGCCCTTTTATCTGTTCATCTGTTAGCCATTGGAGGTCTTTTCGGAGAGACAGTCGGACGCGGCTCACATTAAGATATCAATTCGTCTAGTCGGCGACATGTTCAGAGGAGACGAGCATTACATTCAATTTTTCAACATCATAATGCGGAAGTGTCTCGACTTCCTAAACCTCCAGTTGGTTGGAAGAAACTATTACGACGCCGCCAACAGGGTAATAAATTAAGTCTTTTGTAATTAACGCAATTCCACTAATAACTTATCAATCGCCTATTTTCAAGGTTGAAGTACATGCGTACAGATTGGAATTGTGGCCCGGTTACGAAACTTCGATACGACAACACGAACACGATATTCTCATGTGTTCCGAAATTACGCACAAAGTGATGCGTCAACAAACAGTTTTAGATATCCTAAACGAGTGTTACAATCGTCACGGTGACAGCTATCAAGTATTGAAACCTTTGCCAACCAATAATATTCCCATCGAATTATATAGAACGATCTTATTACCGTAATGTTCGTACATTATATTTCAGGCGAGATTCAGCGCGCAAGTGATCGGTCTGACGGTTCTTACCGATTACAATAATCATACATACAGAATCGACGATGTCGATTATTCGGCTTCGCCGATGTCGACGTTCATGCGTAAGGGTGAAGAAATAACGTACAAAGATTATTACCAAAACCGATATCAGATAAACATAAGACACGCGACGCAGCCGATGTTGTTATCGAGAAGTAAAACCCGCGACCGTCGTGCCGGTCTCGCGGAATTGGTTTATCTGGTTCCGGAGCTGTGCAGATCAACGGGTCTTACCGACGATATGCGAAGCGATCATCAGATGATGCGTGAGCTCGCGAATCACACGAGACTCAATCCAAACGGACGCATTCAGAGATTGCTGAGTTTCAATCGACGTCTTCAGACTGAACCCAAAGTTGTCGATGAGCTAAGAGAGTGGAACTTGAGATTGGACACCAAACTCGTTACTGTACCGGGGCGAATCTTCGAACCCGAAAAGATCGGTTTTGGAGGACAGTCGGGTGTAGTCAGCGCGGGGGATCAGGCCGACTGGACGCGCGAATTGAGGAACAAACAAATGTTCACAACCGCGACACTGCAAAAGTGGTTCATGATCGTTCCTAATCGCTTGGTGAACGACAGCGAAGCATTCGTCGCAACGATTAGATCGTCCGTCAGACAGATGAACTTTCCCATTGGTAATCCGGAAAGAATCGTCCTCAACGACGATCGGGCGAATTCCTACACCTGCGCAATCGAAGATATCATGGGTCGCAGCAGTCCTCAATTGATAATGTGCGTTGTACCGAACAATCGTGCCGATCGTTACTCCGCGATAAAGAAAAAATGTTGCATCGATCGTCCTGTACCGTCGCAATGCATTCTCGGAAAAAATCTTAACGGCAAAGGCGCCGCATCGATTGCGACCAAAGTCGCCGTTCAAATGAATTGTAAGATCGGCGGCGCTCCTTGGACGGTTAACTTTCCTCTCAAAGGTCTCATGGTTGCCGGTTTCGATGTTTGCCACGACGCAAACACGAGAGGTCGTGACTTTGGTAAGTCCAATCGCATTTTTTTTTTACCAGATTAGGATGGCCACTCGACGTCAGGCTTCTTCAACCCGGAAGCCTGAAAAATTCAGGGAAATTTCGAGGTTTTTTTTTCGTTGAAAAATCAACAAAATTTTACGAAAGTCCCATTTCCGGAAAAAAGTGAATTCAGAGAGAATTCTAAATAATTTCCAATGAGGTAAAAATACAAATGTGTAGCATTGCGTTGTTACTGATATCGTACCGTTTATTGTAGGAGCGCTTGTCGCATCGCTCGACGCCTCATGCAGCAGATATTTCTCGGTGGTCAGCGCTCATACATCCGGCGAAGAGTTGTCCAACGATTTAGCCAACAACATGATCAAAGCCATCCAGAAATATCGTGAATGGAATAAAGCGTTACCGACACGCATCGTCATCTATCGCGACGGAGTTGGCGAGGGTCAGATTCCCTACGTCTTTGAACACGAAGTTGAAAATCTTAAATCGAAGCTCGCCGCGATCTACGGAAGTATCGAACAAGTTTGCTTGGCATACATAATCGTGACAAAACGATTGAACACGAGATTGTTCATGAACAGGAATAATCCCCCTCCGGGAACAGTTGTCGACGACGTCATCACAAATCCGTTGAAATACGACTTCTTTATCGTGTCGCAATTCATCAGACAGGGCACTGTATCGCCTACCGGATACAGCGTCATTTATGACACTCTGCGACTCGACGCTTCGAAGATCCAAAGACTGACCTATAAACTCACTCACATGTACTTCAACTGGAGTGGTACCGTCAGGGTGCCGGCACCCTGCCAATTGGCGCACAAACTCTCGTTTCTCGTATCGCAATCGATACACACGAGTCCGAGTCAACATCTCGAGAGTCTTCTCTACTATTTGTAGAATACTTTTTCTGGTAAATTTTCTACTTTTTTATTTTTTGTTTCTATTTTTTTTATCATAGACACGAAGTCATGATGTTTCGAGCTGTGATTGTTTTTTTTTTTTTATTTTTTTTTATTTTCATGAATGCAAGTTTATCAGCCGAAACGATATCTACAGTATTTGTTAATTGCGCCTCTTTGTCATCGTTATTACTATTATTATTGATATTTCACTCATATCTTTCGTTTCGCGTTAGTAAAAAAAAAAGATAAGATAGGCGTTGAAAAAATTGATGTTTCATTAAAAAGTAATAAGTAAATATCGATGACGAGAGCTTCTATGTGCCTTTAAGTGTGGAACGATTAAATGGTTCCTTTGCGAATAAGAATAGTCGGGCAAAATTCTATCGTCTGTCGTTATTGTCGACTTGCAAACGCGAGTTGTACTCGATGATGTTACAATCTTGACTTACGCTATTTCATTGATTAAGAAATAACGACACAGTCAAAGGACGATTTTGACGCATAAGACGATGAAACCGATTAGCCGATAAGATTAATGATTAAAAATTGTATACAAGCTAAAAAAAATGGGAAATAAAGCCGAATTTCGCAATCGTAGGCAACGTTTAGCGATGCAAACGTTAATAAAAAAAGGTCCGATGACGTTTGTTCCTCGGCTGTCTAGAAATATTTTTGTACTTTGCTCATTTCCTTGATGTTCATTGCTCAATACAGCCAAAGTTTGGATATCAATAAAAGATCGATGAAAAAAAAAAAAAAAAAAAAAATTGTTCACTGAATAATTAAAATAAAAAATTGCAAAAAATCTCCGCCTAGAAAGTGAAAAGTTAACGTGCAGAAAGTTTTAAGTAGTTTTACGGATGAGGAAAGTCTCCGGTGCTGTTGTGAAACGTGCATAAGGATATTTAACGAATGTTCCCCGATTGCATCAGTGAATTTTTCCTGTAAAACTATATTAAAATGTATAATAATCACTCTTCAGTCGGTGATCTTTAGCACAACTTTTATTTTGCTTTTTATTTTTTCGTTTTTCTGCGTATTGGATATTTATCTGTCTTCGAAATTTTTTTCAGATTTTTCAATTTGCTTTGGATTTTTCATAAATATATATAAGATGTATAAATTTCATAAATTTTATCGTGAAAAAGGCAAATTTATTTTCCAAGAAAGGATTAGTGGAATAATGGGTATTTCGATGTGATTTTGGTCGTTCGATATTCGGTTTAACGGAGTCGTTGTTGCGGCCTGTCGAATGTTCTCTTCCCGTCTCTCTATCAGCTCACGTTTTTGAATTTCCAGTCTCTGACGTTGTTTCTCAATTTCTTCCTGCGTTTCTTTCAAACGATTGGTGTTTGTTTCGCAGTATTCCTCGAACTCCGCTTGCTGCTCCAATAGATTTCTTTGCAAATTTCTGAGATCTTCTCGTTGCGCGTCGATCGATCTTTGCGTTTCTCGTAAACGGTTAGTCTCAGCGTTCAACTCTTCTTGTTGCTGCGATACTTGATTTTGACAATTTTGAAACGCGTTTCTGTTCTCTGCAAGATTTCGCTGAGCACATTGGATCTGTTCTCGTTGTTCTTTCAACGATTTTTCTTTATCCAGCACACTGTTAACTGCCACTTCGTTCGATCGTTCGAATTTTTTTTTATCTGCCAAAAACTGTTTTCTTTCTTGTTCCAAATCTCGTCGGGCGTTCTTCAGCGAACGTTCCTTTACCCTCAAACTACTGGCCTCCGTTTGAGTATTTGATTGTAGTCGTAGGAGTTCTTTCTTCTGCGTCAATACATCCTGCCGCTCTTCCTCGACGCTCCGTCGTTGTTCCTCTAATAATTCTACGTTTTCCCTCAAAGCACAGGATTGCGTTTCGTTGAATCTTTCGAACACATCTTTGCGAGCGAAAAACTTCTCTTTATCTTCTTCGAGAACTCGTCGCGTTTTCTCCAATTTTCGTTTCTTCATTCGCAACTTATCGGCTTGGGATGCCAATTTCCGCAGCTCTTCATTCTTCGCCAATAGATCATTGTTATGCTCTTCGAACGCTCGTCGCTCTTCCACCAATTTATTTTTTTCCTTAAGATTCTCCTCAGCTACGCTCACCATGCTGATGTGAAGATCTGCAGCTTTTCGCAACGCGAGACCCAACAGTTCGTTTTCTTTTTTCAAACTTTCCATCTCGGATAACATAGAATTTTGATGGACAACGTTTTTTTTATATTCGCTCTGATCCTCGATTGCATTGCGACGCTCTGTAGTTGTGTTTGATGTCCCGTCGTCCAGTATGATTCGGTAACTTTGCGATTCTTTGGGAGATGAGAATTTCCAAGATTGATCCTCGTTCGGCAAATGTTTAGGTTTCTTGCGAGTTATTCCGATGCAAGATAGCAAATGATTTTGAATAATCGTGTAACGAGATGTCTTGGCGGCATAATAATTTTCAAGTCCTCGTAGAGCACTTATTTCGTTGTAACGGGAAAAAGTCTCGAGAAATTGCTGACGATACGATTCTTCTTTCGGTCGGCGGCTCCATTGCAAGTCTTGCAATGCTATCGGAGTCGGTGACTGAAACACGTCAAAGACATGATTACGATTACGATAATCCGTATTGAATTTGGGATAATCGATTGAGCCGTTTAAGTTGAATGAGATTTTGAATTTTTTCAAATACGTCGGTCAACACGATAACTCTTACAATTTTTTAGATATCTCTTACATCTTTAGCTTTAGGTTTAGATACCTTTTTAGATACCTCTTACAATTAAATAAAATTCTTTTGCTTACAAACCTTCTTTATGCGATATCAATGAAGAACCAATGCAAGAATTTACAATTATCAGATTTTACAATTTTTTTTTATTTTCGAAATAATTCACTTACATTCCAATGGACCAATTCCAATTGGCCTTTCATTAGCGCAGTGATCTTGTAGACAGCTTGATAATCATATTTACGCTTTATACCGATCGTTACGGGAACGACTTCGTTGGCTATGTTGGAACTCTCATTTATGCGCGCATTTGATTTGTTCGCCAAGCAGAAGATTACGATTCCTTCTGCTCTATCATTTTTTAGTAATGCAATAGCAATCGTATCTGGTAAATCCTCGTTATTTTTTTCCATCTACAACGATAAAAAGATAACTGATGGGATAAAGATAAGTCATAAGATAAGATAGAGCAACAAATTACAATTGCTTTTCGCTTTCAAGTGTTGCAATAAGAATTCTAGTTTTCCAATCGCCAATATCTTTTTTATTTTATTCTTCTCAGCTACAAGGAAAAAAGGTTAATCCCTGCTGAGGAATTGGATGGAAGGTCTGAAGAGGAGGTGAAACCTTATCGAGTGTGAGAGAGATAGTGTGATCCGCACTTACGGCGGAGCGAGAGAGAGGCACCCGCGGTAACGTGTTTCATCTCCTCTTAAGGATATCCTTAACAAAAGTCGTTTCTGTTCGATTGTGTTGAAACTTATGTGGTCTACAAAAAAAAAGACGCTTTATTTGTTGGAATTTTTAAAGATTTTTTCGTCGTCTAGTTTTTTTGTAACGTGAATTCAAAGTTACGCATTTTAACATAGGAAGGTGCGGATCATTACCACACCATATCCTATGGTAAAAATTCGCATAGTTCTCGTTATTGTCAACAACTGGCGTCATTGACTCCGCAATAATACCAGAAATGTACGATATTTTTCACTAGGTATATGGTAAATTGTATGCGATCCTTCTTCCCGTGCATTATTATAATGAAAAGATTATAATGAAAATATTTTTAGTAGCGCACTGCAGTGCCGCCACCATACAGCCATTTACCAACATCCAAAAATAAATCTTCTATATGTTTGAATTTTTTTTTATTTTATAGTTTTTTTTTTTTTTTGGGACAATGAAGGAATCAAAAGTGGGATGCCCTTCGGAATCCTTCTGCATGAACTCAAATATTGCATACAATTTTATTGAGTGACTTTCGAGAACAATGGTTTCGGAATGTAATAATTAAAAATTCGTTATTCAACGCCATCTTATTTCAGGATTCTTACTAAAGTACTGTTTAAAATTCGTAACAATGGATTCTGAAGGATTGAAGACATTGAGAAACTACAAAGCTACAACTATAAGACTTTTGCTGTCGACGGCGTTAACTGATGCCTACCGATTGTATTATCTCATTTCTCATTGTTCAGTGTCTTCAGTAAATCGCCATTTTACGCAGTGGCGATATTTCCGACGGCGTTTCTCCGATTGTAACAATTAACGATACAAAAGTACTTTAAAATGGTGTCGAGACGTGACTTCGTCTCTTGATATATATCATACGATAACTTACTTTTTCAATCAGTTTAAACGGTTATTATCGATGACGGGATCCGCGTTTAGTATATCACTGCGCTGCAAGACGAGACGTCGAACTGCCGGTTATGCTTTCGCCGGCTGCTTTTAGTAATTTCTAACGTCGAAACCGATTGGACGAACGTTATCAGCGCAACAGAGGTGGGGAGACACCGGCGAACGCCAGAGTTCTGACATCATCGCGTATTCTGTT
Organism: Cryptus armator; assembly: GCA_963971235.1. NCBI lineage: Eukaryota > Metazoa > Arthropoda > Insecta > Hymenoptera > Ichneumonidae > Cryptus > Cryptus armator. Next base: position 24,293,767 of record OZ020233.1, read on the forward strand.
ACCTACTAACCTCTCGTTATACGCTGCACTTTTTGTAACGAGTGCAAGGAAACCGGCGCGCTTTATACAAGTTTTGCGGGACGGACACTGAAAGGTGATTTTTCGTCCCAAAGGCAGAAAAAATTAAACGAAAAAATTGCTTTCGACAATAATTATATATGAAAACTAAAAAATAAAAAATAAAAAAAATTGAATAATAAATAATAATAATATATATAATATATATATTATATTATTATTATTAGTATTAAATTGTATATTTTACAATTCTGCGATTGGATAACGAGAAGAATATTTTGTTATATGTGAATAATAGTAAATTTTTCTCTTTTTTTTTTTTTTTTTTGTTGAAAATTCAGATTTTTATTGAATATAACATTTTTTCGTATATACATAAACCACTCGCGATTGATTGGTTTTAGTTTCGACGTTTTCTACCACCGACCTTCGTGTGTAAGTCTCTCTTACCTTTACCGGCTTTGGGTTTTTTGCCGGAACCTTTACCTTTCTTTCCACCGGCACCGGCGCGTTTCTTCTTACCGACGTCCGATCTCTGGCCGTCAGAACTGCGAAAGAAATTTTATTTGTATCGTCAATAAGACAAAAATTGATTAATCGGACATAATATTGAAATTAAACAGAATACTGTAACTCACGATGGTGGCGGAGCCGACGGTATGTCGACACGTAAAGTGGTCTTTTTGTTTCTATTGCTTATTACGCTATCGACGAGATCAGTGTTACGACGCTTCTCGTCGGCGATATTCAACGGCGGTGCTTTACGCTTTTTCTTCATTCCCGGCACCTGTCTCGCTATGTCCTTCGCATCTTTTTCCTTCGGTAATCTTTAAGAAACGCGTATTTGTTTAATATAAAAAAAATGTTTCATTTGTTTCATTCATTACAAGAATAGAGATAACGAAAAGGTATCTCTTGCAAAATTATGTAGAAAGAAATATAAATATATATGTTTTTCGAATTATTTCTCATTTTCAAAATTCGAGTATTTAAAAAAAAACGTTTAACGAAATATATTCGACCAATTATCCGGAATTCAAAATCTGCAACTTTTCATCGTTTAAAAAAAATATATATAAATTTCGAAAATCAGAATTTTTTGTTTTGTTTTATAGATATTCAATAAAATTAACGAATCAATTTATCCGAAAAAAATGAGTCAATGTAAAAAAAAAAAAGAGGTAAAAGGCAAAAGGTAAAAAATGAAAAAAATATATAAAAAAAAAAATCCGTTTCGTGTGAAGACTGTAAGAAAAGTGTTGAACCATCTATTTGATGGATAACGAAAAATCTGACGAAATGCTAAAGATTGAAATATTGATAAGTCGCCTCACCTGCTCTGGAATTTTCCTACAGAAGCCGTCGAAGCTCTGGCCACAGTGACGGCAGTCGCGATCTGTTTAGCGTCTCTGAAATGTTCGGTACTCGGCAATCCTACGCGCGGAAGTTTCACGTTCTTCGCTCGCGCCAAATTTCGTAGCCTCTGAAGTTCGTTCTTCGCGACACGTTCCTGTTTCGCCGCACTCGCGGCTGCGTGAGGATCGACGTTTTTCGGTTTGTTGTCATCGCCGAGTTCGACTAACCAATCTTTCTGCGCTTCCGCTTTAACCCTCTGGTAGCCGAACGTCGGTACCCATTTCTACAAAAGGAAATAACAAATAAGAAAAAACAAATAACAAAAAAATAAGAAAACTGTACATAGTTGCAATAATTAGCCGAGAATAAAATAAAATAAATAAATAAATTTAAAAAAAATAAAATTAAAAAAAAAAAAAAAAAAAACGCACGCAAAAGAAACGTATTTTTTTTTTATATTTAAAAAAAAAATTTATTTGTTTATTTGTTTATTAATAAATAAATAAGTAAAAAATACGTATTAATCAACGGCTCCTGATTTTTAGCAGTCGGAAAAAAATTATCGTAAGCCACACGGGAGGAGCGGATTTTGATCGATCCGAAGATTAAAAAAAATCAATAAAAACATTACCCGCAGTTCCTCGTCCCATTTCAACTTGGATCTGCCCTTCTTCTTGGTGCGTATACCCTTCTCTTTGGCGAACTGTTGCCACTTTGTCAGAGCTCTGGCTTTGGGAATGCTTCTGGCTCTCGGCAATAGGAAACTCGGCTTTGGAAGTTTAGCGACTATCGCTTCCTCGACTCTTGCCGTTGGCAGAGACCAAATTTTGTTTACAAGTAATTGAACGTTGTCTCTCGTCAGAGACCTCAAATAATCAGCTGTGTCAGACCTGCAAACGTTGTTGTCGTTTGTAGGTTATGTTTTTTTTTTTTCATCGAATGTTTTTTTTTCGTTGCCAAATTAAAACGAACATTTTGAGATTGGAGTTTGTGGAAAATTCGACAATTTTTGTTTAATTTTTATTTTTAAGGTTATACCTTAATGTGGCGACGTCGAAAGCGTTGTAATCCGAAACGAGAAGCGTACCCTCGTCGATGTCGAGCTCCACGTTCTTTTCGACTGTAATGGAACGTCCGGAATGCTCATTTTTCGCATCATTTTCCAACACCGCGTTCACGATATCCATTTTATTGTCGTATATTCTTATTGTAACGAGAAATAACACTGAAAATTGAAACGCGCTTCGCACCGCGTGGACCGCAGTGTACCGGGTGACTGTATATGCTATATGGTGGCCGAAAGGTGAATCCTTACGATTGGAGCCGTTCTCAGTGGAAACCGTTCATGAACTTTCGTACACAGCGGTGGCGCAGCAACTTGGGAGATAAGTTACCCACAGTCGAAATAAGTGACTGTCGATAACGCAACTTTCTTTTTATTTCAACGGTACAAATAATGACAAACGCGGTACAAATAATTATTTGTACTGTCATTTATTATCGTCATTATTTGTACCGTCGAAATAAACAAATATGCTACAAATAAGTCAATAAATATTGACGTTAATATGGTCGCAGAAAAATGATTAGATATCGTCGTAAATGAGATAAATAGAAAGAAGTGATAGCAGAACTTAATTTTTATATAGGGCAAGCGAACTCGATATTTTTCGATTATCTCGAAATAATAAACTATTTTTATCTGTATTTTTTCCACATCGACGACTGTATAACTTGTGACCCGCCATCGAAGGCCGCTGTGATAAACAGCTATTTTAAGCAGCTTATTTTATTTAATTAGAAAGGTCAATGACCGAACGGAGAGTTTGGAACATTAGCAGTGATCGAAGTTAGTATCTGATTCAAAGATGAATAAGTGATCAACGCCGCGAACGCATGAATATTCTGGATACTTGATATGTTGGATATCCTGAATTATTAATTTCCCTCATACTGCATATGCTGAATATTCTGTATTATTGGTATTATGGAGATTTGATTTTCTCAAATATTGATATTATGGAGATTTGATGTTCTCAAATATTGATATTATTGAGATTTGATGTTTTCAAATATTGATATTATTGACTTAGTATTCTAGGTTTCGGTTCTTCTTCTGAACTCTGGATTCAGGAATATTGTTCTTACCAGTCTGCTTCTTGTTCCGTATTCTGGATATTCTAGATTCTGAATATTCTGGATACCGGATATGCTGGTTTTTCGAGTTCTGGATTCTCGGTTCATCTTATATATTCGCTTATATATTTTCCCGCCTTGGGATCGAAACCGATAATTTATTTTGCAACGTGAGGAGCATCCAACTGTAAGTTCCACTGGAGCGACAAATTGGCTACATGAGTCAACATGTCTATTCGGTATTTCAAAAATGAAATGACATAAGTAGGGATATCAAGTAGGGATAAGTGTGGGATATCAGTCCCTCAGGGGTCGGTCTTCGGTCACAAGACAAGTGGGAATCGATTACAGTTAGAAAGATACGAATAAAACTTGAAAAATCTTCATATATGATGAAGAATAAAAAAAACTTCAATTCTCACTGATATAAGACACGAGAAAAGAACAAAGAAGATTGCATAAATATTGTATAAATAAATTAAAAATATTGATAAAATAAATAATGAACAGCGTGTAAGATTAACTTTTTATTGGTCTTTGCTTGGCATCGAATCTTTCGTACAGTACATTTTAATGATCATCGCTGTTTAGTGGATAAAAAACACTATCGCATATACAATTCGCATGATAATACCCAACAATAATGAACATATGACAATAAACGAAGGGTAATGCGGATTAATGACGGATGCAGCGGATGCTAAACGTGCTTTGGATGAAAATGTTTATGGTAACCGGGAAAAGAGGCGTTTGAAACGTTTGTTACCAACCAGACGCGTATCAGACGAATACGCGTCTGGAGGGCGTCACGGCTGGAGAATGGTCTTTAAAATCCTCTTGAGTATTCAATTTATAACGAATAAGAATGAGAATTGCTATCACGGTTCACCGAAAATTCCGCTGTGTATAACTTCAATCGGTGTGTTCTGTACTCTGATGTCCAACCAGCGAGTAACCATCATTCCGGCGAACGAACCATTTTCCAATCTCTTAAACCGATTATTCGACAGATCCAACTCTCTGCCAAGACTAACAAGATTCTTACCAGCCTCCTTGACTTTCTCTATACGATTGTTGCGTAGATAGAGATTAATCAGCTTCGGCAATCCTTGGAACGAGTCGCCGTTAAATTCGGACAACAGATTGTTCGATAGATCAAGAATCGTCAGCTTCGGCAAATCGAAAGCACCGCGAGCGATCTCTCTTATCTTGTTATCGTTCAACGTAACTTTGCGCAAAGGAGCATCAGACTGGAATGTACCTTCTTCCAATCTTTCGATCTCATTGTGATCCAACCAAATGTATAACAACGTCTCCGGCAATCCCTTTAGCGAACCTCTCGTCAATTCCGTCAACTTATTCATACGCAAGTCGATCCCTTTGATCTTTTCTAAACCGTCGAAAGTACCGGATTCCAATTTGGTTATCGTGTTATTCGACACATCAAATAGTTGAAGAGACTTAAGATCCTGCGAAACGCCCGGCTGTATCGATGTTAAACTATTGTTGTTCAATCGAATTTGTTCTAAAGCCGTAAGGCCGACCAACGACCGATTTTCGAGTTTCTCGATTTGATTGGAATGAAGTTCAAGATAGAAGAGTTGGTTGAGTCTCGCAAAGACATTGTCTGGTATTTTCGTAATCAAGTTGTTGCTGAGATAGAGTTGTCGGATGCTGACCGGCAGCGTCGCGACGAAATTCATGTCCGTTAATTTGTTGAGATCCAAAAATATATTCTCGATAGACGGCAATTTTTCGAAGGCACCGTTCGCAACCGAGTTGATTTCATTGTTTCTTAGTACGAGAGCACTTAAGTGGGGATTTTCCATTATCCCACTATCGATCTTTTCGATCAAATTGTTCTGTAACACCATCACCCTGACGCTGATTGGTAGATCGTTAAGTAGCTCTGGCGTTATGCGCCTTATGTTGTTGTAAGAGAAATCGATGTTGATGACCGGATGATTTTGAAGACGATACCAGTTTCGCGCGAATCCGGTGATTCCCAAGTGGCGTATATGCAATTCCCTTCCTTCGGGAACAACTCTTACCTCCTTGCAACTATCTGCGAGTCTCTCACGCGGTGCCATTACATCCAAGGAATTTACGATACCGTTATCGATACAGACCTTCACTCGAAGACCTGCCATCAACTCTGGCGGTAGTTGGGACATTGATATCGATCCTGTTTCCTGACCGAAAGGAATTTCGATCGGATCGTAGACAAAATCGGGTCTATCATCGTTGTAGGTATTCGGCTTGAAGAGAAGCGGATTAATCTCACGTAGACGTATCCCTTTGGTAAATATCTCGCATGAACCGCTCAAACCGGCGAATATGTGTCTTCTGAAGTCATAGAGATTGCGATTGTACGACAAATCCAATGTCTTCAGTTTCCGTAAGTTCGCGTATGGGCTGTTGAATATACCGACTTCGCTTAACCGATTATTAGACAACGAGAGGTATTCAAGATTCTCCAATTTTGCAAATGTTCTATCTTCGAGTCTCTCAATGAGATTATTGGCGAGATTCAGATGCGTCAGATCGGTAACTTCGTTGAAAGCGTCCTTTCTGATAGAAAAGATCGAACTACCCGACAGGTCGAGGTGTTTCGATGCCGATTCGGTCGTTTTCTCGATATTCGACAGTGCATTGCTGATTATGGTAACGCGATAGTCCCCTTTTGTTAGCTCCAAACCCAACGTGAGGACCGCAGGAAGTAGAAGAAATCGTAATAGCCACATTGTTGGATCTTTTTCAACGTTACCGATTCAACTGTAACACAAATGGAGGAAAGTTTGCAGCTAATTGAAATGATCCGTAATGTCGGATTATCCATCGTGTCTATCGATTAACGATAAACTCATTAAAAATTGAACATTGATTTGTGCGTTTAGGTAATTCTTCGCGGTACGGTCAAGTTAATCGGGTATTAAACTCGCAAATGGCACGATCTCAAAAAATTATCAAAAAATAGATCATGAAAACGACCGGTAATCTTGTGCCATTTCTGCACAGAATCACAAAAAAAACTCATAAACGAACCCACAGTTGTATACATCGCTCGTGAATGATCAATTTGTGATACCTTCAGGAAATGGAGTATATACTGCGATATGTATAGATTTAGAATTTTTTTCGAAAAATATGGAATTCATCTGGAATTTTTTGTAGATATATATATATATATATTTTGTGACATTGTACATTTCGGGTCCATGTGTACATATCGCGAAAGCCGTATACAAAAATATATAATTGCGTTAACGAGTGTACAGTTCCATTGACATCGCTATATATTTTAATTTACTTTTTTATTGGGGTGGAAATGAGGACCATTGGTGTCCTCGTAGCCAAAAATGAGAGCCAAAAATTACAAAGTTGAGATCGCAAAGAATGTTTCAAAATATGCCCGTGCGATTTATCGTCGTAAAATTGAATACATTTTTTGTACATTCATTGTTATACTTTTTTTTTCTGCGTAAGGTAGTAATTCTCGAATCCACTTTAGTTAAAAATGTTTGAAACTTCAATACTTGATTTACTCGACTGTACCGCATGAACTAACTTGATAGCCAATTGATTCTCACGACGATACTGCAAATATATGATTCAGAGAAAAATTCAAATACCATGCAAACTTACCCGCGATTTCGGAGCAGTTCGTGACGTTGAAAAGAAATTGTCGATCCACCGCGACCTGCGAATAATGAAAGACTGTCGCCTTGTTCGATGCCTTAAAGAATAAATATAGTAAGCGTAGAATTGAGGGGGGGATGTTAGTTTTTTCGGGATATCGGCAGTTACGTCGTTTACTCAAAATTCGTAAGTCAACTGCGAATTTATTATCTTATCACGCCCGCCCACCGTTTGCGACTTGTGACCTGAGATTATTGGCGAAAAAATAATGTCGGCACACACATGTCCACGCTTTTTCATTTCGGTTTTGAATGTTCCAAGCAAACTTAATAGTACAATATAGCCTCTCGCGCGCCTCCTTTATAGTTTGATAAAAATAGGGGTTTACACGAGGGCAACTGTTCAACCATAAACACTCCTATTTCTGTAATCATGTACTCGAACTTAATTCTGGAGCATTACATATATCGTTGCGCGTCATTATATAACGCCGCACACGTGACTAGAAGACCTATTTTCACTACGAATCATTGCCAAAAAATCAAATTTTTTTAAGTGTCAAGTGTCGAGATTGAACTTAGAAAGAAGAACGCCGTTCTTAATAATGTACTCAACGTCGTTTTAATATACCGGAAAAGAATATATATGGGACATTCCAAACCAATTCAAAAAGCCTCAGAATCTGTCCATTGTGGATGTGGTTAATTTTTTTTTTTTTTTTTTTCTTGTTCGCCGATACAAATGGAGTAAACTCTCTCGATGAAATCTCGATGTATTCTCGATATCACGGTTGATTTTCTAAGATAAGATTTTTATGTGACTCGGCCCCCTTAATGAACAGTATATTTAAGCGCATGGAGCCCAGCTGTACAGGTGGTCGTAATTGTTAATTATATATATAGTCATTCAAGTATAGTTTATTCAATCTTTTACTCATCTTTCTACCTCTACACCTGTAGAGGTAGAGACTGTACCTCTTGCCTGTAGTTTGGCAAACAGTAATTTACACTTCGACTTGTCATCTTATTATCGTGATCTCACTGTTCTTACGATCATTATTTCTCATTCCATATACTTAACGTTCGCTTGTCTAGTTATCGGGGTATATACTTTGTTTCGATAAAAATTCCATTGCTCTTGTCTTTTTTTTAGTCACTACGATAACTACCAAACTCTTTGGTGTCAAGCACGGTCATATCTATTTACTCCCCCCCATCACTATACTGGAATCTCTGGGTTTTCCCACAGCCATCCCTTCCGAACGCTGGAATATCCCCAGTTGAAGCAATAATGATTCTCTTTTCAAGTGTTTTTTTAACGTCATGTCATTTGATAATGTTTTTTCGGCTCAATGTTTGAAGGACAGAGTTCCTACCAACTGATTGTCCGATACATCCACAGTACAAACCCCGTATTCTTAACTCGCCGGGACCGGAAACCCTCCCGTTTCTGCATTTCCCCTACCGTCCCTACTTCCGGTCAGTTGCTGCGAATAGGGGTAACGCGGGGTATACCCCGCGTTACCCCTATTCTCTTGGAGTGCGGCGAATGGCCTCAGGGGAAATGCAGTTAGGAGAAGTCGTTGCCATGGTAACGAGTTGAAATAAGGGAGCGGTTGAGTTAAGATGAGTTAAGAATACGGGGGTTGCGTGTTGAAATAAGGGAGCGCTCGATAAGTGAGAGCGGAACCACCCCCACAAATTGATATTGGAACGCCCTCCGGCGTCCGAAGCTGCAACTCGCAGCAGCTGTGAGCTCATGCACCGGCTTGTACTTCTCCGTTCAACCCATGGAGCTCCATGGTCCAACGTATTCGTTAGCAGATCCGTCGGGAAATGTTTGTTCTATCGGAACTCAAAGACGTCGTGAGAATACCACCGTGGAAGTTTAAACGAAAATTGAACGATGCTATCGCCGACGAATTGAATCGGAAACTTGCCAACAAGGTAAGGAAAAAACACAGTTTTTCTATAGTTTCGAATTTCTAACCCGTACGTTTTTCATATTACCAAATCGAATGCCGCCTTTATTTTTTTATCGCATGGGCAATTTTTATCGCAATGTTATTAACTTTTCTGCACAAAAATGAGTTTTTTCGTATGAAAATTTCACCTATGGACTATCAAATTCGGGATACGAGAGACTCGTTTATTATTGTTTTTGAGGTTAGATACAATGTTTTGCATCGATCTTTTTTCTTTCAGGTTTATTTGAATGTAGGACTGTGCATCGCGCTTCATGACATCACGAAAATCGAAGAATCTTATATATTCCCTGGCGATGGATCTTCGCACACAAAAGTCGTGTTTCGCTTTATCGTCTTTCGTCCATTTATGGAGGAGATACTCGTCGGCAAGATACGAAGTTGCAGTCCAGACGGAGTTCACGGTAACGTAGAATTATTTAAAAAAATTTGACTCATTTTTTTTTTTCGCAACGTATGCACCTAACATTTTTTTTTTTTTTTTTTTTTTTTCAGTGACATTGGGATTTTTTGAAGACATAGTCATACCGCCACACAAATTGCAGCATCCGTCGAGATTCGATCAGACGGAACAGGCATGGGTATGGGAATACGACACTGGCGATGGCGAAAAGCATGACCTTTTCATGGACGCTGGTAACTCAAATATTTCCGTCGACATGCCAGGATTTCCTTTGATGAATTTTTTGAAAAAAAAAAAAAAAAAAAAAAAAAAAAAAAATACAATGAGTCAACAAATGATCTTTGTTTTTCCAGGTGAAATAATTAGATTCAGAGTAGTGAGCGAATCGTTTGTCGAAACTCTGCCAACGGGACCCGCTGTTGCTGGCGACAGCGTGGAGAAACCCGACACGAAAGGAATATCCCCTTACGCTTTAGGGGTAAATAGAATTGAAAAAATATTTTTAAAAAATAAGAATTTACTTTGAACTTTTGGAGACATCGTCAAATACACGAGTGACGAAGCTGTGTAGCTGACTAGAGAAAACCACAAAATAGCATTGCTTATTTACTTACTTACTTACTGACTACAATACGCCATTTGCGCCGCGCTTTAGAAGAACAAAACGCGGAACTTTTCATCTATAAGTTGAAAAAAAAAAAAATTATATTTCAACGAATTGCATCACATCCTTGCTATCCTTGATACCTCAGACGTTAATTTCACTCAAAGTGCAAACTTTGTCCGATTAATTAGCGAAATGAAATAATTAAAAAAAAAAAACTAAAATTGATTTTTTCAGGCTGCCATCGATGAACCGGGTCTCGGTCTCTTAACTTGGTGGGAAAACACTTGAAGATAAAAAAAAATTCCTTAACCGCGTATCGAAAAAAAAAAAAAAAAAAAAAAAACTTTGCCGTGTGGCAAACACCGTACAAAAAAATGCCATTGTTTTTCGTGGACAGCGTATTTATTTCACTCGCGATTTTTCAATAATCTGTTCTTTGTTCAATCTTAAAAGCTAACAACACCGTACGAACGAATTCACATAATTTATTCATTTTTATCTTTATTTTTTTCAATAAATTTTTCACCCTATTTTCCGTCTGTACGCGATCTCTAGACATGAAAAAAAAAAAAAAAAAAAAAAAAAACAACGAGAGAAATTATATTCAATTTTCGCGGCAATTTTTATTTATCGCTTGTGAGGATGTGGTTTAATGTGTCGAATAATATATTTTATATATATATGTGTATATTATTGTTATTAATATTTGTACAATATATACAAAAAAGACCCTGCGGGCTCACGGAGCGTGCGAGGAAATACCACGCGAAAGAAAGAAACAACGGGGAGGAAAAAAAAAGTTAAAATACATTCTCGTACTTCAACTTTCACGATGCGAGATCGATCGGACAGTTATTAATATTAATTAAAATTACTAATTGTTTTTTTTTTTTTTTTTTTTTGTAAAAATTACAATAATCAACTACCCCATTGTTGTTGTGTTATTTTTCTTCTATCGTACAAATTATACAGCGGCGGTCACTGTGATTACTAATACAGCGAATTAGATTCTTTGGTTTTTCGTTTTACTCAACACACGTGATTCTTACAAAAAACGGAACGGACTGTCTTTAGTTTTCTTTTTTTTTTTTTTTTTTTTTATCATTTACCATAACAACAATAATAATAATGATCGGTTTTTTTTTTTTTTTTTTTTCAATAACTTACGCGATATTTTTATATCTCTTTAGTTTTTTTTTTTTCTCGTGTTCTCGTTTGTCTATTAAATATACGCAATAATAAGTCGTTTCGACGATTCTACCGCCTCGTCGGGGATTTTTTTTTTTTTCTCACCCGATTATCCGAATTAAATATATAAATATCCAACAACGATTCTCGAGATTCGCACACGTCACGCGCACGTTACACACATTCACGAAAAAACTTACAATCGCTAATACAATAAATATATTAATGTCGACAATGATAAGTAATGACGATTATCCACGCGTATCCTATTTTCTCCTTTTCTTCTCATTTCAATGTTCAATTTAAAGTATTCCGAGCGGTACAGTTCAGTCAAACGAGAGATTCCGAGGGATTCAACGAAAATTTCAAACATTTTTCAATGGGATAAAAATCTGAAAAAAATAAAAAATATGGAATGTTTTATTTTGCATAATAATACTATTAAAATGTTATTAACAAATTAGTGAAAAAATTAATTGTTCAACAAATTACCCGACAAGCTAATTTTTTTTTTTATGAAAATGATCCGTAATTTTTTCTGAACGAAAAAAATGCAATTTTCAAAAACTTAACAAAATTCTGAAAAAACATATGAATTTTTTCAGAATTTTGTTAAGTTTTTGAAAATCGCGTTTTTTTTTAGACAAAATGAAGGGTGAAAAACGCAATAACATTTTAACATTTTCATATTATTATTATGCAAAATTAAACTTTACAGAACCTTCCATATGACTGATTTTTTTCAGATTTTTATCTCATTGAGAACTGTTCGAAATTCTCGTTTAATCCCGCGTTCCGCCTCGTTTCGCCGGACTGTACCGCTCGGAGTACCTTAATTATAAACTCTCGATATAACGACAACGTATTTGCGAGAATACGGAAAAAACTTAAAGCGCGATGTAAAACAAATCTTTTCTCTTTCTTTGTTACTACTTCTTCTTCTTTACAAGACAAACTTGTTTTTTACAAGTATAACACCGAGATAGAGAATGGAGCTACGAAGATATTTTTACATCGAGGATATTCGACGAGCTTTCGGTGGAATTAACGAACAATCGAAAATTCGTGCCGCACTCGACTGTCCTTAAGGAGGGTATATCGCTGCGTATTACCAAAGAGTGAGATTCACGTGAAATTCAGAGCGAATTTCGAATACTTCCCGATTTAATAGAAATATTAAAAATATGAACCATACAGAAGGTGCTAAGAAAATTAATTTTCCATAATAATAATTTCTAAAAATTATTCAAATCAAAGTCAATTAGTTTTAGTCAAATTAGTAAAAAAAAAAAAAATATATTTCGATAATTAGAAAAAATTCACAATTATTTAAAAAAATGATTGTTTTACAGATTTTTATTCCATCAGAAAGTTGTTGGAATTCTCTCTGAATTTCACGTGAATCGCACTATTTGGTAATACGCAACGCTACAACCTCTTTAAACTCATTCGGAATCAATAGAGATTTTTTAAAAATGTTATCATGATTAACGAAGACTTCCGGTGTTCAAACAAGTAAAAATGCAATTTGCCGCATCCGACGTTCCGGTGGCCTATCGGATTTCGATTCAATTTATATTGTGACTCGATATCGTACGCGAAGACAAAGAACTCTGGATGTATATCTCTGGAAAGTGAAGCCGCAAAAATTGCAGATGCGCGCGCGTCATTGAGTGTTTTAAAAGATCGATTGATATTTTTTGTTAATGTAGTCACGTCGCTTCGCGTTAATTTCGCATAAGTTCAAGAAAAATGAGAGAAAATTGCAAATACTTCTCGATGGTATAAAAATCTGAAAAAATTCATGCATATTATAGGTACTGAAAAGATTAATTTTGCATAATAATAATTTCAAAATGTTATTAACAAATTGATGGAAAAATTAATTTTTCAACAAATTTCCCGGGAATTCAACTTTTTTTTTTAATGAAAATGATTCCTTCATTTTTCTGAATACATATGAATTTTTTCAGATTTTTCAATTTACTTTGAATTTTTTTTTTTTGTTATATGGAAAAAATGTGTGAAAAAACACAAAATGATATATCCGTTGTTGCTATTGTTACCCTTTAGTTTCCATTCGCGAATTCGTCAAAACTAAATCGAAGATCCTCAATATTTGAAATACAATAGTATCGATAATGCTTCGTGTGTTATTGTGTATATATATATATTTTTTCTTTTCTTTTCGTTCTCTCTGGTTTGTGAGTGTACAATAATTTAATGCAAGGTGTAAAATGACGATTTAATACTATTCGATACGGCAATGACAAATTGCATCGTTAGCCTCTTCCAAATAATCAAATATTTTATTTATTCGCACTTTGCTTTTTTTTTTGTTGTTGTTTTTCATTGTTATCGCGTAACTACGGACGACTTTCAAACAATGAAATACATACGATATTGCCGGATCGCGCCTTAAGATTTTTGTGTGCGTCATTCCTTTTTTTTTTTCTTTTTACGACTTGGAATGTTCTTTTTTTATACTTTGTTTACTTTTCTCTCTATTGTTTTTTTTTCGGTAGCCTCCACAGGCCCGCCAGGGTAGATAAAGCTTCTTTTTTTATTATTTTCATCGTTATTTTTTTATCTATAAAGCAATATGTGTGACTACCCTATCGTATCGATCCACGTATCGGTCCAAACGACTGTAAAACCACTTGGTGGTTAAGTGACAAAAATTAACCGACAAAACTACTGCAAAACCGCTGTGCGCAAAAATGTCTCATTGCCACTCTACCAAAACCACTGCCTATGATTGTCTGCGGACGAGACACCGTCGAGACAACCGCAAAACCACCGTCTACTAACAGTACATTACGATACTAGTGCGAAATAGTTATTTTCGTGTCTAGAGCGAGGAAAAAAGCACTAGTGCGAGAGAGACCGATTTTCCTCGCACGCGACGCGAACCCGTTTTTCCGCTGTTTTTTCCCGCACTAGTGCGGAAAAGTGCACTTTCCCGCACGCCGTGCGGGAAAACGGTCAGAAAAACTTTTTCTGATGACTGTGAGTTTGCAGCACGAGCCGAAGACAAGTGTTCCAATCACACGAGTTAAGAAACAGTTTTTCGCACGAGTATCGTACAAAATTTTATTTCACGAGTGCGAGAAATGCGTTTTTTCACACACGCAGCGAAGCGAAACGTGCGAAAAAGCCATTTTCTCGCATGGCATTACAAAAAATTCTTAACACTGTGGTTTTCTAAAATGTGACCACCAAAACCACTGCTAAACCACCGTCCGTTCGTACTGTAGTGACGGTGGTTTCGCGATGGTTTTAGCGATACATTTTTGTCACTTAACCACTGTGGTTTTATGGTGATTTCCTTCGTGGTTTTCATTAAGCGATTTGATAGGGTAGCATTCGGAACTGCGTTATTCTTTTTTTTTTTTTTTATCAGTTTCTTTTATACCTGCGAATACTTCCGATTTTTATTTTTATTTTTCAATCTTCTATTACATGCCGTTTGCGATTTGCTTTTTATTTATTTATTTAACTTTCTAAATGAATTGAAACACGGGTACATTATAAATTTATCACAGTCCTAACCGGCGTGTCTTTCGCGAGCATTTTTTGTATTTTTTTTTCTTTTTTTTTTTTTATCTTCGTATACAGTTACGGAAACGCGATGAGCACTTTTTTCTCGCGATATAACTACGAATTGTTACATTTTTTTAACGCTTTTCTTTTCTTTTTTTTTTTTTTTTTTTTTCAAATTCACTCATCTTCTCGTCACTCGCGCAAATTCGAAGCTCTACGCGCATTATATTTATCTAGAGTTCTTTGTTTTGTTTTCTTTATTATATTTATTAAATCGAAGCTGCTTTTCTTTTTTTTTTTTTATTTACGTGCGAACGAACGTAGTGAAGTGTGTAAGAACGTAAAATTTTTGTTGTATCAATCAACGGGTGAGAAGAGTTTAAAAACAGAGTCCGGGGACACAGTAAAAAGTCAGGAGATCAAGGGCTTTCGTTTAGGTTTTTTTTTTTTTTTTTTTTTGTAATAAAAAGAGGATTGATTTTTACCGAACACGCCACTTTTTCTAAGGTTCTTTTTTTTTCAGTATATATTGCTTCGCGTGATTTTTTTTTTTTTTTTCGTACCGTTTGCCGAGCTTTCGAGAGCGCGAGATGAATTACTTCATCTCGAGGAATTCTTCTACTCGAACGACGGAAAGTTTGTTGCGCGTCTTTTCACTCGATGACGAGACAACGGGGCAGATGCTCACGCAAATAGTCAAACAACTCGCGCGATGTTCCTGGACAATTCGTAAGCTCGAGTTCGTGAAGATGACGCAGCTGAATGAGACTTGAAAGACCGCTGCTCGTCAGAAGTGGACAACCTTGAATTAAAAAAAAAAAAAATTATTTATTAATAATTTTTTATAATTTTTTCATTCATTATAAATTAATACATTTTTGTTTGTAATATAAAAAAAAATAATTCAAATTAAAGATTAAAATCTGAAAAAATTCATACGTTTTCAGAAAAATGAACGAATCATTTTCATAAAAAAAAAAGTTGGATTACCAGAAATTTGTTGAACAATTTTTTTTTTTTCATAATTTTGTTAATAACATTTTGCAATTATTATTATGCAAAATTAATCTTTTCAGATTTTTATAGTACCGAGAAGTGTTTGCAATTCTCTCTAATTTTTCTCAAACTTATGCGAAATGAAAACCGCGCGCTCTATTTACCTTAAATGATAAATTAATCGATTCAATGGCTTCGCGAAGATAATTTATATTTTTTTGCGACTCACCGGCAACGGATAGCACTTGAAGAGATCGCATTCCGCAAAGATGCTGAAGACCGAAATCCCGTAGCTGCGAACACCATCGTAGAAATAGAGCGCTCAACGAGCCCATCGTCGAGATGTAACCGACTCCGATATCCGTCACGTGAACGCATCTGTAATGAATTATCAACATGATAAACACGAATAACATTATAAAATATCATTTGAATATGTTATTTACATTACTTAAAATCTGAATGATCATTGCGTTACGCGTTTAAAAATCATCGGACAAAGTTGAATAACAATTTGTTTGCAAATTCAAAACTCCTTTAACAAAATTGAATGATAAGTTGTAAGTTTGAAATCAGTTTGACAAAGTTGGATGATAATGAAAAGTGGAAAGAAGACGGAAAGGAGAAAGATCGGCGAACCGTTTTGCGGCTGTCAACGGGCCTCTCGGGAATAAAATTGTTTTAACAAGTTCCTGCGTAGTGTCCAACATCGTGACTGTTACGCTTGAATTGAATTCCTCGGTACGAAGGTGGACACACGATTAGCACTCTCGTGGCAAAGTTTCAATTGGCGAGCATGCTTCGGTCTCGAAGAGCGCGAGCTCTTCGGAGCATCGAAAGCCGACTTCCTTCTCCGCCTCTTCTTCTTCTTCTTCTTGCCCTATCGACTGTACGCACTATCGACTGACAAAATTTCTACTGTGCGTTCCGACATTTCACGCTGTTTAATTTATCTCTTGTGTAACTTGCCGTTGCCGCGTCGAGCTTCGGAAGATCGCGGATAAAACGATTTGGCAACAAAGATTTTTTTATTTCAAATACCAATTTTTTTTGGTGCCGAAATTTTTTTTTTTTTTTTACAATTTCGATCATTTTTTTTTGTTAAATTTTTTTTTCCTTCAACTTCAACAGTTTTTTTCGTGTTTTAAAAATTAGTTTGAATAATCTTTTTTTTTTTTTTCAACATCAATGTTTTTTTTTCTTGATAAAATTTTTTTTTTTTTTTTCTTCTAATGTCGACGGACAACAAGAATTTAGTGGATTTTTGGTTATTTCGAAGTCGAAGATATGCGTAAATCTTGAAGAGGAGTATTTACCGTTCTTTGAGATCATCGGATTGGCAGTTTTGCCAAAAATCGCGAAGCGTCTCAATCTTCTGAATGACTTTGAATCATATAGTGATTTATCAAACGAGATTCTGTTGTGGCAAGAGGCTTTCGTGTTAAAGTCAAGCAAACGCGTACAGATAGGAGAATTTAGGTAGCGGAACGCAGCGCGGGGAGATCGGAGACAGTGAAATATATTTCCGTAACTTGTAATTTGGCAAAGATTTTTGAGATTTTCGTAGTTTTTGGCGACTTTGAGAGACTCGAGCGTTAGTTACGAGATCGTCTCGGAATGATCAAGCGTGACAGCGTTTATTATTCGATGTCTATTTTGTCCATTTTAGTCTATAGGTTTTTCGGAATAATTTTGTGAATCACCAGTAATCCGTTGATCTTTAATCATTCCTTCGTTTTGCGCATCGAAAATACTTTTTTTCGGAATCCCCATGGATTACTAACTTTCGTCAAAGAATTTTCAAAAAAATTACGATTTTTTTTTTCTTTTCGCGATAGCAGATTTTATCGAAGTTTTTAAATGCAAATGTCCTGAAGAAGCGTTACGACGTCCTTACAAAGCCGAAAAAAGGCCGATTTCTTCCGAAATCTTGAAAATGTCAAATCCTCGTATTTCGTATCATATTTTAGCTGCCGGAAGTACCGGTTTTGACGATCTTTGATCCATTTTTACCCTCCATATTCGGAAGGACAAAATTCCGAAAAAAATTGTACCAAAATGAGGAGAAAACGATTATTCCATACATTTCGCTTTTCAAGAAACTTTGTTTTGATGAAATTTTTTTTTTTCGAGATTTTCATGTAAAAGTGTTCAGAATGTTCCAAAACGTCGAAAAATCACATTTAGAAAAGTCTCCACAATCCCATTATAATGTGTCTCGCGTTCGATTTTTAATAAAATTCGCTAAAATTCGCTTCTCGCTAAAAGGGTTTCCATATCATTTTTTCATGAGAACTCGCAGTTCTACTTGCAACTTTCTGTTTTAAAGTTTGTAATGATTTAAAAACCGTTTAATTTCACGTATTTTTATACAAATAAAGTTCCAACAACCAATCGCGAAAGGAATGAAATGACAATAGTCAATAAAAATAAAGCGTAAGAAGCAAAAGCTTTAATGATAAAATTGGGATGCAATGTTATCTTATCCTCGATGTTACCTGTCGAGCGTAAGTTCCTCCAAGTGATTCAGATCACAGGCGATATATTCGAGTGCAGCGTCGGTTATCCTGGGGCACCAGCTGAGATCGAGCGATCGAAGTCGCGGTAAATTTTCCGCTATTAGCTCAACACCGTCGTCGGTCACTTTGCTGCATCCCGACAGCGACAGGACCGTCAAATTCGGCAGGGAATGAACTGCAAAAAGATTTTTCACGATATTAAAAAAAAAAAAAAAAATTTCCAAACATTTTATGAATGACGAATGACGATAATAATCATTTCTTGTTACATATATTTTATAAATAAGAAATCGGAAACTCGAGAGTATCACATCGGCTCGCGAGCTATTGAAAGTAAACGGAGACGAACTCGAGACGACGAGGAAGTTACCCGCGAACGCTGACAGCTCATCCGAGCTAAATAAAGCTTTCTGCGATTACTATTCTATATTTAATTGCAAGGTGTGCTACGCGTACAAAACACACCGTTCAGCGCATCAACATTTCTGTCATTTGGTAACAGATTTTTTTTCTCACAATCGGAAGCTTTGACTTGTGTTATTTCTCTTCGCGTCCATTTTTATTGCCGAAACCCCGACCCGAGCAAAGCTTACATTCTTTAACTTCGTTTCATCAAAGAGAAAACTTTGTTTTCGTGAAAAAAAGAACATTTTTTTTTAGATTTTCACGGCAATGTGTTTACTTTACCAATACATCGAAAAATCATTAAAAAAAAATATAGAAAAAGCGAAAAATCTTCTTGTCAACGTTTTCATTGACTTCTTTATATGAAATCGTCAAGAGAAACTTCAAAATTACAGTTAACTATACATCGCGCAGAAAATTTTGTTGAAAATGCACAGTAAATAAATGATTTAAGATACTTAATTGTTATTGCGAAAATGTGGTAATTCCGGTTTAGCGAATGATTATTACTTTTTCAGAGTATTATTACTTTTCGAATCCATTGAATGGGATGGAAACGCCGTTTGTATTATGGAGTAAGAATACCACTTAGCGTATTGGGAAACGAATTTCATCGATTTAATGGAAGTCATTCTACAAACCCATTCTGTAGCGGTAATATCAATCGGATAAGAATACCATTCAAGGAGTACGAAAACGAATGGAGCAACTGAATGGTAAAATAAGTTGAGACGATATCACGAGCAAAACTTCATTGAATGACGGAAGACAGAGAGCCAATGATATTTATTTCAGAACCATTTTTTTATGGTTTTTAATGAAAGATTTTGCTAAAAGTCGGTCTAAACGCGAAAAAACGTGGAAAATTTCAAATGTTCACATCAATTCCTCGCGTTTTTTCTTTACTTACGAAGCAACGAATTACTGACGATGCCGTTTCTCATAATAATATAAATAAGCGCCGTTAGTAAAGGAATTTAATGTGAAATAATGCGATAATTGTCGAATTTCCGAGATTTTTTGATTATCGGATCTAAATTCCGAAAAAATTCCAAAAATCATATTTTTTTTTTTATAAAACAACGCAATTCGGATTTTTGCAAACTATTTTTTTTCTTTATGATCATAGAAACGAGATATCTGCGATTTTTTTTCGAATTTTTCCGTTTATGTTTTTTTACGATACGAATTGTTCAAAAATCTTGCGTTAAACGAGAATATCTACTATCATTTAATACCATTTAACAATTTTGAGTATTTTTTTTCTATAAATAAAGAAATATCCCACTTTGCGACACTGCTCTGGATTGTGACCCTAATGGCACGTTCACGCGTGTCATAAATACAGTTGAATATCTCTCCATTTGTCACCTGTTGCATCGAGAAATGCGAAACGTCTCGACAATGAAAATTTTATACAATTCGCTGTATAATATTGTTGAATAAATTAACCGTTAACCGGTATTAATAGTTGTTACCGTTAACCGGTATTAGCCGTTGTTTATTGTCGATTAGTATTGTTAATTATTAATTTGTCAATTTTATTAAAAAAATTTCACTCTAATGATCATTTAAGGATAATTGGGAAACTTACCTTATCAATAAGAAAAAAAACTCACCGATATTAACGACGCCGTGATTCGTTAATTCCCAACAAGACTGAAGCCTCAGAATGCTAAGGGAACTGCTCTGTTTAGCGCTGAAATAACCGAGCGCCGCATCGGTAACGTGATAAGCTTGCAACGAAAATTCGTAGAGACTCGGCAATAGTTGAGCGACTGCACCGACCGCTTCGTCGGCGACATTTATACAATCCGAGAGGGATAATGAAACTATCCTCGGTGTTAGACACGCCCACAGACCAGCTTCCGTTATCTCATTACAGCTCGCCAATTCCAATTCGAAAAGAGCCTTAAAAAAAAAAAAAAAAAAAATTAATAAATTTTCGTGAAATAAAAAAATCGGCAATACATCACTCTAATTCTTCGAAATCATATAAAAAAAGAAAAAAAAATGCATCGTTACTGATTATTATGTAAAACTGATTATTATAAAAAAAAAAAAAAAAAATTAATAAATTTTCGTGAAATAAGAAAATCGGCAATACATCACTCCAATTCTTCGAATTCATATTAAAAAAAGAACAAAAATACATCATTACTGATTATTATGTAAAACTGATTATTATAAAAAGAATAAAAAAAATTAACAAATTTTCGTGAAATAAGAAAATCGGCAATACATCACTCCAATTCTTCGAATTCATTATAAAAAAAGAAAAAAAAATACATCGTTACTGATTATTATGTATTTTTATTTTTTAGATTTTTGAAAATGTATTTCTGCAATCGAAGAACAAAGACCCGGTTTCCGGTTGCGCCGGAAACGAACGAAAGTGTTCTACTCGAGCGTAAGATACAATTTTTAAATGTAACGATACCTGAAGATGATCCAGAAGTGCCTCGAGCCCTCTATCCGTGACGACGCAACCCCTAAGTGACAAAGAGTGCACGTGCCTCTGCGCGAGAGGAAAGCCTTGAGTAAGTTCTGGAATATCCTCGTCCGCAGCGCCTTCAAGGACCAGAGAATGAAATCCGCGTCTTACGAGCGAAGCGTAGAGTCGTGTTCTCGAACCTGCGGCCATTGCGCGAGCCTCGCGACACTTAACGACCGGTACCAGACCGGCCCACAGTCGCGGTCTCGCGTACAAAACGTCTCGCCATCGCGCGCAGACCTGAGAATATTGAGTTTACTTTGCGTCTTCAATTTTTTCACGTGCAAATAACAATTAATTAATTAATTCATTAATTAATTGATTAATAATTAAATAATTAATTAATTCATTGATTAATTCATTAATAATTAAATAATTAATTAATTCAAAGCACAAAGTAGTTCTGTAAACTTGTTTTGTTTTTTTTTTTTTCTTCTTTTTTCTTCAATTGTTAATTTGTTTTTAATTATTTTTGAGACACGAGATACTTATCCAAGTGATTTCTTAAGTGCGACATTTAGTCAAAATTATTAAATTTCTCATGGCGGCGCTTTGTAAACGACGTTACAAAGAAAATTAAGAAGTGATGTGCAAATTTAAGTATAAAAAAATAAAGAAATTTGCACATCAGAAAAACATCAGACTTTGGAGAGTCTCTTTGGGAGACTTTGCGTCTCATCAAAGTTCAAACAACTTAATTATCCAAACAACAATGGTACCCAATGGCCATTATTCATTCGAATCTATAATGGTAGAATACTGTTTTACCATTGGAAAAATCGGACGCAAATTTGTTGCCATATGATAGCTAAATAAACGACGGAAAAAGCCGCATCGGCGAATGTATATCTCTCACCTGTGCGAGAACTCTTCTTTCGCTTGCATTGAAATACAGAAAGAAACGACTGAGAAAATGATCGTCCTGCATGAGTTGTTCCCAAGATACAGGCGGCAAATATCCTCCGGTACCGCCACTTGCGAGAGGAACATTCTTCGTACGATTTCGCGCTATTCTTCCCCTAGCAGCCGCCGCGGCACTGTTGTTCATGCCTTTGTTATTCGCAACGTTAACCGGATTATTA
Source organism: Cryptus armator (assembly GCA_963971235.1). Classification (NCBI taxonomy): domain Eukaryota; kingdom Metazoa; phylum Arthropoda; class Insecta; order Hymenoptera; family Ichneumonidae; genus Cryptus; species Cryptus armator. The sequence continues at coordinate 24,316,137 of OZ020233.1, forward strand.
ACGGGCATTGGCACGCTTCTGCTTGGCTTCTCGGGGGTCGGATTGGCGTTAGCACTCTGAAGATTCGTGTAAGCAACGCCGCCGCCACCGCAAAAGACGTTTGTGACGCGCTCCATGACGCTGGCTTTTCCACCGCCTGTAATTCATTGAAAAATTCATTTTTCTCATTCTTTACGAATCGAAGCATTTTTAAAAAATTTTTTTATGTTAATTATCTTCTCAAAATGTGAGATTTTCTTTTTCATTACATGATTATCGGCACAAAAAAAGCCGCGTTTCTTAAATTAACGACAACTCAGCGGTAATGCGCATGCGTCATGGGTGACATGGCGGCCGAGAGATTTAGGATTTTGAGGTTAGTTTGCGATTTTTGCGAATGTAAATTACGAATTAAACGATTTTAAATTTGTTTCGATATAAATTGACTATACTTGATGGATTATGCCGGCTTCTAGAATTAGATTGCCATCTTTTTTAATTGATATTCATACATTTTTATCAGTTTAAACGATACTTTTGGCTTCAAGTGACTCGGACGTGTCGCTCGAACGCAAAAGCTCCAGAACCATCAAAATGACCAAACAGAACAGATTAACAGAATATATATAAATTAATTACTTTAGGTATTTATGAATGATAGATTATTATGTAAAATTAATAATTTTTAATACAAATATCAAATTAATACAAAGTATACCATTGTATCCATAAGATATCCATAAGTCGGTGATAAAACAACTTTTTATTAATAAATACTTTTTTGTAAAAAAAAAGTGGTTATCACGTTCGAAGCTTCGAAATAAACAACAAATTCTCGACCAACTAATTTCAAAAAAATTTTGAACGAATAATTAAAAAAAAAAAACAAAAAATGCCACACATTTTCTGGCAATTCGAGGAAATTATAATAATTTTCAAACAATTGCGGTGACGCGTGCTGTGGACTTCGGGATGACAATACATTTTATTTGTCAGATGAACAAAAAAAAAAAAGAAGAAATCATGACACGTATGTCTCAGTGGAATAAACGAAAGCGAATGCTGTGTGTACGATACGGAGAGGTCTAAGTATACGTGCGTGGAAAACACAGTGGAGAGTGTCGCGGGCAAAGAGCGGTATAATTCACACAATGAACTCGTAAATAGCGTGAGCCACTCGCGTCATACAATGTACCAATGGCAGTTGAAATTCCATTCCTTTTGCCGCTTATTGATATCGCGTAACTATAAATACAATAGCGGACAATTTTTTTTTTTTTTTCAATTCTCACAATTGCCATTGATATTTTTAGATTAATTTCACGATCGAGTTCCTCTTTTGCATCGAAAAAACAATAACTTCTCTTTGCCAAACAAATTTCGAAAATATATTGAAGATCAACAATTGAAAAAAAAAAAAAAAAAAAATTGGAGAAGACATTTTTTTTCCGTCAGTGTAAAAACGGATTATGCAAATGATTTTTAAAAATTATGGAACAGCAACAGATTAGCCGCGAATACGAAAAAGAAAAAAAAAAGAAGACGAGTCGAGGAGATTTGGCGATAGAGAAGACGATTCCATCGTTATACTACGTCGAATGCCCGACGAAAAATCCCTGGCAAAGCTCGCCTGCAGTCTCGCGAAACCACACGTAAGATTAATGTGTACGTATTGTACGTAGGAATCGACGGTAAAGATTACCGAACTCGTATGCAAGATGCGCGCGCGCGCGCATAAACGCGACACCATGTCCGTTTTTCGCGAGTGATACAAATAAAAATATACACGGAGCGAAGGATCTACTAGAAATTATAATGTCATCTGGTAAAATTCTATGGTTTTTATCATATTCTATCGTAAAAATTCGCATAGTTCTCGTAATTTTCAACAGGTGGCGTCATTGACTGCGCACTACCAGAAATGTACGATATTTTTTACTAGATATATGGTAAATTGTATCAGATCCTTCTCTCCGTGTATAATATATATAAATAAGTCTCTAAAAAGTACTCTGTTACAAAGTAAGATTCACTTTTTTTTTTCTTTGCCTTCTTCTTAAGCTTATATCTTTATAACGAAGAAAAGTACAAAGCGATAAAGCAGACGAAGAGGAAAAAGCTCTACAGAATCAAAGGATTACGCTATCGGTGTCCGATGGGGGCTGGTTAAGCGTTGCGGCCCTCTATCGATTCCGTTGCGGTTACTATAGCGCTCCGGTCGAAATCGTCGGTCGACGAATCTTACAACGACAGAACGATATGTGAAGTAAACGAATGAAAAAAATAATAATAGTAATATATATACATATTCTGTTTGACTTGTTGTTTTTGAATAAATACAAATAATAATCGCGTCGATCCCAGAGAAGTAACGGTAGCCCAGCGTATCGATTATGTTACCGGGGATCGCGCAAGCCACATTTCAGCTGCATGAAAGAAAAGAAAAAACACAACGGGTACGTACAATATTAAAATACGCAAAATTCACTAAACTACTTTACGCTAATTGGAAAGACGGAAAAAAAAGCGTGCAAAGAAATCGAATTAAACACACAATAGTTATTTTCGTGTCTAGAGCGAGGAAAAAAGATCGATCTCGGCGAGTGTGACCAATTTCCTTCGCACGCGACGCGCACCCGATTTTCTGCTGTTTTTCCCGCACTAGTGCGGGTTACTGAATCTAAATATAAAATAGTTATTTTCGTATCTAGAGCAAGGAAAAACGGTCGATCTCGGCGAGTGTGACCGATTTTCCTCGCACGCGACGCGCACCCGATTTTCTGCTGTTTTTCCCGCACTAGTGCGGTAAAGTTCACTTTTCCGCACGCCGTGCAGAAAAACTGTCAGAATAGGTATTTGTATGGTAAGGCATTTTGTTGCAAGGCAAATAGTAGACAATTCGGCACGAGTGTGCAAATCACACAAGTGCGGAATTGCCTATTTTTAGCGCCTGTGCCATACACACCATTTTTTGTGCTGACTGCGCAAAAAGTTCGAGTTTCTGTGCCCTAACCTCACTAACCTGTACTCAAATTGATACTTTTTATGCACTAGTGCGTAGATAAATGCATTGACACTTTTACGCACGATAGCATAAAAAATTACTTTTTACACACTAAACGAAGGCATGAAAAGTCGAACTTTTCGCACAGAAAGCCTAAATATATATATGCAATATACGATTTTCCATGTGGGACGTGAAATTGAACGAGTAGAAAATTTCGTACAACAGTGGCAATATTTTTTGAACACAAAATAAGTCTTAGAGCAAAAAATCGTGAAAAATGGCGACGAAGTCTTATAAAATGTATACGAAACATTAGGATTTCTTATTTGTATTCTTTTTTATGTTGGAGCGTTCTTAACCCACATATTTTCATGTTTAGTTCTCAATCTGTCGTCAATAAAAATAAACAATGTTTTAATTACTCTCCACCAGCAATTGCGACAATTTCCAATAAAAAAATTTCATTTGCTTATGTGGAATTATTATTATTATTATTTCGTTCTTATAAAAACGTAAGATTTATCATAATCTTGTAATAATCGAGAAGCATAAATTTTTCTTACAAATTTCTTAAAAATTTCTTACATCGACCGCAACAACTAAAGTGTGACAAATATTAAAAAATCGACCGAAACAAAGCTTCATTCATGAGGAAAAAAATCACCAATTTTAAGACGAAAAATCGTGATCGTGATAAGAAATAAAATCATTGCTGTGAAAAAATTGTGAAAAGAAAAAATCACTAATTTCATTGAAGAATGACTTTCTATTGTTAGACTAAACGGTACAAACAAAAAAAAATTGCGATTTTTATCGAAAGATCGTTATCGATAACTTCCGATCTATTTTTTTTTTTTTTTGAGATTTCGCTTTACATCGATTAGCTATTGACGATTTTTTTTTTCTTACCATGGTGCTTCGACGCCCGTAGTCCAAGTCCATTGATTCTTTTTGTCAATTCGGCGCTGGCCCTCTCGACGACGCCCTGAGCCGATATCGAAGACATAATATCAACTTCTCCGAGCTGCTTGGTGCTCTCTCTCCTGGGCCACGAAAGGGTTTTCGCCTCGCGCGCACGGGGAGGGGGGGGGGGTGGCGGAACGAGGCCGCGATTAAGTCTCGTGACCCGTTCAACCCTTTCGACCACTGCCGCTCTGCTGCATCACCGCAGCAACCCCGAAATCAACCCCTTTCCCCAACGGCACCATTAATCCAATTTTGCCGAAAAAAAAAATTATTTTAAAAACTTTTTTTAAAAAATTAAATAAAATTAAAAAAAATTCCCGAAAATGTTTTCCCTCGTAGTCAGGATGTCGAATTTGTCCTCTTGAGATTCTTCATTTTTGCAATTCTCGTTTTTTTCACGGTGCACAGTGTTTTTTTTTTTTTTTTTTTCGTTTGTTTACGTCGATTTTGTAGATTTTACACCCACCGTAATCGCATTTTGTCGCAAAAATATCGCGCTTACGCGATATATTGCCCGGTCGTCGAGTATATCGCTGTCGCGTCAATTGATATCGATTGCGTTAATAGAAAAAAAAAAATGCCGCGGCGTGTCGCGGAGACATGGATCGAATGGAATATTTATGCGCAAAATATTTTTAATTTCTCGCAACCGTACAAAATTTTACAGAAATTTCGTTAATTTTGCGTCACACGATAAAAACATCAGACGAAACGATTGTCGAATAAATGTTTTTAAAAAATTTTATTATTATGATTTATTTTATGCGGTTTCGAAGAAACTCTGTTTTTTGCAAATTTTATTTCATATATTTTTCCGTTCCGATCAATTTTCATTGGTTAATTATGCGAACGAAAAAACAAAAATAAAAAATGCTCTCACGCAGCGAAAGAGCTTTGAGTCCACCAGTGCAAATCAATACCGGGACTGCGAGAGAGTTTCTCCCGCACGGGGGTAACTCGTGCAACTCCGTCACCAGCACTGCCCCCACACTTCTCGAGACTACCCCTCGTTGATTTTCCGCCTATCCATGGCTTCGGAATATATATATATTTTTTTTTCACCCTCTCAACATCGACGAAACCCTCTTTTCCTACTTTTGAACGACGATGAATTGAAGAATTTTATTTTTCCTTTCAAAATCCTAATGTTTTATTGTTTTTTCCGCTCGAGTCACGATCATCCCTTGAGCCCCCGACGTTCGCGAGTCATACACCGCGCGGAAGGGCCACGAAGCACTGAAAATCCTCGAGGGTCGAAATCACGGTGGTAAAATTACAATATTCGGTTCGCGAGCGTTCATAGCGGTAAACATTGTAACTCGAATATCTTCCCACCCTTGTTTTTCCGTTTCTCGATAATATATTGCATCGCGATGTTTTTTTTGTTTCTTTCAAATTCGTTTTTTTTTAGTTCTTTTTAACCGTTTTTTTTTTTTGTTTTACGAGGTATCGTTTTTCATTTATTTAAAAAATGTTTATACTTCGAATTACCGTTATTACCTTACCGTTAGCAAGGGGAAAGCCCCACGCGCGCACGGGGGTGGCTTAAGCGCGACTGAATCGATATCTCGCGCTTCGGTGGCTATAACGCGCGGTAGAAGATTTACCCCCGTGTTTTGGCTTCTCCCCACTCCTCACCGACGACGCAGCGCGAAGTCGCCAGCTGAAAGCGACGACGTGGGGAAACTCGACGGACTTGTGAATATAGCGTATATACCTACATAGTTACTGTAGACAGACGGTGGTAGAATTCTTCGGTGCATATGTGTTAGTATACTCGCAACAGTTCTATGCAACACCGCTCCGAGCTCTGGGGGAGTCTTTCAAAGGGAGAGCGCGTTGGGAGGGGGGGGGGGGGGCAAAGTCTCGGCGAAGAAACGTCTGAAATGATTTCTTGTATAGAAATTGTAATTGTAATTGTTTTCTTCTGTTCTTTTATAGAAAAAAAGTGAAAAAAATTTTAAACGTATAAGAAAAAAAAAAAATTTCGCGATCTTAATTGATATTATAAATATATAAAAATTACACTGAAAAATTAATTAACGGATTATGATTACAGATCAATCAATAATCAGTATAATCATCAATTATAATATTATATTTTTGAATAATTTATCTTTATAAGTTATTATACATCAATTGTGTCAATTATTTGAATTTTTTTGTATCTCTCTGCGTCAACAAATAAAAATTGAAAAAAAAATAAATAAAAATAACGAAAAAACATCGCGATCTGTCAAACTTTTGCAGGAGTATATATTTCTACAGGTATAACGTCTATAGTTCGAACTCTAACCGTAAGAGGCGTGAGCGGCGCTAAAAGTTCGACGCGCCACCTATGGTTTCTAACATATGCTGTTCAATCATTTTAGCGGTAAAAGTAGATTGCAATCAACAAAATTAAAAAAAAATTAAGTTACAATCACAAAGACAAAAATCGATGCCTTCGAAAACCCGCATTGGTCCCATCGGATATCGAAATTTTTCAAATTCCTTTTCCCCCTCCAAAAATTATATATGTCAACAAAATACTAACTTCACGCCATCAACAATACGAATCAGCAATTCCAGGTTACGACTTGTAAAACGCCAGTATAGCAAATGCTTCGTCTCCAATTTTTTTTTTTTTTTTTTTTTTTTTTTTTTTTTTTTTTTTTTTAACGGAAAAGCGTCAAGCGGCAAACTTAGAACACTTTGGAAACTAAGCTACTCAATTGCGAAGCACTTTGCCATTGGCTCATTACCGGTGGAAAAGCTTTCACGTGAGATGGCGGTATAGACGATATAGACGATGAGACACTCGCTACTCGTATATACGCCGCATATGCCAGAAACTGCGTGTATGTAGTATATGTACATTTAACTATGTTGGTTATGTACAAAGTTCCTCTAGTAGCCAGTGGCAGATTATGCGCGCAACATAATAATATTTCTAGAGCAACCAGCTGCGGGAGTGCTGCATCATCGAGTTGCAAATTCCCTCGTCGTGTCGCGCATCACGCCGTCTCTTACCAAAGCTTTAATGCGATCCCTCCAAACTTAGGAGATCATAATTCTCTCTCTCGAATGATTTTCTCGGACAACTTGCGCGGATGATTTGTCATCCCTCGCAAAACGCCCGCGTATTTCGTTATATTTTCCCGTATTTAATCCGCCGAAACACCTATGAAATATTTCTAGTATCCCGCGGTGCTTTCGATCTTTTACTCCGGCGAGCATCCAACGCTCGTAAATCAATTGCACGCGCTTTGAAGAATTTTTCGTAATTGGATCGCAGATGGTGGAGAAAGGTGGCGGTAAAAATCGCCCACGAGATCATTCACACCTCGTTTTTCATCATTTCTCGCGTCCCGAATAACCGGCGAATGGCGAATGGCTTTGACGCGAAACGGTTGAATTTATTGCATAAACAAAAATCGAGCGAAATACATTTTGGAATGTGTTTTAGACTTTGATATCTTTTTAGAGTCTTTCGGAGTATTTTTTTTTTAATCTTTCAGACTTTTCTGCACTCTTTCAGACTGCCTTTCGGAATGTGGATATCTATCGTCAGCGTTTCAGCTATTAGTCAAAATTCTCTTCGACATGTTTTTCACTTTTTCCGACTTTTTTTTTGAGATTCTTGCTATTATTTTGTTAGATTTTTTTGGACTGCTTTTTTGATCTCTAAGACTTGTTTATACTCTTTCAGACTTTCAGATTTTTTAGATAGTTTTTTAGACGATAAAAATTAAAAAAAAAATTTAAATAAATAAATTAAAAAAAAAAAAATGTCTATAAATTTCCTGATCCGAGCAAATAGCGATTTACATATACAGTATATATTGAGAGGACAAACCTCATTGTTTTTAATTTCAGTGGATAAATTAAGTTATTTATTTTTTAATTCTTCTCAAAAGTATGTAAATGCGTTACAACATCTATATACATATAGCATATAGCGAACGGTACGCCCGCGGAAGGTTCAGACTAAATAACATCAGTCGATAACAAAACTTGTAATCCATTATTTTTTTACTTTTCAAAGATTCTGAAGATTTTGAGGAAAATGTAAATTATTATCGTTTTCATTTAACAGAAATGCAGACGTATGATTACGTCTCATTAAACTCATTGCACCGATGCACTTCAATTGGCTACGAAAACTGGAGTCACGATTTCGAATCATCGATATATTTTCTCGTTTTTTAAATAGGAATTTACAAAAGTTAAATCACAAAAATGAAAGAACTTTCGTTGATAACAGGTAACGTAAGGGGGGGGGGGGGGGGGGAGCTATTTAACGTCGCAAAATTGCGCTCATTTGGGATTGAAAAATCCTCGTTTACTTTTATTCTCAACGTTTATACACTGCGGCGCGCTATTTGTCATTATCGTCGCCATTTCTCTCTCTCTCTCTCTCTCTCTCTTTCTTTTAACTCTTTTTTTTTGTGGTAAACGTTCAACGACGCGAGCGTAAAAAAAAAAAAAAAGAAAAAACCTTAACGATTTCAAACGATCTTCAGTCCAGCGATGGAGTTCTCCAGCGTCTTGAATAATTAATACCAAAAATGTTACTTAAACTTTTTCGTGGCAAATTATAAAAAATCGTATTGTTAAAAAAAAATATGAATATATATATATTTTTTTTTTTTCAATGATTACGATTTACGTTACCTTAGTGTCCCATAATACCAGCTGACCGTCCAAACCGCTAGTGCTGAATTCGTTTGGCGACATCTTCCGAACGCAGGTTATCGTATTCTGATGTATACTATCGAGAAAACTGTCGTTTATCTCGACGCGCGCCTGACGATCGAGCGATTGAAATTTTCGCATTGCCGATATACCTGCAGCTTCGCGTTTCTGCGAGTTATCCAACTTCGATACGAAGTACAATTGACCGTTTTTATCGATAGAGTAAAGCATCGGCATGCAGCTATGTCCCTGAAAAGCAAAGAAACCAAAATTATTAATAATTATTATTGTTATTTAGTCAATCGGCGAATGATAAAACAGAAATGATTTTTTATAACAAACAATGAAAATTTTACCGCAGCGATAATCGAATTGGCACCGACCCACACGCAACTCAAAAATGGCAAATGCTCTGTGTAAAGTCTGACAACGGCATTTCCTTTCGTCGCGTCGGCAACGCATATCGATGAATTGTGACCGACCCAACATATCTTATTGCCGCAAGGACTGAAGGCGACCGCGTGTACCCATCCACCTGCGTGTGAAAAAAAAAAAAAAAAAAAAAAAAAAAAAATGAACTTTTCATTTAAACTTTTAGATTTTTTCCAAAATCTGTACTTTAGATCGATTAATCGTTAAACAACGAATTTTTTTTTTTTTTTTTTAAACATCGATAATATTGTAACAAGGAATCCGTACACTCACCGCCGTTCGGGGAATTCGGAAATTCCGCGAGTAACGTTCCCAACGTCGAAGTAGCGCCCCATGGTCCTGGCGCCGGTGCATCCTCGACGTCTTTGACGTAAGCACCGAATACGCGAACCTTCCAATCCGTTGAACCCGCTACCAAGACTTTGTTGTCGGGATGCCAATCGATCGTCGTTACCGTCGATCTCAATGGACGCTTTATGTGTTTAGAGAGCCACCAGTTGTTCTCCGACACGAAGTAACTTACCGATATCAATTTGTCGCCCGAGCCGACGGCAAATTTGTTTTCTGCAAACAATTTGCTTGCGTAACGACTATTTAGTTGGAGTTGTTATAGTACATTACGATACGAATGCGAGAAATGCGTTTTATCACACGCGCTGCGAAGCAAAACGAAGATAGTTCGCGCATGCGCAGTCCGTCATTGTATCACTTTTCGTCCTTTGGGACGAAAAAAAAATGAAAATGATTCGTTCATTTGTCTGAATACGTATGAATTTTTTCAGATTTTTCAATTTACTTTGAATTTTGTGTTTTTTCACACATTTTTTCCATATAAAAAAAAAATTCAAAGCAAATTGAAAAATCTGAAAAAATCCATACGTAATCAGAAAAATGAAGGGATCATTTTTATTAAAAAAAAAAGTCGGGTTTTCGGGAAAATTGTTGATCACCTGATTTTTTCATCAATTTGTTAATGACATTTTAGAATTATTATTATGGAAAATTAATCTTTTCAGTATCTTTAATATGCATGAATTTTTTCAGATTTTTATATCATTGAGAAGTATTTTCAACTTTCTCTCATTTTTCTCGAACTTATGCGAAATTAATGCGAAGCGACATGACTACCTTAATATCTTTTAGAACGTTTCTCGCCTTTCGGCTTTAGAAAATAATATTTCAGATCGTATTTGCAGCAATTTTTTCCGACATTCCTCAGACATCGTTTCAAATGTATTTGCGACAGTTTTTAAAATGATTTTTCAGACAATATCGGTGTGAACGGAAAAGCGCTGAAAATTCTGTATTTTAAACAGTTTTCAGAACGTTTTCTTTCTTTTAACTTCTCGGACTATATTTCAGACCGTATTTGCAGTAATATTTTTATATGCTTTTCAGACAACGTTTCAAACGCGCCTTTCCGACATCCAAATCTTCTCATGCATTTACGATTCAAGCCTTTGCTACCATTATTATCCAAAGACTACAAAATTCAACTCATCTAAACAGCGATACTTTTTATTTCAGACTATGATATTCTTAACTATCAGACTTGGGAATTAAAAAAATATTTAGTTTGGAACTTTTTAGCATTATGAAGCATTATGAATCATTATAATAATAGTAATAATAATAATAACAATAATAATAATAATCCATTTTTCAACATTGGATTCTTTCGATATTCTGGACTATCGGAATAGTTTCTTCAGACATTAGAACTGAACTTTCTTCGTTCGGATATTTAAGTATAAAAAATTCAATTACTTTGCGCAACGAATTTTAACATTCAAAAAGCATTAATCTCAGAATTAATAGAGAATTTGTTTTTTATGATCGTAACGTACCTTGAGGCGCCCATTTGACGCAGACTGCTGCGCGATTAGTTCTTAGCACCACCCAAGCCGGCATCCACTTTCCGTCTTCGCTGAGACTCCAAACATACGCAGTTTTGTCAGCGGCACACGTAACGATACGATTTGTCTTGGGCGCCCAGTCAAGACAGCTTACCGACATGTCATGCGCCTGTAATACGTCCGCCGGTTTCCATTGAGATCCCGAACGTTTGTATACGTGAACAGAGTTGCTTTTTGGACAAACTGCGACTTCTGAAAAAAAAAAAAAAAAAAAAAAAAAAAAAAAAAAAAAATACGATAAATTTAGTAAAAAAAAAAAAAAAAAAGAATCGTGTATAAATTCAAACGAACCCGTTCTGTCTTTGTTCCACGCATGACAGGTGATCGTGTCGAGACCGAAATTGTACGATTCCGTCATTTTCTTTTTCTCGTGACTATTTGTTTTTGTTTTTTCGCGCACAGCGATCGGAACGAAAATTTGTTTTGTTTTATTCCGATGTTTGTTGCGAGGAAAGTATCGGAATTTTCGTGGTAAAACAAAAAAAAAGGGTATTCAGACGGGGTGAATCACACTGGGAGGAAGTTGTATTGGGTGCGGCCGTGATGTGAAACAGAAGATGTGTTGTATGACAGCAGAGCCGGGGGAACTTGAATGGTTACGAAGGCGATAAGCGGCTTCGAAACTCTGTGAAACGGCTGATCTCTCGTGCTTTTCTACGTTAAAAACCAACTGCGGAAAATTCGTGGACTGCTCGTAGTCTACACGAATTTCCGAGTCGGGTACGGATCGTTGTTTATTTTTTTTTGTTTTTATTCCGCGCGTTTCCTCGGTTCACGATATTTCATCGACGATCGACTGTGTTCATTCGTCGGCAGGGGGGTTAGTTCTATTTTTTTTTTCTTTTTTTTCCTCTACGCGCACAAAATATAACACGGAGCGAGAAAGATCGTTCACGCGGTGTATGAAACTTCGATCTCGTTAACGACATCTCGCGGTCTGTGAGCGTAGCGCGCGAGACTGATAAGATTTTTCTTATTTTTTTTTTTCGAATTATTGCCGAGAATTTACACCTTCATCGCCAACGGAGCCAAGGAATCAGCATTATCATCGCTAACGGGCTCCGTCGGTATCAAAAACTGTAATCAACTTTTTTCACGCGTGTGTAGGCATTACCGGCTTGAAAAAAGTCTCATTGAATGCACTATGATATTCGTAATCGATGAAACTCTTCTTTAAGCTGTAAATGCCAAAATGCGTGAAAAAAGTTGATTACAGTTTTTGATACCGACCGCGGTATTTCACCGCCTCTTATGAGACCGGAATAGAAATAAATCACTACCGTCAATGAGGAATTAAAAAAACACATATCAAACAATAAATCGTTGCGAATCGTAAGGAAAGTACAAAAACTTTAATTTCAGCTTCACACAGAATCATCACATGTATGGAGAAAATAGTACTAAGTAATTAACTATATCCGACGTAACGAGCGAATAAATTAATTCGCATCGGATTTTTTTTCGCATAAAAAAAAAAATGAAAAACATTAAATGAAGTTTAAGTAAAAGAAAATAATGACTACGGACAATATCGTAATTGATAAATATCGTCGTTGGCCGCAGGAACAAAAGAAACGCGTAGTCTTCGTGAAACAAAAGAAAGAAACCGGTGAAACTGTGTTTGCCATTCGTTACAACTACTGTACATCGTCGAAAAACTATTTTACTTTATGTTAACTTTGCGTATTTAAGTTTTGGCACATAGTACTATTCAAAAAGGAAGATTTTCCTCATCTGATTTCCTCACTTTAGTGGCAGTGGCTTCAGTGGTGACCTTACTGGGAGGTGGAATAGCCGTTTTTCCGGTGCCACCAACTTTTTCCGTGACCGGTAAAATTTTCAGGTGAATCTTAAAATCTGCGATATCATTGATGTAATAATGATCGCCTCTTTTTTCCGTTTCTTTCGACAAATCGGTCAAATACGTGATTCCATGTTGATCTGGAAAACATTAAAAAAAAAAGAAAAGAAATTGAATGAAATTCGATCGACGAAAGAAAATAGTACATTACGATACAAGTGCGAAAAAAAATTTTCTGACGAGTGTTGCAATCACACGAGTTAAGAAACAATTTTTCGCACGAGAAGTCCACAATATTATAATTCACAAGGTGTGAAAATGGGGATTATACGGGTGCGAAGTGTGCGTAAAACTGATTTTTTTCACACTGAATGAAATAAAAGTAAATATTCGATATTTCTCACCATAATTTTTGCATTCCGTTTTGGAATCTTTTCCGTTTTGTTCCGTTCGGGTAATTTTGCGATTTTCAATGTCTCCGTCGCAGCAAACTTGAACGCTGAGCTTTCGCAACTTTGAAGCGTCGGTGGTGAGATGCGCCAACCATTTTCTCATGTCCTGAGCATCAAGAGCGTTAACAGCCGCGATTTCTTGCTCTCGTCTGTTGAATACACAATCACCCGATATTATTTCGTTCCAATTTCTCAAAACTTCGCATCTCAGACTCGGGTCCGGTTGCTTCTTCGCCGCAAGAAAAATCTTCTTGATGCCGAGCAATTCTTTCTCCAACAGTGATTTCACCGTTAGATTCCAATCCTTTCGATAATTCTCGATGTTCGCTTCGATACCGTCGATTCCTTCGTCTTTAGACGTTTTTAGACAACCCAGCAGTGGATGAGAAATTTTAATCAGACAATCCTTGCCGACCGCAGTTAGCGAATAACCGGAAAGTCCGCGAATGAGTTTATTGGCAATGAATTCCACGTCGATGCCTTCGCGGGCTCTCAGATCTTGAAATTTCGAGTCGGTCATTAACATCTGTAGTCACGATAGAGTGGTGAATGAGTTGAAACAATTAAAAAATCAATTGAAGATTCATCGAGACACGATATTTTCAAAAAAGTATACAGTTACTTATGTCTTCGCGGGTCTTAGGATTTGAAAAGAGAATTTTTTTTAAAACTAATTTGGCAATAACGTTTCGCATTATTACGAAGTAAGATTGAGATTCTTAGGACCTTTTATATGATTGATTTTTCTCAAATTTTTATCTCATTGGAAAGCATTCGAAATTCTCTCAGAATCTTACTTTTCGTTGGAAATGTAACGATATACGTTCCTTACAGCGTTAACAGACAATTTTTGAAACGTTAGAAACCCAATTGACTTGAAGTTACTGCAAAGACTATCTTAAGGCGAAGCGATTTAAAAAAAAAGACTGAAATACGATTTGGACGATCGACAAGTGTAATTTTTTTTTTTTTTTTTTCCGATAATCCCTTGGAAGACTAGAAGGAGAAGAATCGAGAGGTTAAAAATCGGTAAATCGGTAAATACATATACTTACAATAAGCAAATCGATCATAACGGACAATCGATGCGACGTTGTTTCGCCGATTTGATAATAATTAATTACGCTGCCGATGTCGGTATTCGCGTCGATGTTCTTAATTCTGCAGCAGCGTTCACCTCGCGGAAGTTCATGAAAGCGTAATCGCGGTACGGTGCTTGCCATTAGGGGTTTGTTATTGATGATTTTGAGACAATTGCGCGCGTTTTCGATTGCCGCCGCTTTCGATATATTTCCTTGGAGAAGACACTGTAGATAAACGCGATCGGTGAAGCGTTCGAGAAAACGTTGAAAATCGTAAAACTTAATTCCCGACAGAGCAGTCTGCTTGTCGAGGGACGTCCAATGCACGAGTCTCACGATCGATAGTCTCAGTTCTCTAAAAAAAAAAAAAAAAAAACAAATAAATGTTTGTCGTCATTGCAAAAGTAAAAACCCAAAAAAAAAAAAAAAATAGAAACTATGAATGCACTATTTACTCGCAAAGTTTGTTGGTATCGCGCAATGATTCGCGATAACTTTCTTCTTGGTAGAGTTTTATCCTTTGAAAGAAATCCGCGTCCACGAGTCTCGAGCATTTGGCTATATATTTGCTTATCGTTTGCATCACATGCTAGAAGATTCAATGAACAAAAAGAAAAATGGAATTGAATTTGAAATAAAAGTAAATAATCCATATATATATATATATATACCGAACAGGAAACACGACAGACATGTTTACATATATAATACACAATAAAAAAACAAAAAAAAAATTTGAATGAAAAAAAAAAAAAAAATGGTAAATATTAATTAATGTTGACACAGAGAAAAGCACTAAAACTCTGAGGAGAAAAAAATAGATTGCACTCCATGAACATTGAAAGAGAAAAATGAAAAACTAACAAAAGATCGTTCCGAAGCCGCAGCGCAAAAAGGAAAAATGTGTATTCGTCGGTAACAGTTTCGATGCGCATAAATATTAAAAAAAAGTGGTTATTACGGGTAATTTTTTATTGAATCCATGCGCCTGAACGACGAGTCCTTTTTCGGAAGTTTTAATTTCGTACTTCAATCCGGCGAAAACGGCGGGATACAATTCCTCGATCATAACTTGTTTCAGTGTCTCGACAAACATATCCAGCATCGCAGCGCTGTAATTCAAAGTAAAAACGATTAATTTCTCGTTGTACCTTTGATTTTTTTTTACCCATTTTTTCTTCCGCTATAACTTACTTTTCTGGTTCCGCGAGAGGAAGCGGTGTGACGTAATGAAAATGGATGCAACACTGAGGCAAACGAAATTTCGAATCGGGTTTGTACCACACCTCCGATAGCGCGTCAGCGTGAATTTTAACCGGATATCTTGGTGGATCTTTGGTCGATGGAATAAGAGTAAAGTCATCGGGTAGATAAGAATTCGGTTTCGGTAAATCGAAACACGACATCGGTTCGACGTTTTTCCAATGATTTATCCAATCCTCCGGGATATCGGTACTCGAATAAGCTTTCGGCTGAGTATCGCAGTCCAGAACGCCTTCAAGACAAGCGAAGACGCTTTCCTCGAACGACATTTCCTCCGTCTCGGATTTCTTGAAATGCTTGTCATGCACTACGATCGTTGCTCTTTCCGGTGTCAAAAGTTCAATGCAAGTCTTTAGCGCCACGTCGTCGTACTCGAGATACAGATATTTTCCGGTGAGATAATCGATCGGCGGATAGTTTTGCATGTTCATGCAGACATCTTTGAGACTCTCGACGGTCTCGAAATTCTGTTCAAATCTGCGAAGATAAATCGAAGAAATATTTTATATCAACCGACATATCTTTAGAAAAAAATTCTGGAGGTGAATCTCTAGTTTTCGTCGGATTTTAAGAGGTGATACCTTATTTAGTTTGCTGAATTATCGGTTACGAATTCACCAAAGGATTTTTTTTGTTTTTATCGCAATCAGAAGAAAATATTACGTTTTAAGGTAAAGAAAAAAGTTTGACATAAAGTTGTCGTTTGTCAAAATAAGCTTTCATTTGTTAAAATCGAACCGAAATTACGAATTTGACTTCACAAAGTTTCTTTCTTCAATTTTCTATATTTTCAACGTTACGCTTTTTTTTTTTTTTTTACATAAAGTAAGAACTCTTCGCGACACGATTATCCTCGAAATTTTATACAGTTTTCCCAGAAAATCCCACGATTTTTCGAAAAATGATAAATTTTCACGGTTTCGATATGAAAATTTCGAAGACAATTTCTATTTTTTTTTTTTTTTTTTTTTTTTTTTTTTTCTTTCACGAAAATAAAGCTTTTCCCACGACGAAAGAAAAAGAAACGATGAACGAGGATACAATTACCTGAATTTGAAATCTTCGATTTTGCGAAGTTCATCGAATATACGTTCCTGCGGACCCGCGCGTCGCAGCATATTGATGTATGAAAATACAGCATCGAGGATTTTTCTACGATTGTTGTGTCCCAATTCGGTCAGCGAAATCTTTATGCTGAACAAACAGTACATGGAATTTTCGACGAAATCGCTGCCTGTTTCACCAATCACGATTTTCGTACACCAGTTCTTCATTCGCAAATAAGCGACCAACGAACCTTTGCCCTCGTGTTGTAGCATCGCGGCGATATAGTCATGCGGTTTGCTTCTGTATAGCCAGTGCGACGGTGGTAGCGACCAAAACAATTCGATCTGAAAGAAAAAAAAAAAAAAAAAAAAAAAAGTTAATCAATCTGCAATTTCAGGCGATGGAATTAAATGGAAACATGTAGATAAGTAAACTTACTGCGTAACTCTCCCGTTTACTCGTTGGTTTCATCGTATAAAACTTCCGCGATTTCGATGTGTCGAATGAATTTGCAAAATTGTACTGACTAAGGTCGCGAGGCGGTAAATTATTGTTTGGGATCTTCGATAAGTATTTTTTCGCGAACATTTCAAGTGTCTCCAGGGATAATTTTGCCTGTTAATTAAAAATTTTATTTGTCATTGAGTGAAAAAATAGTAAATTACGATACTATTGCGAAAAAAAAATTTCCGTCGACTATCGTACAAAATTTTATTTTACACATTTCACACATTTTTTCCATATAAAAAAAAAAGATAATTCAAAGTAAATTGAAAAATCTGAAGAAATTCATACGCATTCGGAAAATGAACGAATCATTTTCATAAAAAAAAAAGAAACAAAAAAATGTTTTTCCGGGAAATTTGTTGACCAATTAATTTTTTTAATCAATTTGTTAATAACATTTTGGAATTATTATTATGCAAAATTAATCTTTTCAGTATCTTTAATATGCATGAATTCTTTCAGATTTTTATGGCATCGAGAAGTATTTAAAATTTTCTCTCATTTTTCTCGAATTTATCGGAAATTAACGCAAAGCGACATAATCACCTTAAAAGTTCAAATCTTTTTTTTTTAATTACTCGGGTCCATCAGATGGATATATGAATGTGAAAGCGTATATATGTGTTCAATGGAAGCTGTAATAATTTACGAACCTTAAGCACAAGAGTCATTCTGTGAGCGCTGTAATGACGCTCTCGATACTTAACGACCTCTTTGTACACCTGATCGTCCGGTATACCAAAGAGACCCTTTAGATTATGCGGTCCGAAAGCTTTAGCCGGATGTCTCGCCGATGCTAGATTCGCGAACAGATGCCTGTTGCCGCTTTCCTCCAGGAACTCGCGGCTCTGCGCGCGAAGTACGTAAGCACTGCGATAAATACATTACTTATAAGATAAATCATTGATTGTCGATCGTAATAACGATTTCTTAAAGTATCAGCGTTTAGAAAGTGAGGCATACGCTTCGAAATATTGTCGCACAGAATTTGTTTGTTTTCTTTCTATGAGAGGATTGCTGAAACCATTTGCCAATCGATCCAACGTCTCGACGAAATGAGTCTCCGGTACGTTGATTGTGAAGGTTGTTGTGTCGGCGTAGATGCCTCGATGTTCTTCACCGCCGCAATTGACCACAAACAATGAAAAGTCGTCCTCCTGAAATTTTTTTTTTTTTTTTTTTCAATTCAGATACAGAAAATACTAATTTACTTACATTTTTATAGAAAAAAAAAAAAAAAAAAAAAATGATGGACTATCGCAAGCGCGCCAAAGAGAGATCGTACCTCGTATGGATATTTTTTCGAATTGTGGAGAATGGTTCCGCCGACGAAGCTAGATACTCCGGGAACTTGTCGCGGATCGCTAAAGCAACCGGCACCGATCGTCAAATAGATAAAAGCTTTTCGTGTAATCTGACGATAGAAAAAAAAAAAAAAAAAGAAAAAAAGAAAACGAAGAAGAGAAGATTGTTAGAAATTTTGAGATTAAAATTCGCCATTGGGTGAGAAATCGATTGAATGGACCGAAGTAAATACCGCTTGCATCATCTTCTCCAACCAACCGGCACTGTGGCTTTCACATTTGGCGCATTCGGCGTTAGGATTGAATTCGTCTGCTCGGCAAAGATAAGAATTTTTATCGTTAAAAAACAACAACGTTCGGCAGTACATTCGAATCTTCGCGATCTTGAAGCTGATAATTTGGATAATTGGAAAAAATTAATGGAAAAAATTTTTCTATAAAATAGCAGAATGACTTATCGCATTTCTCAAGAATTTTTTGAGTCTTCGAAATCAAAGAGCGGATACAGACGCCGATGTCTGACTTTTCGTTCTCACAAATTTGTTTCACTGAAATAATCATTGACTCTTCTATATTCCAAACTCTCAGCTATCGCGAGTCGCGAGAGCAACAAACCGGAAGCCGGAAACTACGAGAATTCAAACGCCAAGTAAAAAAGAAGAATACGAATTCATCGATGGAAAACAGATAGCAGAAAAAAATTTTAAAAACGGGTAAAAATCGTGAAAAAATAAATTTCATGACTGCTAAATCCGATAAAGTCAAAATCGTGAAAAAGTTCAATAATTTAAGGGGAAAAAAATTATTTTCCAGACCCCAAGAAAGTTGCAATTCCTTTAGAAATCTTTGATAAAATGTACAAAAAATGTATTTCAATTTTTTGACGGCTTCTTCCTGGCTAATGAATAAATAAATAAATAAACATATTAGTAAAAAAGAATTAAACGCAAATGTGAAAAAAAAGAGTGAGTGGTAAAAATCACGAAAAAAAAACGAATTTTGTTACGACGAACGCCAGTAAAGTTAAAAAGTCATTAAAAATTTAATAATAAAAGATATTAATGACAGAATTTTTTTTTTTTTTTTAATAATGATAATGATAATGATAATAATAATTATTTAAATAATAATATAAAAAAAATGTATATATATTGGTTTAGATTCCGGATAAAAAAAAAGCACCTTAAAAAAATCTATAAAAAAAAAATTAAAAAAAAAACGAATTACCATACGGTGAAGTAAAGTAATAATTACCAGAGTTACAACTCGCTGAGCCATTTGAAATATCGTTGTCGCCTGAAGCGCCTCCGGGAAGAGCGACCAGCAGTACCACAATGCCATTCGGAAGTTTTATAACTCTGTATAAAAAAAAGGTAAAAAAAAAGTACGTCAAGATGAATTTACAGAGTTGTCAAATGAAACGAGCAGAAAAAAAAAAAAAGTACCTGTACTCGTTGACATCTTGTTCCGATTTGGTTGGCGCGTCAAGTACCTCGATAATAACGTCGTCAATGTCCGCATCCGAATCGGACGTATCGTGGCTATCGTGATTATTATTGTCTGGACGATTGTACTAAAATTCGTCACCGCGGAAAATATTTTAAAGGTTAGATTTCCTCTTTTCCACGTTTAACCTTCATTTTCATTTCGTTAAAAATCGTGCCGAATGGTGACTTACCGCAAGTTTTTGCTTTCGCCCATTTTTCACTTTCCTCTTCGGTTTTTTCGGCATTTCTTCGGCTTATCTGGCTTATTCAACGACTCACAAATTTTTACGAAAAAAAAACACTTGCCGGTTATAATTTTGTTGTCATTTGTTATGATCACCAAGTGTGTCAATGGGAGGGGTGAAAATTTGCGATTTTATATATATTGTTATTCTCTACGCGTAGCGCGCCGTCAAGTGTCATTGTCGAGAGCACGGTCTTATACACAGGTCGGGGCACTTCCGTACCTTCCCCATGCAGTCAGTTGTGCTCGAAATGAAGCCAATATGGCGACCAGTTCAGGCCGACTTATTATTATTATTAAGTTTGCGCATGCCCAGTGCGTTGTTTTCCAAATGTCGTTCAGTGATGATATTTTTGTCGAAAGTCAGTGGTAAGTTAACGTACATAACTTTAAACAATCTCGCGAAAACGTTTAGAGGAAGTCGGAAGTCGAAACGATAGAGAAAGTCGATATAACAGAGGTACAAACAAAAATGTAAACAAACTAAGTGCTGTGAAGAAAAAACAAGCTAAGTTCTATAGCAGTTAAGAAATAAGGCGTAATAAAATATTTATTTACACATTAAATAATGTTTTTTTTTCTTTTATTAGACCACTTGAAATCTTCCAATTCAATAAATACTTTTGTTTGTTTCCGCAATTTTCTATAGTAGTGATTCGATTAACTGCCAAATTTGAATTGGGCAACGTTTGCGCGCCGCGCGTGCGTAGAAAAACCGGCCTGAACTGGCCGCCATATTGGCTTCAATCGGAGCACACTTTTAGCAGGCTAGTTTCCAGACCTGTGTATAAGACCGTGGTCGAGAGGGTCGAAACAACACTGAATGATCAAAAACCATTGGTCGGCAAATAAACATTCGAGAAATTAAGCGCGATAACCAAGTTCAATGACAACGATAATCGCGAATCATTTTGACATCCGTCCGCTCATTCCACAAATGTAAATTCAGCACACTATAAAATTTTTCCGAATTAAAACTATTCTCGAGTAAAAAAAAGTTACTATCCACAATTCGCTTGAAATTCTCCCGGGACAGTTTCGACCAATGGAGATTTCAGGTCCCCAAGCGCCATCGCGCGCTGCAGCAAAAACACTGTCATGCGCAGAGCTCGAAATTTGTCGACGGGTGACATGACGTTTGTAAGTTCTGTGTGTGCGTGTGCGCGCTGCGGAGGGGATAGAGAGATCGTCAGGATTAAGCCAGCAGACGAGAAGGGAAAAATTTGTCGAGTTCAGAGTTGTTCAGAATGGTTCAGAGTCATTTGGGTTGTGGAGAGCGAGTAGAGTCGTGAAAAGAAATAAAAAAAAAAAAGCAAAACAGCGCCGTTCCGCTCGGTTTAATAAATACGCGTTAGAATCGGACAAGAGTTACGAAGAATACGGGATAAAATTTTGTGTGAAATGAACTGTGTCCTTTGAGACGAAGGAATCGCAGTCTTCATTGTTCTTTGGAATCGAGCGAAAACCCCAGAAAGGGAATAAACGACTTGGTCGCATAAAGAAGAGAAAAACATAAAAACTTATTGGTTCCCCCCCACACCACCTCCCTCTGCGCGACGTCTCAAATGTCTTTCGCGATGAAAGATGGTTATGTTTGCCAGTGGACAACGGTTTAACGACAATGGCGGCAATGTCGCCGTCAAAGGTGAGTGCCGTCGATGAGTTTTGCTCGCGTTGTTTTTTTTTTCTCTACATTTTTCTGCAACAATTTTCGGCTCAATACCGTTAATGATTGTTCCGAAAAAAAAATCGGACAAAAATTCGTATTTTCGGAAAGTTTGGAAAATTTAACGGAAAAAAGAAAAAAAAAAACACAAAATTTAGCACAATATTTCTTTAGCTTCGCACAGTTGCGAAAGCAAACATCTTTTTTTCTTTTTTGCAACCATCTGATGTATCGGATGTAAGAAACGGAAAAACGTTGACGACAAACTGGGCGATCAGTTTTACGAGATATCAAAATCGACTCGTCTACTCTAAGATATGTCTTTCGATGCTTTGTATAGTGGTACAGAAATCCGATTGAAGAATCGACGCTGCAATGAACAATATGTTTTTACAGTTTTCCACTTTGTAAACGCAATTCCTTTTGTTTTTCTACGATATTTAAAATTCGATGAGTTTTGATTGTTATTAATGAAATAAAACATATCAATATTGACAAAAAAAACTATACGTTTCGGCGTAATAATACAAAATAACAGAAACATCATTATCTTTTTCATTTATTACAAAATTCTACAAAATTCGACATTTTTCGATATAAACAAATAAACAAAAATACAATATAACGTTAAAAATAAAAGGAGTTATCTTTTCAATGCATTAAAAAAGTTTACGAAACATTATCTTATTAATTTATTAAAAAATTCTACGAATTTCGAAATTTTATTTCGATAAAAAAAAAACAAAGAAATAGACGACAATATCCTAACGAAAAATACGAATTTTTCGTAATTTATATACTTAAATTTTTCGAATTCCTCAAAAGTAAAAGAAATTTTAAAAAAAAAGCTATAAATAAAATAGAAAATAAGATAAAAACAAAGAGATTGTAATATTTGTTCATTACGAAATTCTGACTTTTGATTAAAAAAAAAACTCATAATCAAAGCGAAAAAAATGAATAAATAAAAACAAAAGAATGACTTCTTTATTTCCGAGTTTATGTGGTAATCGACTGCAAACATCGGAAACTCGGTTTCCATAGTCTTCTTATCTCTTCGATGAGTTAATTGTTTACTTTTTTTTTTTAAGTTGTCTCTCGCGCACGTAGGCGGCGTTATCTCCGGCTTCGATCATTGGCCGACTTGGCGCTCTCGCGTATTTCTTTTCGTATTTATTTCTCCATTCGGCTTGATAGCGATTACTCACGTTTTCTTTTGTTTTTTTTTTATTTCCTTAATTAATGTTTTTCATTAATCGATACATTTTTTTTTCTAGCGGCGCTTGCAGAAGGAGCTGATGGCTCTGGTGCGCGAACCACCGCCGGGGGTACAGGTCGACGGTGAATTAGCCGGACAAAATTTGACCCAATGGATCGTTCACATGGAAGGAGCAAAGGGGACTCTCTACGAGGGCGAGAGATTTCAATTGCAATTCAAATTCAGTTCTAAATATCCCTTCGATTCGCCGGAGGTAACATTTATCGGCGGTAACATTCCCGTTCATCCACACGTTTACAGCAACGGACACATATGTCTGTCGATACTAACGGACGATTGGTCACCGGCGCTCAGCGTACAGAGCGTCTGTCTCAGCATCGTTTCCATGCTTAGCAGCTGCAAAGAGAAGGTTCGTAAAAAAAAAAAAAAAAAAATCAGTTTTTCATACCATCGAGAACTATTTGCAATTTTCTCTCATTTTTCTCGAACTTATGCGAAAAGCAATCCTTGCAAATCCTTATTCGATCTATAGATCGAAAATCTACAGAAAAAATGTAACAAATGCAACGAAAATTCCGATAACACGATTTTTAGAATCGAAAATCTATTGAATAAATTCAACAAAAAATGCAATAAAAATATCAATAACATTATGAAAAAAATAAAAAAAATAAATTGAAAATATTAACTCATTAATTCGATTTGGCGACTCGATGTTGTTAAACGAAAAAAAAAAAAAAAAAAAGGCGAAAGTTCATTGGCCACGCGATTGCGAGTCTAAAACAATGAGAAAGCGATATGTTAATTCGAACGGCACGCATTATATTTGTATTAATTTAAATGTCTACTATAAAAAAAAAAATTTTTAAATTACAGAAGAGGCCACCGGACAATTCGTTTTACGTGAAGACCTGCAACAAAAATCCAAAGAAGACAAAATGGTGGTACCACGGTAAGCAATTTATTTGCATTCCGTATATTTAATAAAAATAATAAATATCTTCTGTTGTTCTCTCTGCTCGTTCAACACGCCTCTGAGTAAATCTTCTCTTTTTTTTTTTTTTTTTTTCATACTTTGTCCGCAGATGATAGCGTTTAATTGCATCAACGGATAAGCGGGACTGACTCACGCGCAACTGCTCGAGAGAGTTAACAACCAGACGCTCGACGGGAAATGTCGATGCCATTGTCGAGAAAGAAAAAAAAAAAAAAAAAAAAACGGAGTACCGATTTGCGATGATAATCGATCGAATGAAAAAAATTGTAGGTACGATGAAAAGTGACAAAAAAAATTAACTACATCGATAAAAAAACAAATCCGATTAAAAAAAAAAAAAAAAAAAAAAAAAAAAAAAAAAACGGATTGATGAATTGAAACGTAAATCGCGGAACTGCGGAACGAATGATTAATACCAACAAATATATCCGCTACAGACTTTTACGATTGCGATGAAGAGAAAGAAAAAAATCGTTAACGATAAATCAATTAATAATAAAGAAAAAAATAAAAAAATTTTAATCGATTCATCGATATTCGATCAATCGAATTTAGTTTCTAACGAGTAAAATCGTCGAATATAAAAATTGAAAGAAAAAAAAAAAAAGAATTATAGCGAATAAAACAACGCGTAATGCTTATGGATTAGAAAAAAAATTAGAATTCAAGCGAAAATCGAGAACGTTGAAAAAAAAAAATCAATTGAAAAAAAAAAACGTAAATTCACGGAATGGAATATTCCGCCAATATTTGTGAATAAATAATATTCTTTTGCGCTTTATCAATTTAGGCGTACGGTAGAGAACAGTGACGAGAAATGCGTGCGTTCGGTGAATTTTTTTCGCACGAAAATTATATTAGGTCGATCGATAGCGCAATTGGCTAATTTCCCCCCTTCCCCCCGGTATATCGCATGTAGCACAATGCGCCGATTATAGAAAATGATACAAAAAAAAAACTAAAAGTGTTGTTCTAAACGATCTATCGATGTTTTCGTTTAGTCATTATATATGTTCGTGATAATGATGGAGTGAATAAAATCGTGAAACTATTTTAACCAAAGAATCTACCGATTTATTTTTCCGGTCCGTGAAAAGCTCCGATAAATGATTAATCGTTTTGTATGAAGTTTAAAACTCATAATTGTTTAGACGCAAACAGAAGATTTTCCTATCTGTTGATAATAGTCTTCTTTCCTTTTTTTTTTTTTTTGTTAAGTCTTCTGCGTCGAAGTTTTGATTGTTAATCTTAGATTGATTTGTCAATCGATGCGTAAAAAAAAGCAAATTAGGTTTTTATAGGCCCTTGATAGAGGTATAAAAACATCATTCGCTTTTAAACGTCAACCATTTTGGAGAAAGTAGGGAAAACGATCTGTAATACCCACCGCACAGGTGATCACCTCTGCAATACCGCCCGAGGCGATGATCGCAAAGCCGAGCTTCCGAGTTCGCCGCTACGATTTAGCGCCACTCAGTTGGGGGGACGGCCACAAGCCGTTGCACATCTCCCCCTACTAATCTCTGTAAAAGTGCATAAAGTGCAATGTGTGCGCGCGCGCACGGGACCGAGGTAAATATATTAAAAATGGCGCGGTAGCTTGACATTCTAAAAGTGTGCGTTACGCGCACGGTGTATCTCGGGAACAACGCACAAACAATTCTCCGAATCGAGTTTACAATTGTTTTGAATAAAAATTCGACGAAAATAATTGAGAAGAAAGATAAAAATGACTCTCAACATCGGAGCGAACGTTCGAATAAATCGGCTCGGTCTGATAATCACAGTAGTGCTTCTTATACTTCTCTATCTCTATTCCATTCGTGAATCCTCGTACTACTCCCAATTCATCAATAAAGATGAAGTTTCGCTACGTAATCTCTTGGCGGTGGCTGTCAGAGCCGCGGAAATTGGAGGTCTCGAAGTCGTCGGCGTTCACGACAATCCAAAATACACGATCGAGAGCAAAGGAAAAACAAAAGAAGGTACGTACTTTTCTATTTTTAGGTTACAATTCGCGAGTCATTTTTCTGTGACGTTTAATAATAATAACAATGAAATAAAGAAATAACATATAAATAAATAATGCTAATAAGTTAATTACTGTTAATTGACAGTTTTATAACAATAATATTAACGATAATAAACTTTTTTAAGGCGTCAATGATCCAGTAACGGCAGCCGATTACAAGTCTCACTGCGCCATGTATCATTTTTTGTCCACCATTCTGCCCGGAGTTGTAATAATATCGGAGGAACAAACGGAGGATTGCGAATCCATCGAACCGCCTGATTTGGAACGTGTTGCTAAAAGCGTAGAAAATTACGACACCGGATACGACGTTCTCGTCAAAGCTTCCGACGTTACAGTTTGGATTGATCCTCTGGACGCTACGAAAGAATTTACAGGTAGGGATGCCACATCCCAAAAGTTATATATGTTGTGTTTGCAACTTCCCAAAAAAAAAACCCCCATTTTACCATTTTTGTATATTTTTCGGTTTTTTTTTCGATATCCGAAAAAAAAAAAAAAAAAAAAACCCCCCATTTTACCATTTTGGTATATTTTTTGATTTTGTTTTTTTTTTTCTTTCATTAAAAGCGCAAAAATTGTCTGATTTTCTATGCTTTCTTATATATGCTTTCTATTGCTTTGTTTTTTTTAAACAGAAAATCTTCTGGACTATGTGACGACAATGGTGTGTGTTGCCATTAAGGGAATTCCTATTATTGGTGTTGTTCATAAGCCCTTCAACGGCAAACAGACGTACTGGGCGTGGGCTGATCACGGAGCGTCTACGAATTTACAAAATATTCCCGTGGTACGGAAGATAACAAACATATAAAAAAAATAAATAAAAAATAAACAGTAAATAATAGTATAAAAAATATATATTATATTATATACTTTTTCTCTTCTAGTCGAAAGAACCGAAGATTCCGATTTTGACGGTGTCCCGTTCTCACGCGGGTCGCGTGCACAACGCATCGAAAGTCGCCTTCGGCGACAACGTTGCAATCGTCTCTGCGGCTGGTGCAGGTGAAAAAAAAACAAATTCCTTCACTTTTTTGTTAGCAAATGTGAAACACCACGATTAGGCAACAAAAATCAAAGGGTCGTCCGTACTTTTCTCAAAAATTGTTGATTTCTCGGATCAAAAGTGATTGAGGTTTTTCACGTGTTTAGTTGGCCGCGAAAATCCGATGTGCTTTTAATAATAATAATAGCTGTGCTATTTAGTTAAAAAAAAAAGTCGGTTGTCGGGGAAAAAATAGAAAAGGTGATTTATTAACGATCGGCGAATTTGCGATGTCGGATTATTATTTTTACAGTTTTTCTTTGCAGAAAACATTAATGCAGTGAACATTAATTTTTTTTTTTTTTTTTCTGTAGGCTACAAGTCTTTGGAGGTCGCAACTGGAAACGCAACGGCTTATATTCACATGACGAATATAAAAAAATGGGACGTTTGCGCTGGAGCAGCTATCATAAAGTTAGTTAAAATTTATACTTTACTATCCAAGTCTCAAAAAAAAAAAAAAAAAAAAAAAACAATTTTTAAAATAATTTAAATAATATCCAATAATCACTATTAATTGTAATAATTAACAAGTATTCATTATAAAAAATAATAATAATTTTTTTTTTTTTTTTTAATATTATCACCGATATTATCGCCTTATTATTTTTTATTAGTGCACTCGGTGGAACCGTTACGTCATTGTCTGGTGAGCCGATGATCGACTTTGGTCCCGGCGACTCTACAGTCCTCGAACACGGATTACTGGCCACGATGGACGATCACAAGTGGTACCTCGAGAAATTCTACAATCTCTAAAAAAAAAAAAAAAAAAAGAATCGACCGAATACAGCAAGAAGAGAGTAAACGACAAAAAAACCTATTTTACGAAGTTTGAGCGTGAAATCCAAATTTTTTTTTTTTTTCGTCACCGTAATAAGGTGCGTGCGGCGCACGAGCGTGTATATAAATACCGAAGTTCATATGCACAAGTTCGTTTTAAGGTAATTATGTCGCTTCGCGTTAATTTCGCATAAATTCGAGAAAAATGTAAAAAAAATTGCAAATACTTCTCGATGGTATAAAAATTTGAAAAAATTCATGCATATTAAAGATACTGTAAAGATTAATTTTACATAATAATAATTCCAAAATGTTATTAACAAATTGATGGAAAAAATTAATTGGTCAACAAATTTCCCGAGAACCCAATTTTTTTTTTTATAAAAATGATTCATTAATTTTTTCAAATTTTTATATCATCGAGAAGTATTTGCAAATTTTCTCTCATTTTTACCTTAAAAGCCTACGAAGCCGACGTAACTATTTTAATAAGCTAGTCAGGTATATTTTATACCAAAGAAGAGGAATCGTAGTTATTACGATAAATCCGATAATCGATTGTAGTGTACCTTCGTTTTTTAATTGTTTTTCGAAAGACGGGACATTTTTTGACAAATTTTTAACGCAGCGGGATCAACGTAAGGAGGTTTTTTTGTTCAATCAACGATGGAGAAGTTTGAGTACAATAATCGAAGACGTGAATAGCAATAACTCTTTATCCGCAGATATCAAATGGATTGGCGATTGACGTAAAGTTAAATAAATCGTTTACAAGACTTTTTAACGATTGTACCCGCTTTCTTTAGTTTTTTAATCGCCGTCGAGAGTACTTTTGGCTTATAGTACATTCACAGAATTCCTTAGATGATATAAAAGGAAATTTGGATCTTCTCATTGATGTACTTCGCCTTCTCTCGTGCGGCCACTTCTCGCACTAGTATCGCAAAATACTATTATTTATCTTTACTCGTGAAATAA
The DNA here is from genome assembly GCA_963971235.1 of Cryptus armator. Classification (NCBI taxonomy): domain Eukaryota; kingdom Metazoa; phylum Arthropoda; class Insecta; order Hymenoptera; family Ichneumonidae; genus Cryptus; species Cryptus armator. The sequence goes on from OZ020233.1 coordinate 24,345,024, forward strand.
TAGTTATTTTTGATAGAAATGCGGGGAAAATCGGTTTCCCTTGACGAGTGGGAAGTGAGGAACGAGCCGAAGACGAGTCGCGGCGCTTCGCACGGCGCTTCTTCACTCAGTGCGGAAAAACGATGAGAAAGCTTCATTATGCTTCAACACCTTTCCCATAACACGTTACGTAACCGATTTTTCTATAAACTAAATAATCTAAATCGACGTTCGTCGTACTATCACGACGTTCTGAAAAAATGCGCTCAATCGACTATAATTTAATCGGAAGGCTAAACATTGTTATATCGGCTCAGTGTCCGTATAGACACCATTCGGAGGATCTATACCATTTTTTTTCGACGACTCCACGCTTCGACGCTTTTAATTCGATTCTAATTCGCTCGTTGATTATCCTAACAATATTCCCTCCATACAATATTGAATTTCTCATCGGCAAATCATCGTTACGTCTCATCACTCGAATTATCAAGTTTCTGGAGAGTTGCAAGGCGCGCAATTTGACACAAATAATTTCAGGGGATAGGATGGCATCCGTCTGCCGTCTTTTTTTCATAGTTCGCTCATTGAAGGAGGAAGTTTCGTCGACCGATCGACATGATACACCTTCCTATTTTATACGTTTTAGTAGTTTAAAACTCCCGCCGCCAACGGCCGTATAATATATGATAGACGAGGAGCTGCAGTGCTGCCACCAGAACCCCAAAAAAAAAACGATAAGAAGCAGAAGTTGATAACACACGAAGAAAGAAAAATTGCACATTATTATTTATTGTTGAAATAAATCGATTCTTTTCTCGTTTTTTACCCGAAACTCTCAAAATTACCCGACGTTTAGTACAATTTTTTTAAATGTATTTTCATTTTGATTTTTTTTCGTTATCGACACAACACACATCGGTCGCGTGAATAATTATAGAGGACACGTATTAACGATATGCTGCATTGCTTTCTCGATCATGTCGCGCTTATTTTCGCAAATTTAACGTGGTTCAATGTTTTCACAACTCTCGTATGCTTTATCGCTGTATTCGCGACAATCTGGGCCGGTCGAGTGGCACGCGAACGCAAGGTTTGGGAAATCATGTTATGATCGATTTTCGGTTTTTTTTTTTTCGGAGTTTTCGAAAAACTCCGAGAATAATAGATTTCTTTAATTTTTTTTTTTTTTTTCTTTAGCAAGACGATGATGAACCACTGGACGGGGAGGATGAATTGCTCAAGTTTGGATTCCAAGCGAGATTCAAAGTGGCGAAGCAAAGATTGATAGAAAAAGATTTGACTCCGCAGCAGCGAGAGAAGGAAAAAGAGTAAGTAGCTTCCGCTGCGTTCTCTTCGTACGCTAAGTTAATTTCGAAAAATAATACGAAAAAAAATTAAATTGACGATTTTTTTTCGTTTTTTTTTTTTTTTTTTTTTTTTAGACTGGAGTCGGAGACTCTGAATGCCGTTTACAAATTGCTTCAAGAACGCACCGATATATTTGCATCGCCAACGATGGACGATCTGAAGGAACAATTGAGTTTGTACAGAGCTCAGTAAAATGTGCGATTTCAGATTTTTTTTTCTTCCTACCAATTGTTCTGCCGCTACCTTCTAATACAATCGTTCGTTGAACAAGGGAAACGCAATGCTGCGCTCCGTTGTCGCATGAATTTCCACGGAGCTTTACAAGCTTTTTCCAGATTGCCGTAATTCCTTTCGGCGGCTATGAAGCCTCACTGGCGATTAATTGCAACGAAATAACAGCACGAAAATAACAATTGGAATGCCAAATACGCAAAGAATAATATATCAATCGATTTTTTTTTTTTTTTTTTTTTTCGAAAAAAGCATTGAATAACAGCACAAAAATAAATATAGACACGTTGAATACAAAAAAAAATGTATCCATTGAAATTTATTTTTCAACTATCGATGACCTATGCAATAAACAGCAATTTCTGATAACCTGAATATTTTTTTCCACGAAAGCATAAAAATAATATCGGGAATGTCAAATAGAAAAACAGAAAATAATTTTGTGGATAAAAACTTATTTTCATTGATAAGGGACCTATATTTTTACAATTTTACAGCTATTAATATCATAAGTATCCAAAGTTCAATTTTCTTTTTTTTTTTTTCGAAATTAAATTAATATTATTGAGTAGTATAAATGAATAAAAAATAAACTATTCGATTACAAAAAAGCGCACGACTCGGATGACTCGAAAAAAAGAAATTAAATGAGAAATTCAAATGTCCCACTCGACTTCCTGCAAGCAGAGAGGGTCCTCTAACCTCAAAGAAAATAAAAAATGGCTTTTGACACAACGTGATATCGTGCGCGTTCGGTGTATATTTTTTCGCTATTATCTCAACAACAAATTGCACGCGAAATAACTTTCGCATTGTCGTCGTCAATGCCGTGATTCGCGATGATGACATCAGATGCAACCTTCGCAAAATCGTGCGTTCGAAGATCGATTAATCGTCGATGAAAAAAAAAGAAAAAAGAATCGTCGATGCTGATTTTCAAAACACCGTCGGTTCGCGTTCGAAATATTCGGATTGCCGGACAGGTATAAACCATTTGATGTAATTTTCAATATTCCGCGAAAGAAAACCAATTTTCCGAATCCGTGCAAATTGTAAATAAACTCCATTCGAAATTCAAGATCAACCGATTTTGTTGACGTTATTTTTTTTACGAGACGAAAAAAATGATTTTTTACGTGAAAAACGCTGTTGCGATAAAAAGTATTATTCGACATGTATATAGATAGACTTTGAAAATTTGTCGATATTTCCAAAAGATTCGAAGAGATGTTGACGTAGTCAGTGCAGAAATTTCGAAGTTTCGTCATGACAACCGCCGAGCATTTCATAAGCCTCATCACCGTCGCCAGTGCCAAGAAATTGGCGACTTTCCTAGTCTTCTGCTTCATTCTGTATCACGGAGTGATGCATCTCATTTATGGTAAAAGTAATCTCAATTTTTATTTTCTATGATCAACGATTGCAATCGCTTTGTAGTGTTGTTGTTATTTTTTTTTTTTTCTTTTTCTTCTAATTTACAAGTGTTGTTTCCGCAGGCAGCGATTCTTGCAGATGGTTGCTGCAAGAGGGACGGTACAAAGGTGACAAGGAATGGCAACCATATGGATGTATGATGCATCATTACACGCAAACGTAACAATTCACTTGAATTATTTTCACGCTATTCATACAGAATTTTTATTAAAAAAAAAACAAAATTTCTTATATTTTCAATTTTTTTAAATTTATATATTTTTATATTCTTTTTATATTTCCATGTATTGGGAATGACGAATTTTTAATTTCGCATTTTTAAGAAAAATTATCGATTTAAAATTAATTCTGTAATTCATTTTGTAATATCTTTTTTACTTATTGAATTATATATTTAAAAAAAAAATATTTAATAAATTTTTATTTTCTCTATATATTTCCATTTATTGTAAAAGTCAAATTTTCGTTCCACGATTCTGAGAAAATTATATGCATAAACTCGACAGTTAATTCGATTAATTATTTTTTTATAAAAAAAAATAGGGACAGTCGAAGATGTCTGAGATATTTGGCATTTATGGGACACAAGAATCACTTCGTGTTTACTGGAGACGCGAGAATTCGTCAGCTCTATAAATCGTTTGTATCGCAATTCGTCGTCGATGGAAAGCCCTCGGATTTCGCCGATCTGCCGACTCGATCGGATTTAAATTTCAACGACGCGCAGCTGAGACTTCACGTGCAATTTCTCTGGAGGCCGAGAGTCGACGGCGCAATGGCTGAGGACTTTCGAAGTTGGATGGTAAAGTAAAATATAATCTTTTCCTATAAATTTTTTCATCAATTTGTTAATAACATTTTCGAATTATTATTATGCAAAATTAATCTTTTCAGTATCTTTAATATGCATGAATTTTTTCAGATTTTTATACCATCGACAAGTGTTTTCAATTTTGGAACTTATATTTTATTTCAGAGTGGTAAAGCCCCGAGTATGATAGTTGCGGGTTGCGGAGTCGAGGATATTCAAGCGAACAACGCGAGCGATTCGCAGCTCTACGCCGAGTATAGTACGGGATTGGTTCGTCTTGTTCAGCCGGCGGACGAATTAGTAAAAAAAGATTGCACATTTCTCTGGATGATGCAGGATCCCGTGACGAAGGAAACGCTTCCGGCTCATCTCTCGGGAATCGAGAACAGGCAGATAAGCGTTTGCAATAAGGCGGCTAAAGAGGTAAATTCCTTCGTCAATTTGGTTCTTCAAATTTGTTCATTGATCATATATATATTTTTCTTTTTTTCTTCGCGTTTTTGCGCCTCAGGTTTTGCTGCATAGCGGAGCTCAGCTTTGGGAGAGCAGCAGACTGATCGGAAGTGGTGTACTGGAGCAGAGTCCCGACGGTTATCTCGCGAGTCCTCTGTCCCTCCGTCACAAAGTTCAAATACTTCTGAACACTCATTGCAACGATCATATGAACTTCGACGACGGTAGCTGCTGCAGTTATCCGGAATCCGCAACGACACTTCAGCTCCTCACACTGTCGGTTCTCGCACTTTGGTACGATTCAGTTATTTAATTCGACGATAATACTGAAAGTTTTTTAACCGCAAGTACTACGAAAGTTCCGCTCGAAAATTATCGCCTCAAAAAGTTAAGGATTTCCGCGAGATCTGTAAGTTTGAAAAGTAGAATATGAATAGTTAACAAGCGATCCAAACGTTTAAAATTCCTATTTCGATAGTTTCAACTATTAAAGAATTTTGTTCAAAGTCTACTGACTGCAAAAGGAACTATTATACTCTCTGAAAAAAGTGAATAATACTGTAAATTACCAAAAACAAAACTTCAACCGACGTCCCTAAAAACAATGTCTTCAAAGTAACTAATAGGAAATATCTATTAGTTGTAAAATAACTATTAACGATGTTTTTTTTTTTTTTTTTTTTTTTTAATTAACAGCATCACGACAGGGGCGAGTATCTGGTTGTACAGAAAAACGTGTCATCACCGTCCAGAAGTGACGTACTCGCGTATGGCATCGGAAGAAATCGAGGAGGATGAAGAATCCAACGTAACCGAAGCAGCGAAAGCCGAGCCATGCCAGACGCACGATTTTTATACTCTGATAACGTCGCTTGCGTTATTCTCAACGATTCTCGGTTACTTCTACCTCTGCGATCGAACGAATTTCTTCATGAAGGAGAACAAGTATTACAGCGAATTTAGTTTCTGGCTGCCGCTCGGTTACATTCTCGCGCTTGGATTGTTCTTCACGGAGGACTGTGAACGCGGACCGCGAGCGCTTAATCGCGAACAGACGGACGAATGGAGAGGATTGATGCAAGCGGTTGTACTGATTTATCACGTCACCGGAGCGCGAAACGTTTTGCCGATTTACATGCATTTACGGCTCATCAATTCGGCATATTTGTTCTTATCGGGTTACGGACACTTTTGTTACTTCTGGCAGACGGGGGACGTCTCTCTTGTACGATTCGCCAGGGTCGGTAAAACAATATTTCATTTTATTTTTTTCTTCTTCATTTAATACACGTGAAGAATCTCATTAGAAATTCGAGACTATCAACATTTTTTCTCTGCAACATTATTTTCGTGGAACTTATAATTTTCCCGGAATACAAGCAGACGGAGCGTTCGATCAATCGGAGACTCGAAACAATCTCCACGGAGCCATTGGAGTGCTTTTATTGGTCGAAATTTTTCACTGCTGGTAACTTGGAAACATCTGTGATTTAAACAAATTATACAGAGAGAAAATTGTTTCATTTTTCATATTTGTCTCTCTATATTATATAAAGATTTTCTTGGTAACAGTTGCCATAGCAACAGCTTCCTTGGTAACGATTGCCATAGCAACAGCTTCCTTGGTAACAGTTTCCATAGCAACAGCTTCCTTGGTAACGGTTGCCATAGCAACAACTCTTCCTTGTTAACGGTTGCCATAGCAACAGCTTCCTTGGTAACAGTTGCCATAGCAACAGCATCCTTGGTAACGGTTGCCATAGCAACAGCTTCCTTGGTAACAGTTGCCATAGCAACAGCTTCCTTGGTAACAGTTGCCATAGCAACAGCTTCCTTGGTAACGGTTGCCATAGCAACAGCTTCCTTGGTAACGGTTGCCATAGCAACAGCTTCCTTGGTAACGGTTGCCATAGCAACAGCTTCCTTGGTAACGGTTGCCATAGCAACAGCTTCCTTGGTAACGGTTCCGCTGCGTCGGTCGGTTTCATTGGACGACCGCGAACGCGCGAACCTTTCGAAATCCCAGTTGTAACATATATTACAATTGTTACATTTATTTTGTTTTTGTTTCAGGTTCTCTTCAGATTAAACTTGCTGACGGTGGCCCTCTGCCTATGCATGAACAGACCCTACCAATTTTATCACTTTGTTCCCCTCGTCTCTTTCTGGTTTCTCGTCGTTTACATCCTCGCTTGGCTTCCGCCGCGCGTTTATTCCGGAAGTTTAGCCGAATACGGACCTCGAGCTCTGCTGTATCTCGCGCTGAAGCTCTTGGGACTCGTCTCCGTTATCACGATTCTCTACATGTCGGAGGTAAATTCTTATGAAGGACAAAGATTCTCCTATGGTTATCGAATTGATTTGCTGTATACTTACCACTTTTTTTTGCTGTAGTCTCCCCTATTCGTAAAACTTGTTTATATCATTTTTTAAAGTTTCATACGACGGAAATTAAATTTAGAGTGTCGGGAACACGATTTTGCCAGTTTGCAATTAATATTTTTCCGTGGAAAAAATGTGTGCAAAAACACAAAATTCAAAGCAAATTGAAAAATCTGAAAAAATTCATACGTATTCAGAAAAATGAACGAATCATTTTCATAAAAAAAAAAAAGTTGGTTTTCCGGGAAATTTGTTGATAAATTTATTTTTTCATCAATTTGTTAATAACAATTTGGAATTATTATTATGGAAAATTAATCTTTTCGGTATCTTTAATATTCATGATTTTTTAAAAGATTTTTCTAATTTTTCTCGAACTTTTGGGAAATGAACACGAAGCGAAAGAAAGTACCTTAATACATGTATTTTTCTTCATATTTTCAACAGCTATGATCAGTGGGTGAAATTGATTACATTGTTCGATTCTTTTGTATTTTTTTATTAGGTATTCTTTGAGAAAGTTTTCGTCACGAGGCCCTGGAAAGCTTTGTTCGTGACGACGGACGACGATATTCGCGAATGGTGGTCACGATGGCGAGTCGATCGCTACAGTGTCGCATTCGGCATCGCGTTTGGCGCCGGACTCCTCGCACTCCAGAGAATTGATCACGTTCCTGGCACCGCTCTTGCGCCGCTACTCGGTCTCGTATCACTCGCGGCATACACGACTTTTACTATCCTGTGTCTGTCGGTTTCCGAATGCGAGGAAATCCACTCTTACGTCGTTTTTATACCGGTAAATCAAATCTTATTTTTTTTTAAATAAAATAAATGAATAATTAAGAAAGGATTCCATCGATATAGAGCACAATAATTCATTTTACATTTTTTCTCCGCGAAAAAAAAAAAGTATTTCGCAAAGTTTTCTGATCTTCAAAAAAAAAAAAAAAAAAATTACCAAATCCAAATATCAATAAAATTGTAAGAGAAAATCTAATTTTTCTATTCCTGAAAAATGAAATTCCTTCAATTGTTATATCGAAACTTGTTTTTTATGTTAACAATGTCCTTTTTAATGAAAAATGTAGTAAAATTGGGAATACAGTGAATTATTAATATTTGGTTATTTGTTATATTAGCCAAAGTCAGGATATCGAGAAATTTCGCTCCTTCAAGATGAAAGCTTTGTTTTTATGATCTTTTTTTCTCGCTATTTCAATCAAAATGCTTTCTACTTTACTGCAGATCTACTTTGCATCATTTTTCTTTTTACAATTTACAATTTTTTAAATTATTTTTCAGATCGTCGGTTACATCGTTTTGCGGAACGCGTCATTGGCACTGCGAGGAAAACATTCCGTGCTATTGGCCGGACTCGGTCGGATAAGTCTCGAGACTCTTGTGGGTCAGGGACACGTTTGGCTGGCCGCAGATTCTCACGGAGTGTTAGTCTTGCTTCCAAGATTTCCTGTGCTGAATCTTCTCGTCACGTCGTTTATATTCATCTGCGCGAGTCACGAAGCAAGTCTTTTTTTTTATTTATTAAATCAAAATTCTCGACTCGAAGTATTCGGATATAATATTTTAAAATGATTATCCAAAGACTGCGGCCGATTAAAGTACATTTTTTTCTTTACTCGCTGTGGCGATGGAACGACTGTATCTTGAGAATCGAAATCGACGAATTAAACTCTAATCAGAATGCGAATTCGCCGAGTCTTTTTGATGTTAACGCTAAATAATCAATTATCAAGAGAAATGTTATACGTTATTTAATTAATTTATCTAATTAAATAATGAAATTTGTGAAAAAATTACATCGCGGCGCGGATTTAAATTTGGATGGAATTTGGATTTGAATTCGTCGACTTTGCTTCTCGATATATGGTCGTTTCATTGCGACAGCGAGTAAAGTCAATAATTATTTTTTGATTTACAAGTTATTTAATTTTCGTTTTTTTTTTTTTTTTTCAGATTCACAGACTGACGCACATTTTGGCTCCGTATGCGGTGCCAAACGATTGGAGGCTCGTTGCTCGAAATTTGTTACTGTTTATCGCCGTCCTCGTACCCATCGGCATTCACGACGGGATGTTTTAATTTTTCGTATCTTCAAAAAAAAAAAAAAAAGAAAAGAAAAAACAAAACTTGGATGAAAAATGTGTCTCAAAACTCCGAGACAGATTTGAATCTCGAGCTCTAAGTCACTAAGGTAAATAGCTATTTATTTTTTAATATATTCACAAAAAAAAAAAAAAAATTTTAGATGTTTTTTTTTTTCTTTTTTCTTTCCGTTCGAAAGAATTTCAAAGCAACGCCACGACGATGCAAATAATTGCACCGACTTTTATTTCTCTCTTTTGTTTCTTCATTCATTTATTTTTCGTTTACTTAGGTATCAACGTCGGATATATGTTTTTATGTACAAAATGTCGATAAACGATTTGTTCGTAGAAAGAGTCTTTTTTTTATGTTCGTTGAACACTTCGGCGAAACAAAAACTGTACAGATCTGTCCTGCAAATTTTCTACAGGGAGATGATAATTTAGTTACTTATTTGTTTTTGTTTTTTTTATTTCTCATCGAAAATCTCTAAATTTCATCTCACCGTCCATTTCGACGATTTTCGATGAAAAGTAACGATTTTTTCATCTCAGTGTAGCTAATTTCTCCGTGATATCAATTTTCTGCCAGCAGAAAAAAAATATTCGCACACATATATATATTTTTTTCACACATTTTCACAAAGCACAATGATAGTTCGCGTGTATTTGTGTGAATCTGTGTTAAGCGGAGAAAAAAAAAATGAAAAATATAATTGATTCATAGAAAATTCGTATCGTCAATCTAATCTCGAGATTTTCGGTTTGTCGTGCTTCACTTGACTCGTATAAACGTCGTAACCGAGCGATATCGTGTTGTCATATAGAACACGATATCTCGTTGGTAATATGTAAAAATTGATAATTTGCGCCGGTGGCCATACGATCCATTCGGCGATGTAGAGTTTGTGCGCCTTTTCGCCTATTTCTTCCCGCAACTCCGACCAATTGCTCTTCTCGAGAATTCCTAGTGTAACGAAGAACATAGCGATGCAGAGGGGCGAACAGACGATCTGGTCGACGACAACTTTTTTCGCTACAATTCCTATCGTACGCCCAGGCAACTTCGCGTCGAGATAACGATACCAGTGGTGACAAATTATGCCGACGGACATTCCCGAAATCGCCATATTTCTCGTTCGACTTGAACTCCATCGATCTAATTCTCCCTGTGAAGAGAAAAAAAAAAAAAAAAGATTAATCGGTCGATTAAATTACAAGTTAAGATTTCGTTTAATTAACTTCGATGTTTTGTCGATATTTGGGACGGTAACGAAGCAATTTAATCTCAAGTTCTCTTGCTACTTTACTTCCTGCACCAGGATTTTTATAAAAAGGAAAATATTTCTTTTCAAATTTCATTCGAACTTTTATCACGTTTTCTTCATTATGGCCGATGTAAAAAAAAATTGCTATGAATTTAATTTACTTGTAGTGGACATTTGTAGTTTTTATGAAAAAATTGGTACATTAAATTCGAATTGTTAATTCAGCTTTGATGCAATTTCGTTCGAAATTGCAGAATGTCTTCCTATGCAAAGAGCTTTTTATTAAGGAAGTTATGTCGCTTCCCGTTTATTTCGCATAAGTTCGAGAAAAATGAGAGAAAATTGTAAATACTTCTCGATGGTATAAAAATCTGAAAAAATTCATGCATATTAAAGATACTGAAAAGATTAATTTTGCATAATAATGATTTCAAAATGTTATTAACAAATTGATGAAAAAATTAATTGGTCAATAAATTTCCCGGGAATCCAACTTTTTTTTTTATGTAAATAATTTGTTTATTTTTCTGAATACCTATGAATTTTTTCAGATTTTTCAATTTACTTTGAATTTTTTTTTTTTTTTATATGGAAACAATGTGTGAAAAAACACAAATATTGTGTTTTTGTTATAACGTTACAATAATGAAGAAAAAACCATTTTTTTTGCGATTTAAAAATATCATCAATGGCGCAACGAAGATATCGAGAAGATGCGTTACCTTCAGGATCTCGTAATGCTGTTCCAGTATGTCTCCGACGGCTGACAATGATATCGATATTCCAACATTGGTGTAGAAAAGATTCTTTGGTGAGAATAATTGTTCTCTTATGTGATTTATTCTAGAAACGAATAATCCCATACCTCTTGCGACGTTCATTCTCTGAAAATGAAGGAGACACTGAGCTACGAATTATCGTCATTATCACATGTCTTGGGGTCGAAAGGGTGCGATGCGCAATCAAGTGGCACAAGACAACAGTGTCATCGATTTCTCATTGTTATTATTTTATTATTATAATTTTTTTTATCTTTTTTTTTAAATTCACGCGAATCTTGACCGAACGAGATAAGTCATTCGGTAAAAGTGATAACGTCAAATTACTTACTGAAGGTGACACGCGCGCGCGAGAGCGGAATTTTCGACAAAATAATTCGGCTCTATTCTAACAGTAAAATACGACGCTCGTCGAGGCTATCGCGATCATTTTTATTTATCTCTAAGACGCGTTACAAAAGAGTTAAAAATACATTACATAAATAATGACGATTATGTACTATTTTATCTAAACCTAAAAATAAGAAAAAAATTATTTTTTTTCGAGGTTAGGCGGGAACGCGGAAGATGGACTATATGGGGCGCTGTGTTCGTTATGAATATTACCGTCATTCTTCCGATGAGCGTCAAGTAACCGAATTATTGGGTTACTTGAGATTGTAAATGTTGATAAATTTTTTAAAATATTCATCGAACATTGATTTATAAACAACCGAACAGTAAAAAAGTTTTTTTATTTGTTATTTATACATAACAGTAACGAAATGTTCGAAATTGTCGGTAGCAACAATCGAATATGTACGATTCTCATATGGGGGTAATTTGCAATCGTAAAATCATAATGAACTAAACAACAATTGACACGAGTTGTGTAATAAATAATAAGTTGTGATATAATAAATAAATATTGGAGTAATTTGTCAAAATTTGCGACTGCAGATGTCTCTTCGGGCGGAAAAAAAATCATAAAACTCCTCGAGTTCAGAGAGTTCAAATTTGGGTAATTTTAAAATAATTCCGTCTCGAGATGAAATTATTAAAAAATATATATATATATTCTTTTTTTCTGATGGCAGATTTTTATTGGAAGGTTAAATAACAATTCGGAGTAAATTCTTTGATTTTGGACTCTATTAAGACTCTAGTAGTACGGGAAGCCATTTTCCTTCAGTGACCGCCTTTCATCCGGTACACGCGGTTCTCGTCACGTCGCTTTTTCGACGTTCCGTTACGTTCGCGTAGTATCGTCACGAAGACGAGTTTTTAACTCGTGTAACGTGAACGCTTCGCTTGGTCTTACAAGACCTCAAGTTTATGGTGGACAAAGTGACAGGTTCAGTAAGCTTCAACGATGTCGAGATTCGCGCAGCGTCCAGAGAACGCCCTTAAAAGGGCGAACGGTGAGTAACTAGTCAACCCCCGTCTGTACGCGTTATCTTCGGCTGTGGCAACATGGCCGGTTTCGAGACTCGAATACATTTCGGTCGCATGATGCATTCCTTTTTCCGATCCATTACCCTCGTAGGAATATTTTTACTCATTTACTGAATTCCCAAATAAAAATGTTTCGATGTAAAACAAGAGATATTCGTTCGAATTTTTTTTTTTTTTTTTTTCAATTTTTTCACACGCTTGACATCTGTCTAATTTTCATTTGCGATTTCATCGATGTATATGTAGGCGGCATACGCGAGATTTGGTTTGGATTTAATCAACAGTGACGGCAAAACCTACAATTTTTTTTTTTAAGATAAAGCGTCTCGCTGTTGAGAGTCATTGGGGCGGAGTTTAAAGAGCCAAAGAATTTATGCTTCGTCAATTGGGTTAAATACGTTTGTATTTATGTAACAAACGCAAGAAAATGTTTTGCCATCCATTGCACGCCTTCGCAGAGTTACGCTTGTTAAAAATAATTTTTGAAAATTTATAACATTGTTACGGAACTTTGAATAGTGTTTTTTCTATCGCCATTCATTTGACGATATAATTATTCACATCGATTGAATCGGAGAATCATAAAGTAATTCAGTCAATTGGGTTTTTTTTACAAAATTTGAGATCCAAAGCTACTACTGGCTTTTCAAAATGAAATTTAGTCATAACGCACATTTTAAGATGACAATTACGAGTAAAACTTTCATTTTCATTGACAAATTATCTATTATTATCAGTATTATCTTTTTGTCATTTTTTTTATGTTACAAATTCGAATCCATAAAAAAATAGTAAGAAGAATCATATTGAGTCACTGGTCACATTTTACACAAAAAAAAAACGGTGGAAATTTATGATATTCTTTGCATTTACCAATTTTTAAGTTTTTATTTCTCGTTTCTTTTTTTATTTGCAATTACGCGGTGTCCAGTGGTCCAGGAAATTGTGGAGATGTCCGCCATTTTTTTTCCGTATCCTAACGATCTATCGATCCTCATTTTTCAATCGTTCATTCGTCTGTATACACAACGAAAAACCACAATTTTCAAACTCTTTATTTGTCATTTCAGAGTTCATCGAAGTTGGTAAGCCGGCGAGAGCATTGGACACATTGCAAGAGATATTCCGTAATAAAAAATGGACGTACAGCTGGTCGGAGTCGGTGTTGGAGCCGATAATGTTCAAGTATCTCGATCTTTGCGTCGAGTTGAAAAAATCTCACATCGCAAAGGAGGGTCTCTTCCAGTACCGAAACATGTTCCAGTCGGTGAACGTCGGCAGTTTGGAGAACGTAATACGCGGATATCTGCGAATGGCGGAGGAGAAAACGGACGCGGCGCGCAAGCAGAGTCAGCAAGCGGTGATCGACATCGACGATCTCGACAATCTCGCGACTCCCGAAAGCATATTGTTATCGGCGGTGAGCGGCGAGGACGCGCAAGATCGCAGCGATCGAACGATCCTCACGCCGTGGGTTAAGTTTCTCTGGGAATCCTACTGCCAGTGTCTCGAGTTACTCCGTACGAATGCCCACGTGGAGACTCTTTATCACGACATAGCAAGAATGGCTTTTCAATTTTGTCTCGAGTACAATCGCAAAACTGAATTTCGCAAACTCTGCGAGAAGCTACGCAAGCATCTCGAGGAGATCTGCAAACTGCCGCAGCTGGTTTCGAACGTTTCGATGAACAAAGCGGAAACGCAACAGTTGAATCTCGAAACGCGTCTGAATCAACTCGACTCAGCGATTCAGATGGAGCTATGGCAGGAGGCGTACAAAGCAACAGAGGACATTCACGGTCTCATGAACCTCTCGAAGAAGCTTCCGGTACCAAAGACAATGGCGAATTATTATCAAAAGCTCGCCATGGTCTTTTGGAAAGCCGGAAACTACCTCTTCCACGCTGCGGCGTTATTCAAACTTCTTCAACTCTCCCGAGAGATGAAGAAGAACATGTCACCTGAGGAACAGCAGCGAATGGCCAATCGAGTCCTGCTGGCGACATTGTCGATTCCATTGCCATCGGCGCATCCGGAATTCGATCGTTTCATCGAAACGGACAAGTCGCCACTGGAAAAAGCGCAAAAGCTCGCTGTTCTTCTCGGTCTCTCCCAGCCGCCGACGCGAGTTTCCCTTCTCCGTGACATCGTCCGGATGAACGTCGTGAATCTTGCGTCTCCGCAGCTCCAGGAGCTTTACTCCTGGCTGGAGGTTGAATTCCATCCCCTGCAGCTGTGCAATCGCGTTAACAGCGTTATAACGACTCTCCAAGTTGACGAGACTTCACCTCTCGCTCAGTACGTTTCCGCTCTTCAGGACGTAACTCTCGTGCGTCTTGTTCATCAAATATCTCAGGTTTATCAAACGATACAATTCGTTCGTTTGCTTGAACTTGCGAAATTTACAACTGACTTTCATCTCGAGCGTTTGCTGGTCGATTGTGTGCGTTACAACGACATGCAGATTAGGATTGATCACGGTAAGCGTTGCGTGCATTTCGGTGTCGATTTAAGCGAAGCGCAGCGCGAGGATCATCCTGATGGTCCCGTACTGCAAGCCATGCCATCGGAGCAGATCCGTTGCCAACTTGTTAACATGGCGACGGTTCTTCATCGCGCGATAAACGTGATAAATCCGAATAAACGCAAGCAGGAGCGCGAGACCCTCCGAAATTCCCTTGTCGCCGTTTATCACCAAACTAAAGTGAAGGAACATAATCGGGTTCTCGGAAGACAGCATACAATTGAGAAGCGCAAGGAGTACATCGAGCAAATAAACACAATACGCGAGGAGGAGGAAATGCGTCGCCAGGAGGAACTGCAGCGTGCCCATCAGATGGCGGAGAAGAAGCGTCTTGAACAAGAGAAGGAGGAACGCGATCGCAAGCGTCAACAGAGCGAGATTCAGCAGATCAAGGATCGCCATCTCAAGGAAAAGATGCAACAAATATCGCAGACGAGTCACGGACAGAAAGTCCTTAAGAAATTGGATGAGGACGAGATAAAGAAATTGGACGCTGAGCAGATCGCCGCGCGTGAAGCCGAGGAGCTGCAGAAGGAGCGCAAGGAGATGCAACAAAAGCTGAAATCACAGGAGAAGAAGGTCGACTATCTGGAGCGGGCGAAACGCATCGAGGAGATACCACTGTTGGAGAAGGCCGTGGAGCAGAAAGCCGAGCAAGCGAAGCAACGATGGGAGCAACAGGAAGAGGAGAGAATACTCGCGGCGATCGAGGAACGCCGGGAGGCCGTTGCCACGCGGGAGCGCATGGAGAGGATGAAGGAAGATCACGACAGCTTTTTGGAGAAGATTCTCGCCGAGCGCAAGAGCATATATCTCGAGAAGGAACACGCCTTCGAGAAGATGCTGAA
The DNA here is from genome assembly GCA_963971235.1 of Cryptus armator. Taxonomy (NCBI): domain Eukaryota; kingdom Metazoa; phylum Arthropoda; class Insecta; order Hymenoptera; family Ichneumonidae; genus Cryptus; species Cryptus armator. The sequence goes on from OZ020233.1 coordinate 24,360,640, forward strand.
CGAGGCAAGAGCCAAGAGGCTTCTGGAGAGAAAGATTCAGAGGAAAGAGGAGAGGCGACAAAATTGGCTGAGGGAGAGAGCTGAAGCGGCGGAGAGAAAGCGACTCGAGGAAGTGCGCATAAGGCAGGAAGAAGAGAGGCTGAGAATGGAGGAGGAACGCCTCAAGAGGGAAGAAGAAGAAAGGGCGAGACGCGCCGAGGAAGAAGCCAGACAAGCCGAGAGACTGGCGAAGCTTGAGAAACAGGCGGAAATCGTTCGACAGCGGGAAGCCGAGATTGAGAAGAAATTGGAGGAACAAAGATTGAAGGAACAAGCCGCGCCGGAACCATGGCGACCTGGTAGGGGCGCTTACAATCGCGATCGGGAAGCCGGACCACCGAAACCTAGTAAGTTCCGATAATTTATTTACCGATAAGTCGAATGGGCGGAAAGGGTACAAAAATATATATCGATCGCTTTTTCATTTTCAAAGTATTGGCCGTTAGATTTAATTTTTTTTATTCCCAAGTCCACGATATTAGAATCGTTGTGACGATATATTTGGATTGAAAATCGCGGAATTTTTATAATTCACTGTAAATAATTACGTAACTCGTAAATGAAGACGAAGAAACTTTATAAAAGTATTATCTTTTAAATAATTATTTATAATGAAAAAAAAAGAAAAAAAAAATCATTATTAGTTACAATATTCTAACTTTCTTATATTTTGCATTTGTTTAACTGTTTAAATGTAATTGCCCCGAGCCAACGGGGCATAGAAATGTGTAATAGTATATTTATAAATTTTTCATTAAATAGGCAACGCGGATGTGAGCTCTTGGCGTAGTGCAAGGGATGCACCGAAGGAAGAAGAACCCAAGGAAACTGGTGACGATCGTTTCAAGCGTCGAATCATCGAGCGCGCAACTCCGGACGACGAGGGCCGTAGCAAACCGTAAGTCAGCAACCGATTCTAAGCATCGAATGAAAAAAAAAAAAAAATTATCAGTAGTGTTGGTAAATCTAATCATATGTTACATTGCATTTTTACGTTAAGGTGGTTCAACGCACCGAAACCGAGTGATAGTCTCAGAAGCGAACGTGGCGAGAGGGGAGAACGAGGCGAAAGAGGCGATAGAGATCGCGGCCGCGAAGACAGGGGAAGAGACGATCGTGATAGACGTGACGATCGACGTGATGAGAGACGCGATGATCGACGGGAAGACAGAAGCAGCATTTTCGACAAAAGTAGCTCTCGTGGAATCGTAAGTAATCTTCAACTAGAGGAGACGTTTCGTAGTTCATTTTTTGACAATTACAAAAAATCTCTGAGATTGTCTCTATTTAGAAAATAATGTAAAATGTCCTCTGATTGAAGTGGCTTGAGGTATGATACATTTCAGGAGCTTTGTTAGCGGCTTTTACTTACGAATGAGAAGAACTAATGATTTTTCTGTTCTCCAATTTACAGCTTTTCGGTGGTTCATGGCGCGATGCTCGTCCAGCCGATCGTCCGCAAATTTCTCGAAGACCCGACGATCGTATTCAACGTCCGCCGATGCCGCGCGAGGGTCGCGAAGATCCGGAAAAACCCAAATTCCAGAGTATGCGCACTGCCGGCGGTTCCGACTGGCGTCGCGGCGGTGATGCCCCGCAAGATTCCGCAAGGGAACCTCTCAGACGTGATCCACCGTAATTACCATTTTTTATTTCTCTCCCAATCACATTTTCTGTTGTTTTTTCATTACCCATCGAGCTGCTGGACATTACATTCATTACCAAATCGTTCATTTAAGTACAATACTCTGTTTTCTTAACTCGACGGGACTCTACCCTTTCGTTACTCTCTATTTCCCCCGCGGTCCCTACTGTCGGTCAGTTGCTTCCAGTACAGGCAATGAGGGGTATACGCGCCTGTAGGTGCAGAGCTCCTGCGTGACTCTGCGCGAGCGCAGCGCCTTTTCATTGGGATAAACGGACAATAGGAGAATTTCCCTTTAGCGAAATCGTTGCCATGGTATCGATTCCAAATAGGAGAAGGGGGGCGGGGGCGATTGAGTTAAGCGAAGTTAAGACAATAGAGTTTCCACTGTATCTGCAAAGAATAGTCGACAAACTTTAACGGACTTCGATGAATTTGTTTCTACGATGACTGGCCGCACGCAACACATATTAAAAGCTCGATAATCGTACTCTCTCTTGATGTATTTCCACGATTCAGTCATTAAAGAGTTTATATCATCGTTTGCAGGAAGCAAGAAGAACGAAAGGAGGAGATAAGATCGCAACCCGAGGATAAAACGGACTCTCAAGCACCGGAGGAGGATGGATGGTCCAAAGTCGGCAGTCGGCGTTAACAGGCGTTTATCGCGCTATAGCCGGTGTTTTTTTTTAATCAATCCAAGCGCTCAACACATTCTCCATCGTAAACGGAGTTCATAAGAAACAAACAAACAAAACAACGGAAAGAGTAAAGTATAAAAAAAAAAAAGAAAAGAAACAACAGTGAAATATTAATTTTTCCATGGCGATACAATACGTTTTTCACAGTAAGCACAGGTCGCGTTGAATGATCGCTGCGATGCGATTCGCGTCCGGAAAAGATGCTTTCTATTCGATTTTTTTTTTGTTTTTTCGTATACATCCAATGCTCTACTAAACATATGCTAATAAATATTGTTATAATTTGAAAAAGTATTGTAGACCTTCGTACAGTGATTGAAAAGGTCAATTCGCTGTTTTTTTTTTATCGCAAGAGAATTGACGGGAAAAAGAAATGATTTTATGTATTATCATTTCGTCTGGAAAAATTGATGTCGACGAAGGTATCGCCGAGAATCCGCACATTGGAACGGGTCTGAAGGATTGTAAAAGTGAGGAAATGTCGACGGGACTCCATTAGCCTCGGAATGGTGAACCCGACAAGCTTCGCAGATTCTTAATAAAGTTTTCTTGTATCTTGAAGCACTTTTTTATTTTGCTTTTTTCATGACCTTTAAGTTTTTCAGACTGTATTCTGTATACTATTGGTAGCCGAATGTATTATAAAATATTGCATCTCTCGAAAAAAAAAAAAAAAAAAAATCCGAAGGACTTGTTGTACACAATTTCCGACGACTTGGAATATCATGAAACTTTCTAAATATCATGAAATTACGCGTATTCCATAAATGTCATGAAATATTATGAAAATTGGTGAAACGGCCTGAAATTTTTTAATTCATAGCGTCGAGATAAGTTTTCTGATGCATCTGTTTTCTGCTAATTGCATTTTTTTAAATATTGCAGTGATGCAAATTTGGATCTCTTGGTGCGTAGAGTACTTTCTCAGGCAGCGATTTTCTGCTGTTTTTCCCGCACGCCGTGCGGCGTGAGCGCCATCCTCGTGCATTTTGAATGCGACTTATATCGGACGATGTAGGAGTCACCGAAAAGCGAGTTGTTAGGATTCATCATTCAGTCACCTTATAGCCACCCGATGGTAAAACAGATTTCCAAAATTAATCGATATTCGCTACTTGGACAATTGCGTATTCGGTAAGAATATTATTTTACCTACTAGAGCGATGAATTGCGATTCTAAAAAGGATTATTTTGGTTGAATTCGGTATATAGAAATTTTTTAAAAATTGATTAACGATCAATCGGAGTCTTACAAAGCAAAATAGTCTTTATTAGTCCGTTTTACATATTAAACGCGAGATTTTCGTATCTTACGCGTTCTTTTTCTTCTTCTTTCAATCGCGCAAATAAATAAGCCTAAACAAGAGAAAACAATTACTCTCGCGACACCCATTCTTTCTATTTACAAGTCTTTTACATTATTATAACTATAATTAACATCCTTCTTAGATCGCTGAGTTTCTCCTGCGCGCGGCGTAACTCTCGCCATCTCCGAACGGTTAAGGTGTTAAAAAAAATTCAAAAATGTCCTTAAAAGGATTCGAATCGAATTATAATCAGTATAGCATTATGGCCGCTGCCGTTTTCTCTTCAAGCGCCGGTATCGGCTCGAGGCGATTATCCTTATCCCGTCCGGAGCCCCAACCCACTAAGGCTATGCTTATCAGGTGCACTACTCCTGCGCTTACGACCAGCCTGCGAAAAAAAAAAAATCAAATATAAGCAAAGTATTCGAATAGCAAGTTATAGTTGTTGAAGAAATAAGTAACAATCAATATTTCATATTGAAAAAAAAAAAAAAATGTCTAAAGCTTTGAAAGGTACTGATTACTTATTGTGCTTCAATTACGATAAATAAAAAATGACTCCAAAATCGCCGATTCGAAATCTTTTTAAAGTTTAAAATTTGTTACTTAAAAAAAAAGGATAATTATGCAAGTAGCATTGCTTCAAAGAAAAAAGTAAAAATCGTTGTTTTCATGAAAAATCAATGAATCCTTATGAAAAGTGAAGTTTTCATTTTTTTTTTTGCCGAAAAATTTGCCGAAAAAAAAAATTGATAAAATTTGAGGTAAAATTGAGATTAAATCTTAATAAAGTTAAAATGATAAAAAAAAATGTTGACGTAGAATGTGAAAAAAAAAAATTGAATTCGCACATTGTTTCATCTTCATTTCAATTTCATCAGTACTGCCGAACGCTGGGAATACCTTAAATATTTTTATTAATTTTTTATATATCATTCTTACCAAAAGGAGTAACCGAGTTCAGCGCTCGCTTCGCTTGTCCACATATTATCTATATCTTCCTTGGGCAACACGTTTGCGTACAATTTAGTGTAATACTGAGCGAGCCACGTTCCCGTGCTCGCGACGCACAGTAAAACTGTAAAACAAATAATTGTTCACCGATTAGCAAAGAATCGAAAGATTATTTTCTCCGTGAAAAAAAAAAAAAAAAAAAAATGTTTATATTAAATTTTGATACTTACGAGTGATAATATTCATAATATAGATACCAGGAATCGAAAGTATTTTTGATCGCGGCGAGGTCGCCGTGTTTAAAACTGCAAGAAGAGCCGCGAGAGCCGCGGCAACAAGAGCTCCGGATGTAGTGGCTAAAGTACCGATCCACAGGCCATAAGACATAACTACTGGATCCTGACGTATCATTTGCGGGACTGAAAACACAGAAAAGGTCAGTTATTTATAAAAGAGATTAATAAATTTATATTCCTTTTTTTCGGCGCGAAGAATGACGTACATTCGTTTTTGCAACTCGTCCGTGAAAAGCGGCGCATTTCATAGCAATTTTGCAGGACGAAAGTAGCTCTCTGCGCAGTAGTATCGTAAATAAGGTCTGCGCATGCGCATTGCCTTACTTTTCGTCCCGCAAAACTGCTATAAAAGGCGACGGTTTCTCGGCACTCGTTAGAAAAAGTACAGTGCGCAATTCGGGTGAAATTGGCGATTGCTACTCGTGCGATTGCAGCCCTTATTGCGCAATGTAGGTACTATTTTGTTCGACTTTTCGCTTACCATCAAGAAAAATCCACTTTACCGATATCTCTGTAATTTTTTTTTTTTTTTTTTTTTTTTTTTCGATTTTACGATATCTCATTTTAATTATTATTCGTTTGATTTAAGGAGAATCATAAAAGAAGCTATTAAATTAATTTACCACTTATATCTTTATTTACGAATAAATTAAAAAAAAATTTATTTCATAATGTATCATTCTTCGTTAAATCACTAAAGGAAGTAAGGAATTGCGATTGCAGCGCAATTGTCAAGACTATACGGTTAATAAAGAATGCAATCACGTTTTAATCTAATATCGTAATGAGAATGCGATACTTATGGAAGTGAATACAAATGTAGTCACATAACGTGAGTTAAGAACAGCTAAGAGCAATTATTCGACTTGCGTCAGGCACACGACGTAACAGGACACGTACGGATTATACACTTCAACGTACGTGACTTGTTCCCATAGATACGTGTCGGTAAAGAACTCTTCCGCTACCTTTCTCAATTGAACTTACTATTTGAACAAAATTGGCGATTTCATATGTTTTATAATTCTCTACTTAGAGTTTTATATATATATATATATATCGACTTAAATAGTACATTGTGCAACAAGAGCCGAAGGTTGCAATCGCCAATTCATCCCGAGTTGCGCACTATACTTTATTTCACTCGGTGTGAAAAAGGTAGTTATCCGCACGCTTCCCGCGCGTATATCTTTATTGCCGTTTTTCTTGAAAAAAAAAAAAAAAAACGGCAATGTGATTTGTAGCATTTGGGTTTTGCGATCATCACCGTCATACATAATCATTCTTTGCAAATAATTAATACTTCGTCTTGATTTCCGAGATTCAAATGGATAGCAAAAGTTTTATCTGCAACTTCATTTATCGGAATATTTTCGAATTGTATGATTTATTATTATTAAAAATTCATGCGCAACGATCATTAGCAACGATGCAATGTTCTGCAAAAAAAAAATTGCAATGGCAAAAGATCGAAGAAGGAAGCCGAAGAGTCAGTTGCCGTTGGGAGGCGGAAATAGTCGATTAATCGGACTACTTTCGCGCGCCGCATCCGGCCGGTGCATCGATCCCGATCTCTCCCTCTCCCGTTGCAAACGAAGGAAGCTATTCTACAAAAGTTGGATGAGTCTGTTGGACTGTTCCGTAGAACTGAGGAACGTTCGCAGTTCGTATAGTTCGAAAAAGGAAAATAATATTAGAAGAGGAAACGACGGAGATGACCTCTTCTTCTTATATAGCCGTATCCTCGAGGCGCATATACACTATGCAACAATGCCGGCTGCGAGAGCTCCCGGCTCTCCGGTGTGGTCACTCGAGCGAAAACTTTTCACCGAGCTGTGTGTATTGTCTTGCCTTCGCCCCCAGCGAAACACCTTGACGCCGAAGCTAACGAACTAAACGCGAATGGTAAGCTGCGAGGATAAGAAAAAAGAAGCAACTCGACTAGCGTAATTCGCGCCTACGAGAAGCGCGCCCAGCGTCATGCGTAAGGTAACTCGTGAATCAACGATACGAAACGAGGAGAAAATGATGAAAAATTCGGAATATTTTCTCTCGGAGATTCGATAATAACATTTTTTTAAATGTCAATTAAAAATTTTTTTTATATAGAAAAAATGTATGAAAAAACACAAAATTCAAAGTAAATCGAAAAATTTGAAAAAATTCATACGTATTCAGAAAAATGAACGAATAATTTTCGTAAAAAAAAAAAATTGGGTTCCCGGAAAATGTGTTGATAAATTAATTTTTTCATCAATTTATTAATAACATTTTGGAATTATTATTATGCAAAATTAATCTTTTCGATACATTTTATATGCATATTTATATGTCGGTGGAAAAAATTTTTGCTGAAAATGAGATTGAAAATCATAAATGAAATATTTCTGCTACGAGAAACTGACCGATATTCAGCTAGCAGACGATTTCGCAACACCTTTATATGCCAAATTGGTTGCCCCGACACATGTCCTGAATGTTTGCGCGCGCATTCGCTCGACTTTCGTAAACGATGACACGAGCAAAATAAATAGGTATACAATGTTAACTCGAAGAATCGTGAACGTCGGTACGCTTATTGCCGTCACTGTGAAGTATAATCTTCAACGTGGGTGAACGGTTCTGCGAGAGAGTCGAAGCTGTACAATCGAATGAGGGTACGAAGAGTAGCCACTCCGACGCTCGTAGAAACTCCAAGTCGATTTTTTCGATATCTCATTGGCGCGATTGTCAACGAAATAGAAAATTGTAGGCGTCATTTCGACTGAGTCGGAGTGCTATTTTTGTTCGTATTCACTCGAGAGAAACGCCGTTTCAAAGTTGGGTATACAATCGTCGACGTCGAAGCGTTCGTTGCGAAATTCGAAAGTTATATACGAGGAGATAAACAAAATAGCGAGGATAGCCGTGGAGCTTTGATCGCAAAAACGTTTTCGTTTTCTCTACCATTTAACGCAATTTTAATAAGATTCAAATAGCCGGAAAATAGTTGTTGAAAAAAGTGTCCTCAGCGTTTAAGATCGTCAGGGATAATAATCTATTATAATAAGTGAAGAAAAAAATGACGAAGGATTCTTTCTAAATCTTATCGTTACCCTATAATTCATTTAAAAAAAATACATTTGTACAAAATTTTAGTCCGATATCTCAAAAAATGTAGTTATTGGAGCGCCACTACCGATTTTTTTTTAAATTAAAAAATGGCGTAAAAACTGAACGACTGCATCGATGTTCATAAAATTTGGACCAAAGAAGGAGACTTTACCCCCCAACATGTGGTATAAATTTCAGCTTGATATCTCAACCCGTTCTCAAGTTATGAGGTCAAACGATGCGCAGATACATACGGACTGATATTTTTTGTAAATGTGATTTATCGATGTTTTAGAACATTCTGATACACGTTTACATGAAAATCTCGAAAAAAAAAATGTTTTACCAAAACAAAGCTTCTTGAGGAAGCAAAAAATTTTTTTTAAAAAAGATAAATAAGAAAGCTTTCGGCATACCGGAAATATGATAAGTCCGCCATCCGTAAGCGACATTGAGTTCCTTCTTTCCTTGAAGCAAACCAAAGTGTACTCTGCCGGCGCTGTCCTGAGGATTAGGCGTTCTCCAGGGTCTCGCTTCGATCCAATGTTGAGTAACGAGCGCCGCGCAAACGAGTCCACCGCCCAGAAGGGAAAGAAAGAACGTTGCAAATATGGTTCCTCTTCGAAACATCGACGTCATTCTCGGATCTCTCGGATGCTGAGGATGCTGATTGAGATGATGATTGGGCTTTGGTCCGTTTTTCGGAAAATTTGTCGCGACAACTGCAATCGTTTTTAAAAAAATCATCGATCGATAACTTATGGTTATTATTATTGTTTTTATCGTCAGTTATATCTCATAAGATGATATATTTCAACTGCACATAAAAAAAAAAATTAAATTTTTTTTCTATATTCAAATTTAAAAAGTTTTTGAATTATACATTTTTTTTTTTTTAAAAGCAAATATAAGATTTTGAAATCTTATATTGCGAAGATACTAAAGGTTACAACATCGATCATCGTTAACGAGGAAAGTATACATAAAGAAAATAAAAAGAAGATATATGCGTGTAAAGAACGCGCTTGTGCGCTCGAGCAAGTCACGCGTCAGGAGACTTCAATGTCGACACATATAAATAGCACTTATCTGCGGTCAGTACCTACTGCCTCAACACGGAGCAGAAGGACATCGGCGAGTTGATAATGCTAACGTGAAACTCATACGAAATGAGGGTATGAAACTATCAATTCGTTGAAAATTGCATATTTGACATTGTTGATTCAAGTATTTGTATTTATATTCTCTTATTACTGTATTTTCTTCTCATATTGCGATATACGACTAATCAATCGGCTGAATTTTTCGAATTGTTTGCTATCATAAATAAAGTTTTCTTCGATTTATATATTGACCAATGTCAAAACTCAATGTCAAAAAACAAAAAAAAAAAAAAATTTTTTTATATGGAAGAAATGTGTAGAAAAAGAAAAAAATTCAAACGCAAGATAAAAATCTGAAAAAATTCATACGTGTTCAGAAAAATAAAAGAATCATTATCATAAAAAAAAAAAAGAAGTTGATTTACCGTTAATTTGTTTAACAAGTTTTTTTTTTTTCATGAATTTGTTAATAACTTTTTGGAATTATTATTACGCAAAATTAATCATTTCAGTACCTTAAATATGCCTGAATTTTTTCAGATTTTTATACCATCGAGAAGTAGTTGAAATTTTTTCTCATTTTTCTCGAACTTATGCGAAACGAACTCTCAGCCACCGAACCTCCTTAAAAGACGTTCTAAGTAAGTTTGGAGATTTTAATATAGTAAAATTTATCGAAGTAGTAGTAAAAAATATTTATTACCTTGTCCCTCGGCTTCGTCGAAGCTGACTTGACTAAGACTCTTCGAGAATTCTCCCTGTTTGACTTTTTCCGAAAATTCCGCAGTGCTTAATTTTTTCGAGAATTTTACACGATAATTAGTCCTCTGTTTTCCGGGTTTCTGCAGTGACGACGGTTTCTTCGGTCTCTTGGCAAAGGTGTAGGGTATCGTGTACGGTTGTGCAACGTAGAAATATATCGGTCTGTAATCTTCGTGCAATTGATTCTGATTATGATGAAGTTGACTTGGATGAAGCTGAAGTGGATTTTGTTGGTGACGATAATTTTGTATGCAACTGACCGCGCTGCTCGACGGAATTCCCGGTGGACATACACCGTTGTATATACTACCCGGACCACCGTTGCTACAAGCGTAAGAATTTTGATAATAATTTTGATTGTTACCGTTGCCGTACGGTAGTCCGTAATGGTTTGCCGTTTTTCGCGAATTCCCTTCCACGATTTACCGGTTTATCGAGGCCACGACGGGCCTTTTTTTGTTTTTAGCGTGCAATTACTCTTCCTACTCGTTGTTCTTATCTTCGCGAAGATTAATAATTTTTTTTAATCCTTTTTAAACCTTTTGATACCTATTACGATTTTTTCGAAAGACGAAATGTTATACACTTCAGAATGTAAGACACTCGAACACTACTCTGGCGAAGAACACCAGTCTTTTAATTTTTTCACTATTTGCACTTAAGTTTTTTAAATTTTTTCTACCAACACTCCCGGTACTTTTTTCGGCTGTTTCTTCAGCGTTCCATCTTCGATCTCTTCTTCAATTTTCCATCTCTTCGGTGTACGCGATCTACAACAGTTTAATTAATGCATTTTTCATCAAATGGCGAAGCTAACGGATCGTTGAACAAAATTGCCGCACGTGAGGTTTATGGACATCGATAATTATTATTTATTAGCTTAATAAACATTTATAATTGTACAGCGACTTTGAAAAAAAAAAAAAAAAAAAAAAAAAACCTTTCACCGGCATTCTATTATTTTTCACCCTGAGTCCGCAACGTATAGTCTTCGCGTTAAATTGAACATGTAGTTAAATTGGCAACTTTCCCGTGTGCTGGAAGAAGACGTCGCGGATTTTCTGATCGCGTGACGATTTCTTATCCTGCTTCGTATTTTTTTTTTCTCTTCTTTCCTTTTGCGCGACGGTGATTCAAGGTGAAAAGCGCATCTGCGCGTGTAAACAGAGTCGCCACTTCGAAAATAGTATTTTATTCTCGAGGCTCCCGGGACTCGTAACCGGCTGGCGTAAAATTGGATAGGCGCTTTTTTTTCATGCTCCGGTCGCATTGCGCGTTACGCCGGCGAAAAGCGTTCGAGGACTCGTCGCCGACAGTTGAAATACTAGTTTAGCGAATAAAATTCGTCGTTCCGGTAGTTTGAACGTTCGTTGAGATTCATTCATAAGTTTCCGTGAAGGAAATGGGGACGAAGACGCGCGTGACTGAGTAATCGATGAAATGAAGTATACCTTGTCAATATCATTATAATAATTTTGGGTTAAGGTAATCTACAGTTTTTAATCAATTCAATATATCGTGATTTTCCGTTGGTATCAATATTCATGACGTATTAATACGGCGAGGCGCGCTGATGAATAATTATTAATATCTGGTGAATAGCCAAAAACTATTTTTTTTCTATCTTATGCGATAACGCAGTCCTAAGACACTAAAGTTTTTATTTTGAAAAATTGAAGATATTTTGCAGTTCCCAAGTAATGTCGGAGTCATCTATAAACTTTATTTTGTTGCGTTGCGCACCGCACGGGACGCGCGCACGTAGGCGCTCTCGTTGGACATTTTTTCGACTCTTGTCGATGAGATAACATTCGAAATTTTGCACCAAAATGTTCCCTGCACTCTCCTGATTCCGTAGATCCCATAAAAAAATAAGCTAACCGAACATTTCAACAAGAATTCTTCGATTATGCGAGCGTCGTTATCGCGTTGCGACAGCGTGTTCTCTGCCGGCCGCACACACCGCGCACCGCGTACGCGGCGCTCGCCTATCCCCTCCTAATCTCGTGAAAGGATTACCTTAAAACATATTTTGCGAGTTCTAAACAATGTCTAACTCATTCATAACGTGTTTTCTACATTCTGAATAATGTTTAATTCGCTTAGAATGTATTTTTACTTTCTAAGACGCAAAACGTATTTCACTGACGTCGTATTCACTGAGAACGTATTTTCAATTGGCAAATAACGTCTGAAAAGATATCTCGCAGTTTCTAAGTAATGCTAAACTTAGTTATGATGTATTTTCGGTTACCAACTAATGTCTTACGCACTTGGAACGTATTCTTATTTTCTAAGTGATATCTAATACACTTATCGCGTATTTATAGTTCGTAAATGAGGTTAGAATAGGTCGCAACATATTTCGCAGCAACTAGAAAAGCTGAAACTCTGTCATCTTTCGTGGGCATAAGACTTATTGGGACCATCAAATTTCCTTCAATTTCTCACGTATTACGCGAGAGGCTTGCGTGAGCCCCGCGGGTACTCTCGAATGACAGCGAGTTTCACACGCGTCCCGAAGACAACTGCGAACACAGATACACGCGTGCGAAGCCTCGAGAGTAAAGGAATGACACGGGCTAACGGCATTCTCTGGACCTCGTCGTCCCGCTTCTCCTACTCTCTTGCATTCCGGTATATTCCTTTTTTTAATCTTCCCTTCCCTCCGTCATCTCGTTCGCCTCGCGGTGCAGCACACGCAACTATACCAACTTGAATCGCCTCCGTGTTGATCTCACATTTCCGAGAGACTTCACGGCATTCCATGAAACCGCTTCGACACTTTATTCGCGCTAATATTTATAGTAATGCTAAGGCTAATGCTAATCTGTCTATTAATAAAAGTAGTCGACGTAATCGACCGATTTGTACGTTAATAGTGTCCCTATAAGACGACTAAGGTGACGAATAAAATTTCAAAGGCGTTTAGGAGATACGATCGCAGAATTGTTCAACAATTTTTTTATCGTAACGTTCGTTCCCAAGACTTTCGATCGCGATCGATCCCATTTCACTTCGGATTCGTTAAGAAACTTGGGAAGAAGGAAAGGAGGAGAACGGATTCGACGCGAATAGAAAAAGGATAGTGAATCCGTTCGATAGCCTTGGCCGTCGAGCGTGGAGGCAGAGCCGGTATTATATCTTTGTGAGCGTTGAACGTACTTCTCTCGGTTAACTTGGGAGAACTATTATACGTTCAGCGTTGAGCGAAATGCCTCAAGCTACCTCCGGATACCGGCCAAGATATATCCGCAAGATTCTCGTTACGGCGATTCAACCGGCGTGCCTCGCTATACATATAGTCCTCGAGAGCGCGTTCGCGCGCTCAGCGTTCCGTCGAGAGAGCCAGTCAAGAAGGCTTTCGACATCGTTTGTAATGTCCGAACTGTGCCACAACTCGTGGCGCGACGACCCCAAGACGAAGCACCGACCAAAAGTTTCATGAACTCTCCCAACACTCTCTTTTTACTGATTGTCATCAATTCGTGTCGTCGGGAAAGTCCGACAAGGGTCACGATAACTCGGACATTACTAAAGTCGGGTATCAATAACGAACTACAAATACGTTCTAAATTACTTGGGTATTCTTTAGAAACTCCTAAATACGTTTCAAGGAACTCAGAAATTGTTTAAAGTAGTTATATCGCTTCGCGTTCATTTCGCATAAGTTCGAGAAAAATGATAGAAAATTGCAACCTTATTAATTGCATACCTTAATAAATATATGAAATATACTTCAAGTCAGATATTACGAAATAGAAAAAACTTTCGAAATCAGTCCGCCATTACTTAGAAAATATATAATAAAAAAAAAAAATTAGTCAGATATTACTTCGGATATACAAAATATATTTTATGTAAATCAGATATTACTCGGGAAATACAAAATATGATCCCAAGCAACTCACACGCGAACGTAGTAAGTATAAAATACTTTCTAAATAAGTTACATATTATTTGGGAACTACAAAGCGCGTTCTTAGTAAATGAGTCATTAATTAGGAACTGGAAATCGATTTTTAACAGCTGAATAATTGATGATGAATCCTCGAACAGCTAAAACGCTATCCGATAATTAATAAATTTAGAAAGGCGATGTTAAATAATGGATCAGAGTTAAAGAATGGGATTAGTCTCACGGATGAACGATTATATATCCGTTCTTTCGGATATTTCGTCACGTATTATGATTCCAGAATTCAATACCCAGACATTCGATAAAAGTGAAACCGGAGGAACTCTCTGTTGCCTTCTCTATGGCCTTCTCTGCCTCAGCGGGAATAGCAGTTCTACGAGTTTCATAACTTCTGGCAGTGGATAATATGCTAATGTCGAGTTTGTTGAGATGTAATCGGAGAATCATCCGGGCGAACGTGATATCCGTGGTTCCCGGCAGCGGGCGTCTCCCGCAAAGCTTACTATCGCGTGCTGTGCATATCATGGAAAGAACTTCCCGGTTCCCCTTCGGCCACTCTATCGGATTCGAACTCCTTGCGTCTAATACTACCGGTTCGCGTTTGAATTTTCCTAAAGAATGCAACGATAATATTGCGTCGATATTTGGTTCCCCGCGGATTCACGCGATCCTTTTGTAATTTTTAATTTACCCGACTTATTGATAACACAAAATTCTTTAAACTTCGTGGAATATCCGTTTTCCCGTATTAGTAACACAATCTACTATATTAAGATCTGCACTCTCGATAAATAAAATAGGGAAAACCCGTTACGATTGCAATTTTATTATTCACGGCGGAATAGTGCTATTTTAGTAGTAATAGTAGTGTATAGTAGTAAACTTTCCGATTTAGTAGTGAATTCCACTACTAAAGCCGAAATTTTACTGTATATAGTGATATAGTAGTGAATTTATTGAACTGTGCACATCGATATTGTGCACTATTTCGATATTGTGCGCTCAGTGCGAAATTTATTTAATATGGTTGTGTACTACGGTATTGCGCACAATAATACGTTTGCATTAAAAAAACACGTTTTGTACACAATATGGAAAAAAAAAAAATCGAAAAAATCGAATCGATCGAAATCGAATCGATTTTTTTGAAAAAAATCGTGCCGAATAATGTTGCGCGCAACTTTCTTGCGCACCATCAAAAAATGTCCAAAATGGATGTGCAAAAAAAAATGTCACCGTAAAACACGCCCTCATAGAATAATAGACGATTCGGCCGACCGGACGTTTAGGTCACAGGACAACAAGATTTAGTGAGTAAATTCAACGTCTCGGGACGCCGGAGAGACCGGTAGCGTTTAACATCTTGCACTCTGGCTGCGACCCAGTTTCGCACAGTGCGGATCGTCAATGCGCATCTCTCAGGGTATTCTTGCAACGGGTCTCTTCCACCCGAAGAAGAATATATAATAAACAATCGCCGTCCCGTCCCCGTGAACGTTTACATTTTTATTATATCGCTGGAACCGCGCCTAACGTTATAGGAATACCCAGTTACGCAATAAGGAAAACTGTGAATGTGGACCACGAAGGATATAAATGAATAAATGATCATAATCACGGCTCCAATTTTATCTTCTCGAAGCTTCCTAGCGCCGCGATATAAATTCCAAGCGGCAATGCGTAACGGAGTGGAGTAATAAAAAAAACCACTGCGATTCACGGAGGGAAAGAAGCGCGTGTAAGACGAAAAGAAAGGATAATGAACCTTCGAATAATGAAAAGGGGCATGGAACTGAGTCTCACGTTAATCCGACGCTAATTTTAGACTTTACTTCACGTTATAACGTGAGATTCTTTAGTCGGTTGTAAGAAAAAAATCTTACAATTTTTTTACGATTTCACTTTAAAGATTCAACGGTTATGCAAATTATGTTTGAAAATGTTTATGGCATTGAATAAGATATCTCACGTGATGAAAATTGCGAATAATAATAAAAAAAAAAGGTTTCGAGAGCTCGAATGCAAGAAAACAACTAAATATCTCCAAAAGTAGTTGAAATTCAAAATTTTAATTATTTATTTATCAATTATTGATATTAAAAATATTTAAACAATTCGTTATAATTACAGCGCTTAAAATTTTTTTTTTTTCGTATTAAATTGCTGAAAAAGTCGATCGGAAAAATTCGGAAAAGTTATAAAATTGTTTCTCACTAATTTTGGAAAAAAATTTATAAAAATATAGGATTTTGTTATCTTATCGATAAAATTTGTTGACAAAAAACAGTTGTTACCGCTTCGGCATCGTTTCCGTTTCGTCCGCCTTTCACGCAACTCGACAAATCCTTCCTCAACATTTTTTCCCGAAATTTTAATCCTTTCTTCTGGTATTAATTTTCATCTCTCGCGGAAAATTCACAGAGTTTAATCCATAGGCACTGCAGGGCACTTCTTTGGCACAATTTTTTCTTAAATGAATTTTTTTTTATACAAATATATATTTTTTTTAATACTCCGAGAGGACGATACACTGTAGGCGCGTTACAAAGGCTTCGCGGTGACTGCCAGTGAGATCGCGTTGAACTAAAACCAACGCTGTGAGTAACAGGGAAGAACGTTGAAATGAGGACTATGTCTGTCTCTCTCTCCCCAGACGTTCATTGGCGAGTCGGGGACTTCTGGGCCCTCGTTTCTGTACTTGGGGCGCATTCATGCCAGGTGAACCAGGTGGCAGCACGCCAAAGGTACGCGAAAGCAATTTAAGCGAATTCAAAAAAACGTATAAACTTCTCATTAACTTCGAAATATGAAAATCGCTTTTTTTTTAAATATTAAAAAAAGATACCTATAATTTTTTGAATCCTTTAATCGAAATAAATTTTTTTTCTTAAACTCGGAAGGAAGAAAATACTTGATATAAAAATTCAGAATAAAGACTTTTTTTGAAAAATTTAATTTTTTATTTAGTAGTGCTTCATGAAATTTTTTTTAATTTTCTTTTATTGACCATTTGTCGGTAAAATAATTAAATGGAATTAAAAATCTCCAGGAACCGCATATAGCAGTACCCGAATCATTAAATACAGTACTAGTATTCGAAGCGATGCGAATGAAACTTGTTATTTTTTTTTTTTCATCATTTGCGTTTTTACATTATATTATTTATATTTTTTTTTTTTTCAATTGTATTTTTTTTTTTGGAGCAAAAATTGTTATTTGCGATTGAGCACTCGTAATTGGTTCGGTAGGGTGCACTTTTTTGATTGTTTCTTTTTTTCTACCGGAGGACGAGGGAACCTTTTTTCAAAGTCTACCGGAGCGTAACACCTGCCAGGAACGAAGGGCAGGTGTCTAACGATCGGTTTCGGCTTACCCGACCATGGCGTACTTTGTTCTCCACCCAATTTACAAACTAACTTAATTATTTGTCATTATCTTTCATTATTTTTTCCTCCCCGATTTTGTACAAATTATTGTGAAGAATTTTTCGAATTTACCAGTAATAGAAACCGAAACAAGTTGCAACACTTTTCCGTCATAAATTTAAAAGAAACTTTGAAAAGACCATGAAAATGAATAAAAATAGCCGTCAATCTGCACCGGCTATTTAAAATAATAAAAAACGATGTTTCAGTGAAATTCAATAATTTATTAAATGTTCATTATTCTTGTATTTATTTATTTTTATTTAATAGTACTTAAATATTTAGGTTTCTTCTCGCAACTTTTTCTCTTATCACGATGGCAAGTATTCCGAATCCTTGGAAGAAGAAAGATACAAGCAAAATCCTGCAAAAAAAAATTCTTTTTTTTTATATTACACTTTAATAAGAATTAAATTAATTTTTTTTCGTAGTATTGTCCGCGCGCGTGATATGAATGGAATGATATGACCGACTGATGGACATGGATCGGGCGCGCGGACGAAGGGTATTTCACCTTTCCGTATAATTTTGTTCAGACATTTGTATATTCGAAAATGGTGGCGAAAACAGTCACTTCTTCCTAAAACAATAATAATAATCGTCGATTCAACGATTAAATTGACTTACCAATACGAATATCCAAGTTCAGCGTTGGTTCTGGAATACTCGTTGTAGGTATCCAATATTCCGATATTCCGTTGTATATACAAATCATAAGAGATACCGTAAAATAACAGAACAAAAAAATTCGCGCACATTGATATTTCGTTCATTATACAAATTCCTTGTACATTGAAAAATTTATTTGCGGGACTGCTGATGCAATTTATTATAGACAAAGCGAGACTGACGAATATCGCAATCATCGTGATACTGAGAAAAACTATTATCGACACCCACAGTTTACCGTCCGTAAATACCCGATTGTACGTATTGTATCGGGGATCTGTAAAAATAAAATAAAAAAAAGTAAAAAAGTAAAAAAGTATTAAAAAAAAATTTAAAAAAAAATTAAAAAACAAATTACAATTTGTATCTATTTAGAATTTGATTATAAAGAAATATAGAAATATATCATAGGATAACGTACTCTCGGTTGTCGTTGGTTCGTCTGGTGTGATTGTTGTAATTTCGTCAAAATCGGAACCGTACTTATCAGGGCAATCGAAAGCCGGTCTCTCTTCGAGAACGAGGCGTCGAACCTCTTCTATTCGCGAATATTTGCCATCGGCGCAACTCCAAGCACACGAGTTAAGGACCCAATAACATGTATCTGTATTAAGAAAATAGTAAATTGTGATACTAATACGGGAAAGTGGATTCTCCACGAAGTTCAGTAAGCGGCGCACGTGCCGAATTGGGCGGTACAGTGAGACGAGGCGAAGCCGAAAAACGACTTTAAATGACTTAAAAAAAAAAAGATAATAAACGATTTGTCACTGTTATCCGTCGGAATTGCCGATTTTAGTAGCCGACGACCCTTTGCGTCGTTGCAGATATAAAAATATAATGAATTTTAAGATAATCGGAAAAAAAAATCGTATGCCACTCCGGAGGAATCGTAATTTTCATCTCGTGTAATTGTTGCCTTCACTTCGCTTCGGCAGCAAACTTCACACGACGAAATCACGCATTTCCGTCAGATACATGCAATATATAAAAAAAAAAAGACGTTCCATTTTCATTGGATTAAAAAAAAAGGTTTTACTAACAGTAAATATCATATTTGTGTGGTATGTCGACGGGTCGTCTGATAAGCGTTCCTTCGAAGAGTCCATAATTGATGAATGACGGTTGCCAAGGTTCGACGTCCAATACCGGAGAGGCATACGCGGTAACCCAATATTGTGTACCAAACGAAGTGCAAACAACTGCAAGTGACACAGTAGACAGTATCGCCGTCAATATAAGATACGCTAAATGTCTTCTTCGTTTCAAAGTGATCATTTTAACGATCAAATAGCACAAAACGTATTATTAGTCGACTGCGGTGGCAGCTAAACTAATATAAGAAGAAGAAGAATGAGAAGAAGAAGAAGAAGTGGCGAACTTAAAACAGACTGTCAAGAGACCGACGCACAATGCGTTTTTCTTGTCGGCTTTATCTCGTCATCGCTGTGGTACTCATTAATAGGGAGTCCCCGTATAGGACATCGTATATCTGTGTATATATTTGTATCACAACGGTAAATGCGGCGGTGATAAGAATTCCGATAATCCGCTGGATGTGCGTCAAGCCTTATAAACTACAGTAGAAGCTCCGTATTCTTAACTCCTCTTAACTTAACCGCTCCCTAAATATCGCTTTGTCTTTCTCTCTCTCTCTCTCTCTCTTATTTTAACTCGTTACCATGGCAACGATTTCCCTTAACTGTATTTCCCCTGAGTCCGTTTTCCCCACTGCAAACGATATCTACGGACGCGTATACCCCTCATTACCCCTATACTTGCAGCAACTGACCGGGAGTAGGGACGATAGGGGAAATACAGAAAAGGGAACGGGTCCGGTCCCGTCGAGTTAAGAATACGGAGCTTCTACTGTATATCCGTACCGACTAACTTCTTCTCTCCTCCACAGGTCTGGGCACTCCGGGCTATTGGCATATAGATTCGCGTGCCGACAGTGAGGCTGTTAAGTTCCCAGTTTATCCGCAAATGGCCATGGCGCGAGTATCGAAAAGGCCGGTGTGCGACAGAGGAAGATGATGATTAATCGTAAATTTTCTTTCTGTAAGAAATATTTATGAAATATTGGCGTTGTATCCGGAACCGCTAACAAGCGAACCTGTAAAAATCAGTGCTGGAGATGCAATATAAGGAAAATAATGCATTGAAAAATATTTTCGTACTATTTAGTGAAAAACTTTTTATTTGAAAATAAATTATCTTTTTTTACTAATGCTTAAAGAATTTCGGTTCTTTTCTTTTTTTCTTACTTTTGAAAGATAAACAATCGTTGGCATGTTCTGCGCAGGGGAATGTAAATTTCTAGGAACCCAACATGTCATTAATGGTTTCGTTGTATGCATTGGGCGATTCGCAATGCTTAATAAAGAACGATTCTAATGCCATTAACATATTAAAGGATATTTTGTTTGGATGAATGAGTCTTCCGCGAGTTTTCAAATTGACTAGTTCCGCGCTTGCTTGGTGTGAATAGGATTCCGGTGAAGAATTGCTAAGAATGGGAATAATCCAACGATATTATACCGGGATAATTGGAGATTCACAACGATCTACCTCCAGGGAATCCTGATTAATTCTGCCCGTCAACAAGTATTTAAATTCGAATTTATCACAAAGATAATGGCACATTTCGATCGTTCCATGCAGCGTTACGCGGAGACCGTGAGCAGTGCTTTTTGTGAGGAATTGACACTCTTCGATGAGTTTTTTCTCGTAGTTGCATTCCCACTCGTCCAGCCATCGAAGTGAAGCCCGCAAAACCTGGAGAAAACATTAGCTATCAATGATATACTATTGCTAACAAAAAAAAACGGATACTAATGCTATTGCATGCCTGTATATCTTCTCCATCTGGCGTAACCCCTTCGTCCGGCGTTTTTCGATTCAGAGAATCGAACATATCGTTTATCATCTGACAAAATTCAATTGTAGACTCACAGCCTTCGAGACCGGACCCTCCGCGTTTAAGATGAAACTGTAAACCCTTCGCTACCGAGTTACTGAAGATCTATGGAAGATGATGAGATATGAATCATTAAAAGCAAATTTCATGTCTTTGATAAACAGTTAAAGTATGAAATCGTGTAGAATTTAGAAAGCGAGAAATCGCTTTATGTTTACCTGCGTTGCCAAAAGAATTCTCATTTTCGCGGACGTATTTAAGACCAAATGATCCTCCGTTATTTTGCTGCACACTCTCGAAGAAGCTGGCAGTTGCTGATCAAGTTTGTACAACGTAGAAAAATATTCCCATTGAATCGGTGACTTCTCAGGATCAATCTGAAAGTGAAATGCAATACTATCATCGTCGACAAAGAAAATGTTAAGTATTTTTGAACATTATGCATATGGTACATTTTTATGACTGTAAAAAGCTATCAATCAACTTCGTAACAATATTTGAAACTTTTAGGTTTATTACAGTTAAAATATGTATTTTACAGTTCAAATACGTATTCGAACTATAATAATCCTAAAAGTTACTGATATGTACGTACCAGTAAAGTTTTATTGTCGTATAGTCTGTTTCGAATACTTTTTATCAAATTCGGAGTATCGGAGAAAACGAATACTTTTCGCGTAACGTCGGAAGGATGAGTAAACCACGATTGGCACTTTCCTTTTGTTCCATTCATTCCAAGTTCTGACCACATCTTTCTATTAGTTGCTGCTCCATCGGAGACAATTCCATGAACCATGGCTCCGATGTTTTCTAATAGCATAATCGCTTTTACGACGATTTTCGTTAAGTCGACTCCGTTTACTGGGCCCTTCGATGCAAAAACTGCAACCGGCTGTGCATTCGTATCGGCGATAGCCTTATAATATAAGACTACGGAGTGATTTGCTTTTTGATTTACGTCCGTTGCCGCAATACCCATGTCTCCGACATCGGTTAGCCCTGTATCGGTTGAAGTAGACGAGCGCACAGAAATTGCTTCGCGAAGTAATATTTCTTCGGAAATCAGAATTCCATGCCTCTCCATAGGAGTCTTCGTCTCAAGATGTCCTTTGAATTCTTGAAAGAATTGTGGATCGAACCCGCAACGTACATCGATGACTGACAAATAACGACGAATTGTTCGTGGCGTTGGTAGAGGGAGTATCTCGTTTTTTAAAAGGAATCTATAGTGAGATGGCGAGCGAATGTGCATTAGCATACAAAGCATCGCCCAATTTTCCGTATACCGATTTCCTTGAGAACTTTTTCGACCCGCCGCAGCGATTATTTCTTTAATACACAACTTCTGCGGCTCTGATAATTTGTGAAGTTCGTTGCACTTATCGATTATAGATTGTGCATCGAAATTACGAATGCGATTTTGCACTTCGGATAACGTGTCTTTTAATTTCTTAACGTGATCTTTTGCTCTGCGAGCCGCCGCCGTTACCGAACGTAGCCTCTTGCGCATTGCTATGAGATCTGATTTTTCATCGATGTTTCTGTAACAGAGATCCATTCTTTTACGACGCGGCTGTTTCAACAGTCGCCGTGTCTTCTGATTTATCGTTTTTTTCAGTCTCTGGCAAGCAGTGCAAATCTTCTTGTTGCATACGATGGTGCAGTTTCTGTGACGCCATTTGCCAAAATCGTCTTGATACAATATTGTGTTTGAAACTGAACACAGATTCGTTAGGATCGCAACTCCACTACAGATACCCGAAGACGAAAGAAGCGATAGAAGCAAAGATACATCTTCGACTGTACGTATTTCCTCGAGGGAAGATGATATGATTCGAGACGAAATTCCCTTTCCATTCGCCGATATATGAACCGTTCCGTCTTGTGTCACCAAAACAGATCGTCGCGCCAAAGGTATCGTACAGTCGGACTCCGTTTTTATATCGAAAGTCGAGAAAGCGACCCATTTTTTAGCGGCGGCGGACGTAAATCGGTACCATCCCGATGGAATTGTCACAGCATCCGGGTTTTCATATATATCATCAAAAATATTGCAACCCACATATTTTTCAGCGACATTTTCCGCCGGGCATGTGGTGCTATCATGTACACCATTGACCTTTAGAGAAAAAAAAAGTGTAAATGAATGTTACGTCTCAGAGAATTTTACGTGAAAATATTCTATTAGCGAATCTATATGAAATAAATACTTACATCTGTAGTTATGTCCTGTGATCCACTGATGATCTCAGTTTTGCTGGAAATGTTCACAACGGTGACATCGTCATGCAAAGACTTATTACAAATTGTTTCATTCAGCGTGCAACTGCTGGCATTTTCTTCTCGCTGTGGTAACGGATGAGAAGTCTCTGTGGACTGCGGTACATCCAAACATTTGATTCCCTCTAGTGCAGAGCAGTTAGCAGCTGAACTCTCGTTTGGCACCTGTAATTGAATAAATTTCTTGTCAAACGATTCAAAATGCTAGCGTTGTGTTTACTTACTTCAGCTACGCTAAGCTTTTGTTGACTCGTCGGAAATATGGAGGGAACTACATTCTTAGCGAGGCGCGGCACTTTATAAGGAACCTGGAAATATACATATAAGAAATATATATCGGAAACTGTGCGCATTAAATACAAAAAAATGAAAACAATACAATACAATACATTGCAATACATGAAAATATATACTTACGTCAGCGATGACAACGCCATTCTTAGCTTTATGCACGAAACTGCGTATTATCTCGGAAGGCAGAAAATGTTTTTCACAAACATAATGATTCGTTTTTGAAAAAGCATTCTCTTTATTGCCGGATGGATTAAGGTTCGTCGGAGGAATTGCGGCTATCCATTTCGAACGTAATTCTTCGTCTCGCGGAAATTGGAACATCGACGCATGTTCCTTATTGCTTTTGTAGCCACTGTGACAACCCTTCACTATACACCTGTTCGGCATCTTTCATACATTTCCTTGTATAATATTCTTTTTTACTCGGATTTACTGATCGCAATATAATTAAATAAATAACAATTCGCGGAAAGAGGTTAACGACGCGGCAAAAATATCTCAGCGCTTAATAAATTTGCGCAATTGCGCATGCGTAACGAACAGGCCTACCCATCACTAGCGACCTCTTGCGGGACAACAAATATTGTCTCACTTGCGGCACGGCTGCCACGAAAAAGTGCGCAGACCTGTTTTTACGTTTTAAGAAACGTCTGACAATTAAGAATTGGAGGGGTGTATAACAGTGTCAGCGCACTCACTGCCCGTATCCATGTTTCGCGGAAAAAACTTTCATTGTTCCCGATGACTTCTCGAAATCTGTTGACTGATGACTAATGACGTAATGAACAATTAGCGTTAAATCCGCAAGTGAGGATATTTTATCAACGATAAAATTCATATTACATTATTCAGTGGAAATATCACGGAGAATAAATAAAAACCACAAAAAACCCAAAGTAACACCGAGATGGTAAAAAAAATTGCAATAAATGTTATTGCAAAATATGTTCACTTTGCTCTCTGTGGCGATGGAATTACTATATATTGAAAAGCGAAGTCGGCGAAGTTATTACGAAACCTTTTATATTGAATAGTCTATTGTTGTATATTGAATGGGTCTATTGTTTTGGAGTGGCATTCATTACAGCTTTCGTAACCGACAAATGCTTTTCACATTTATTATTATTGAAAATTAATGTTCTTAGGACTTTCGATACAGGCGATTTTTTTTTTCAAATTTTTATCCCGTTGGTAAGTATTCAAAATTTGCTGTGAATCTCACTTTTGGCTGACAATATAACGATACACCATCTTTAAATTTTGTTACTGATTTGATATGCAAGGAAGTCGTCTACCGACAAATTCTTTTGGTATTTAATATCATTAAATTATTATTATTATTATTGTTGTGTATATTGTTATTAATATATATTATCTAATATTTGTTTTTCACATCCTATTTTATAAATTTAAAGTGAAGAAAATTCTGTGATACAATTTAAATAAATTAAAAGATTCTTTGCCGCCTCTTGCCTCTGTTGGAAGTCGATAAATGATCATATGATCAACATCCTTCGCCGCGGTCGTAGATCCGAGAACTTATAATTATAACTTTTTGAAATGTATCTTAACATTGATATTTCATTTCTAAAAAAAATTGTTTTTTTTTAAATTAGAAAAGTACTCCAGTTTCCGGTATATCGGTAGACATGTCGATCTTCATTTCGGCACGATCACTGTTCACGATTTTTTCCCTCATCGCGATGACAAATATTCCCACTCCTTCGAAGGTCAAAGGTACATGCAACATCCTGCGAGAAAAAATAAAAATGTTCTTATTTTATCGTATGCAACGATCGATATCGATCAACATTGACACAGGAACGTCAGTAAAAATTCAATTGAAAATAAATATTTTTTCATTAAATTTCATATTGATAATTTTTTGTTAAAAATGTGATTTTTTTTGTCAACATTTGAAATAATAGTACATTACGACACAAGTGCGAAAAAACTGTTTCTGACGCGCGCGAAGCGTGCGTAAAACTGCCTTTTTCGCACTGAGTGAAGTAAATATTATTTTCAGCGAGAATAATTGTCAATAAAAAAAAATGGAAGCTCTTGTCTATGCGTAAATCGATTTCATGGATTCAATGGACAACGATTACGATGATTACAGTTTATCTCACCAGTAACAATATCCCAGCTGAGCCTCAGACGTGTAATCCCCGACGATAGTATCGAATATCGCTATGTCTTGTTTTATATACGTATCGTAACAAATTCCATAGAGCAATAGAACCATAAAATTTGCGACCAACGCAATTCCATTCGTTATGTAAATTCCTCGGACATTGAAGTACGTTTCGATGGGACTTATCACGCAATTTATAATGGACAAAACGACACTGGCAAAGAGGGCAACAGTCAGAATAGCCATAAAAATTATCGTCGTCAGCCACAGACCACCGTTCGTAAATATCATGTTTTCGTTCATTTCTGCAACAAATATAGAAAAAGAAAATCATTAATCGATTCTCCTTTAATTTTAATGTTTACAAAATTGTAATTTTAACTTATGCACCTTCGGATATTCGCGCCCTTCTCGTCGCAAAGTTTGCCTCAGTCCTTCTAGGGATGCACGCCCACCGCGTTTTGTTTCCATTGACAAGATATTGAACTTCTTCTTTTCGCGCGTCCGCGTCATCGATGCAACTCCAAGCACAAGAATTTTTGTTCCAAATGCATGTAACTGTAATGTTACGATTAAGAAAATTGTTATGAAGGAGCAGTTCTATCGATTTCAAGCAAAAGGATGCGTTTTTTTTTTAATTCGATGAACAATACAGTTGGACTTCGATTCCATGGAAAAATTGGGTTCGGATTCCGTAGAATTGATGCTCCTTAAGGTAGTTATGTTGCTTCGCGTTCTTTTCGCATAATTCGAGAAAAATGAGAGAACTCTTAGTCTTAGGACTCTTAGCTGTCCCTCAACTCGTGTGCAAAGTATCAGTTTTTTTTTTTTATAAAATTGAAAAATGAATGCATACTTTCGAATTTCATTACCGGTTTCGGCCGAATTAGAAACCAAACAACATTTTTAACTTTGTCAACGCGGCTTGTGTATCAAATTTCAGTTTGAACGCTTAACATTTCCATCAGCTATCGTATTAACGTCCTTTTATTAAGCGCAGTCCTGCGCGCGCACACATACATCGGCAATTTCTTCTAAATGAGACGTTTTCATGTTGTGGAACAGTTTGACAATTAAATATCGAAAAAAAAAAATGTTTTCACAAAAACAAAGTTTCAAAGTAACAAACAAAGCTATGAGGAGACGAAAGAAGGTAATAAAGTGTAACGAACAGTAAAGATCGTATTCGTATGGACTGTAGACAGGTCGTCGCAAAAGCGTTCCCTTGAATAGTCCATAATTAATGTTCGAGTGTAGAGGACCGCTAGCGATTTTAGGTTCGGCAATGGCGCGTATCCAGTCCTCAGCTCCGGCTGACGTGCTAACAATCGCGAGTGACACGGCTGACAATATCCCCGTCAGAATAATGTAAACCACGTGCTTTCTTCTCGTCAGCGCGACCATTTTAATGATCAAATAGCAAAAACAATCGATAATTACTCAACGACTCTCGATTGACTCATAATTGCGAAAAAAAAAAAGAATAACAGTGAAGAAAAAACGTTGCGCTTTTAAAACGGCAAGAACAGAACACCTCCTTCGTGTGATGAATATAGAGACGGACTATCGACAGGTGAGTCGCATCGATTTCTTCGTTTCCGATATCTCGACATCGGCGGTATCAGTATTCGGCCTCTCCATCGAATGGTTTTTTTTATCGCGATAGAAACTACAACGGTGATAAGAAGAAGCCGCGATAATCGATGCGTCACGCCCGTCTAAGCCATATCCACGTTTCTCAAAAAAAAAAAAAAAAAAAAAAAAAAAAAAAAAAAAAAAACCTTATCACATAATACAGAGAATTTTCTTGGCGCGATAGATTTACGCCAAATTTCAGTTAATCAGCATAATTCAACGAAAAAAAGTAAAGAAAACAACTGCTTTCATTTCACTGAAATTTGCAAGAAAAAAATGAGTCTTCATCCTTCAATATATTTGACAAATTTAAGTTTGATAACTGAAGTAACTATTTATAAATATATGCATGCATGTCAATCGACTGAACATAATTAAAGAGTGTGGAGCTAAAAGATACGGCAACTCGTCTCGTAAAGCAGAACAATTGGATAAAATTAATTAAATATACCGTTGCGCAGTAGCAATGCGCGTGCCATTATGAATTGCTTATAATAAGGGTTAACAGTACAGTAGGCAATCAGATAAGTTGAAGATTCGGGAACCCAGTCAATTAGGCACCATGAGATAAGTTGAATATCCTAATACCTGCTGGAGTACCTGTCCACTGTCCCTTTCGCCAGAAAAATGTCCCTTTCCGCCGCGTTCCCTCTCTGTCACACAAATTGCAGCAACGATTCGATTGGTCGGTATGAAAAGGGAAGGAGCGCGCCGTTGCCTCGCCGAGCAGGTAGAAGCACCCGGCGAAGGGTCGGAATTCATCTTACTTGATGGTATTTTCTTCAACTTACCTGATGGTTGGAATTATCTGAGTTGGAAATACATGATCGCCTACTGTACCTGAATAGGCAATTTATTTCCGCGCATAACGGTTTCCCACTAAAGGCGGATTGTTACGCGTACAGTAAAACCTGTAAAATATACCTGTTATCAAACGGCGAGTGATATAGAGAGAGAGGGTCGGCTGAGAACCAATGAAGGATTAATAAACCGGAGACCGTCAGTTCCGGCGCATTACAGCAGAGGGACAGTATGGACTTCAAACTCCAGAAACCTTTGCAAATCCGTAAAACCGCAGTCTGTTAAAAATCGGAATCGCGATCGCACCGACTTCAGAAACCTCTGGAAGAAAAGAAAAGTTCGTTATCAAATATAGAAGAAAAACAAGTAAAGTAAGTTTTGATAATGTTAATATAATCACGAAGATATGCTTGACAATGTGAACTTACGTTACACCTTAAACCGCGAAAGCCAAATGTCACTGCCGTTGATCATTAATCCATGTTGTGCCTTCTTGTTCGCAGATATTCTTCGTTGAAACTATCAGAAGATTTCGTTATCCTGAATGTTATCGTCTTGAAATTTCCACGTTTCTTTGTTTCTGACAATCAAATCACGAAAATCAAGTCACCAATTGACAAAACACTAATCGGCAATATCAACATGAAAACCGCTAATAATCACTTGACATCAGAGATTTGTGAAGATCTCTCGGAATACTTCTTCGCTAAGACAGCTGTTGATTACACGCTCGCTGAAGACGAAACTTTGCTTCATTTAGCGAGTATTCACGATCGCGCAGAAGTTATAGAAAAATTGTTGAAACGCGGTGCCGATATCGATGCTACAACTGCATGTGGCGAGACAGCGCTTCATATATCTTCTCAACGCGCTTGCGGAAATGCTGTTAAGACGCTTCTGGAGTATGGAACGGATATAAATATCATTTGCAACGGCAGCAGGACACCACTTTACTACAGACCTTACGCGACCTTTAAGAAATGTTTCGCGCAATTATTTCGTCTTCATGTGATAAAAATGCAAGCGGCGAATTGGTATGTAAGAGAAGAAAATTTACGAATGATCGGTGGTGACAATAGCGATACGAATTTTCTTCGGAACGATTGTAAAAATGAAATCGAGAGAATGAGGAAATACAACATTCTTGGCGATGTTTCGTACTATAATATTCTAACGCAAGACCTCAACAAATTGGCGAAGTACGTGAGAATGAAAGATATACGAACACTGAAATCGGATTGTTACAAAAAAATTTTTCCAATTTATTGCGGTTGGATAGATACCAATCTGAGAAGAGGACAACAAAGAGGTGAACTTTTAGAACGGGCAGCCGATTGTCTCAATTCGTGTATCGGCTATAAGCTTCTGAACGTTTTGACTATAGAAATTTGTCGATATGTCAGCAATAATGATCTGAGAAACTTAATAACCGCGAGTGGAGGTAAAAAATAGTACATTACGACACAAGTGCGAAAAATGGCGCTGAAACATTATGTATTCATGACGAATCGACGATCGACTCGACGAGAAACGTTCCGCGAGATTTATTTTTACTTTGTCGATTAATTTATTTTCCTTCTTATGATACTCCGTTCGGAGATATTATCAATAAAAGCTTTTGATGTGAAATTCATTCGCGTGTACCGGTGTTTTTTTTATCCCATTCCATGAATCCTGACAATCCGCCGAACTGCGGCACGACGCACAGCGACAATGTTAACATAAAGAAATGTCTTTGTCACATATTTCCATACGTATCTATATAATTTTTATAATTTTTTATCTAATCGTTTCGAAGAACTTAAGTTTGTAGGCGACTAATCACTTTCAACAAAGTGATCACAATATAAAAATGAATGCAATGTGTTCAATTTATAAAATTATTATCTTTATTTTTGCGGGTTTCACGTATTTTTTAAATTTATTTTTTTAATCTTAACATTCGCAATCCGGAAGCAATAATTTCACGCTTTCGGTTTGTAACAATTACAAAATGTATATATTTTACGTTCTAATCGACAATACTTCACATTCAATTCTGCAATCAGCTCTTTTCATTTGTGCATCAATTTTGTTCTTATTGCAAAAAATAAAATTAAAAAAAGAACGAAAAAAAATCAAAAAACGATTCACATTAACTCGACTTACAGATAAATTAGCATTTTCAATAACGCAATTATAATATTAAGGCGTGTGGATAACAAGAATGTCATTTCAATTCTTTCGTTTGAACAATTCGACGAACTGATTTTCCTCGAACACCATATACGTTGCGTGTGCAAATTATTTAATTATACGTTGATAAATTATTATTTTTTTTATTATTTATTAATAACCGCACCCGTTTCACTGAAAAGCATTCCATCCGGCTGCATGAGTTGAATTTTCTATATTTTTCTTTCGTCCCTCAAGTCTCGCAGATAATTATTGTAGTCAATAACCAGATCGACAAAAAAGTTCCGATTGACACGTTCGAGTCTTTTTTTCTTTCTCCCGATTCTTTCAACCCGAACGAAAAATAAGAAATAAATTGAAACATTTGTCTGCGCACGGAAGTCTTTAGGAATTCCTTCGCGTACAATTGTTAGAATTATTTAAAAAATGAAATTCGTCAATAAACGACTCTGAAATAACGAAACGAATTCTGTCGTATTTTCAGAGTCGTCATTATCCTCGAATACGTTACTCCGTCAAGAGACGTGAGGTTAAGCAAAATTGAAAAAAAAAAAAAAAAAAAAAAGGCGATGCCGGATCTCATGCAAAAGATGGGTACGCGACTAATATCTCCATAGCAGTAACAAAAATAACTGTACATAAGTTTTATTTTTTAACAAATTTTCTTGCTAAACACGCTGTCAACGAATTTCGAAGAGTCCATCGAGTGTTTAATCGATGATCTCGCAATATCGAGTTTCGTTGTCCTCGATACCAATGACGAGGGCGTATAAATTTTAGAGTCGCGAACTAACGAAAAATACAACATACGCGGTAGTTTGCGATGCGGCGAGAGCCTCGAATCTCGACATCGACGTTACGGACAAATCGTTGTAGTGATACCAGCTGTTCCCGTGTTCCACGTAACTCGTGTAGTGTCCGCAATCCATCGCGCTACCGACGTGAGCGATTACGCACACCGGTATAAATGTTTCCTTGACTCTGTTTCCGTTTTCGGCGTCTCTGCAATTTTATATAATTTGTTCTTCAGTATAGATTCTCATAATTGAAAAATAGGATCACCTTTAAGGTAATTATGTCGCTTCGCGTTAATTTCGCATAAATTCGAGAAAAATGAGAGAAAATTGGAAAAAAATTTCGATCGATCGCGAAATTGTTATCGAAATCAATTTGTTAATAACATTTTGGTATTATTATTATGCAAAATTAATCTCTTCAGTACCTTTGATATTCATGAATTTTTTCAGATTTTTATACCATCGAGAAGTATTTGAAATTTTCTTTCATTTTTCTTTAACTTATGCGAAATGAACGCGAAGCGACATAACTAAAAAAAAAAAAAAAAAAAAAAAAAAAAAAACTTACGGTGCTCCGAGATCTAATTCCAGACTCTCGGGGATTTCAACAGGTGTGTTGAATTTAGCAACGGATCCATCGTCGCACATACCATAACGATTTACTTGTACCATAAGAATCTTCGGACAAATTCGGAAAGTCGTATAAACTTTGTGTTTGTCGTGTTTGCATCGGGTACAAGTGAGATCGCGTTCTTCGGGTTCCAAACTCTTCTTTACGGCCTCTTGAAGCGATACCGTATGATTCTCGCTACCAGGCGGGAGATCTACGTATAGCATCAGATTGTCGACCTTTCGCTGACGATGCTTCGCACACGACTTGCAGTCATAGTGCTCCATCATGTGAAGAAGAAAATAACGATCAATAGGATTTTTGCAGAAATCGGCATTTTCCTTTGGTCGTTGTATTCCGTTTCCGTGATGATGAGGAGGTGTGTGAACCTTGTAAGACGGATCCGTGGGTCTGGAGAGCCTGTTGACACGCGGACTCAGCAGATCCTGCACGCTATATGTGATCTTTCGTGCTTTCGGACTGTACTCGCCGCACGAATCCAATCCGGTATCGGCAATTTTTCTCTTGCGCGGTGATATATCCGCGAGAGGCGGTCGTTTCGTTGGCGTTTGAGGCGAACGAGGCGCCATACGGTTGTTCTGAATATTCTCCGGAATGTTTTCCGTCTCCTCGGATTTATTTATCGAATCATTGGCTGTACCGCCGATTCGCATTGCAAGCTTCTCGAAATCGGTTTTTAGGTAATTCAGGAACATTGTTAAAAATTCTGAGACGTCCTGCTGGCGCTGCGATGGATAAGATTCGTCCAAAATTCCCAGACTCTCTTTCAAAGTTCTGTTGACAAGAAAATTATCATTTTAATTCAATTAACACATTTGGATGATTACATTTTTATTTATCAAACATAAATTGGCAAATATATGAAGAAAAGAAGTTGAGAATAACATTTTTACGGTCGCATCCGAAAATTGACTAACTTTAGAAAAAGAATTTTAAACGC
This sequence comes from Cryptus armator, assembly GCA_963971235.1. Taxonomy (NCBI): domain Eukaryota; kingdom Metazoa; phylum Arthropoda; class Insecta; order Hymenoptera; family Ichneumonidae; genus Cryptus; species Cryptus armator. The sequence continues at coordinate 24,393,160 of OZ020233.1, forward strand.
AAGTAAAAAAGGCGATCGATTGCGAATTTATTTCGATATTTGCCATATTTTCCAGTATTTTAAGAACAAAAAAAACAATGTATAGATTTCCTTGTAGATTAAGTTTTTTTCAATTTCACAGACAATGTATAAGCGATAGTTGAATTTCGCAGGCAGTCTTTTCTTTTTTGATAAAAAAAAATTGGTACATAACAGTAGCATTTTGTTTTATATTTGATGTATGAAAAGAATTAAACTTACTTTATAGTTTGATACGTTCGAGTCTTCAAGTCTTTTCCTTTGCTCCAGAATAATCGGAGAGCCATAAAAGTCTTCGTGAGATCGGAAACGCTGCGTAACGCCTCGGGTCCAAGATTTTCAAGATGATCGATAAGCGGCAATGCAAACATTGCGTGAAGCGTGGCATTTAGCCAGCATCGGTTTTCCCCAAGAGGATTTGGAAAACCGATCATATAATACGGTAAACTATCGTCGTTCGTATCGATTACATCCATAAAATGACGATTGTCGATTCGTTCGTGAGGGTCAATGTTCGTTACGGAATTGTCGTCCCGAAGATTATGCATCAATCCGACATCGTTAGAGTCCCATCCATTTTCCGCCAAAGACGGAAAATTGTCGAGATAAATTTTCGCGTCGTCGCCCGGTATGCCCGGCACACCGTCTTCCGAACATTCCTCCGTATTTTCGCAACCATACGATACCGGCTTTTTCAATAAATCCTGAGCGCGTAACATTCTGCCGGAAAGCACCGCCGGTGTATTCTTCTCCGCGGACGATAAATTTTTCGTATTCTTCTCAGTTCGCGTCGTCGGCTCTTCGGTGTTTCCGGATTTTGATCTTACGGCATCGAAAATACTGTCCATATCGTCGTCTTCGTATTTCGCCTCCAAAACGACGATTTTGAAGTCCGTTTGGGTTCGTTGATTGTCGTCGTCTTTGAATTTCGGCTCAGATACGATTTTGAAATCTCCCGACTCCTCGATTGGCTGATTTTCCATCGATCTATTGTTGTCCAATGATTGTGCCGTTTTTGAGTTGTGATCTTCGATTTTTTCAATTGCTTCGATATTCTCGTTTTCGCAATTACGCGAAGTTTTGTTCCGTTGCATATGCGCGCCCTTCACGAAAGGAATAGGATTTGCAAATCTATTTTTTTTTTCTTTCGTCGATGACGACTCTTCGAGTGGTTGTTGAGAAATTCTTTGCTGTCGACGCGACGATGCATCGCGGGTGGATTCTTCACTGCCGTCGGCGAAAACCTCATTAGCGCTATTGACGATCGACGACTTGAGCGCAGGGTGTTCGAAACGGACCGTCTGACAGTGAACGTCGATTCCAATCGTTGCATCCTCGCTGCCGCTTGGGATGATCTTTTTACGTGCTGAACTCTGCCGGAAACGACGCTTCGGGAATACGGTGTACTCGCAGTTCCAGGAACTCCGGTCTTTTCGCCCTGCGAGTTAAAGACAAAAGAGCTAAAGACAAAAGAGCTAATCATCCATACCAGGGGGCGCCACGAGCTCAAGAGTACTTTCGGTCTGTAGATGCAAATTGAATTTTCTGAATTTTTTTTTTTGTATGGAAAAAATGTGTGAAAAAACCCAAAATTATAATAAATATATTATATCTGCAATACTGGATGATTTTTCAATATATATTTTAAATATTTATAACTTGAATTGTATTCCATTTAATGATCACATTTACAACTTGTAAATGTTAAGATATATTTTTGTTTATTAACTTCCATGTAAATTTGCAAAGAAATTTTCTTTTTTTATTCATTTTTAAATAAACCTTTTTATTTTATTTGCTTTCATAATAATTAAAGCGAATGATCTCTGCAAAAAACTATTCAATTTGGTAGATAATCATATCGGAGCATCTGCTCCATTTAATAGCGCGACTTAGTATCGGTAAATAAACTTTATCTATGGCTTTTTGGTGACACATTTAAATAAAGAAAAAATCGAATTCCACAAGTAAAACATTGAGCATTAAACGAATTTAATAACCAATTATTTTTTTGCAGTGTTTCGACGTCTCAAATAATGAAAAAATTATGTTGCAAACAATTTTGTAGCGATGACAAAGGTCTCGGAAAAAATGTAAAAAAAATGAATAAATTTCACATACCGACAGATGGAGGACTGGGACTCGACTCCGGCGTCTTAGGCCTGATGGTCCGATGAACGGCGGCAGTCGAAACGCTGAGCATCGTTTGGCTGTGTTAGACTCCGCCTGAAAAAATAAAAACAAATTTTAAATCCACTCGCTGCGTAAATAGTAATTCACTGTAACATAGAATAAAATAACCATAAAGGCTGAAAAATGTAATCATAAATAAAATGCGCGAGGAATGGTTAGGAAAAAAATTATCAAAATAATTCGATAATTCACTTTGAGCAAAAAAATCATTAATTTTTTTTTTCGTAACGACGAAAGTTGCGATTTGTTTGGAAATGTTAAGAAAAAATGCCGTATCGACGAACAATACAGAGTCGACGAGAGAAAAAAAAGATCATCGATCGCAAGAGCCACGCGAAAGATGGATCGATGAGCAATGGTAATATTTTCGCGGTATTCATTCGATACTTCGTATTGCCGAACAAAACACCGAATATCGATAGATCGATGGGCAAAAATGAAGATTAGTGTACTCACGTTCACGTTGACGATAGAAAATTTATCGATGACAGTGTGATAATACTTCGAGGAGAAACACTCCGCCCGATGAGCAGCCGGTGGGAGATAGCAAGCGTGTAATGCATTTGGCGCCGAAAACGGGAGCGCAAGTTGCCCGTTGTGGCGGGAAATGCGGCAAAACAGAAACAAATGGAGCCACAGCGCGGGATAAATGAACTAACGCTTTGAGACTAGAGCGGTAAGCTCGATGTTACAGAAGTTTCGATAAATTACAACTAACGACATCTACGCGAATGAACGTGGTCTGTCAGCGTAAAAAAATACTAGATGGCGCTGTGATGTAATGGTTGTGGCGACTGGCGACTACAGCGCGAATCCTCATCAACGCAATCGCGTACTTCTTCCCGACCAATCAGCAGCAGAAGCCGCTGAGGACGTAACAAGTCTCCAAATATTCGCGCCAAAAACTTCGCCAAACAAGTACGTCAACAATGCGTGATTTTTGTCATTTGTTTAAATAATAAAAATAATTCGAGTCAAGCAAAATCAATTGTTTAATTGTTTGTATGGTAATTTACAATTTTGCTAATTTTTAACGAATATATCATAAAAAATTATTCATTCACAGCAAAACTCTGGAACTCCCGAATAAGAGGTTAACACGCGTTTGTATATAAACGTAAAATTCGTACGTGGCAAAGGTAAGCAATCAATAATAATTATATTACCTTTTTTTTTTATGAATCATTGTGAAACAACCGGAAAATTAAGTAAATTTTTTTTTTTCAGTTTTGCGATCTTTATATCACCAAAAAAAAAAACTTCGAAAAATTCAAAAGTAAGTGAAAAACAATGAAAATGTATAACTTTTGAATAAACAAAATTTTTTTTTTTTTAGCTCATCTTAAAAAAAAAAGCGCAATGGAAAGCGACAACGATTCAGATATGGGTGACATGTTGGAAGATCTTCTGGCGAACGCAGATACCGAAGATTTGGCGCCGAAGAAAACGCTTCGAGAATTAAATTTCAATTTTCTCGATTCTCAGGAAAATGTACCGTCTGACGTCGCAACGAGATTACAGAATGACGGAGATGCAAGTCTGGTGCACACGGGAGACGCAGATTCGTCTGATGACGAGGACCGACGCAACTTTGAGATGCAGAATTATTCAGATTCCGGAAGAAACTTGAAGAACTTACTGAAGGAAGAAAATTCTCGGTCTCTTCCTTCAATCGCCAGATACGAAAAACCACAGGAGGCAATTTCCACGATTAGTCCTCAAAATTCATTGGCTTCGATTTTCACCGGAGTGAAGAAAAAATCGCCGGCGGCGGAACTTCCTGCAGCGCAGAAAAAAGACGTTTACAGCGATCCAATTTTTGGCTTCAGACTCATCAAGCCGCTGATATCGTCGGCGGAACTCACGGAGCGAATGCGGGGAAGAACCGCGGTGACGGTATCGCGAGTAAAGAGTCACTTGCTAACGGAAAACGCTCGGGATGACTGGGTAATAGCGGGAGTGCTGATAAACAGATCCGCGACGAAAACGTCGCAAAAGGGGAGTCAGTATTGCATCTGGAAGTTGAGCGATTTGTCGGAAAAATTGAATACCGTATCGCTGTTTTTATTCAGCGGCGCTTACAAATTATTCTGGAAAACAACGACGGGGACAGTCGTAGGTATACTGAATCCTAATGTAATGGACTCAAAGGACGACATCGACCAGGCGACGCTGTCGGTCGACAACGCGCAGAAGATAATGATACTGGGAAATTCGCGCGACATGGCGAAATGTAAATCAACAAAGAAAAACGGCGAGCCGTGTTCCAACATCGTTAATATTTCGCGTTGCGAATATTGCGTGTATCACGTAAAACAGGAATACAACAAAGCGTCGCGTCGCGCGGACATTCAGTCGAACGCGAGCGGTAGAGGATTTTCTTCCTCTTTAGCACCGAAAGCAAAAGCTCCATTGGCGGGTATTTATTCGCAGGGTAAACAAAATTTCACGCCAATTCTCGCGAAGAGAAATCATAAATTGTACGAAAAAGATTCGGCGCGATTGGCGCTTCTCCGAGGGGCAACAGCGCTACCCGATGGAGTCGCTAAAGTCGAAGGTACGGAAGACATCAAAAGAAAAGCCTGCGCCGTCGAATTGACGACTAATCAGGTGAAGAAAGATCTCGAAAGATTGAATAAATTGCGTGGATGGAATGTCGGCAAACAGCAGATGAACTTTGCCTCTTCCGCAGAAGCTTCGACGCTGAATTCACCGGCGATCTTGAGCTCCACGCCGAATAAGACACAACAAATTAGTCGTATAGCTTCCATTCCTTCGCCAAATGTTGTGGGGCTCCGTGGAGACGCGGGCGCGAGAAACGGTAGTATAGACTTATCCGAACCAATGACGCAGAATTCCAGCTCTTCGTCGTTGAATTCCCAAACTGGTCGTATAGCTTCAATTTCTTCGCCGAATTCTCAAAGTGGTCGTATAGCTTCAGTTTCTTCGCCGAATTCCCAAACGAACCGTATAGCTTCAGTTTCTTCGCCGAATTCTCAAAGTGGTCGTATACCTTCAATTTCTTCGCCGAAGATGCCGGTGCCCCGTTTGGGCGCCGGAGCGCGAGGTGGAAGCATAGACTTCTCTGAACCCATAACAAAAAAACACGTAACCACAGCTCGTCTTAACGCGGCGCGTTGGATAAAGGAAAACGGCGCATTGAAGCAATCGAATCCCAATAAAATTCGCGAAAGTAAAGAGAAGAAAATCGAAGCTGGAGCGAAGCGTCGCCGCGAGGTCGACGAGGCCGACGAGGAGAGTCAAAAAAAGGCAAAGAAAGCTGCGAACGCGATAAACGACAAATTCAAAGAGATGATGGAAGCTAAATCCGCACACGTCGATCTTGTCGAACGATCGCAGGACAAGGAAAAGGAGAAATACTTCGATACGCTAGAGATGAAAGAACGAATGGAAGAGAAGATGATGACGACTTTTAAAGTCGATTGCAAAGCGGTAAAATGCTTGATATGCAAATATACGTCGTTTTCAGCTTCGGATCTTTGCAAAGAGCAAAAACATCCGTTGAGAGTTATAAACGCAGTGAAGAGTTTCTTCAAATGTTCCGATTGCGGTAATAGAACAGTGAGTTTGGATAGAATACCGTCGCAAAGTTGTAAAAAATGCAGCGGATCCCATTGGGTAAGAGCCGCGATGATGGCGGAGAAAAAGACGGAAATCGTTGGCGCGCGACTCTCCATCAGAGGAGGCGAAGAGAAATTCATCGGTTCCGTTGCTCAGGATGCTAATATCAATCTTTGCGTACCGGATTCGGGTACCGGGACTTCTTGAGACTCATAAACTTTATGCAATTATTTATATAAATTATATGGCTATAAAAAAAGAAAGAAAATAACGCGACTCGATTGGAGTTATTGGATAGTCGCGCTTCGTGATATTAAGACTCCGTAGATAAGACGGAATATATCGGCTCTAACTGGTTCAGTGCTGCTACGACCGACGAGAAGGAATTTCAGTGGGACGCTAATCTCCCCGGCAATATCTATTTTAAATACATTCGCAGATTCCATATCGGACACTTTTCTTTTTCTGCGTAAATCATTATTGTCGATAGAAATTTTTCATTATGACGCGAAAATTCGTTATTTTTGTATGAAGTTAACTAAGATACCAATTATTTTTCTAAATGGATTTTATATGCAACGAAATTTTGTGACAAATGACGAAAGATTCGAGCGGAAGAAAAAAAATGAAATGATATTTATTTTGAAGTAAACAGCTTTTCTTTAAATCTCCAAATCTCTCGTCCTGCGAAATATTGCCATTTTTTGGTTCTACTGGATTTTTCGAGATACAGTAGGCGATTGCGTATTTCCAACTCAGATAATTCCAACCATCAGATAAGTTGAAGAAAACATAATCAAGGAAGTTGAATTCCGACCCTTCGACGGATCCGACTGTAATCACTCCAATGATCGCCTCCACTTGGCTTCCGTGAGTGCAAAAGATAAGCTGTTCTGCTGCATTATTTTCCAGCAAAACTGAGTTACGAGTCTTTTAAAGAGAACACCGAACGCGGAACGCTAAATTTGTACGTTGATAACGAAAATCTACATGTAAAGTTTGAATCCTGAGATTGTATACAGATATTCTGCACACACTGCATTTCTTTAACTTAATTGTTAGAATGGCGATAAATTTTTTTTTAGGACATTGGTAATTAAAAACGATCACTAAAGATGTTTCCACATAAAACAAAACCGAAACAGAGCATTTATGGAAGTTCTGGAAGCGTTAATTTGGTTTTTTGTAAGACGATGCAAAATGTAACAAAGCAGATAATGGGACACAATCGACTCTTGCAATCTCTTTGGATCACATTTGCTATTGGATTGAACCGCAAAAAAATTTGCTAAATGAGATTTGGACATTGATTCCGCATTTTTTTGTCGCTTATAAATCTGTGAAAATCCGTGAAAAAGAAAAAATTGATTAACCAATAATTCTCATACGCTTTGTAATCAACGATAAAAAAGGAGGGAGCAATATGCAAATTTGATTCGCACCTTTTTCGTCGTTTTCAAGTCGTCAACATCAGGAATGTGGGCTTTTGATAAATCTGACGAAAATATATGATTTGCTATCACCTTCTTACGATTTTTTAATTCATGGAACGACAGTGTCTCAACGTTATTTTTTTTTGTGTGTTTTTTTTTTCTTTCTTTCAATTATTAATCATCATGCGTCGGAATGTGCCTCGTCACCATCAGCACTCTTAAATACTCATTTTAACAAGATATATAGTACTTTTTCGTTTTTTTTTTCTTTTAATTATTCTCCATTATTATTTTTTTTTTGTTTGTTTTAAGATCGTGTGAAAAATATCGAGCGATGCTGCTGCCGACCTGCCACTGTTTATTTCTCTCATAACTTTTTTTTTTTTTCTCTTGTCCTTAATTATTGTTGCGCGATCGTATTATTTAATTATGTACAAGACACGATTCGATCGGATATCAGTTCTTTTTTTTGTCTTCATTTCGTTGATAAAAAATAACGCGATCTCAAAGTTCTTTTTTTTTTTCTGCTCCCATTTTTTTTTCTTTTTTTTTTTCGACGAAGCGCTAGTAGCGGATTTTAACGACATGTTTTCGTTTACTTTAACCATTTTTTTTTTTTTTTTTTTCATAAAACACACACGAGGACGACGAAAAAGTAAGTTAACCATCGAAACATCGAAGAAAAAAACAGCGTCGAACGACACAGATACAAAATACTGCTGGGAAAAGTAACACGACGATTCAACGGACAGCGAATCAGTTTAGGGACTTACGAAGGTTTTCGGAAACACTAATAGATTCGCCCAATGGCTAAAGAGCGTCGAGCGACTTTGTGGATCGAAGAAAAAAATCTTCGCGATGAATGATAAAAAAAAAAAAGAAAGAAAGAAATTCTCCACAAAAACCTTCGTTGATCTCTATCGCGGTCAAAACTTATTTTATAATTATTCGACAGAAGACAAACACACATTTTTACGAATTGCACGTTTTTTTTTTTTTTTTTTTTTCTCTTATCTCTCAATTCACCCATTGTCACGGACACATTTGTACATACACGCTGATAGATTCGGAAAAAAAAAAGAAAAAAATGAAAACAAAGCTGAAGAACGAGAGAAGAAGTGGAAAGTAACGAGTATCTTCCCGAAAAAAAAATTAATTTTCGCAACATATCGACCAATTCTTTCGATCTCGAAACTTTGCTTTTTTTTTTTCTCAGAATAATCGCCTTCTTTTTTTTCTCTATTATTACCATTCCAATATAATTCCGATGTTTGAACAGAACACACCAACGAAAAAAAAAATGTAGTTGCGGTGACGAATTTACGCATTCTTGTTTTTTTTTTTTAGCGCGAATAATTTTACGAGCTTTTTTTTCGTGAATCAGTACTCGAGACGAAAAATAAAGCCTTAAAAAATTAAAAAAAAAAAAAAACGACAACGTTCAATAATTCACCAGCGTTATTCGGGACGATTTCTAATCGTTAATGTAAAACGTCCCAATGGCCGAACACACCTCACATCAGTTTACTGGACGTTATAAGAAACTTTATTATCGATTCTCTCGCGACGCACGCTTCGTCCGTTAACTGTAATGTGTACCCAGCAACTGGAACTTGTTTTTCCCTTACAAAGTAATAGTAATCGTCGTCGGCGGTGCTCGGTGATAAAATTGTCCCGCGATTCGAGAAGGGAGGCGCGTTCTCGAAATGAAAAGTCTCACGAAATTGTCTCTCGATGATCACACCTTCGCGTTTCTTTCTTATAGCTTTTAAAAAACTCAAAAAAGAAAAAAAAATTAACGTTCGCACAACTGTTTTACAGAAGAAAAAAAAAAAGAAAAAAAAGTCGATATTGTGAAACTTTTTTTTCCTTCTGACTAACCAACAAGATAATGTCAATTAATATCTTGATCGCACCTCCCCCCTTCGGGTTCGTAGCGAATTGCGGCATTTCACTCGTTCTAACATCGAAACGCCTCGCGGAACAAGCATTTTATTATAGTATTTTCTTTGTTTTTTTTTATCGGTTTTTTTTTTTTTTTTCGATTTTTTTGTTTTTAATATATTAGGCAGGTATCAAGCTGTCTTAATTAAGTGTCACAGTCTTCGAGTTGCCCCATCATTTTTTTTCGCGCTGTTTTCTCTTTTTAGGATTTTTTTTTTTTTTTGCGATGAAATCTTGGATTTGATATTTATTTTTTTTTTGGGTTCGATTTGTGATGTTTCACTGCCTTGAATTCTAATCAAACTTATCTTTATACACTCAATGTCTTTCCTCGAAGATTTTTTTTTTTGTTTTTTTATCGCATATTTTTCACAATGATTCAAATCGTAAGTAATTTCGTTAAACTCTCATTTGCCCATTTGGAAAATAATTGTATTTTCGTTAGTCCTTTTTCGGTTCTTCTATCCTATCTAATATCTTCGTTCGGATACCAATGAGAACCGAGTGTGTGATTATGTGTACCGTGTGTGTGTGTGTGTTTGTGTTTTCTTTTCGCTGTTGCGTCCGTGTTACTGATATTGTTTTTTTTTAATTAATCCACTTTCTCGTTCAAAATCGTTCAATTCCCAAAATTCTTAATAATCGTCCAGATCGAAATTTTCGATTTCAATGTCGTCCAGCTGCATACTCTGAAAGTCCACTTTGTACCGCAAAATACCTGAAAAACCAAAGTCAGAGAAAAATTATAATATTTTTCATTACCATTTTTTTTTATATTGATTCCGGATAAAGTTTGTTAAACGCACAGGGAGAGAAGGATCTACTAGAAATGACTATGTAATCTGGTAAAATTCGACGGTGGCGCCACCAATGACGAAAATACTCGATATTATGAGAATTTTTACCAAAATTATGGGGATTTTTACGATATTCTTTGGTAAAAATTCGCATAGTTCTCGTAATTTCCTACAGGTGGCGTCATTGGACCCGCACTACCAGAAATTTACGATATTTTTTACTAGATATATGGTAAATTGCCATCGGATCCGTCTCTCCGTGTAGTTGAAAAATCGTGCGCTATTTCGATAGTTATTATTTTTTATATGCAGCTACTGGTTACTAAAAAAAAAAAAAATGTCTCATTTGCATCCTGCGAAAAATTGTTGCGCTTTCGCGGAGGACTCGATCCGTTAAGGAGAAACTCTTTTCTTTGTCGCCTACGCGAGAGGAATTGAAGCGAAGCTTCTAAACACGACCCGTGCGATCGATCGAGGAAAATGCCAGAGACACGGACTCGGAGTAAATATAATTGGCGAAAATTGAAAAATGGTGTTTACAAATTTCTGCACAAAAACGCAATCGGTGACACGATAAAACAATCGTGAAGACAAATCGAACGAATTGCGGCATTTTTTAAGGACACTGCGCTTCTTAACTCGATTTCCAGAAGAGAAGGTTTCGCAATTTTTTTACTGAATTTCACGAAGTGCACTTTATGAAGACAGTGTGTTTTATCATTACAATGGAACCCCTCTTGTCTTAACTTCACTTAACTCAATCGCTCGCTTATTTTAACTCGTTACCATGGCAACGATTTCGCTTAATTGTATTTCCCCGCAGTCCGCTCGCCCCACTATGAGCAAAAAATGTCCCCGAAAATTTACAGAGGAACCATAATATTTTTCGAGAAAACTTTTACATTTTTCACTCAATTTCTAGAAGAGCGGTGATTTTTTTTTACAGCACTTTGCCTTTTTTTCTACTCAATTTCTAAAAGAACTGTAACTCTTTTTGAGAAGACTGCATTTTCTTTTACTAAATATTCGGGAGAACCGTAACGCTTTTCGCTACCGGTGTTTGTTTCATTCGAAATATTTTTCTGTACATCACATTTGCAGAAAGTGGTGCTTTTCGTGACAATTTTGCGGAGCGAAAGTGCAAACAAATCGCTGCTTTCTAAACTGATTTTATCGACGATATTTCACATTTACCGAAAAATTTCTTATCGAGAGAATAATACTTTAAAAATGCGTTGTCTACGCGGTCTGCTATTATTTTTTACTATTTCTTCAATATTATTCCCGTAAAAACTTGTAAAACAAAATGTTTGAATTACGCATGACGCTGAATCGTCGAGTCACGTGTCACTGTATTCTCCTCAATCGTTGCCATCATCTTTCGCGTCTACTGCTGCTTTTTGGTTTTGTTTTTTAACGCTTTTGATTAAGAAGCGAGTACTATACCTTTCCCAATGTGCGAGCTAACAGAAACGACAAATCGATTAGTAAAATGTTATCACGTTCTTGAAATCTTCGATACACTCAGATTTTAACGATCACAATTTTAAAAACAAATGCATTTCACTTCAACTACGAAACCGTTAAAAAAAAAATTAAAATAAAACAATTACTACTTGGGGAAGAAGAAAAAAATTCTCTAGAGATTTCTTCCAGCGCCTTCGGCATTGGTGAGGCATGCGACCAATCGATATTTTTTTCACATAGAAAAAAAAAAAAAAAAAACTACACGAGCAATTATTGAAAGACTCGATTGTTCTACTCTCTCACTAAACATAACTCTACACAACAGGCGTTTAATCTGTTGCATGCAAAAAAAATAAGCGATAAGTCGTAACAATATCAGAACAGAATGATTATCGGTGAACGATCTGATGATGGAGAAAAGAAAATGTCGTATGTTTCAAGAATGGAATACGAGAACTAATAATCGTTTTTATTTTCGCTGCGAACGAGTAATTAAGATATTTGAAAAATTCGGAGAAATATACAAAACAAAACATTAGAGAAGTTTTTTTTCTGCCATTTGGCACGACGGGCGAAAAAATAAATCAAATGACGAGACGATGGGAAAGCAAAAGATTAAAAAAAAAATTACAAACGAATGAATGAAACACAAGCGATACGAGAAGAAACATTTTTCGTCTTGGATTTTCATGTTCCGTATGAATGACTGCGACGTTCGACAAGCCAACGAGAGTTCGACGAAAAAAATCGAAAATAAATTGTCAAATGAGAATGTTTTTTGTTTTTTTGCCACTGGCGCGACGAGCGGAAAAAAAGAATTCAAGTGACGATGGAATGTGAGAAAATTTGATTTTTTTTTGTCGAAAAAAAAAAAATCGAACGACGTTACGATGTAAGAAATGAAAAAAGTGTTTCAATAAAGATAAAAAATTCAAAGATGAAGAATGAAAGAAATGAAATAAAAAAATAAATAGAAATGTCTACGAATGTAATACACGAATTACACTATAGTAATAATTATATAATATAATAATAAATGAACGAATGCACTCAAAGAGACAGATAAATGTCTACCTGGATTCGAATCTGAATACGTTTTTGTTTTGTTTTGTTTTTTTTTTGTATGTCTGTATTGACGGTTGAATAATTAGTAATCGTCGAGGTCAACGTCATCGAGAGGCTCGTCGGCCTGCAGTGACTGGAAATCGACTTTGTAGCGGAGGATTCCTATACACCCAGAAAATACGACAAACTGCACGATTAATATATCGCGTGCATTTGCATTTCTTTTTTTCGTTGCTAAACGCTTCGCATTTGGCAATACGATTTTCTTATTTTAGGAGATTGATTTGTTCTCAATTAGAGGATATATATACATATATATATATATATATCTTTTTTGTCTTTTTTTTTTTTTTTCAAGTATTGATTTTACGAGAGTCGAAATTAAAAACGAATGCTTACCTCCGATACCACCAAAACCTCTGACGAACTGGGAACCTTCTTGCGATTTGTCGGTTATTATTTCTAGGGTTGCGCCGAAACTCTTGTAGTTGTTTGCGAGCCACTCGAGCAATGGTTGATTCTCGACTAATTCAAGCTCTACGCCGCTCTGAAAAAAATAAATCAATACACGTCTATGAATATTTATTTTCGAAAGTGTCTCTGATCGACACATGTAAAAAACAAAAAAAAACCATCAAAATCATGCAGCAACGCAAGATACAAAATATTTGAGGAATGGAAAATTTAACGTGACTGCAAGGTTTGCGCTAAAAATCGCTGCAAACTCACACTCGTGAGAAAAAGTTTTTCCTTTCCTCGAGAAAAGACTTTTTCTCACTCGCTTCGCTCGAGCAGCAAATTTCACACTCTGTGAAATTCACGCACTTTCCTCCCTTGTAGCATAATGTACCATTTTCTCATTTAAAATGAATTTGTTCATTTTTTAGAAACTATAAATTTTTTCAAAATTTTTTTACATTTTTGAAGTTTTTTTTTTTTTTCAAAATTTTGAAAAATGAAGATAAAGGTACGTATTTTGGATATGTTTTCGCAGCAACATTCCACAGCACACTTGCGAAGTTTCGGGGCAATTGTATTTAAATTTACGTAACAATAGCGTTAAAAAAAAATTTTAAAAACAGATTTTCAAAAATGTACGAAAATTCTGAAAAAAATTCATATAGTTATTAAAATCAAAGTTTTTGATGCCTTTAGTACGGTTGAATTTTTTTCGGATTTTTATACTATTGGCAAGTGTTTGAAATTCTCGCGAAATCTCATTTTTGTCTACGAAGGCAAAGGTGTGAAGCATCCTTAAAGGAGTATATGATCCTTATGTTTTCTTTGTTACAATTTTTAAAAAAGTCTATGAATCGAGTTAAACGTTGAAAACTTATTACTTTTCCTCATTTTTTCTCCTGTTTCAAGAACCACTACAGAACACAAAAAGCAACACAGTAGAAAGAAAAGTGTACCTCTTTATCAGTAAAATGGGTCTTATCCTTTTCCTGCTCGGGCGTCAGATGCAGAACTTTTTCCTCCGCATTCGTATGATTCTTAAGCACATATCTCTGAATATCGAGGTTCTCCCAACAAATAAGCGTCTCTACGCTTCCCAATTCGAGCGCTCGAAGGGTATCTTCAACGCCGAAACAATATTTTCCCGTGTCTTGCGATATCTCGTCGAAGTATCGTCCTGAAAGAGTTAACCTATTAGCCAAAGTCAACTATTTGATTGAATTTGAATTTATCAACGAAATCCTCATAATTTACCTATGAGCTTTTTCTCTTGAATAAATTTCACGTTCTGTAGGGATTCAGCGGCGAGTTCGATCGCCTGATTGAAACCATTTTCTCCGCCGTACGAGACGTCCACCAATTTGATCACTTTGGCTTGCAATCTCTGTTGAATATTAGAAAAAAAAAAGTAAATATTGAATTAAAACAAAATACGAGTGAACGTAAAAAAAAAAAAAAAAAAAGTAAAATAAAAAAAATCGATGCGTGAAATTTTGACGAAAACAAAAAAATTAAATTGATTGATGTACACACGGGATCGAACATATCCGACTGACTCAGCTCCGTCTTGAAGTCCGCACTACCGGCAAGAATGAGTCCCGCGATGTTAGGCTTGTCGTTTGTGATATATAGCTGAGTGGCAACCTCGGCGACTTTGCGAACGTAATTGTGTCTCTTTTCCATACGCAACCGAGCAAAACGAAGAGCGGACTGTCCTCCTCTACCTGTGAAACATAAATCAATTTTTATTTATATCTCCAATATTTCGACGACAATATTTCCGATAAAAGTCCCAATTAATATATTTTTCTTGATGTAATTTTTAAAAATCGCTGCGTAATATACATATTTTAAAAAATTAATTTTCGAATTTTTTGCCAAAATAATGTCAGTATAATGTAAACGAATTGTTTCCAATGCGAATGTTACTAGAAAATTCCTTAATTACCCCAAAATAGCTAATCAATGGTACAATTAGAAAATTAAACACTTCCGGAAATTCTTCACACAAAAATATTTTACTATAGAGTCGAATTATCGTATATCGAGGATTTGTAACAATTTATGTACTTTTATTCATTTAATTTTGCGAAAAATCGAAACAATTTTTGAAAATATATAACACCATTTTTGCATTCCCCGGAATTAATATTAATTTCCGGCATATCGAAAAACTTTTCTTGAAAGATTTTTCAATCGGTTCGAGTGATGTCTCAATTCGTTGGCGAGGTTCCTACAAGTAGAGTTCGCTATACGAATCTTTAGAGATGTTCTCTGCATAACAAGGTCGATCAATCGGTTATCGGATTCCTTCGCGTGTTACCTTACATTATATAACTGTAATTACCGTGCTTCTTCGGCAGATCGACCGTGAACTTGTGCAGAACTTCGCGCGTGTTGCCCTGCAGCGTGCCGAACAATGCGCCGTTACCGTCCATCACTATGAAGCCGAATTTGTTATCGTCGGCTAACAACGCCGTCAGCGCTTCGGTATGAAACTGAAAATTAATTCAATCGTTTATAAACATTCGACATTAAAAAAAAAAAAAAAAAAAAAATGCATTAATTTCACAACTCATAACGAGGGATTGCCAGGTAATCCTGAAAAAAAAAAATGGTTTTTCCGGATTCTCTACACTTAAGTAACGACCTGTAAATTAATTTTTCAGTGACTAAACTTCAACGAAATCCAATTTATTACCATTCCATTCGCTTCCTTATTGAAATATAGAGAAATTCAAGTACTTAAAGACCCTTTTTTATCTCTATAGGATCTGTTTTCCGGTCATAAAAACATTAATTCAATATCCATCACAATTATGCGTTAGAAAGTAACAAAAATGAGTCGTAACTACGAGGGTAATGGAAAAATCAGCATTTTAATAACTTATCGCACGCGAGATACATGGAAATTAATTAAAACGCGTATAACATTTCTAACGAAGGCATAGAGTTCGCCGGCAACCAATTTTTCGGAGCATTTCGAATATTAACCGCAGACGCTTTCCGATCTCATGGAAGCGCTGAAAAGTGTGGAATATTGCTGTGACTTGCAATGGATCAACAAGAGGCGTTACAAGAATGATAAAAAAATACAAAAATTAACGAAGAAACTTTGAATTCCTTTCTATTCGATAACACAAAAAAAAATCGTTTTGAAATAAAAAATAAGGCAAAGAATATGCAATAAGTTTGTTTGATTTTTTTGTTACAGCGTACAACTAAAGAATCGTTTCTTCGACAATCGATAATCACTTATCGTAGTCTCGATATCTTTTACTACTTTCGAATAATATAGAAACTCAGTAATTCAACAATTACCATTTGTTTTTTTGTTTTTTTTTTCAAAATGTTTAATTTTTCAATATTATCGCTTTCGCATCTACTAATGCTGTTTAGCTTAATCCATTTAGGCACACGATACTTTAACTCTACAGTTCTGTTGACGTACAGCTTTTCATTTCATTATTTAATCAACCATTTCGAAATTTCTGTGATATACTCGAGAAATCAATAAAAAATACAATTATTGTTTTGAAAAATTGATACTTCTATGCCGGGACCGCCTTGAGATCTCAAAGACTACGCGATTCGGAAAAAAAAAACAAAAAAGAAGACGTGAAAAATTTATAATGTTTTCTCAATGGATTGCGAGACGTGATAATTCAATCTTCTTGGCATTTATTATTGGAAAAAAAAAAAAAAACAGTGCGGTAAACGTGTAGGCAAATGATACGAGAGGTAAGCTAAGAGTTAAAGGTCTCGACATTTTAATCGTTTATAATTAAAAAAAATAAAAACTTGAGAATGAACTTTTCAACGATCGATAGTCCTTTATAGCAGTATCGAAATTTTCTGCATCTTGTTATCAGTAAGTATCGACATGCGTACATATAAAGGGCAGTAATTGGCTTCAGCTTCCACGTACGTTATACCAACAGTGCACTGCATTAACTGATTTTTTTTTTCATTTTGTAATATAGTATTTGGCGTCGAGACGCTGCCGCGTCTCTTGATGAAATATTCTGAAGCACATCGACAAGGTATTCTCGCGAACAGTTCCGTTTTTTAGCATTTGAGGTATTCGATCCGTTCAAAATTTGTATATTTTGTATACAATATATGATTTTAAGTGGAAAATTGACCAAAGCAATGTTTCTTTCTTTCTTTTTTTTTTTTCGACGCGATTTTCCGTTTGTCAATGGACTTTGCGATTAGTAGAGAAAAAACGCGTATCAGACATATACCGTGAAAAAACATGTGACGAAAAGTGAATAATAAATAAATGAAATTTACTTTTCAATTAGATTACGTTTCTCGAAGAATCAATAATTATTTTTAGTCTCGCGAATTGTGGAATTTTTTTTATTTTTCTTTCCGTTTTTGTTACCTTATTATCACACAAGTATAGTGAGGTGTTGATAGGCTTGAAGGGCTCAAAATCGATGTTGACCTTTTTTTCCTTTCCTTCTTCCGTTACAATTGTACCGCAGTATATCACCAGGCCATTGGGAGGGACTGCAAATCGAAGAAACGTTATAATAACACATCAAAAATAGTTTCTCCAATATTATTATTATTATTATTACTAAAATTTGTGTATAGATTGTTTTTTATTGCATATTGCGTGAACATATGCGCGTGTAATCTATTTTTGAGCGCTTCGTTGCGCTCTATTGCAAATAAATTCGATAATTATTACTTTCTATGTCTGTAATTTTTTTTTAAATAAATTTTTTTTTTTTTTTTTCTACCTTTTGTGTACAACTTTAGCCGGTGCTGTACAGACGTTATGGCGCCGAGTACCGACAATCTATTTACACGCGATTTGATGTTAGACGCCGTTCCAAATTCATCCGCAAGCATTTTGCTGACTCTAGAAATTTGGTCCTTTGGCGGTATTATCAGCGATATCATGCTGGTGCCGTTCCTGTAACGCAAATGGAAAAGCATCGTTAATCGTTGAAAACGATAAAAATGGTCATACAATTTTTGAAAATTTACGTGGAAAATTTATTAAGAGAAAAGATAAACATCTCAAAAGCGTCAGAAAATTTGTGTCAAAAATCAAAATTTTGTTCCGCCGCGTGGAGCGAAAAAATGATGAGACAAATTTATCCGTCGATACAAATATCGGTCACTGTGTGAATCGGCGCCCTAAGTGCCTCGCAATCTCAACCATATGCCGAATGAATTGCTTTCGCTATGAGAGTCTCGCGGATCTCAAAACTTCTCTGCGCTCCTCAATAACATAATTCTCGATGGATTTTTCGTTTAAAAATTCATTGACCATATGTCATGACTAATAAAATGGTAAAAAAAAATGAGCGAATAGACGATTCGACTGATTCGGAATTTTATCGTAAAAAAAAAAAAAATATACCAAAAAATTTGTGGAAAAAAAAGGGGCGAAAAAAGTGATTTAATGAAGGCTTACCCCCTCGCCATTTCGAGGCTTTTGATGAGTTTCTTGATCTTCCAGATCTCGACATTACGGTCGGCGGAAGTTTCCTCGTTGGACATAGCTGCGCGTGGTTAAAATCGCGTGGCCACCACTTCGTTCACGGGCTTTTTTTTCTCCTTTCCCTCCTTTCGTTCTCAACAAACCTTCCCTCTTGCGCGTTGAGGGTACCGTTTAATCAAAACCCGCGATTACGAATTTCGCACGTTTTTTTTTTTATTCTTCTTGTTTCGTAGTTTTTTATTCTTACTTTCGTCGAAGAAGAATCCCGTCGAATAATCTCGCCGAACCTCGAAAACCCCCCACGCACACACACGCGGCGCACACAACTACGAGACAGAAGGACAGAGGGAAAAAAAAAATTATATTTCGTACACAGAGATCCCGCTATGCTGCCTATGGGTTATAGTTCCTAGCAGCGAAAGACCCAGAAACGACTCTGTCCTGCTCTACCCTGCGCTGCCCAACTCACCAAACTGCCACACGCCGTTAACGCTGCCTGTCTGTCGAAGGAGAGAAGCTCGCGGAAGGGTGGAGGGTGGGGGGGAGAAGCGCGGTAAGAGAGTGGGAGAAGGTACGTGGCGGCTCGCGGTGCGCGAGAGAGCGGGATAACGGCGGGGAGGGGGGAGAAGGAAGGGGAAAGGACGAGGACGTTTCCTATCGCACGCACTAACCGCACATTTATTAAACCTTTATAATCGTCGTTATTTTTACTCTTTTTTGTCCGAAAATGTTTAATATAATATTTATAACCCCGAACGTCATCAAGACGATGGATAACGCCCTTGAGCGAATGGGTTAACGTTGCAGTAATGCTGCAGTTCAACCAATGAGGTGGGATGGGGGTGGGGAGAAGGAAAATCCTAATGACGGCGTGGTGACTCGTGTCTCCAAAATGTTAGTCTTTCCTTGCTTTTTCTTTTATTTTTATTTCATTAGTATTACTGCGATATTTTCATTCGAATGCGGCATTTTCTTTAAATTTTCGACTATATTTCTCCGTTTTTAAATTGTTTTTTCTTTTTAATTATGCCTATAGACTTAACCGGCTTTGCGGGGTTTCGTGTGCATTGATCACACTCTCGCAATTTGGATACTTTCTTTTTTATCTTTTATTCGTGCAGTTTGCTCTCGAATGTAAAATCGAAGCTTACCCCAGAGGTATAAACAAGTATACTACTGGCTGCTTTCGTGCGCGGTGCGCACACGTTGCGAACTCTCGAAGATCACCAGAAGGATCCAGTTCGCACCGGATTATGTCAGAAACGTGACGACGAGAACTAACGTGCAACGCGCGCGCGCGCTCACCGCACGACGAGTCACCTTTCTCTGTCTTACCGACCTCGAGGCGTGTAACAACACACCCCGTATACGCTCGCGCGAGCCCTCTCGTTAGGCGTTGAAACGGCAGGCGTAAGAACAATATAGAGATATTTCATTAATGCAATAAGGTGCTAAGATAGAGAATTACTTATACCTGCTCGCGCTGTTTACAAACAAAAAAATCGCGAATCGACTTACGATTTTGTGCAAAAAGTTAAAAAAAGATTAAGGAATAAACACGACGATGGGGAAATTACATATATAAGAGAAGATTTTTAAATTTCCCACGCGACGACCGCGAAAATCACATATTAAATTAACGTTAAAAGAACATTGAATATAACTCAAGAACTAGTCAATATTAATTGAGACACAGTTAGGTAGAAAAAAGTCTTCGTTTATTAATAACAAGAAATACTATTAACAAATCGCCACGTCCGATTATTCCTTTACAGTGGTTTAATAATAAAGAAAAAAAAAAAAACATCCACAAGTAAAAATACAAGAAATTGTACAAATCATTTTTTTTTTTTATTACATTTTAAATATATTTTCTAATAAAAAAAAATACAAAATGAAGTTCTTATAATTCGGTACAATAGATTCAAGTTTTTTTCTTTTACATTATCACACATGTATTAAAACATGTTCGTAACATATTATTCAAATTCCCGGCGGTCAGCGCGTGCGCAGGTTTTCATTATCGATCAATCGAACGAGCGCCTCTCGATGGTTTACATACAGGGTATGTAAGACCGTGGGCGCACCGCACCGGTGATCACCTCTGCAATACCGTCCGAGGCGATGATCACAAAATCGTACTTCCGAGTTCGCCGCTACGATTTAGCGCCACTCAGTTGGGGATGGCAAAAAGCCGAGTGTTGGACATATCCCTACTAATCGCTGATTTGACCGCTATATTTTTGCCCCCGATGAGTCATGTAAACAACAACGTTATGATTTCTGATACATAGTCACAGATCGACGATCGTTTCGCGACGGATGAAATGGGATCACGTTTTTATCGAAGATACGTCTACTATCTCAAATCTGTCGGCGCCTGTATTATCGTTGTCGGGTAGGCCGCTCGAACTTAACCTAAAACTTTTTGAATTTCGTAATAACAAAAAAAACATAAAAACGAAAAATGAATGACGACGGTGTCGAAGATTGTCATTCCAAATATGAATGACATTTTTTTCTCCAGGGGATGTTGGCTCTTCTACCAGGTGAGGCAGACCTCCATGATCCTCGGCTCTGCCGTGTCGACGAATATTCTCAATCTGGAACAGGCACAGGCGCAGTACATCTATATCGACGATCCACGATACAAAGGTCTTTCGCAACCTGCACCTTGATATCTATGAAATATATTTCAGAAAAAAAAAAAAAAAACATCAATAAAAAAATTTGTGTGCAAATAATAATTTACTTTGAAAAAAAAAAAAATTCGTTTCAGACATCTTTATGTTCCGTCATGAGAGCGATTTGCACTCTTCAGTTTCCGAGAAACCCAAGGGTATCGCTTATATCATTACGAAATGGTGGAAGTCTCTGAATCGTAATTTGGCGTACAAACTTTTGCATATGGCGAAGAATGGTACCAGAGAAGAAAGAATGAAGGCTGTTAGAGCTTTGAGTTCTCTGAAGCATCTAAAAGGTAATGGAGTAAAAAAAAAAAAAAAATTAATGGTTTAAAGCAAATCGTATTTGCATAATTTGGAAAATATTTTCTTCATATTTTATTATATAAAATATATAAATATATAAATGTCGGGCCGTAATATTCTAAATCCCTTTAGAGGGGACATTCTAAGTAAAAATACAACAAAAAAAATAAAACAAAATAGTGGCGAAGAACAGTGTCTTTTAAAACAATATACGCGCGCGTAACACAAAAAAAAACACAAAGTAAAAATTGCAAGGCGTTTTAAGACACTGGAGTGGTGAGACCTAAGGGACTTAAGGGGGATTTCGGGAGTATTGATGTTCTCAATAACTATTGCGGCGGTGATACGGCATTTTTGTAATATCGATAAAAGGAATATATTTATATTTATTTATTTTTTTTTAAGTAAATAAATATATTTATATTTACTTATATCTTTTATTATTGCAGACTGGCACTACTGCCAAATGGCGCAAACTCTGGACGCCAGAACGGCGGTGGCTCTCGCAAGAACGCCTGATGTCGATCTCAGGTTTTTTATGAAACCGCCTTATTATCATGTGCAGCGTAAGCTTCATGTACGATTTCTTTTTTTCATACGTTTCAATCGTGAAAGCGTTGTTTATTATATTTTGTTATATTATTTCTTTTCGCTTACTTGGCGTTGAGACGCTACCGCGTCTCTTCATTTCTTGGATATCCGAATTTCCTTGGATAGCGAATTTACTAAAACGATCGTACAATCGTTTTTCGTCGGTTAAAAATGATCGAAAATCTTTGTTTTTTTTTTTTTTTTCACGATTTTAATAACCTTATTACTTATTTTTTTATTATTTATTGTTTATCATTATTACATTTTCCTACACATTTTAAGGAATTAATCGAGTATCTGCACTATCTAATGATGAAGATGGATACCATGTGCGAAGATCGTCATCCTTGTCTCGTCCAGTTCTTGAACAAAAAATTTCGTCACTCCCATCGGGTCAGTTTAATCTCAAAGATTATGAGGATTTTGTATAATTATATTAATCGCAGAATACCGCATATTGATCCGGTGGAAACGAACTGTTGCGACAAGATTTTGATTTTGAAGAAATATGTTACGTTAGATGTTCTTCCAAAGCACGTAACTTCTATAATATTCACTATACTATATCGAAATTGCGTCGCGACAGAAATTTTCCTTGCATTCTGATTTTCGATTTTGCCGCAACTTGAATTAAAAATATTGATTTCCGGAATTAAGTTTCGAAACGATTAAGAAATCGGGTTTCTCGCCCTCATGCGCGGTGGTTTTGAGTTCCAAAATGCCGTGTGCTGTTTCAGAATTAAAAACGTAATAATTTTCAGGAAGGAGTTGTCTTCGATAGCGACTTAGCGAGCGTCGGTCTCGCGGTGACGCCAGCGATTATTTGGGACCGTGAATTGCTGAGAAATTGTATTCAAACGATTCATCATCATTCGTCGCTCGAGCAATACGCAAAAGGTGAACTTAACATTCTCTTCCTATATTATTATTTACGAAAAACGACAAATCGCGTGAAATAGAGAAAACAAAAAAATGAAAAATTCCGTTTTTGCAGATGTCGCTGACGCGGGTGGACTTCCGATTCTCGTGGACGTGCAAAAAATGTTCGAGAATGACATCGAGGTGTGCATTTTTTTAGCTAAAATTATCTCGAATTTGTCATTGCACCAGGAGTACCTCGAGGATTTATTCAAATCCGGTAAAGAGCGAAATTTTCGATAAAGTTAGATGCAATTTTGATGAATGAGGAATTGAAATGATTTATTAATCAATCAATCAATCAATTGACCAGCCGAGCGATGTTTGATTGATCAATTTTTCCGAAGGATGGATCGGAATCTTGGCTCGTTGGTCTCGTCATTCGGATGTGAGACTTTCCGCACCGGCGGTTCGCGCGCTAACGAATCTCGATGCCGATGATAATTCAAGCGAAAAATTTCATCGAAGAATTTATCCCTTACATCCGCAACACAGAGTGTTAGGTATACCGAAACTCGACGTTGTATTCATTCACGGTCTTCTCGGCGGAGTTTTCGTCACTTGGCGACAACGCGACCTCGACGAGTCTTCTGCCGGATTCGTAGGTAAATATCATGGATAGCACTTCAGATTTTATTTCTTAAACCGAATAACTTTCTGAATGTTATTTGATTGATAATCTTTCTTTTTTATAATTCAACTTTAGAATCACCAGCTGCTTATTTCAAATCGGATACTCTGAACGCGATAATCGGCGAACAACCGCAAGAATTTCTTAAGGATTTGGCGCGCGACTTAAAAATGCTTGAATGGAAGCGGGTGGGTCAAGATTGTGAAGTCGTACTTTACGATTGTCCGGAAAACATGAATTCCGTAGCATGCGGACCGTTCACCTGCAGCGGGTAAACTATCAATTGTACTCTATCCCAACGATTTACTGCAGAAACTGTTGTGGATGAAATCTGAGGGTTTTTATACGTTTATTTTATCAGAGATGCTGGATGCATGGAACAAGCGGAATACGATCGAATTCACAGAACTCAGTGTTGGCCGCGCGACTGGTTACCCAAAGACGTTTCGGCTCTCAGAGTTCTCGGAATAAACTATGACACTAATCTGTCCATGTGGAGTCCACCCTGTCCTTTGGAGAGCACGAAGTAAGTAATTGTAAAACTTCCAAAATTTAATATTTTTTAAATATTAATTTTAGCGTGAGAATGTTTACGGGTAACTGGTGCATTCAAGTTAGAAAATTCCAGTATGACTCCGTTATTTATAATTTCAGTTAAGAGTAGGTGCAAAGTTGATTACAGTTTTTATTACCGACCGCGGTATTTCACCTCTTAAGGTGATGGCGAACCCTTTCCCTCCCCAGTAATCCGCACTCGGTTGGGAATAAAAACTGTAATGCTATTATTTTCTAAGGCTCTGAATTACTTATTTGCGTGCGACAAGTGCAAATGCGTCGATGTGCGCATGCGCCGTGTCATTACAGTACGGTTTGCTATAAAGCGCCACTTATTAGCACTTCTCATGGACGCGTTGCAAAAAGTAATTAGCGTGTTATAAAAGCGTGTAAAAAAGTAACTAGCGTATGAAAAAGAAAAAGTTACCGGTTTACGAATGCGAAATATTTCTTTTGAATGACTTATCGAAGAAAGTGACTAAATAAACTTCACAGACACGAAAAGAGGAACTTTTCGTTAATGTGTTACAAAAAAAATGATTGCGTTTATTCGTTTTTAGATGCACTCTCGATCAGAGAAGCGTCGAGTTTACAAGAAAGCTGACGATGTCCGGTGTCGGAAAACGACCGATTATCTGGGTTTGTCACTCGATGGGCGGTCTGTTAGTCAAGAAAATGTTGGTTGAAGGTTTGCAAAACTTTTGTTTTATATTCTATGCCGTCTTAAGTACATATTGCATATAGCATATAATTGATAAGCAAACGTTGCAATACAATGTTAATAGGATTAATTTTTTCAGAATGGAAAAATGGCGATAAAAATGACTTGTGCAGGAACACGAGAGCTATTATTTTCTACAGCACGCCTCATAGAGGTTCGCACGTTGCTGCGCTGAAGCAAACGACTCAAATGGTTGTGTGGCCATCCGTCGAAGTTCAGGAACTGAGACAAGGTGCCGTATACCATTAAATCTCTGTAGAGTCATCTTTCTTCTATTTGAATGAGTCGAAAATTATAGATGGTTTCACCGCCATTATTGTTCTAATTTTTTTTCTGTTATCAGAATCGCCAGCATTACTGAAACTGCACGATAACTTTTTGAAAATGTTGGAACGCTACGCCATCGATATCGTCAGTTTCAGCGAAACTAAACCGACTCTCGTCACTGCGCTGAAATTTCCATTTCAATTTGTCACACCAAATTCTGCAGGTAAATTTAAATGAATAATGCAATCAAAAAAAATATC
Source organism: Cryptus armator (assembly GCA_963971235.1). Taxonomy (NCBI): domain Eukaryota; kingdom Metazoa; phylum Arthropoda; class Insecta; order Hymenoptera; family Ichneumonidae; genus Cryptus; species Cryptus armator. Next base: position 24,418,515 of record OZ020233.1, read on the forward strand.
GGTATTTTTATATCTATAAAATAAAATAATAAAATTTGTAAAAAAAATTGTCGGATTTACATTTTACCGCAATTTTCTATTGTGAAAATACAATGCCGCTATCAAAGTTGCCGCTTGCATATTTAATTGCTGTAGTATCGATTATTTTGTAGATCCCGGTGTTGGCGAGTTCTTCGAAATTCCTCAGGATCATCTATCGATCTGCAAGCCAGCAAACAGGTGAGTATTTTTTTTGTAAATAAATAATCTTTGGACAAATGATTAAATAAGTATTTGAAATATTGCCAGACAATCCTTCCTGTATCGAAAAGTTTTGAGTATCGTAAGACGTCATATGCCATTGGCAAAGTCTTCGTCGGCGGATGGCGAATTATTCCTGACGAAATTATTCTCGTGGCCAAAATAAAATAAACAAACGAACAAAAAATTAGGTTATTAATCAGAGAAATGTTGAGCCTTTGTACATTGTTGGTAACGAATAAGGTCGTGCCATCGTAAATAATTATACTTCTTACTGGTCAATTAATATTAAGCACAGTGCCGCAGGGTATAATATTATTATTGACGACCGTATATAAATATGACAGCGATTGTTCCTCTTCTTTTTCATAAAATGTAGCGTTCATAAAATGCATAAGCAATGTGATATTGATATGAAAAATAAAAACTCAAATTTTATTGATTATTAAGGGGTTACAATGTACTGTTCGAGGGTTGGAGAAACTGGGTGATCATAAAAACTCATGAAAAAAATTAGCTGATCTCTTGCGATGAAATTTTTATTACGGTAAACCTTCTTAATTAGCCGCCTTTATATTATCGCACCTTCTTAATAGTTTAAGGATATCCTTACCAGAATCGCGAGGAGGGCACGGGAGAGGAGCTCCGCTGACCGCTAGTCAGCGAGAGAAAAAGGTGATACGACTTTCGGGAAATAAAAATGTTCTCAAGTCAAGTAAACACTTTTCTAGGCATCGAAATTTATTGTTACATGCGAAATATTACTTTCTACGCTTTCTCGTTAAGTTGTTTCCTTTCATATATATATATACCTATTAATATTTTTTCAACCTTCGTAATGATTTCGATTCCGGCAATAAGAAATAATCACAATACGAAAACGTGTTTGATACCGGGATGCAAGTATATCTATCATCGGGAAGATTAATACAGTTGATAGAATATACAAAAGTATGACATCGCCGTCTCCATTACCTTGAAGTTCATTTAAACACGTTATTATAATTATAGTTTGGTATGTGTTGTATCAATTGTTCTAATTTATCTAATTATCATTGAAATGTTAAATCTTACAGAGCCATAGCTTTCCATCGACAGGACATAAACTTTTCCAGCGGTAAGATGACAAGGCTTCTTACTCCGTATAAGAATTGGTATCACAAGCTTCTGAATTTGCAACGGCATATCGTACCAATCGAAATCATAACTATCGAGGATTTGGCCATTAGCAGGATCCGGCAAACCATTCGGTATGCATTTGGAACATAGAATTAGTGTATACATACGCAAAGTTGCAAACTCTAAGGCTGTGATCGATCAATTTCTGACCGGGAATATTGTTGAAGTAAAGGTGAAATGCTTGGCCAATGGTGAAGGTTGCTGGTTGCAGGATGTCCTCCGGATGTTTTGTATGAATGATCGCCTGAAGTTGAAAAAGATCGTTAAACATAATTCTATTGGATCAGAAGATAAAATGTAATTGTCCGAGTGGTTCCGCGTCTCAATAACACAATGTCAATTTAACACTCGTCACGTCAACGGCCGTCATGCTTTTCTCCTTTAATTAAAGGATCGCAAACAGCCGCGCGGATGTGTGAAGAAAACGCTGTATTACTGAGACGTGATACCGTTTAAGTTTACTTGCAATCCTACGAGACTCATAGTAATCGTACCGATGCCCATCACTACTACCAATGAATCAGAATAAATATTCTCTATCATAACTGCAAAACTGTGTTGAAAAAAAAGAACAATCAACTGAGAAATAGTGTCGTGTTAAACGAGTCCCAATATTGCTTTTTTGGCAGACCAACCTTAACGCCTCCTGGTGGATAATGATACAGTCACAAATTTTTTTATAATTACAATCATCGTGGGTGGTCTCTAGATTTTTCCTGCCGGTCACGTATGTAGCGGCGATCATCTTCAATTTGAATCTGTAAAGAATGATTGAAAGGTTGTCATAATCATTTCTGTTATGTAGTACACTTTTTCGTGGCGCGCAGCGAGATCTTACCCTCAGCTGAGGTGTAATTGCACACCGCAGCTGCTTTTATGCAATGCGCTATAGAATATTATCCGCCGGTATACCTTTTCGTATAATTCCCGAAGGAACGGGAATCCCCAAGGTATGAGGTTTCCCGCACGCTCGGCGATCATAAGATCTCCACGCGTAGCGTGAACTTCGTACCCCACGGCTGGCGAATTGCAAACGCTGCCTTCCAAACCGCATTCCAAAACTCTCTTACAGTCCCGTAATAGTACCTTGATTGGCACGGACGAGAACTTTTCGGGGATACTACGTTAGGAGGGACTTGCGTTTTCTTTTTTGGGACCTACGTGCGCCGAAGAAGTAGAGGTATCGTATCTGTCATTGAGTTTCTATACCGAGGATTCGAGTTCTCTATTGAAGGCTTTCTGTTTCTGGGTATTTGACTTTTCACATCTCAAATTTTATTATATGCTATTTTAAAATAACATAATAAAATCTCCACCACATCACACGTATCCTGATTCTCAACTGTATCGATACGTGCGTTCGCGCATAGTCGGCTCGCAGTTAGAGGACAGTACTTAGCCTTCACCATTGGGTAGACGGCCACGTCCCCAAACTGCAAGACTGAAGAAGTCTCATTGATTTTAGTTCGCTTCACGTTATATTCGGATGAGTTTAATCAGAACATAATTGCGTTGTACAAGGGGCGACAATCCAGTCGCCCCCTGGAATCCCCGCGAAATACCCGCAAGAGTACAAACTCAGTTCCTTCCGCAAGAGAGAAGACGATCTAACAAATCGGGACTTCGATATTCTGATGGTGCGGAATATCGAATCGTTTCAATATGTATGCATACATATTTCAACTATATAAAATATTGAAATGTGGACAATTATAGTCAACATTTTACATTAAAAAATGTCCTTATAGTAGGTAAAAAAATCAATTTCTTTGTACAGACGTTCGCAGCTTGTAGAGGAAGTTGATAAATGCATTTAAAACCAAATTAAGGTGATATCTTCAGACATGCGTGAGTTATCGCGGCAAATTAAATGAAAAATGCTGTTTCCAAGAAAATGCAGTTTCAGTTCGGGTTCAGTATTATGGCAAATAAATCGCAACGTACGTACCTTAAAAATGACCCATGCTATAGAATGGCTTCTCGAGGTTAAGTTGTGTTCTGTAGAAGCAATCGCAGCATGTCGTAAAAAAAAAAAAGATTTTTTCGACATTGTTCCTACTCCCCTTCAAAGAACTTTGCCCTCATCAGTTGTACAATATTCGAAAGATGATTTTAATACAGAAGAGACATACACAAGGTGACTTTTGAATAGCCGGTTACATAAATGTAGCGTATATGTTTTAAAATTAAGTGAACGTACAAAAAATGTCGAGGAGCATCAATCAATGTGATACGCGCATTTACTCACCCAACGATTTCAAAAAGCGCACAAGCATGTTCAACCCACATGAGATACATTGTATCAATAGCAACAAATATAAAAATTGCCACTATCGTTGCGATGTAAGCGTGAGCGAGTATTGGCCAATAATATTGCACCGGATCGACGCCGTACTCGACGTCATAAACGTAGACTTTGGGACGCGTTTCATTAAGAGGGTTCGCAAAGTCCAATATTATTGGTACTAACGGCACAGAGAGATACAAAAGTAGCGATGTATGGAGATACACTGAAGAATTAGAAAAAAACGTAAGAAATCATTGAACGGAAGTCCTTTTTTTCGAATTTAAGTAATGAAAAAGAAAAATTCCGTACTCGAGTAAATGGCAGTAAGAAAGCGTCCACGCTCGGCGTATTTATCAAGTACACAGATAGCTGAAGTGTTCTTGAACATGTTCCAATGCGCTTCCATCTTTTTAAGCAGCACTTTCATCTGTAAAATTGTTATTTATAAAATCCTCAGCGGGCCTTACAAAATTACCATCAGTTGGTACTGCATGTGCACATTTCCAACAACAACAACTGTAAGAACTGAATCTTCACAACCACAACAAAGATACAAGCAAACAGCATAATCGCGTAATGGATTACAGAATCGCGCCACATAATCGGTATAAGATTACACCATCAACTTCAGGGATTCCCCACATATACCGATTGCCCACCTTCCCAGTTTTTCGGATACTGTTCAATACTGTAGTTAAATTCACAATGACGCACATGAATTGTGGTATAAAAGTTATAACAGCATCGATATCTCCTTGAACGGCATGCAATCGAATGATCTGTTCAGACAATTAAATGTAAAATTGTTTGCACAATTATAATATCGAAGACCGTAAAACACTTAGATAACGAATGCTACCTGAGGGCCGACGATGGAAGTAATGATGAAGAGTACCGTCACAGACAAAAAAGACCTCGTACACTTTGACTGTTCCGGCCAAAGGCCAATTCGGGACATGAGACCTTTGTTTATCGCGTAGTAACTCTGATCGAAGAAACTCATTTTTGTAGCTGAAGATACGAAAGGCGTCCGTTCTCGATTTCACCCTTTCTACTCGTCTTTCTGGCACCTCAATGACATCGGGTATATGTATTGCTGTCAGAGTTTGTGAAGAGTGAATGTGGTAATTTTAGAAACTCTCTGTGCTACTCGTTGCTTTCACGAGCAGTGATTGTTATGGGCAGCTGCTACATTTTCCTAAAACATCTATCACCAGTGTAGGACGATTGTTTCTTCAGTAAAACAGACTTCCATCGTGCACGCCCCTCGGAAACTCACATGTTAGATTTGCATGTTTTATGTGCGCGTAATGCATCTGCCGAAGTTGTTTTTTACAACAGCACGATTGGTGCAATTCTGATGACATTCGATTTCCGACAACATATCGGAAAGAGTTAATACCTCTGTTATTATTATCCGATCGATGTACGGTTTGGAATATGCGCTTCTATCACGGTGCATTCGAATACAAATTCATCTACAGTACAAATCGAGTCCTTACTCTCGAAGTTCTATTGAAGTGGACATTAGCTTTTTTCGGTTCAGTTTTCTTAGCCCGTCGCAAAATAATACACGTAAGTATAAGAAAAAATATATTTGATTGATATACAATAAGGTGGGGACTGTTTAAAATTAATATTTATTAATGTACACTTTAGCTAAAAAATATAAAGTCCGATCTATCTTTCCGAAAGTTTTCATCTACACCCATAAAAAGAGAAGGAGGGCGATGGCAATTAAAGATTTCAAGCAAAAACCTTTTTATTTACATATTTTATTTGTGTCTTTGTTAAATACTATTGTTTCCGAAATCTCCCACGATTGTTGTTCGTGAAGATGTTCAGATTGAGCACATAGCTTTCAAGCACTTTGTTGACTGGAACTATTAGTAAAGTTGCATAAATATCAAAAAGTACGACATCGCTGTCTGCATTACCTTCAGTTCAAATATATTATTTTGAATACAGTTACGTTCAATCACATTAGAGAACTTCATACTCGTCTAATTGTCATGAAAATATCATATTTTACCGATCCAAAACTTTCCATCGATAGCACGTAGACTTTTCCGGCGGTAAGAAGGCAGGGTATTTGACTTCGTATCAGAATTGCTAGTACGAGCTTTTGAGTTTTAAGCGGCATGTCGTACCAGTTAAAATCATAACTATATCGATTATCAAACGATATTTGTAGGAATTTGTCAAAGGCTTGATAAGCATTTGGAATATGGTACTCTCGTTCATACGCACGCGAAATTGTGAACTCTCAAACTGTGATCGATCAATTTTTGTCCGGGTAAGTTGTTGAACCAAAGATGAAATGCCTGACCGAAGACGAAACTTGATACTCGCAGCAATATTTCTGGATGTTTTATATTAATTACGGCCTGAAACAAAGAAACCTGAAGACCTGAAGATAATGATTATCTGTTTGTCTAAACATACAATAAGGATCTGAAATCTATTGTACCTGTAAACCCGTAATGCTCATTATAATCGTGCTGATGCCAATTACCACCAACAAAGATCCAGAATAAACGCTTTCGATCATTCCCGCAAAACTGAATTACATTTCTTTTTTAATAATTCTAGGTCCAGGAGTTGTTGAAACCGGAAAGTATGATAGCCTAAGATTTCTTATCCCACCAACCTTATCGCTTCTTTGTGAAGAATTATGCAGTCACACATTTTTTTGTAACTGCTATCATTGTGAGTAATAACTGTTTTTGTTTTATCAATGATATATTCAGCGGCCGTCGTCTTTAATTTGAATCTGTAAAGGGAATCTCATTGAATCTGTATAGCAACAATCAGGCATTCCTCCAGTGATGTTCCTATAATGGATTTAGTTGTAAAGGCGTTTAAAGATTTTTATGCAAGAACATTATTAGTCGTCTGCACATCGAATTGAATTATTTGATTTGAATGTCGAACAGTTCGAATAATTCGTACATTCGACGCGACATTCGAATAATTCGAATATTTGAATATACGGCTCTTTATTTAGAAGTCCACTTCTATGAGAAAGCATCTACTGTTTTATGGCTTCCCAATAGGGGAAGGCTTTGTATTATGATTAGTTATTTTCATAGACTAATTGAGAGAAATTAAGTCCCAACCAATTAATCTATAAGGTGAGTGTACTCACCCAACGATTTCAAATAGCGCACAAGCATGCTCAACCCACATAATATACATCGTGTCAATGGCAACAAATATAGAAATTCCCACTGCCGATACGATATATCCATGAGCAAGGATGGGCCAAAAATATTTATCCGGATCGACACCGTACTCTGCTTCATAAATGTAATCCTTGGGTCGTGTTTCATTAAGAGGATAAACAAAGTCCAGTATCATTGGTACTATTGGTATGAAGAGGAAGAAGACTAGCGATATATATATATAAACTGGTGAATTAAAAATAGTAATGAGTAATAATAATTGGACCTTTTTTTAATTGTTAAGAATTTAATACATGGAAGCAATTTTTCATACCCGAATAAGCGGTGGTAAGGAAGCGTCCACGTTCGGCGTATTTATCAAGAACCATGAGTGCTGATGTGTTCTTAAACATTTCCCAATGTAATTCCATCTTCTTGAGCATCAATTTCATCTGAAAAAATGCCAAATCATTCTCGCCGGATGCGTCTTGTGACAGAGATCCTGGAGTGACTCACCACCCCAGTTTACCACCCCAAGTTCAGCGTATACATTGTATTTATATTATCCTAGCGAATCCGATTATCCCAACGATTGAGTGCCGACTTGATTAAAATGTTAAACTCTATAAGTACACTAAAAGCGAATCTTAGGTGACGGGAACCGACTTAAATTACTATTTAGGCAACAATATTTGAAAACGTTCTCTCGGAAAACGAACAGAATATGCGAAAAAACAATGAATGACTTTTATATGCCCCATGCAACACGAAACATAACTGAAATCATTAAAAAATATTTCGTTATACATTTAATGTTTTATTTCTAATTATTTAGAAGAAAAGATTCAAAATATTAAAAGTAAAACAATGATAATCAAGAGTGCCTTGTAAATAAAAATAGTACGCAATACAATTCAGAAGTCCTTCGTACTATGTCTGGCTCGTTGTAGAATAAGAGCTGCGATTCTAAACGATCATACATTTACCTGCTGCTTACCTTCCCTGTTTTGTGAATGCTATTCAATATCGTGGTACAATTCACTGTTATGCATAAGAGTGTTGGTAAACAATTAATAACAGCATCAAGATCTCCCTGGACGTTACGCAATCGAACGAGCTATTTTAACATAGCCAATTGATTGTAAAATTGTTCGGATTAATAACGAAAATGACAAATGCTACCTGCGGCGCACCGATGGACAGGATAATGGCAACTATAGTCAATGGCAAAGTGTTCCTCACACATGCCGTCTGTTCCGGCCAAATGCCAATTCGGGACATAAGGCCTTTGTTTATCGCGTAGTAACGCTGATCGAAGAAACTCATTGTCATAACTGAAGATAAGAAAAAAAAACTTCCCTTCTCGATATTTCTTTGTTTTCGTAGTTCGTCGACGATATCGCGTAAGTGCTGTCAGAGACTCGTGAAGAGCGGACGTGCCAATTTGAGAAACTTTGTGTTACTCTTTGATTTCACTGTCAGTGATTGCAACGCCCCTCTAGTGTTTCCTACAAAATGTATTACCAGTATACAATCATTGGATTGGCTGGAAGTTCGTTTCTCATACTTCTTCCTCCTTTTCCCTTGAATCCATACCGCTAGGTAAATAAATAAATACAACGTTTATCGTACACGCTGCTGCCAATCTCGTGTGAATGAATTGCATGTTCCATGTAGGCGTAACGCTGAAATTGTTTTCCACAACATCCCGATTGGTTCCGCCCCGATGACGCTCGATATACGATAAGACACGGAAAAGCGTTAACACTTCTGTTACTATTATTCGATCGATTTTCAGCTTGGCATATGCGTTTCTATCGCATTGTGTTGGAATAAAAATCACGCGGCAATAGATCTCAAGTTCCCTACCCTCGAAGAGCTCGGCATGTTCATTTCGATTTCTTTTTTTCGGCTCAACACCATTTAGACTCAAGATTTAAGACACTTTTTATACAGAATCGTTATTTCCACGATATTCAGCATTTCGTTAATTTTACAAATTTAGGCAAGAACGTTATACTTGTGTTTCATACTTTCTTTGTTCGTGTATTCACCGTACATACCTTTTTGTTTAGATCTAAACTTCGAGTTGTCCTTCCTCTTCATAGCAAAGTATTGTGGCTTAACGGGTCGCCAAGATATAGATATAGACTTTAAATTTCTAATAATTAATGATGTGTTTAATTAAGAGTACGTCACAGTGGGTGCACCCGAAATTTCCGGTTTTTGTTACAACGTGGATGTGTGTGATATTGAAGTGTTCTATTCGCAATCCAGTATAAAAAAATGCGTAGTGTGTTATTGCAAATGTAAAAATGAATACACTCAGTATACACCGAGATCCTGAATTTCTTCGCAACGACTGAATAAAATTCAATAAAAAGTAGTTACACACATGAAACACGAGACACATGATTACGTTCTCGTTTTGTTTCTCAATTCAGAAAAAACAAAACAATTTCGTTATCGCGAGTACCCTACAATTACAGTGGTTGTGCGATTTTCCCGCTTTGGCACTTTTATGAAAAACGAAGAGAACGTAGTCCTCGACATTGAAAAAACACGTATTTTGATATAAGGTTTATCGTTTTCCGCGATAAGAATAAAAAAAGAATTTCAGGATTTTCGATCATGTAGGTAATTATCGACGAATTTGGGATCCTCCCAAAACTGCGATAGGGACATTAGGGCGATATAGGATTCCACTGTCATTTATTAGTTTCATTGATTGTCGCCACATAACCTTCGGCAAAATGTTCTTACACCGCCTTCAGAACTGTAAAGTATGATACAGATGTTTTTATAATCTGAAATAATTAAAAAGTTCACGAAATTCAACGGGTTACAATGGTCATCGAGCGCCAAAATATTTGTGCGCATTGACACGGCAAGAATAATGATTCTTACCGTCGCAAAAGTTTTCACAGACATGTCAGAAATTTTTCCAGCTGTCAATTTGCAAGGCTTCGTACAACGCAATGTCATAAGAAGCAGAAGTTTCTGAGTCTTCAATGATAGTTTATACCATTTAATGTGGAGGCTGCGGAACAAATCAAATTGTTAGACCCCTTACACCAGTTTCTTGACCGTTGACTCACATATAATAGTGAATATTAATACTGTGATCCATCAGAGTTTGTGATAGGTAGGTGTGAACGTAGAGATGCAGTATAACGAGCGCATTAAATACTACGAATCTTATGGTTTCTTGTGGTTCAATTGCCATTCTGAGAATCTGAATGTCATTACTGTTCTATTTGTCAATTCCGAAAACTATTTATCATAAGTCATACTTTTTACCTGAACTCCTAAAATGCTAATCAGAATAATACTCAATCCCACGAGAAAAAAGAAACACCATGAGTAAATCGCCTCGAGGAGTTCTGCGGACCTTACAATATTGAATGTATTAACTCTCCGACATGAAATTCTATTACGGTTGAAAATGGGAAACGTGCAGGAGATTTTAAAGTTTTGTGCTATTCATTCATTGCGCAAAAAAAAATCAGATTATCTGATGGTGTCTAATTAGCTGGATTTCCGAAACTTCAACTTCTTTGATTGCCTACTGTATTCACATTCTTGTAAGACGTTTTATTGTCAAGTGATATGTTGCGGGATGGGTGCGTTTTTCCATCGCCTAACAACGGAATAACAAAAAGTGAATAAGAACATATAAATTGTTCAAACAGTCTCACTTGATGACATGGTTGTGTCTGTTGATGCATAAAAGTAAATGTTCGAAGTTTACGTCTTTTTGCTCCGATGATGGATAGACATCTGCTCCTGTTTCTGATGTTCTGTTATTTTTTCCAATACGCGCTAACTTGTGTCTAAAAGTTTCAATTTACACATTATCATGCTATCCATGATAACTGTATGCAAGCGGAGCAAAGTTTTCAAAGGTCCGCTCGACAAGTTAAGAGAGATCCATAAGCTATTGCAGTATAGTTTAACAGAATTTTCACTGTATAACATATGAGGTATAATGATCAAAAAAGGTGTGCGAATATCGTTTCTATTATCCCGTATAATTGTTGAATACTAATAGGTTTTTTTTTTATAGAGAAGCTAGAAAACTAAAGAAAACTAAAGCTAAAAAAGCTATTTTTACGGCACTGACAAATGTTCAAATGATTTGATATGATTCATATCTGATACATGACCAGATATGATCAGGCAAAATTATTTTTCCCGGTTAATATAAAGAATCATATATTTCGTCACGAAGAAATGTTTGTTGGCGATAGTCCGATGAAATATCAAAACAATCGACTTACCCCAATGCAGCGAATATTCCACAGGAGTGTTGAACGTAAACCATGAACATAGTGTCAGAGGAAATTATAACGAGGTGTCCAATTGATACGCACACGAAATAATGCATCATAATGTAATAATAATACTTTTGCATGTCGACATGATGATAGTCAAGGATGGTTGGAAATTCTCCGGGCCTCGAACCGTTATGGAATAAAACATCAATGATCTTCGGTACCATCGGTTGGGTCATGAAGAGAATGCAGGATGAATAATTAGTGACTGCATATGCAACAGTAATAAATTTAATTTTTTTTTTCCTTTTGAGAAACACATGGCATCAAAATTCTGAAGCCAATTTTCGTAGATATAAGTACATATAATTTAGAGGCTCGTAACGGACCGTGAATTGCAAAAAAAAAAAAAAACATATTGAATTAAAAATGGCGTCGACTTCTGTTACAAGTACGTTATAAGATGAAAAATAACAAATAATAAGATCATTCTTCGATGTATGGACTACTGATCGGCACAAATTTGTCTAACCTCCATACAAGATTGTCAGCTTTCTCCCCCACTCGGCGTATTCGTGAAGAATTTGCACTTCTCGTTCACCGGCCCACATTTGCCAATCAGCGCGAATATTGTTCAGCAACTCTAACATCTGTATGTATCGAAACAGGTCTTTATCAGCGATAACGGTTAATCGGCTCACCCCCTCAACTTGAATATTATAATTTCGCACTTTACGAAATGAAACTGACCTTGTGAGATTTCAATATAGAATATAAAAACTTTGTGACGCATATACTGCCGAATAACATTGGGGTTATGCACTCTAAAAGAAATAGCCAATCGCCATTATATTTAAACATAGCCATTAACTGAGGTACACAAATGCTGGTGCTAATTAATGTTATAGCGGCGGATAAGCTATAACGAACACGCGTAGTCTGATACGGCCATTGCCCAAGAATGGTCAATAAAACTTTGTTTATTTTATAATATCGGTGTTGAAAGAAGTCCATCGCGATGAGAACTCACATCAATACCACATTACTGCTTCTATAGCTCTTCCCCATAGAACTCGACTTGGTTTTTTTCATCGTTTCATTTCCGTCGTAGATTTTCATGCAATTACAACATCGAACGTTCTCACCTTGATGGACGTTCAAATTACTCTCCTACATATTGACGTCGCTTTGATTGACAGCGATCCGAGGGGATAGAGCCTCTGTGCTTCATACACTTCGTTGGGTATTCAACGGTGTGCTGTACTCCGTACAGCTATGAGACATTACGAAATCAGCCAGACCCCCGAGCTTATTATTTCCCGGTACAATGTGTTTCAATGTAGTTAGTTGCAGTATCGGATATTTTTGAATTGTGTCTAAAAAAACCTGAGATGTTACATATGTCCGACTTAAAAATATAGCGTGTCATTTCGGTATACATTGTAGTCGTACGTACAATGAAATCCATAATAGCATATTATGCTACAAGGAAGGGAAGTGGCGGGGGTATTTTCCGCTCACAAGTATATAGTCCGCAGCCGAAAAAATGGCATTAGTATGGGCAAATTTTTATGGTGAACAACATGATTTTGACATGAATTGAACGACATGTGATAGGAACTAAGAACAACATGATATAAGCGCTATTTTTTTTGCGCACCACCGTTTTGTGCACAAATCCATTCGAAGTATCAATATGATTTCGTTTATTAATTTCTATTTTAATCGCCTACAATCTTTTATAACAGTTGTATGTTCAAATATAGTTAATTGTTTCAATATTCTTCGCTATCGAAGTTCCAGCTTCGCACTATTGATTTGCGAAATATTCAAGGTATTCCAAGCCTAATCATGCTATAATATTGTCTTATATAAGCTCTGACGAAACATCCCTATATCGAACACAGAAGCGTGAAGTACGACAGTGATGTCTTCAAGATCTGCAAAAAAAAATACAAAAACGAAACAAAAAAATACAAATATTACACAAAATATCACGTGAATTTTTATGGCCGACTATATTTAAAAAATGACGTCTTCATTAAATCAACCGAATGTACTTGGCTTCAATACTGGTTTAGTGGGATACTTATGTGGAAAAGCAGTTGGGAGAAACCAACTGCGTGATATAGTTGACTCAAGTTTAATACAGATAATTCTATAATATGATGTACGTGTGCTCACTGAATGATTGAACGAATTACATCCGGTTGTCTCAATTAAGCCAACGTGGAGTCAACAAATTTTGCGTTGGCTTTATTCCCCACTCTTCGTTCAATGACTTAAAGGAATATCATTCTTACGATCCCAAAACTGCTGATTGACATGACTGACATTTTTCCGGCTGTCAATTTGCAAGATACGTTACAACGCATCATCATCAAAGGCAGTTCTATGGGGAAGAGCGATAGAAGCAGTAATGTGGTATTGATGTGAGTTCTCGTCACGATGGACTTCTTTGAACACCGATATTATAAAATAAACAAAGTTTTATTGACCATTCTTGGGCAATGGCCGTATCAGACACCTGTGTTCGTTATAGCTTATCCGGCGCTATAGTATTAATGATCACCACCCTTGCTGTACCTCATGCACTGACTATTCTTAAATATAATGGCGATTGGCAATTTCTTTTAGAATGCATGACCCCAATGGTAACCGGTAGTATGTGCGCCACAAAGTTTTTATATTCTATTTTGAAATCTCACAAGGTCAGTTGCGAATTGTTCATCCTGCATTCTCTTCTTGACCCAACCGATGGTACCGAAGATCATCGACGCTTTATTCCAAAACGGTTCGAAGCCCGGAGAATTTCCAACCGTCGTTGACTATCATTATCTCGACATGCAAAAGTATTATTTTTACATTATGAAGCATTATTTCGTGTGCGCATCAATTGGACACCTCGTTGTAATTTCCTGTGACACTATGTTCATGGTTTACGTGCAACACACTCCTGTGGAATATTTGCTGCATTGGGGTAAGTCGATTGTTTTGATATTTCATCGGACTATCGCCAACAAACATTTTTACGTGACAAAATATATGATTTTTTTTATATTAACCGGGAAATAGCATATTATGCCAGAAGCGCGAAAAATACGATTCAACGCACCAATAGCGATCTTGCCATTCGATCGCTACGAGTAGTATGCGTTGTAACGAGGTAGCCTCGTTCAAAGATCCCCAAAATCCCCTCGAGTCGAGCCCGCTACTTACCACGTGAGCGATAGGTAGCCGTAGGAATATTATAATTTGTATTGCTCTCATAGCCCGTATTTTTGTATATTTTCTGCGTTACCGCCCCCCCCCCCCCCCTGTCCCCCGCGCGAGCACCGAAGTCAATAACGAGAAGCGTATCATCAGATGACAACGATAGTGAGAGAGCGAGGGAAACAGCAGAAGGAGATGCGAGAGCGTCGGCGAGGGGACTCGCTATCCCTTGCGCCTCGCCACTGCTGTGTTGCCATCGCCTCGCACTGACCACCGCCGCCCGCCGTCTGCCGCCCGCCATCGTCGCTCGAAGGTATCGAGCGACGATCAATCGTCCAACTGCCGCCCCTTACGCAACGCCCGTCGATCGTTCTCGTTATCGACTAATGCCGAGTACCGAAGTCTCTCACCGCATTTTAAAGGTTATGTTATTTTAATTTTCCAAAAAACAATTTTTCATCGCGTCAAAGAAGAAAATTTGGTTGCGAATAATAAAACACGAAATATCACACATTGATTGACAAATATTAGTCCTTTTTATTTCGAAAATAATATATTTTGAACGAAAATCATTCACAATATTTTACAATACGTTATTCACATTCATAATAAAAATCGTAAATTTCACGGGTGCACTGAAAAACTTGGTTATAATTTCAAAATTATTGCAATTCGCCAAATAAAATTGAAAACAATCACGACTATTTATTATTTTCCATTCATTCTATCTGTCAAAGCTTGGAAGCCGACGACAATTCCATAGCAGACGTGATAAAGTTCACACGCGCCACGACGTTGGCGGCGGGTGCTGTGGCGGGACGACTTGAAATGAAAAAAAAAAAAATCTCAGCTTTTTTTTTTTTTTTTTAATGTATATTACTTTAAATATTGGGAAACTTATTTTATACTTCCATAGCGGAAGTAGTTGGGTCGACGAAGCGAATCCAGGGCCACAGGCGTGCCGGTGGCCAAGCCCCCTCTCCAATACAAAATAATACTCTCATAAATTATTAAAAATGAATTTATATTAACGAAATTACAATATGTCCAGGACCAATTGTAAATAAAATTTCACAAAATTTTCCGAAACCATAACCAACCATTGCACCATTCCAAACCATTTTACTTCAATAATACACAACGAAATACAACAACGCGTTCACTACAATAACACGAGTTTACTCTGCGGTTACTAAGGCCGTACTGAGTATGAATCTAAATAGAAATCGAGATAGAAAATCATCCATCAAGCAAATAGACTAGTGCCCTTTAAGAGAAGGTGCAACCCCTTCCCCCCCGTCCATCCCGGGCTCAGTCGGTATCAAAAACTGTAAACAACTTTTTTCAAACACAGGCATTTACAACTCAAAAAAAAGATTCATTAGATGCGAATATCACCATAGCATCGAATGACACTCTTTTTTTAAGCGGTAAATGCCAGTATGCCTGAAAAAAGTTGTTTACAGTTTTTGATACCGACCGCGGTATTTCACCACCTCTTAACGATATATTACGCACCAAAAACAATACGTAAAATCGAATTTTACGCATACCACATCAAAAAAATAATTTTGTTTGATCATATCTGGCCGTGTATGTCCCTGCTGAAAATTTCAATATGTGTTTGTACATAGGATTACATGGGAATGCATGGGAATATATGGGAAAGTATAGGATCCCTCGTAGGATCCTATGTGGGACGGTATAGGAAGAAACTTTGTGGACGGGTACTTATATAGGATTCCATGAGGGATGATACGGGGAGAAATATCCTACATGGTAATCCATACAGGAATCGATGTGGGACCACATAAGAAGAAACCTTCTCTGCGCGAACCTACAAAGGACCCCATGTGGGATAACATGGGAAAATGTTTCATGATTGATACATTTGATACAAAAGAGAACCCATACGGGTTCTCATGCAGGAACCACATATCCTTCCCGTTAGAAAATTCCTATATGGGATCTCTCATAAGATCCCATGTGGTATCCTATATGGGATTTCAAGTGGAATATCGTACCGGGAATCCGTGCAAGTTCCCATGTAGGATGATATATCCTCCCTACTGAACATTCCTACATAGAATCCCATATGGTATCCTATATGGCATTTTAAGTGGGAATCCGTGCAGGTTCCCATGCGATTTTCGGACAGGGAACCCATGTAGGTTCCCATGCGATTTTCGGACAGGGAACCCATGTAGGTTCCTATGTAGGACCGTATATCCTCCCTACCGAATAATCCTAAATAGAATCCCAGATAAGATCTCATGTGGTATCCTATATGGGATTTTAAGTGGGAACCTGTGCAGGTTCCCATGCGATTTTCAGACAGGGAACGCATGAAGGTTTCTACGTAGGACCGTATATCCTCTGTATTGGAAATTCCTACATAGAATCCCACATAAGATCCCATGTGGAATCCTACATGGGATTTCAAGTAAAAACCAGCGCAAGTTCCCATGCTATTTTCAGACAGGGAACCGATGTAGATTCCTACGTATGACCGTATATCCGCCCTATCCAAAATTCTTACATAGGTAAGAATTTTCAGTAGGTAAAATTCTTACATAGGTAAGAATTTTCAGTAGGGCGGATATAATCGCAACCCGAAAGAAACCCGTGCAAGTTCCCATGCGATTTTTGTACAGGGAACCTGTGTAGGCTCCTATGCAAGACCTTATATCCTCCGGACTGAACATTTCTATATGAGATCCCACATAAAATCCCATGTGATATCCTATATGGGATTTTAAGGCGGCAAAAAATTATTATATATAATCATATATGCCTACACATGATCATATATATTCATATATCTTTATCAATGTTCTTATATCTCGAAAATACGGTACGTACAGTGGTTGTGCGATTTTCCCGCTTTGGCACTTTTATGAAAAACGAAGAGAACGTAGTCCTCGACATTGAAAAAACACGTATTTTGATATAAGGTTTATCATTCTCCGCGATAAGAATAAAAAAAGAATTTCAGGATTTTCGATCATGTAGGTAATTATCGACGAATTTGGGTTCCTCCCAAAACTGCGATAGGGGCATTGGGGCGATATAGGATTCCACTGTCATTTATTAGTTTTATTGATTGTCACCACATAACCTTCGGCAAAATGTTCTTACATTGCCTGCAGAACTGTAAAGAATGATACAGATGTTTTTATAACCTGAAATAGTTAAAAAGATCACGAAATTCAACGGGTTACAATGGTCAACGAGCGCCAAAATATTTGTACGCATTGACACGGCCAGAATAATGATTCTTACCGACGCAAAAGTTTTCACAGACATGTCAGAAATGTTTCCAGCTGTCAATTTGCAAGGCTTCGTACAACGCAATGTCATGAGAAGCAGAAGTTTCTGAGTCTTCAATGATAGTTTATACCATTTAATGTGGAGGCTGCGGAACAAATCAAATTGTTAGACCCCTTACACCAGTTTTTTGACCGTTGACTCACATATAATAGTGAATATTAATACTGTGATCCATCAGAGTTTGTGATAGGTAGGTGTAAACGTAGAGATGCACTATAACGAGCGCATTAAATACTACGAATCTTATGGTTGTTTGTGGTTCAATTGCCATTCTGAGAATCTGAATGTCATTACTGTTTTATTTGTCAATTCCGAAAATTATTTATAATAAGTCGTACTTTTTACCTGAATTCCTAAAATGCTAATCAGAATAACACTGATTCCCACGAGAAAAAAGAAACACCATGAGTAAATCGCCTCGAGGAGTTCTGCGGACCTTACAATATTGAATGTATTAACTCTCCGACATGAAATTCTATTACGGTTGAAAATGGGACACGTGCAGGAGATTTAAAAGTTTTGTGCTATTCATTCATTGCGCAAAAAAAAAATCAGAATTGGTCACTTATCGTAGACACTTCAGACCATTATCTGAATTTTCGCACATTTTTTTTACCAAATCTGCTTACATTCAATAGGTTGTTATACGGTTGTGTCAGAAACACTTTGGAATGGTGCGAAATTGTAATGAGGGGGTTAATAGCACAATGTGGTAATTTAGACTATAGTTCGACCTTTCCTAATTTATAAGTTCGGGAAAAGTGTGCCAGCATGGGCAATCAATACATATGCACGCATAAACAGCTTTGAGGAGAAAATTACACATTTTCAGAAATCGATTCGATAGGTTAGGAAAGTTTCATAAGTTATGAGGGCGCAAGTTAACAGAGTTTCCACTGTACAGTAGGCAATCACAGATTTCCAACTCAGATAATTCCAACCATCAGGGGTATATAATCCAAAACTTACTCTAGAGTACCACTCCATCTCTGTCTAACGCACGAGTACAAACAAGGACAGGATGATGCTCTAGAGTACGGGAGTAAGTTTTGGAATATACCCCTGGTAAGTTGAAGAAAACACAATCAAGTAAGTTGAATTTTGACCCTTCGCCGGGTCCGTCAACCTGCTAGGCGAGGCAACGCCGCGCTCCTTCCCTTTTCATACCGACCAATACCGACCCATAGAATCATCGCTGTAATTTGTGCGAGAGAGAGAGAACGCGGCGAAAAGGGAATTTTTCCGGCAAAAGGGACAGTGGGCAGATACTCCAGCAAGTACTAAGATATTCAACTTATCTGATGGTGCCTAATTAGCTGGGTTTCCGAATCTTCAACTTCTTTGATTGCCTACTGTATTCACATTCTTGTAAGACGTTTTATTGTCAAGTGATATGTTGCGGGATGGGTGCGTTTTTCCATCGCCTAACAACGGAAAATCAAAAAGTGAATAAGAACATATAAATTGTTCAAACAGTCTCACTTGATAACATGGTTGTGTCTGTTGATGCATAAAAGTAAATGTTCGAAGTTTACGTCTTTTTGCTCCGATGATGGATAGACATCTGCTCCTGTTTCTGATGTTCTGTTATTTTTTCCAATACGCGCTAGCTTGTGTCTGAAAGTTTCAATTTACACATTATCATGCTATCCATGACAAGTGTATGCAAGCGGAGCAAAGTTTTCAAAGGTCCGCTCGACAAGTTAAGAGAGACCCATAAGCTATGGCAGTATAGTTTAACCGAATTGTCACTGTATAACATATGAGGTATGATGATCAAAAAAGGTGTGCGAGTGTGGGAATATCGTTTCTATTATCCCATATAACTTTTGAATACTATTAGATGTTTTTTTTTATAGAGAAACTAGAAAATTAAAGAAAACTAAAGCTAAAAAAGCTATTTTTACGGCACTGACAGATGTTCATATCATTTGATCTGATTCATATCTGATACATGACCAGATATGATCAGACAAAATTATTTTTCCCGATTAATATAAAAAAATCATATATTTCGTCACGAAGAAATGTTTGTTGGCGATAGTCCGATGAAATATCAAAACAATCGACTTACCCCAATGCAGCGAATATTCCACAGAAGTGTTGCACGTAAACCATGAACATAGTGTCGGAGGAAATTATAATGAGGTTTCCAATTAATACGCACACGAAAAAATGCATCATAATGTAATAATAATACTTTTGCATGTCGACATGATGATAATCAAGGTTGATTGCAAATTCTCCGGGCTTCGAACCGTTTTGGAATAAAACATCAATGATTTTCGGTACCATCGGTTGGGTTATGAAGATAATGCAGGCTGAATAAATAGCGACTGCATATGCAACAGTAATAAATTTAATTTATTTTTTCCTTTTGAGAAACACATGGCATCAAAATTCTGAAGCCAATTTTCGTAGATATAAGTACATATAATCTAGAGGCTCGTAACGGGCCGTGAATTGCAAAAAAAAAAACATAATATATACAATCAAACATATTGATTTAAAAATGGCGTCGACTTCTGTTACAAGTACGTTAGAAGATGAAAAATAACAAATAATCAGATCATTCTTCGATGTATGGACTACTGATCGGCACAAACTTGTCTAACCTGTATACAAAATTGTCAGCTTTCTCCCCCACTCGGCGTATTCGTGAAGAATTTGCTCTTCTCGTTCACCGGCCCACACTTGCCAATCAGCGCGAATATTGTTCAGCAACGCCAACATCTGTATGTATCGAAACTGGTCTTTATCAGAGATAACGGTTAATCGGCTCAACCCCTCAACTTGAATATGATAATTTCGCACTTTACGAAATGAATCTGACCTTGTGAGATTTCAATATAGAATATAACAACTTTATCATGCACGAACTGCTGAATAACATTGGAGTTATGCATTCTAAAAGAAATTGCCAATCGCCATTATATTTTAACACAACCATTAACTGAGGTACACAAATGCTGGTGGTAATTAATATTATAGCGGCGGATACGCTATAACGAACACGGGTAGTCTGATACGGCCATTGCCCAACAATGGACAATAAAACTTTGTTTATTTTATAATATCGGTGTTCAAAGAAGTCCATCGCGACGAGAACTCACATCAATACCACATTACTGCTTCTATCGCTCTTCCCCATAGAACTGGACTTGGTTTTTTTCATCGTTTCATTTCCGTCGTACATTTTCATGCAATTACAACATTGAACGTTCTCACCTTGATGGACGTTCAAATTACTCTCCTACATATTGACGTCGCTTTGATTGACAGCGATCCGAGGGGATAGAGCCTCTGTGCTTCATACACTTCGTTGGGTATTCAACGGTGTGCTGTACTCTGTACAGCTATGAGACATTACGAAATCTGCCAGACAGAAATCTTTCAATGTAGTTAGTTGCAGTATCAGATATTTTTGAATTGTGTCTAAAAAAACCTGAGATGTTACATATGTCCGACTTAAAAATATAGCGTGTCATTTCAGTATATATTGTAGTCGTACGTACAATGAAATGCATAATAGCATATTATGCTACAAGGAAGGGAAGTGGCGGGGCTATTTTCCGCTCACAAATCTATAGTCCATAACCAAAAAAAAATGGCATTAGTATGGGCAAATTTTGATGGTGAACAACATGATTTTGACATGAATTAAAGGACATGTGATAAGAACTACAAACAACATGAAATAAGCGCTATTTTTTTTGCGCACCACCGAATGTACTTGGCTTCAATACTGGTTTAGTGGGATACTGATGTGGAAAAGCAGTTGGGAGAAACCAACTGCGTGATATATTTGACTCAAGTTTAATACAGATAATTCTATAATATGATGTACGTGTGCTCACTGAATGATTGAACGAATTACATCCGGTTGTCTTAATTAAGCCAACGTTGAGTAAAAAAATGTCGCGTTGGCTTTATTCCCCAGTCTGCGTTCAATGACTTAAAGGAATATCATTCTTACGATCCCAAAACTGCTCATTGACATGACTGAACTTTTTCCGGCTGTCAATTTGCAAGGTACGTTACAACGAATCATCATCAAAGCGAAAGAAGACTTTTGGTTATAAAGTACCTCCACTAATTTCCACGGCGAACAGCGAAGAGCTCCGCCGTCTACAAAATACGGCAGATCCTATGTATGTTATTCCACACGCCCGAGACATTTTTCAAATCCGCCGGGACACCGAGAGAGTGACCTGTGGCGCCATGCGTCGTACGATCCCCGCGGACACTTGTCACATTATTTTTCTAAATATCCCCCTCGCGACAAGAGAGAGCCAAGCCAGTTTTTCCCGCCAAACCCTCTCGTTCCCACTGTACGAGTCTAACCGACAATTTTCACGCGCCACTCGTGATTTTTGTTTTATTTTATGTTTTTACAATATCAAAGTTTTATCGATAAATAATGAATCTTGATTTGCAAACTCATCAAGCTCGCGTACGCGACGACATAGGAACACAGTGTCAAAAATTGTTTCAAGATTTTCTCGAAGAGTGAGTTGGAAAAATACTCCGCTACTTTGTCTATTATTTGAATGTTTGTTTGCTACTTTACGATATCGTGGATTTTACGCAGATTCAAAGAAGACGGCGAAGTTAAATATTACGAGGCATCCAAAGAATTGGTTAGTCCCGAACGCAGCACGCTGGAAGTGTCTTTCGAAGATATCGAAAAATATAATCAAGTATTGTCAACAACGATCATCGAAGAATACTACAGGTACGCTATGATTTTGTTGTCCGCAGTCGCATATCGATGTCTAGAAGTGGTGATTGCTTAATCGTTTATTTTTTTTTTTTTTTTTTCGTATTGAAGAGTATATCCCTATCTGTGTCAAGCCGTCTGTAACTACGTCAAGGATACCGGAGAACTAAAACAGGACAAAGAATGTTACGTGAGTCTTATCGACGTACCGACTCGTCACAAATTACGAGAATTGACGACCGTCAAAATTGGTACGTTGATCAGAATTTCTGGTCAAGTGGTCAGAACTCATCCCGTACATCCGGAATTGGTTCTCGGAACCTTTATGTGTCTCGACTGTAACGCCGTGATAAAGAATGTCGAACAGCAATTCAAGGTGCGATTTACAATGAACTTTTTTTTTACAGCTGATATTCAATTTTCTTAGAATATATATATATTTTTTTTTTAATATATTTTTGATTATTTTTTTTAATTTTATTGTTTTATTAATATATTTGTTAACCTGTTGCTTGTCTCGTTTTCAGTTAACAATCCAATGCTTTGTCATTTATTTATACATAAAAAAAAACATTTTAATATATTTAAATTTTTTTTTTTTTGGATTTCATTGTTTTATTGATATATTTTTGTACCTTTTGCTTGTCTCGTTTTCAGTTTACCAATCCAACGATTTGTCACAATCCGGTATGCAGCAACAGAAGAAGATTTGTTCTCGACGTGGATAACTCGATTTTCGTTGATTTTCAAAAAGTTAAGATACAAGAATCACAGTCAGAACTTCCCAGAGGATGTATACCGCGTTCTCTGGAAATAATACTCAGAGCAGAAACGGTTGAGACCGTTCAAGCGGGAGACAGGTACCATTTTTACTTCCGTTTATTTATTTCAACGAAAAAAACCCTTTTACAGTTCTTTCGATTAAATATAATCGATCGATGATACATTATAAATATTTGTTACAAATCTTCGACGATCGATTAATTATCCCGCGATTGATAGGTACGATTTTACGGGAACGCTGATAGTCGTGCCGGACGTCGGTGCTTTGGCGTTTCCCGGTGCGAAAGCGGAAATCAGTTCGCGTCACAAAGGCGGTGTACAAGGGGACGGTGTACGAGGATTGAAAGCTCTCGGAGTCAGAGATTTAAATTACCGTCTCGCGTTTCTCGCATGCAGTATATCCGCGACGAGTCTCAGAGTAAGCGAATCATTTTTTTTTTACAAGAAAAAATGATCATTCGTTCTTCTATCACATTAAAATAAAAATGTATCAAAAACTTCGAAATTTTCTTTACAGTTCGGTGGTACGGAAATGGCAATGGAGGATATTTCCCAAGAAATGATGAAAAGTCAAATGTCCGAAGCGGAATGGAACAAAGTTTACGAGATGAGTCGCGACAAGAATTTATACACGAATCTCGTATCGAGTTTATTTCCCTCAATTCACGGTAACGATGAGGTGAAAAAGGGAATAACGTTGATGCTGTTCGGTGGAGTTGGAAAAAAAACGATCGAAGGTACAGCGTTGAGAGGCGATATAAATTGTTGTATCGTCGGTGATCCGAGTACCGCGAAGTCGCAGCTTCTGAAGCAAGTAGCAGATTTTTCACCGCGAGCTGTTTACACATCGGGAAAAGCATCGAGCGCCGCTGGTTTGACCGCCGCAGTTGTGAGGGACGAAGATTCCTCGGATTTCGTTATCGAAGCGGGTGCTTTGATGTTGGCGGACAACGGTATATGTTGCATCGATGAATTCGACAAAATGGATCCCGCCGATCAAGTAGCCATTCACGAAGCTATGGAACAACAGACTATTTCGATCGCCAAGGTACGCGTCGTCTTTTCTAAATTTATAGAGAAGAAACAAAAAATAGAAGAAACAAAATATTAATAAATTCGTTAATTTCGATGTTTATTTCCGCAGGCGGGCGTCAGGGCGACTTTGAACGCTCGTACATCGATTCTCGCCGCTGCTAATCCGATCGGTGGTCGTTACGATCGTTCGAAACCTCTTCAGAAAAACGTAATGCTAACGGCTCCTATAATGTCGCGTTTCGATTTATTTTTCATTCTCATCGACGAGTGTAACGAAGTAATCGACAACGCTATAGCCAAGAAAATCGTTGATCTTCACAGTAACAATGAAATAAACATTGACGCTATTTACGGACAGTCCGAGATACTCCGTTACATTAATTTCGCGAAGCATTTTAAACCCGTTATCAATCCGGAAGCTGGCGAACTATTAGTCGAGAGTTATACAACGCTGAGACAACGGGAAGGTACGGGTACCGGAAAATCAACATGGCGAGTTACAGTGAGACAATTGGAGAGTCTCGTAAGATTGTCCGAAGCTCTTGCGAAACTGGAGTGCGTCGACGAGGTCACCGTGAAGCACGTTAAAGAGGCGCGTCGTTTGTTGGGAAAAAGTATCGTCAGAGTAGAACAGCCGGATATAGATCTCGAAGAGCACGTAGCGGATAACATGGGAATGGATCTCGACGAAGCGGCTCCGCCTCTCATGGAAGCTTTCAACGCTATCGCTTCCGACACACCGACAACTTTGGCCTGTAAATTTTTCCTCGTTACTGAATAACGAACACTTCTCCAATTAGATATTCTCCGATATTCATATTTTCTATTCTCATTTTAGCATCAAACGGAACGAACGGCGACGTCGGCGAGTTACCGAAAAAGAAACTAACGATGTCCTACGAGGAGTACAAAAATCTCTCGAATATGTTGGTTCTCTACATGAGAAACGAGGAGAGCAGAATAGAGACGGATAATGAGATGAAAGAAGGAATTAAAAAATCGGAACTCGTCGCTTGGTATCTCGACCAATCGCAGGATCAGATAGACAGCGAGGAAGAGCTTTTGGAGCGCAAAGCGCTTATCGAAAAAATTATCGACAGGCTGATATATCACGTATGTATTATCGACGATTATCGACGAATATATTTTTTATACGAGACTATCAAATTGTATTGTCCATTCGCAGGATCAAGTAATCATTCCATTGACAACGGCGGAACTTCACAAAAAGGGCGACGAAACCGAAGAAGAAGACGATCCGATGTTAGTCGTTCATCCGAATTACGTTATCGACTGTTGATAAACTCCATTATCGCAACTATTGTAATCGATACTCTTTATTTTTTTAATCTCTTCGGCGCATATCTTTGCATATTAAAGTATAGCAATTTTTTATTAATACAATGCGTATATCTTTTACGAAACACTCGAATATAGATTGAGGATAGGTAATCATTTTGCGATAAGATGTTTACATTATTTGTTAGCGTCGGCACCGCCGCCGAATATTCGAGAGACAGACGCCTATTGCGTCTCTTAATAGCCGTAAAAACATCGATAACACGAATTCTTCGTCTGGTATCGAAGTGTCTCGATATCGTGAATATACGGCGCACACAGATCGGATAGACACGCGTGTGTGCGGCATGAAAAGCGAAATATCTTTAAGTGGGGAAGGAATACGCAAGTGGGAGAGAAGGATACTTTGCAATCATTAGTCTTGTGTACTCTTAACTCTAATAGAGTTCATCGATGTTTTGCGATGCCAACCGAGGAGAACAACACGGGACCGCGAGCCGAAGTAAAGTGTCGGGAAAAACTCGGCGAATTATAAAAAAAAAATCGAAAATTTAGTGAGTAAAAAATGCTCTCTTTCCCATAGGAGTTACAATGGGTCGTCTGTATGGGCGATTTTGCCCTTTTAAGGAATTTATTAGCCAAAAAAAAGAACAATTTTTCGTGGATGTTGTTCGGTTGGATCGATGCGCTATTGAGAGGTTTCGGACAGGTAAATTAAATTTAAAGAAAAACGTGTCTATGTCTCGCGATGCGCACATTTTTTTTCGTCAATTAAACATAAACTTATATTTATTTTTATTATTTTTTCGAAGGTGGTGTTTGCCAATAATCCAATAAGCGGCATTCTAACGATCGTTGCTTTCGGATTGACGGTACCGGGTATCGTAATTGCCGGAACGATAACTGGTTTTCTCGGACTTTTACTTTCTTTGGTATGTAATCTGATGAGTGTAAAACGTATAATGGAAAACGCCCGACTGGAATCAATTTAGATTTGAATTATCTATGCAGGTGAGTTGGAGATGTACGGAGAGGGTGGCGAGTGAAGCGTTGCGGAAGCTGTGTATCCGCACCGCATTGCGGACCTTTGGCTCTCCGCATTGTCCACAGTGCACACCGTTGATATCCACGAGTTTAGATATATTTATATACATCACAATGCGACGCTTGTTTATTTTTTTTATTGTTTTTTTTTCATTATCCCTTGGCAGGTACTGCGGGACAGCATAGAAAACGGGTTAACTGTGTATAATCCCGTGTTGATAGGATGCGTCACATACGCATTCGTTCCGACGATTTATGGTCATCTCGATCACTTCGCTATCTTGATGACTATCGTTGGTACAATATTCAGGTGAAAATTACGAGCAAAAAAAGCGTAAATTTAAATTATCTATCAAGTCTCAAAAAATAGCGGAATTTTCCATTATTCACGTTAATAAAATTAATTTGTTTTGTTTTTTTTTTTTTTTTTTTTTTTTCAGCGTTTATTTGACCCGATCTTTGGCAACCGGGAGATTTCCTTGTATAACAGTACCGTTCAACGTCGTGGAAATTTTAATTTTGTTGATTCTCGCGATGCAAAGGAATGTTCCCGGATTTATGGATATCGCGAAGGGCGCAACAGCTGTAGAGACTGAAATTCTCGGATTAGGGGTGAGAATAGCTTTGCCGTTAATTACAGACTTTCGGTAAAAAACAAAACGATTAATTTCGATTGTCGAACGGCGCGTTGTTAAGGATCACTTTGCTAATTGATACGCAACACGGTACGTTCGAAAGAGAAATTTTAGACGGTCAATCAATGCACGAAGGGGGGCTTTAGCGTCGTGGCGCAAACTGACGCGAATGATCGAATGTATGTGGGTCATCGTCGTCGTGCGCTCTATAGGACAGCAACCGGTGTGTCGAGTTGGATATATCTGTTGCGTCGGTGCCTCTGCTATAGTGTATTTCGTTTTATAATGCAGAGAAGGAAAGTGAAAGAGGTTCTCTGTTGGCGTAACGTTCGCGACACGGTAACACGGGAATTGTTCGTATATATAGCGTCACGATCGACGTATAATGTCAAATGAAAGGGCGATTGTGGATAGATAACGATGTCAACTGTAGCATCGGCTCAATGGTTCGAATAATCGATTTCGAAAGAATTCTCGTATACGAAATATGATGCATCGAAAAAAAAAAAATGAAAAAAAAAAAAGTCATTTTATCTCATAGGGGTATTTGATAGTTATTTTGTTACTCTTTTCAGAAGAATCAAACGGCCTTTGTAGCACCGAACGATACCGCCAACGCGAATTTAACCGACGATGTTCTCGACTGGGGTTTGGTAAGGATGCGATGTAAAAAAAAAAAAAAAAAAAAATTCTTTTCAGCAGAATTCGCCTCCCTTCTCGCTATCTCCGCGTAAGGAATGTTTTAGAGATGAAAAAAAAAAAGAAAAATAGTCCATTCATTTTCAAGGTTTTTCGTGGGGTCGTTGTGTCGCCTTCTCAAGTTTACGCGGTCGACAATGTTGCCGCTGGCTCCGTAATCTATCTCGGTATCCTCATCTATTCACCGACGAGTGCACTTTTCGCTATACTTGGCGCACTCTCCGGTTGTCTCGTAGGTAATTGGATCTTTGGACTACTTGCACTTAATTAATCCTCTTCGCTTCTTCATGGAATACATATTCATACAGAATTCATATTCAATGACGAAGGGATAACGTTCTTTAAGAACTCTCGTTGTTATTTTCACGTTTATCCTCGTATCACGAAAAAAAAAAGTGTTTTTTAATAACTTTTTTTTTTTTTTTTTTTTTTTTTTTTTTTTTTTCGTTTGATAAATGTTTTTTTTTTTTAATTAAAAAAGGCAATTAATGTTTGCAGCTTTAGGATTGAAGATTCCTCACGCCGCTATATACGCCGGTCTTTGGGGATACAATAGTCTTCTGACTGCGACCGCCTTTGGTGGTCTATTCCTCGTAATTACCAGCCAAACTGGAGCGGCGGCCTTCGTAGCAATAGTATTCACTACGCTATTTCAATACATCGCTGAACCTCTTATGGCCAAAGTATTAATATGCTCTTTGAACTCTTTAACGTTTCATACAGTTTAATTCCTCTGAGTATTCATTTCGATGTTCATTTTTCGCCGAATCTTTTATGTATCTATCTTCGCGCACTTTTATCGATAAATTTTCAATCTCAGATCGGACTTCCGGTTCTCACTGTACCATTCGTCGTCACCGCGTGGCTATTTTTTGGTCTTCGCGATACCGTCGGTGGAACTTTTCCTCCGCCGTCTTTCGTCACGTTTCCCGAATCCGAGTTGCACAACTTCACCAACAATATTCCCGGTGGCGTTAAACTCTATACGGTAAAAATGCCGTTTTTTTTTTTTTTTTTTTTTTTTTTATTATCGTCGAATAATTTTCGTGACAATAAGACTAATCATTTTTGCGTCATATTCAAGGTGGAGGACGGTACCGATGATCCTGAAATTTCTCCAACCAACGAAAAGGAACCTCCCGATGCTGCGGTCATAACGGATTTGAAACCAATATAAATATTCCGAAAAGCTTCGGTAAACGTTGCAAGAAAAATAGCGAGAAAAATTAATTAATCAGCGGTACCCTTGGAGACGAATAACGTATTTCGTCTCGTGTGCGTTGGCGCCGCGGCGACTAGGAAATAAGACGACGAGATAAATTTCGCTCCAATTCCCTTCTATGGTTGTGGAATACGCAAGATGACGAAAAAAAAAAGAAAAAAAAAAAAAGAAAGAAAAGAAAGGAAGAAAAATACAAGGGGAGAATCGAGTTCTCGTCGAGACGTCAAGCGAAAATGTTTTGCTTCGTAAAAGTTTCGTGTAGGCGAAACGGCTGAGGAATAAAAAAAAATGGACTAAATGTATATATATATATACATATGCGATATACTTTAATATAATTGAAACCAACAACGCGTATAACATTGCGTACGCGTGACTCGTTTGGTCATTTCACAAGGGTATCATAAAACATGAATCCGTATAAATTTTCTCTCAGTAATAATTTAAAACTTTCGAGAGATATATAGGATATGAGAAACGAGTGATGAATATCAGAGTGTCGATATGGGAGGTAAGTAACATCGACTCCCCCGCGAGAGGGATGATAAAATGTATGAAATTTCCGTAGATAAGGTTAAAATACCCCGATAACGCGTTACCGTCTCGGGGATGTCTCGCGGAGATGTATATTCTGCGTGAGAATCTATGCTGTGCGGGTGAACGTTCAGTGATATTGAACGGAACACCCTCGCGTTTTAGTTCTCTCGCAAATGATTTGACGATGGCGAGGGCCGCGCGGAGGCTTTACAATGTCCCATCGAAGAGAGGAGATTCTGAGGAAAAAAAGTAACTAAATTTCGGGAGGGTTACGGTTACGCACACCGCTATATACCCTTCGTTGGTGGATGAGAGAGCGAGGAACGGTAGAAGAGAGATAAGAGTGATAAAAAAAGAAAAATAGATGTTGGCTGCACGTGGGTACAAGCGCCACCCCGGATCGAAGCGGTACAGCGACGCACTGCGCGTCGAGCACAGGCGGGAATGGACGTGGCTCTTGGTGGTACCGCTTGTTCGTTGGGTTCCCCAGCATCCCTCAGTTTTATCGCTTCTCTCGCTCTCCTCCGTATCAATTCAAAGCTCTCGTTCGCTCTCTCCGCAACTGGCATCCCATGTTTTCCCTTCCCTGACGCTGTTCCTGTTATTCTCCCCTCCCTTTTGCCACTCTGTCTCTATCCTACTTGGCCTCTCGAGGCTCTTACACTCTATTTTCTATCCTTTCACCATTGTCCTCTCATTTCCCACCACTCCGATGCGCGGCTCGCGTCTTTTCTCCTACTCTCTCGTAGGGGTAGCAAACCCCCGAGAACGGGAGATAGAGAGGCCTCGCGACGAAAAGAGAGGGAATATCTCCCTTGGAGAGAGATGCATCGAGGGACGGGGGATGAATGCGATAGAGAGAAGAGAGGTCGACGCGAAACGAGGCGAACCTACCGACTACCCTCTCTTATCCCTGCCCTCGATCTCTCTCTTTCTCCTGCTGTACCTGCGTACGTTCCTCCGACGAACC
Source organism: Cryptus armator (assembly GCA_963971235.1). Classification (NCBI taxonomy): domain Eukaryota; kingdom Metazoa; phylum Arthropoda; class Insecta; order Hymenoptera; family Ichneumonidae; genus Cryptus; species Cryptus armator. The sequence continues at coordinate 24,449,146 of OZ020233.1, forward strand.
GGTTCTCGGGCTGCACTCCTGCTCGATGCTCTCCTGGCAGACCGCCTGGTCATTGCCAGCAGTCGCTACTTCACACCGTATTCGGGCGGCTGACCCGATCGCGACTGTTACTACTTACCGCGCGCCGGTGGACCGCCCCTCGTATATGGCGTGTATCACTCACGACTATCGTACTACTCCGCTATTGCGGATCCCAGGTCCAGAATGACGCGCGCGTGCGTCAGTGTGTGTGAGTAACGCGATCGTGAGACAAACTTAATGCGATTACCCCTTACGATACATTCGATCTATTATCCATTATTATACGCGTGAAGTCTATCTATAACGGTATATGTTCCATGCGTTGTCTCGTACCTTAAATTCTGTGTGCTCCTCGCAATCTCCGTTAACTCAGTACGCATGTCATTTCGTGCTGTGCGTCCGTCGCCTCTGCAACGACGTATCTTTCATTTATTTCTAATCTCGTCGAGTGTACATCTCGGAAAACGACAGTGTCGCGGGATACAAAACTTCGCTTCGTTGATTCACAGTTTTTTTTTTTTTACAGTGCCGCACTTTAACGTCGGAATTTTTTGTTTTTCGTTTTATTTTTATTTATTGAGGTTATATTTGTTTTTACACGTAATCCGGTAGATTCGTTCATTCTTTTGTTATGGATTTACGATACTTGTGCATTTGGTAAAAATTCGTAGTGCGCGATCGCGAATAGGGATGTGGGACAATCGTATAGGTTTGCGAAAGAGTTTTTCCCGATAGCGCCGCGAAACCACGCGACGTTCACGCATTGCGTGGCTCAACTGTGTTTCGGATGAGGGATCGAGCCACGCGACAGCGGTAGGTAGTCGTTCGGGGAACGGACCCCAATCGCTCGGTACATAACATAGTAAATAATAATAATGGTAATTATTAACACATTTTTATTTACGCACTTTAAATCGGCTTGTGAGTGATGATTGTCAAGAGTTCGGAGGGTTTTGCAAATGAGAGAATTTGAACGACGGGTACTCGTCGGAAAGTCGCAACTGGGGCAACGAATTAAGATCATTAGCCTCGAATATCTACCGAATAATGTATGCCGCGCGAAGATAATACTTTATTTCCGTTTTTTTTCCAATTTCGTTTCGTAGTCATTATTTTTTTATAGCCGGCATAGTTTTTTACGTATGAGAAATTCTTTTTATTTTTATCTCTGAACGAAATGCTTCCTCGATGAGTTGTGCACATGCAGAGTTGCCCACTACAGTTTTTATTACGCGATGAAGAACGCGTAAATAGCCGCGATATTCGCGGACAAAATATTTTTTCGTGAAAAATGGGTTTCTCGACTTTCGCAAAATATCGGTCGCGTACAGGAATTCGTTAAGAGGACACTGCGAACGGAAATTAGGTAGCGTAGCTTAACTATGCGAATATCCGTGTTACGGAGATACCAAAGGAGGTCACGAGGTGTCTTTCGAAGAAGAGACGACTGAGTGGAGAACTGCACTGGTAGAAACTATTTGCTTTATTTAATTAAATTTCTTCAAATCAAATAAAAGTCACTCACCTTTCGATCGATTTTTTAGTAAATCGGAAGATCGGAAAATGTATCGAATTTCATTGAATCAAACGAATTTCTTCTACTAACGTGAAGTGTATATTCGATATAAAAATGTAAAACTCGGGATCAATGACATTCGCTTCGCTTATGAATATAACATTCATATAAAAATATATATTCGATATATTCGCGATGTAAGCAGTTGTAAGTCTCACGTAAATCGACAAACATTTCAATATCTTTTAACAATCAGAATACGCGGTTCGCATAAGAAACGATGTTTTTAGACTTAAGAATTTACGTCGGGAATATCAGATGCAACACGTTGCTTTGAGACGGGGGTCGCGAAACTCTCCCCCTCTTGTTACGATCGCGCGTGTTGCTCTCGCGTTTGTATGCCACTTTGACATGTGCTTTTTCCACTTTTCGCTTCTCCCATTTATCCTCCTTTCGTCTCATCCGTTTCATTGGCTATTCCACGAGTTTCGCTACGCGTTATGACCTCAACGTCGATTTTTTTTTTTTTTCTACGAAATATATAAATAAATACAACGGGTGAGAAACGTCGACAGTTTCGGAAAATATCACCTTTTACGAAGCATTTTTTTTTTTTTTTTTTTTTTTTTTTTTTTGGGCAAAAGTAACCCAATTCGTGTCAAATAAATAAAACGTTGCAATTTTCGTTACTCTCGAAGTATAAACCTTTGAATTTCTATATAAATTATATTAAAAGTTTCGTATATAAATTTGCATATTTAAAAAATTTTTTGTTTCGTTCGATAGAATAGCGCGACCTCTGTATCCTCGTTCTTCATTATAGAATAATAACTGCTTCCAAAACTCGCGATGCGATGTTATAATCTGATTTCGGATATCGCAAAACCATCTCCAACTTTGACGGAAACTCCGATAAAAGAATAGAAAAAAAAAAAAAAAGAAAAAAAAAACTCCGCGAGGGAGAGAGCGAAGCGTGGGGTGTGTTCAGTGGGTGGAAAAATGTAATAATATGGAGAATATTGTAGATACGCGTATTTTCATTATATTCAGGAAGTCGATTCAACAATGAGACCGGAATAGTGAATTCAAGACAGTGATATTAAGTGGCAAAGCAGCGGGGCGACGAAAAAAAAAAAAAAAAAAAAAAAAAAAAAAAAAAAAAAAAAAATTCTCGTTCTTTTCACCTTATCGACAGAGGACTCGATAATGTGGCCAAAGCTCGTGAGAAAGGTTCGTCGTTGGAAATCCGTCGGCGAGATCGGTATTACTAGTCACATGGCGGACGTTCGACACGGTTTTTCGTCGAGAGCGACGTTCTCGTACTTTATTCGTCGCATAGACTCGATAAGCATTATCGATAATTCGATCGACCGAGCGTAGCAGGAAGACGACGAACATAGTGTTTTTCTCAAAACCGCAGTTTTCGTTTATCCGTAAAACTTAACAAATACGATATAAAATCGTTGATTTTCCGATAAAAAGAAGAAATCCGCGAATGCGCGTTACTCGACGATGGTACAAGACGCGTATATACGTCGTCGTAATTTTTCGCGACGAACTCAAATTTCGCGATTGAATTGACGCGAAAATAAGGATCAAGCGATTAGTAGTCAAATTCGCTTGTGCGATTTATGAAAATTACCGTATAGTTATGCCGGTTGCTATACGGTAATACGAATTATGTGAAAAACCGGATAATTGTCGTTAGCGCGGTGATCGCGCGATGACGGTAATGCCTTCGGGTTCCGATGTCGCGGACAAAGCAGTGTCGACGGAGGATGCCTCGAGCGGCGCGGAAGTCGTTCGTCTCGAGGCGGTTTTGGCCGCTTTGGTCGAAACTAAAGTCGAAGCTATGAAGGCTTCGTCAGCGACCGGTACAACCGTCGGGAAGAAATCCGGAAGCGCTCCTCCGAGTCCGCGAAGGCCTCGATTAACATCATCATCGACGGCCTCGTCTTCCCAAAATCATCATCATCATCATCATCACTATCATCACAATAATCGGAAGAACGGTAATTCTCACAATCAGCAGCATCATTACCGTCGTGACAATAATCGACACGGTCACGAGGCGAAAAAACGAGACGCTCATCGGCATCGTCGTCACGATTCCGCACCGTGCGGCGATTACATCGAAAATCCAACATCGCGGGACCATCAAAAACAACGTTCCGGTAATACATCTCCGATATAAGTTAATACATTTTTTTTTTTTTTTTTTTTTTTTTTTTTTTTTCAGAAAATATTAATGACTGCAAAATAATTAATAATAATGTATTTTTTTTATTACGCAATTATTATTCTTGAAAATTAAATACATCGTTGTTGGACGCTATCGTTGTCCAGACAAAGCGCGTCGAAGGGCTTCCGAAATGCCGAGAAGCCCGAGAAAGAAGCGCCGACACTCCAAAAGCGGAAACGTATTGCGAGATGTTAATCTCGCACTCGATTCGAGATTCGAACTTCTCGACATCGATGCCGATCAGGATCTCGCGTTGATTAATTTCGAAAGAACGCGAGAAGCGATTAACGAAAGCTGCGAGTATCCGGGACTTCATCGGAGTGTCTGCTACTTTTCCCACAGTTCGGCACACCTGTGAGTCCACTTTATACGGAATAATGCATGCAGATAGATATAAACGAGTTACAGAGAAACGGTTCCGTCAAAGTAGCAGCAAAATACGAGAGGGCAAAGCGAATAGATGCTCCAGTTATTGATTTTCGGATCGGTATTGTTACGTTCTTCGTGTAGCTGTATCTCGTTTTTCTTCACCTACAGCTTCTGCAAAGTTCATCTGTATTCGTTATTATCGATTCAAAGCTCTCTATTGTCACCTGCGAATATTCCATACCGCTGTTGCTCATTCGGACAAATGGATCAATTTAGCGAATCTCGCGTTTTATCGTTTTCGTAATTGAAAAAAGAAAAAAAAATTCTCCATCAATTTATTTTTTCACGAGGAATTTTAATTCGATCGAAAAATTGATGAAAAAAAAACAACAAAAAAAATTCGAAAAACGCATTTTTCAAAAAATTATTATCATTGGTTCCCTCGAAGTTTTTATGACTTTTTCGGATGTAAATAAGTTTTTTTTTTTTTTTTTTTTTTTTTTTTTTTTTTTCGTCGATGTTGCAGAAAGATTCACTACGACGAGGACGATTACGTGGCGTTGAATCTCGATGACGAATTCGAAGAGGAAGAATCGCTGAGCGGTCACGATAGGCGAAACGATAAACGGGAACGTTATCATCGACCGCGAAGAAAGCGAAAACGAAGACGACGGATAGTCGAACCCGAAGTACCCGAAGAGGAATACGTTGATCCGGAAGAATTGCCACCGAGAGCGCGATGGACCATCGTCGCGACTGCTTGTCTTTTGCTCGCAATGTCTCTGCTCCTCGTCGGGGTCACCCTTCGTATGGCTCCGATAATCGACGACATGGGTGAGAATTTCCTCATCTCTATTTTTTCGTATTTTTCGTATTTTTCGTATTTTTCGTATTTTTCGTATTTTTCGTATTTTTCGTATTTTTCGTATTTTTCGTATTTTTCGTATTATGTATCTCCCATTTTTTTTCGCTACCAGTTGCATTCGCCTCTATATCAACGTATATTCTCTCAAAAACAAATCCGTCAACAGTTCCAAAGTAATATACATATATAAACACATATAGATACATAAGTACTACGAAAGCGCCAAAAGATACAGTAATTTATGAATGAAACTTAAACAGTAATTTGTAGTCGAACAGTTGCGATCTATTTAAAGAAAAGAGTCGGAGACCGCAGAGTTTGCTTGCCAAGTTCCGAAACAACTTTCTACACTTACTAATATATAGTACGAGGTATTCGTTGCTTTTGGCTCTCATCGAAGCGCGACGATACTCGAGGCTACTGTAGATTGATAAATATTCACTCCGGTAATCGGAATTCTTGAAATTAACGTAATAGACGATTTTTTAATTTTTTTTTATGATTTCTTTTTATTTACTTTTTTTTCTGATTTTTATATTTATTTTCTCTCTGATTTTTTTTATTTACTTTTTTTCTGATTTTTTTTATTTACTTTTTTTTTATAATTTTTTTTATTTACTTTTTTTCTGATTTTTTTTATTTACTTTTTTTTTCTGATTTTTTTTATTTACTTTTTTTCTGATTTTTTTTATTTACTTTTTTTTTAATAATTTTTTTTCCTTCCTTTAAACGAAATTTGGTTCGAAAAAAAAAGGGTAATGTTTTTCACGAAATCTGAGTGAATACGCTTGGCGACTTGGCGGAATAATACATAATAGAAGCGGTCGGGAATTAGTGAAAAAGTCAAAGTAGAAAAGCTCGAGAAAAGCGTAAGCAGATGCAGCAAGTAGCCTATGAGAGTCGTTGGGGTCGCGAGGTCGCAAGCTTGGCTTTGGCCAATTATGCTGAGCCCTCCGGATCTCGTTTCTCCTCAACTCTGTAGTTGCCACGACGACGTACTTGCTTTTTCGAAGTTATATGTTGATGCGGTACACGAACGGCGGCACACCCCCGCGATACACGCGCGTATAGTATGTGAATATAAACGCACGAAAAGTCACGATGCACACAGGTGTATATGTGTACATATATACATAATATATATACGCGATATATGCATATATATGCCGAGAAGCAGCGGGGAGCGCGAGGTCGAGGGCGCTCCACGCCTCTAAATTAAAGGCACACGTCTGTGAATCTCCAGTCAGCCGCCAGATTTCCGTCGTACATCACCCACCGTTCGCGTATATCGCACGTTTCTCATTTTCGCTGTTTAAACAATTTTTTTTTATTCTCCCCATTCGTTTCCCTTCGTTTTATCGCAACGCGAACTCTTTTCGCGATATATTGTGGATTTCTACGACGCTGCAATGCGGTCGTTACACTTGTCGGATTTTAACGCGACAGTGCGGTTATTCCACGTGTGCAATTCGATTTTTTATTTCGCATCGAAGTCATACTGATACGCAGTGATTTTTTTAAAAAAATTTATCGTATTTATCGACGCGTATAATTCGCGTTATAACGTTTTCGGTATTTTACGGAAATATCCGTAAATACCGTAAATATCCGTAAATAGTGTCGGAAAATTCAACGATTTTTCACGAAACTCAACGGTAGCATAGTAATAGTTCTATTGACCAGTGAGATTCTATATATAGCGACAGCGACTAAACAACTCGCGTCACGAACGAAAATTCCGCTGTCAAGTTTTAGAAAATTTGAAAAATACATGTGTCGTCGGTTTATTCGTATACCATACGATAAATACGCGATCGTTGAGGAATAAATAAAAATGGTTATTTCAAAGGGTACAGAGTTCTGCATTCGAGATAAAAATTAAAAAAATTTTGTGTCCCAATTTCGGTGAAAAGCGAATATTTTCGTTAATGTCGATTTTGAAAGAGGATATTAAATTGATGACGCAATGCGATGTCCAATCGATAACAATGTTGTACTACACGTATATACTGCGCGCAACAAATTCCGTTTTCATCTCCTTTTTTTTTTTTTTCTTTTTTTTTTTTCGATGTTGAATTTTCGATACGCGAGAGGCAAACGAATTGCCGAATCAGTCGCGATAACTCGACGCGACACGAATTATCCACCGGTCACATTTTTTTTTTTTTTTTTTTTTTTTTTTTCACTTCCGTTACCAACGGTTCGCCGTTTCCTTTACCAATACTGAAACTTTTGTTCTCTCAAACATCTCTCTCCTTTTTACAACTTTTTATCCTCAATAGTTCGCGCGATTCGTCGATACATCGACGTTTAGAATTCTAGACGTTTTGTTTCAAAGTCACGTTTCCGCGCTTTCGTAATCGCCATTTCGACGAACAAAACCCGCGGCGATGTATTTCACTCTCCTTTTGTATTTATTCTCTATAACACCCGAGTATCGCGTAAGAATTCATCGAAAGTATGGAGTTTCACATTCGTATTTACCATTTTTTTTTTAAATCGAAGCGTTCGAACGATAAACATCGATTATCATTTGGATTCATTCCGAGTGGCCGATGATATGTTTCTTATTATTGTATTTCGTACCAAACGACGCATTGCAAGTGTAACTCGTTGTAAACGAAGCATCGCAAGTACATCAATAAGGACATTACGTTCGTAATGTATATCGGTAAATATCGACCAGTTTTCCATTTCCCAATCGACTGACGTAACGGCATCGTCTCAGTATAGAACTATTATGCGGATCTCAAGCCGTCAGGAAGAGTGTAATGCAAGCGCAACCGGCGCCGGTCGACTAGCGCGACATCTCACTTCTCTTACGAACGAAATTTCCCTTTTTGCAATCGTCGATGAGTTCACGAGAGTTGAGAAAAGGCTTTTCACCGTATAGCGCTTTTAATTGGAAACACATACAGGGATAACGGTAAATGAGTTCGAGAAAAGCTTTAAATGCCTTCTCACCGCGAGAGTAACATCTTTGGATTGACTACTTGGCGATAAGTTAAAAATTTCGAAACTATTAGTCAATAGGAAGGAAGAATGCTATAGCTACGACGGTAACCAGTGATTATCCTTGGTGACCTATATTACGAAAACGGTAATTGAATTACGAAGACGGAAACCTTCCTATTCCGGTCTATAAGCTTCGAGAATGGCGCGTGGGGGCAGTTTTATCCGAGATGTTGGCAAAAGCTCGCGGGATCAATGGTCAGATCATTCAACTGGTATATTACACGGAAAAAAAGGCTCTCGACGCTCAATATACTTTTTTTTCTTCGGCTCTCCGCAGTTCGCTCCGAATAGAGATTTAGCGTCGATGCACGACGAAAATCCATATGGAGGGAAAGATCCATCGAATAAATGTGTGATGAGCCGTGTGAAATATGAAACGATCATATGACACGAAGTATATTGCACTCAGCAGCGGAATATCAATAGAAACTGATAAATCGACTACGCGATAGCGTACGCCGCAGTAGCGTTGAGGTTTTTCGTATGTCGTATTTTTCGAGTGCATCGATAGATTCGTGTGTTCCATCGTTTACACGAGAAAAGATTGTTAACGATGATTAATCGACGAGAAATAATTCATCCCGCAGAGTGTCGCAGAGAGCAATGTGTCGATTCTTCGACTATATATACGCGAATGACCAATCGGTTTATATCGATTATCACATTCGTGATTAATTAGGTGAATCGATTTATGACTCAAATTACGATCCTCGATATCTATAGAAACAAATAAATACGATACTTATCATAATCTCTATGATGTCTGGTAGAGTGTTTAGCGAGTTGATGGATCAATGGATTATTTCTACTACGCTGCTATCTAAATATTAGAATTATTATATTTATCGACAATGCGTAGGAGAGAGTCACAGATGGATTGAGAAAATAGAAGAGATATCGATATTGATATGGAAAAAAAAAAAGATCGATACGAAACGAAACGACGACGTCGCTGACGATCGATACAAATCGACGATCGATCGATCTTTTTTTTTTTTTTTTTTTTTTTTTTTTTTCGATCTTAAGAGGTATATGGGGGGAAAAAGGAGAGAGAGGGTGAGAAACTGGCGGGAAACGAGACGGATGGAGATAGCAGCACTTACTTTACTGTATATATGCAGAAAAGCTATAACACGACAGATGGAGGAATAGCGTACTACGAGAGCTATAGTATTAGGGTCGACGCGACGTACGAGGGTCACGTTGTGGAACGATAGATGAGACACGGATATAGGATACAAGAGACCGGCTGAGTATTGAAACAGTGACTAAAAATACATCGCGCAATATAGCGCGAAGGGTATATAGCCTCTTTCTTCGTAATAAACACGTCAATCAACGTGTCCCTTTTTATCTCCCGCGCAATTTTTTTTTCTACTATTGATACCATCTTCGTTAATGATAAAAATAGTTTCTTCGATGTATTTGCATGTTACATGCAATACACTTTTATCGTTGACGGTATTTGCGGTTCGATCGATTAACGCCGTGCAGCGCATTCTCTCGCGTAAAAAGTCGATGAGGGATGTGTGTTACACCACCGAAAATCATCTGTCGCCGCTTCTCCGGCGCATCCAATATTTCGTGTATACATTTCCGCCGATGATCGCTGATGATTTATAAGAGTTAAGCGCGCAGTATCAGCCGCGACTCCAAAACGTTTTGTAAACGTAAACGCAATTTTTTTTTTTTTTTTTTTTCGCCGCGAAAAAAACACGAATTTTTACAGATTCCAATCGAAGTAAAATAAATACAAAATAAGGATAGAGATTTAGAAATATTAGCGATTTTAGGTATTTTCATACAGAGATATCTCCGATTTTCGGTTGAATTGCGATAATTGCGATTTTGCAGGAAAAAAAAAAGTGCGGATTCGGGTATTTTACGTTTTTTTGTCGCTTCACAGGGCAATGAAAAAAAGTGAAAAAAAAAAAAAAAAAATCACAATTTCATGCAGCGATTTCCTATTTTTTTTTTTTTTTTTTTTCGCATTATATCGAAAAGTCCCGAAAAATGTTACGATCTCATACATCGATGTATCTTTTCGCACTAAATACGAAACCGATAGTTGTTTTTTTCCAAAAATTCAATTGCGACATTGATAATTGCGAAAAAGAAATGTTTTCGATGCGATTAAAGTTTCTCGTGTTTGCAATCCAATCAGCGAGAGGCACCAACTTTTTTCCGAGCGGACAATTTACCCGAATTCGTTTAGTCGGTTAGTTTCGGACTCGTAGTTAGATGTGCATAAATAAGTTTCGTCTACTCGATTATGGATATAGCGAAAATGCAGGACAGGAGATATGGTTCGGCAAAAGGAAAAGTGGCGAGAGAGGCATCGGGCGGCGGCTATTATTAGCCGAACGTTGAGAGTTTACCGGTGTGTGTATCGACGACGTATATATACCGGGAGGTGTATTCCGGAACCACCGGCATCTCTTTCGCGCGAATCTCTATCTCTATATACAGTGTTGTACACCCGCAGCACTCAACTCCGCAGCTTTTCGTTCGGCGCACTCGCGTTCGCCAGTTGGTACGGGTTATTTATTTGTTGCGCGAAATTCGCGAAGCAAAAACCGCGTGGTCTTCGGCCGCTTCGTTACAATAATCTATTCGACGCGAACGACTCCATTATCGAGAACGCCGCAGCCTCACGAATGCATATTTATTTATCTATCGAAGCGCATCGACAGAAGTACCCTTTGGATTTTCCATCTCATAAATCTTACAACTTTCACTGTAAACTATACTAATAAAAACGAAAAGAAAAGTAAAACTTCGATATTCAATAATTACGAAACGTTTACAATGCAAAACAGAGAGAAGACTCCTACATCGCGGATAGTATTGAATCCGCAAACTATCGAAAGCTCCGTTATTTGATTAAATTGAGTTGCGCAATGAAAGTACAGCCCGCTGTTTGTTGATTGACGGTCGTTTGGCGATATGCAAGCCGATGCATTGTTCCTATAGACTCAAAGCTATCAATGAGTGACGTATGTCGTTCTATAGAGACAGCGAAATAGAAAATTGGATTTATCGGATCGGATAGTTGAAAGTGTCATCGAAGAATCAATTTTTTTTTTTTTTTTTTTTTTTTTTTTTTTTTTCAAATTTTTCTTTACATTTGTTTCGCGTAAATTCGCAAGAAAAAACTATGGACTCGTCGAATTACGAGAGAATAGTGTTTTACGTTGACGAAGCGATCGGCGAACCTCCGATCGAAGCTCTTAGCTTCAATGAAATCCCAAACGTAAGGGTGCGCAAGAATAACGCTAATTCCGGACTTTATCCACCGAATTCCGTCGATATACCGACGCGATCCAATTCCATTTGTTCGCAAACCGGACGTCCACGACGGGCGAAACTTTCGACGGATTCGGAACATTCCGGTAGCCGACGGGCGAGCGTACACTCCAATCGTTCGCGAGCTAATAGTTACTCGAGGGCAACGCCACTCGGTACGTTTTTCGTCCAAAGGCTCGAGAAAAATCTCGAATTTCGAGGAAATAATTGGGGATTTTTGTTGAATAATAAACCAGGAGATGGGAGGAGGGCGAGCGTTTGCAGAAAAGGTACATCCCGGAGAGCGAGTACCGCGGCTTGCGCCGTTGGTAACAGCGGTCGACGAAAGGATTCGATCCGTCCAACGGCGAGAGTCGAAATACGCGAATCGACGGGAAAAATTGTCGTCAAAAGTCCATTGGAGTTGGAAGAAGATAGAAGGCATCGAAAGATCACAATGATCGTCATAGGAACCTTTCTTTTCTTACTGATTGCGTCGATACTAGTCGTTGTCGTTACACTTACCCACAGCTCTTTCCACACCCCGGCGATCGGATCGCGCGAACTCGCCGAACATCGGGCGCATCACAATCAACATTCTTCCCTCAATGATACTCGTACGAACAGATTGAATTAATGCACAGAGAATAAAAACGATATACTTCGCAACACGAATCCATTGCATGAATATTTGATTTCGGAACTTTTGACGGAATCCGTTTTTTTTTTTTGATGTTTTACGAGACGCGATTAGCAACTACAATTCCATTTCAATGGAACACATTTTTCACACCAATTTCATTCATCATTCAATTTTTTTTAATTTTTTTTTAATATGAAAAAAAATGTACGAAAAAAAAACAAATTTCATAGAAAAATCTGAAAAAATTCATTACGTATTCGGAAAAATGAACGAATTATTTTCATAAAGAAAAAAGTTGGATTTCCGGGAAATTTGTTGACCAATTAATTTTTTTCATCAATTTGTTAATAATATTTTGATATTATTATTATGCGAAATTAATATTTTCAGTAACTTTGATATGCATGAATTTTTTCAGATTTTTTCAATTTTCTTTAATTTTTCTCGAATTTATGCGAATCGATATTCGATATCGGTACATTTACAAAAAATTTTTTACAGTGTATACTGTAACAACAATCGAACCGAGAAAATTTAATAATCTTTTCTCGTTTCTTGATTCGTGTTTTCGCAGTTCGCAAGGAGAACGAGGAGTTGTTAAATTCGCTGAATCGTGACTCTTCGGTTCCTGAGAATGTCACAGCATCGCCGTAAGGAATCCATTTTTAAGGAGGTCACATACGGCGAGAGAATCGTTGCTCGGCTGTCTCTCTTTATCAGGGAAAACTCGGTGAGGCCTATGTGTACGAAGAAAAACTTCATCGTTCGCTGTGCAATCATCCTCGGGGCTTTTGCTCTCACCGCGCATTGATCGCGAGCGATAACGCGTGTGGCTGCATTAAAAAAAAAAAAAAAAAAAAAAAAAAAAAAAAAAAAATTTAAAAAAGAAAACGCCGTGATGAGAAAGTCGCCCGAGACGCCTAGAGGTGTGGAGTATATTTGTATAGAATGTGGAACGTTTTTGTGCTCAATTTTTATTCGGGTTTCCCCCCTCAGGCAATTAAACACGACAGGATTATGGTCTCCGTGATGTACGTACGAAAAAAAAAAAAAAAAAAAAAAAAAAACCAGCACTTGACGCGTCAAGTCGGTTATAATTCAGTGACTGTATGGATAATCTGACGAAAATCGCTCAAACATGAAAAAAAAAAAAAAAAAAAAAACAAAAAAAAAAAAAAAAAAACAGAAGAAAAAAAAAACCAAAAAATCTATAAAATAATAGTGTTGCGAATACCCTTTTGTTTATAGTATTATTAATGAATAATAAATATTTATATAGTATATATATCCGAGATATAAACGAGTTCTACCGGTGAAGAATTCGTAAGAGTCGTGACAACGAATTGGAGTCTCATAGAGATATATATCCAAAGCGCGAATTTTAATTATCATCGAGAATGTTTAAAAAATTAATTATAACGCGCGCGCGTTCCATATGTGCGATGCGAATAATAACTACTTGTTACGAGTAGCCGAGAGGATCGAGTAAAATGTTGAAAGGCTTAAAGAGAATTCATAGTCGTTAACGATAATTAGAAATTTAAAAAATACGGCGACCGGACGATCAGCCAAAATCAACGGAGGGTATTACGATACAAAAAATGTATTTATTGTAAAAATTAAGGACAGGGTAGTCGAAGTTAACGAATAAGAAACAAAAAAAATTCGTCGTCGCGTCAATTGTTAAAACGATAAAAAAAATAAAAATAAAATAAAAATAAAAATAAAAAAACTACTAAGCGTAGACCCACTTCGCTATTTATCGGGTATATTATCATTGGTATCTCGTTAAAACTCGTATCCGCACTGTCGAAACGTAATCGAAAAAAAAAAAAAAAAAAAAAAAAAAAAAAAACACGGAAATCAATCATTCATTTACGCTATCGATAATCGCAAATTGACATATAGGATGAATAAACTCTGTTGAAAAAATATTAAGAGTACATAAAGAATGAAGAAGATCGGTAAGCGCGCTGAAAAAATCGGCTGTAAGCGCGGTATCCTACCTCGCAATGTTTTTATACGTAATCAACGGGTGTATATGTGCCGAAGAAACGTGGAAAGGCAATGGAAAATTTTCCGTCGGAACAAATGAAACGATAATCGGAAAGATTAATATTTACGAATGAAAAATTAACTCGCAAAACGGCAAATATTAGCGTCTTAACGGTCAGAGGGTAAAACAGCTTTCCACCCGATTGCAAGTGTGCCGCGTATTTCCAATAAAACAAAATACGATCTTCGCAAGGATACGTATGTCCTTAATATGGTTTTTTCCTTTACATATACCGTATTAAAAAAAATAATACATTTTTTTCCCCAAAGTTCGATAATTAGAAGCGAAAAAAGAAAATCACCGTCTTTCCCACTGACCGTTGAAAGATCGTTACCGCGACGGATCGAACGGAATCCGAAATTCATATAGAAATCCATATAGTACCGTTGTACAACGTAAACGCAAAGCACAAAATGGTGTATACTTTTGTCGCGATTATTATCGCTCAATGAAACTGTTGATTTTTATGCTCGCGAGCCGAATGCAACCGTCCTGCGTACGTCTTCTATCGTCTCCGTATCGTGAGAATTTCGGCACAGGATCGCCGGTAGGCATCAGTAGCAAAGTCGGCGTTCGATCGGACGCGTTGAAGCGCATTGCTACCCGAGTAGCGACGTAATAGTGCTAAACTTTCGGTTCGCAGTTGAGAACAAAATTTAGTAAAAAAAAAAAAAAAAATGGTAGAAATGGTAGAATCGTTATTAGTTCTCTCGGGAAGACGAAGCGAAACGATAACTCGCCGACCGACGAGGCTAAAATTCTCTTATCTTTATATAATTCCAGAACTCGTTTGTGTGCACTTTGCGCGTTTATTATTTGATATATCGCTACTGGAAAATTTACAAACCGAGTCGATTCTTCATTGCCTTCGTTCCCTCTCTCCGATCTCTTTGCGCGCTTGTTGAACGAGTGCAATCACATCTGGAATAAAGCCAAATAGCGCGCCACGATTATTTCGTTTCTCATCAACGCTTTTGCACGATAGACGACGAGAGAGAGACGATTCTCGGGTATTTAATAACGACACGACACGGACAATAAGAGAAGCGAATACAATTAGACGTTAGCGCATCGTATGAGGAAACAATAGACAAGAAAATACTCTGAAACTCGTGAAAATTATCAATATTTAACAACAATATAACCTCCGCGATATTAATGACAAAGTTAACAAATTTATTATTTCGATTTATAGAAACGAAAGAAAAAAAATACGAAAAAAAAAAAAAAAAAATCAAAAAGCAGAGACGCGCGTCGCGACATGAATTTTTGATAATCGCGAGAGACGAAGATTCGTGGCGACAGTTTCGTACTCTTTAGGCAAATAGCAATAATTTACGGTAGATAGACAAGAATGTTTGACGTAATGAGAAAGACGACAATCGATACCAAAAATATCATTCTATGAGGAAATACGCGGTCGTTAAATCTCGCGATTTCGAGTCCAACGTTCTCAGGCCTAATTGTCGATTATATATTTTTCTTTATCTCTCTCTCTCTCTCTCTCTTTTTTAATAATCTATTTTAGTCTCTCGAGAGCGGTGCGGAAATTAATCGAAATTAATTTTTTTTAATTCTCCGAAAGTCCGTGAATTTTTTTTAATTCGGGCGATCGCTGCAAGATAAACGCGACGAGGATATACGAGAGTGAAAAATATACCAAAATTCCGAAGAAGATAAAGAAAAATTATCGGTCGCGAGATCGACGCGAATTGCGTAATGTATTGTTGATTGTTTGACGCGAACGAAAGACACAATCAAATGTTACTAATCAAACAAATTATTTCCGAACTTCTAACGACAATCACGCGTGTCTGTCCACAAAAACGACGCGAGGGAATCCACGATGTTATTCAATGTTGAAAAAAAAAAAAAAACTATATATTTATTTGCCAAATATCCAATTCGCGGGTCGACGCCGATTGGAATAAATAATAATAAAGTAATTGAATCAAATTAAATTAAATTTCTAACGAAATTAGAAAAAAAAAAAAAAAAAAAAAAAAACGCGGTTGAGCATAAGAAATTATTCAGATAGTTGCGTAACAAATTATTATATTAGGGAAATCGAGAGTGTCGTTTAAACGACACCGCGGCGTTTAGATTATAAGGTACACGAGTAAGAAATATATAGGAAGCTTTGCCGCGCAAAGATACTCATCGGCTGGTACCTCATGAAATTAAATAGTGTGCTGTGTATAAAAAAAAAAATAAAAAATATATATATATAAATATATATATAATTATTAATCTAACGGTGTTGTGAGCTGTTGACGGATGAATTATTAAGATTTATGTTTGTATATTGTAATAACAATTTATGTATAACGGTTATTATAATGCAAGAAATATATATAAATAATAGTTGTCCACTTTTTCTCGCCTCAATCGTAACGCCGCGATCTTTTTTTTTTTCTCTTTATTTGCCTCCGTCGACGCGCCAATCTGCGTCAATGATCATTGAGCCGAAAAATGCGTAGCGATTAAAAGTTCACTTATAACTTGTTGTTCGCCCAGTTGTAGCCGATCGCGAGTAAAGAATGTCTTGCGGCTTCGAGGTTTTCCCCTCTGCAAACGATAACGACGTTTGCGCGAATTTGTGACGAAACAAAAGAAAAAAAAGATAACGTCGCGAAAACACGCGGAACTTTGCACAGCGCCACGTGTTTTCGTATTCGCAAATTACCAAAATTACGATAAAACACACAAAATAAACAATAAGTCGGTAATATTTTTTTTTAAGCCTCTTTATTACATAACAACATTTAATGAAAATAATTGCAAACTTCTACACGGTAGAAATCTGTGACGAAAAAAAAAAAAAGAAAAAAAATCGATGTAATAAATTCGATTTTTCATTTTTTTTTTTTTTTTTTTTTTTTTTTTTTTTTTTTTTTTTTTTTTCGTTGTCTCGCACCCTGCCTAAAAGGGATATGTAGAGAGTCGCACAATTGTTATAAACTATTAATATTATTATATATAAACGAGAAACAAAATCGAATAATCGATGGAAACACATTATCTTTTTTTTTTTCTTTTTTTTTTGTTTATATATATCGAACGGAAGCTAATATCGCCATTACTCAGTATTAATGTACGCGTAGCCGACAATCGTTTATAAATTGTATAAATCATCTGATAAAAAGAAAAAAAAAGAAAGCTACTTGACAGATCTGTATACATTCTCATCGTTATTTATACGCTAAGATATCATATTTTTTTTTTTTTTTTTTTTTTCAGATAATGATCGTATTATTTATCAGACCCGATTATTAATTATGCATCGAAATGCATTTGGAACGTTATATATATCAAAATCCCTGCCTAAAAGGGAAACGAATGAGTTGGTCATGCTGCGGTGCTCGCCTAACAAATTCTTTTAGCATCCGGGTCCCCGCGAGCGTAAAAGCCGATTTTCGGTTAATTTTATCGCTCCGGTGGGTCTCATCGCCGTTACATATAAAACATAAAAAAGGGAAGAGGCTTTGAGTGAACGGGCCATAGAAGGCCTCAATATAAAAAGAAAACCTCATTCTCCGATTGACAACGTAATAATTGTAATCGTTAAAGTCGTTAATCAGTCGTTGATTTGCACCCTCCTTCAAAGGGATATATCAATAAAGATGTTTCTAATCGTTGCCAAGTTATAGTAAAATGTTATTATCACGTAGAGAGGAATATCGAGAATTCGGCGAAACGTTTAGCCGCCGTAATTAACCCCTTACGCGCGAATAACGTAAATATACGTTCGATTTTTTCGACCCCTCGTTACCTTCAATTGCTCCGTTTAACGATAAAAAATTACGAAAAAATTCGGAAAAAAATTACAAAAAAACTTTAAACTGTTGTCTTTTCGATGTTTTAAACAGATTTGTTTTACGCTTTTGCGTATTGTTGTTACGAGCAAATGAAGTTAACGTTGTTATTGGCCGAGAAAAACTGTGCCGCACGCGAGGGGTTAATTGTTCTCTTGTTCCTCATTTCCTATCGTAATAATACAACTTGAGCGACGAATAAATACTTTACGATTAATATAAATATCAGTCTCAATCGTATTATTTTTAAACCCTCCTTAAAAGGGAAGTGAAAGATGGTCATGCGAAAAGTGCTCTGCGCATTATTGGGCCCTTTTTCACGCGCTGCATGCTGAAGATCTATGGATCTTTGTTACGGAGTTACAACCGTTCCATTAACACCGAAAACTTTTCTCTACTTCTTTCTTCAAAAATTCTTTTTTTTTTTTTTTTTTTTTTTTTTTTCGTAGTTATTTAAAAAAAAATTAATTCGGTGAATGCGATTCAGTGACATTGTCTTTTCACGTCGAAATCTCGATAATACGAATGCATCGAAATAACAGCCGAAGTATACGAGAATAAGAATTGAGATGACAAGACGATTGAGGAGAAATTACCATCCGAGAGATCATAATAATCGCGTTAATAAATTTCTCGGATAGAAATTCTCAAAAGTTGTTGCGTCTTCAGGGGATAGTAGACTCGTATAATCTCCACGAACTGCTGAATCGTCAACAGTTACGGCAGCTGTTGTACGAAGAGTAATTGATGACGTAATGAGATTCCGACACGAAATGACTGCATCGTCGATCGTTGAGAAGCGGAGAGTCTTATTTCGGAGTGTTGAACGCGTAAAACGCGTCGGGAAATAATTGACTTTCGGTTTCTCAGCGATCGGCGCGTCTCTCGTTTTTGAAATGTTCAGCTACGT
Organism: Cryptus armator; assembly: GCA_963971235.1. Classification (NCBI taxonomy): domain Eukaryota; kingdom Metazoa; phylum Arthropoda; class Insecta; order Hymenoptera; family Ichneumonidae; genus Cryptus; species Cryptus armator. The sequence continues at coordinate 24,467,883 of OZ020233.1, forward strand.
CTCTTTGTATAGATTAACATATAAGGGCCCTTTCCCTCCGTCGTGTATCGTTAATAATCATTTAGCAAATAGCACTCGTGTAAACTTCCTTCGGGCGAAAATCGTTATCAGCGTCGTTCGTCGATTTTGGCTTTCGATCTTTAGGACGACAATTGAGTTCTTCCTGAATCTCGAGTAATGACTTACCGTTTGTTTCCGGTACAACGAAGAATACGAAAATAATACCGAAGAAGCATGTAGCAGCGAACCATCCGAAAGCCGCGTATATACCGCACGCATCGGTTACTACTTGATACATCTTCGAGACGATGAATGCCAGTAGAGACGCCCAGATATTCGCCAATGATACGGCGACGCCTTTCACGTTGGTGGGAAACAATTCGCCGAGCATCATGTACGGCAGAGGACTCAATCCCAATGCGATCGTTAACTCGTAGAACATTATAGAAGCGTCGAGTAGCCATCCAAGATTTTCCATTGCAAAGCCGAAGTGCAATTTGAGGAGATAAAATATCGCGCTGATGGTAAGCGCGACACCAGCGAGAAGCGTTGTCGACAGAAGAAGCGGTCTTCGGCCGATTCTATCGACAAGAGCGGCCGCACCGAGACCCGCAACGAGTTGCAATACGCTGAGAATGATAACAGCGATACCGGCTGAAAGACCGGAATCGCTTTCCTCGATAATTTCCTGAGTATACGACTCGATCGCCGCGATTCCACTGAATTGAAGGATAAACTGCAATCCAAAGCTTATAACGACCGCTCGACGATTTCCCGGCGTATCGAAGAGGTCCCAGAAGTGTCCGCGATCTGCTAAGTCCCGTACAACCGATTTTGCCATCTGATCCATGTCCTCTTGCAGATCGTCGGGATTCTTGTAACGCTTCAAACGGCGAAGACTCTTCGCAGCGCCTTCGTGATTGTTCTTCATAACGAGATAATACGGGGATTCCGGCATCCAAGCGAAACTTGCGAAGAATAAAATCGGTATTATCGCGCAATAGTACGCCAACCACTCGTAAGCAACGAAAGGACCGATCGCGTGAGCGTAAAGTTCACCAAATGTGACCATTAGCTTTATAAATGATCCCAATGAGCCGCGTATATTTTTATCGGCTATTTCACCGATATACATCGGGCAAACAACGTAAACTACGCCCTGTCCGAGACCGCTGATGAAACGCGAAGCGTAGAGGATGTAAGGATTCCATGCTACGATAATCAGTACCCAACCGAAGAAGAGAGGAATTCCGGCGATTAGGAGGCTACTTTTCCGACCAAAACGATCGACGACGAACGCTGCCAATAGATTGCCCGGTATTGATCCGAGAAGATAAAACGACGCTATCCACGAGGCTTCGCTCGATGTCAAACGGAGATGCGAATCTTCGCTCTTCAATAACGGAAGACTCGGCGATGTCCATCCTATGTGCGATCCTGCTATTGCCAATGATATCGTTGCTAAAAAAAAAAAAAAAAAAAGAAAAAAAAAAATATATAATAATATCGATCGATCCATTGATTCATAGGTATTAATAGAATTTTTAATTTGTTTTTTTAACAATGCAAATATTCACCTGTTATCGCTGCAAGATACTGAGGCCATTGCTTGGTGCTACCTTTTTCCATACCCCTGATTTCTTCGCTATTCCGGACTATTCGTAATAAAGAAATAATTAAAATAATTGTTTTCGATATCGTCGTAAATACCGAACGATTTTTGTTTCGAAATATAACGACTCACAGAGTTATATCAGTGATGAAGCTTCGGGGGGTAGAAACACCGAGAAATGGGTGAATTTCCTCGCCGATCTTGTAGCTCGAGAAATGCGCACTCGGAGTAGTCGCGTTCGACTGGCAAGTAACAGTTTTATATATTAGCCTTTTATCAGTACCTACCGTCTCTCGGCTATCTGCGTAGACAATCGTTCCCACTTGGCTACCCCACCGCGCCGTCTTTCGTCCCCCAATCGAATGGAAATCATAAATGATTGCTCGTTATACGAATATAGAAATATCGTATTCGTTTGTCCTCTCAAATATTTAGTCACAAATGTGCGCCTCACTTGTGATACTTGACGTCAGGTGAAAGTGTGCGCGTTCCCGATTCATACAACGTCGACTACGCAAATTTGTATATCAATTTATTATTATTGTAACGTTTATAAATTTCTATACGCGATACGCATATAGAGAATACATATATTTGTAATCAATATCCTTTTTTCGATCCCCGTGTCGCAGCGAACGGGCAAAGAACAAATTAAACGATTGAATTAACAGTACCGAATCACCTGAACAAATTTCGCGATTCGAATAAATACACCTGTATGGATTCAGCGAGTAGTTTTTTTTTTTTTTTTTTTTTTTTTTTTTTTCGCTTTCGTTAATTAATAACGTAGTTGAATTCGGCGATTTGTAAGAGAATTTCTCGGTACCTACTCGTGCCGAAGAGGACTCGTTTAACCGTCACGAGGAAAACAGCGCTTCGCGCGCTTAAACCGACGGGGAAACAATCGCGACTACGCTTCACGCGTGAACACTATTTATGCTCGAAAAAATTCCGTCTCATTCTCAATTCCATAGATTCCTTCTGGATTATTCTTTTGCACAGCCATTCAAACGAATTTAAACTCGTCAATCCGATGGGAGTGTGTTTATTCGCCGATACATCGAAACGCCAGGAGGACACGCGAGGAGAGAGTTCATCAAAGTGTGATGAAACTCATAAAGCTTCTCATTGTCTCGAGATTGCCGTCGCGTCTCGGTGTCGTCGTTTTTTTTTTTTTTTTTTTTTTTTTTTTTTTTTCATTCGCAACTTACAACGTTCAATTTATTCTCAACACCACGAGATTCATTTCACGATACGCGAACTCCGATACAGCCTAATTTTTGTGTCGGAAAAAAACGATATTTTTTTTCGTAACGACCCGTCTTCATTATTTACTTTTAAATTATAATATTTATTCGTGTTCACGCCTTCACAAAGTTGTGTAACTAAAGATCAATTGTATTCTTTACATATTCCCGAGAAAACTTGACTTTATCAAATTCAATGAATTATCGATTTTTTTCATTTTTTTGTGGATTTGAAATCTTTCGAAAAAAAAATAAAAATTATATAAAAATTGTGCAAATGTTTTCACTTCGCTATGATAAAATTTTTTTTTTACGCGTATAGAAGTAATGCGGAGATGCGAGCCTTGAAAATATTTTCCAACATATTATATACGCGGAAGTTGTCTCTCCTATATTTGCGTAAAAGATCCGCGTGCCCGTCGTGCCCCGCTAGTTGTATATAATCATTTATCAGACGAGACAGATTTTATCAACCCACCCTTGCTGATTAATGGATTCTCCGCGTCAGATGCTTTTGCCATCGCATTCGGTTTCATTGAGCTAATAATACTATCCCGATCGTTGCCAACCAAACCGTTCAATAACGAAGAAAATACTTGCATCGAAAATGTTGCAATACAAAAGCTGCGACAGTAATTGTTACTCGTGTCTCGAGTGAAGTATAATCTTAGGACTGTAAGATCAAAATCGTGATAAATCATATTGTCTCCGTTTGCGCTAAATTCAGATTGCGAATATTTTTATTTCTAGATGCAAAAAAAAGATAACGAGAAATATGCGACGTACGTTAAAAAAAAATTCGCGTAAACGAATTCGAAACGATTCAGATAAATTATTAATCTGGTATGACTTTTGCAAATACTCCATACCAGTTGATTACTAATATTTGCCTCTTCAACGTTATCGTATCGTCTCGCCGAGTTCATTGTTATTTGTCTCTAATACAGTCGGATAAGTAGGATACTGCTATGCCGCGCAGTCGGCGCGCGCGCTCAGCTGGTTCATGAGCGACGAAAACTTCTCGCGTCGCAGTTCGGTTAGTTGGCCGCGTTTCGTTGTTGTTCTTGTCGTCATCGCCTCTCCGCCGTTGCACACTCTCGTCGTACAGAGTTCGAGATATCGATCTTCACCGGTTGAGACAGTCGCGACTCGCCTGTTAACGAGCGAAGGCTGTATCTCTATTCGCGCTAATATAACTACTACCACTCCGGCTGTCGCCCGTAGAAATATATCGTACAATACTCGCGCGTTTCATCGTGAACCCGTAACAGCTCCCGGAAGGATTAAATGACGTACAAGTTTTAAGCCTCTGACACATTTCTAACGAAAGATAATCGCGACGTTTCTCGTAACTACGGGACGGGCTTTCGACCGCGCGTATTAGCTTCACCTCGGGTCATTGTGCTATACGATAAAACTTGTGCTCCCGTTTAGCGCCGAGGGAAAACGGGAACGAAATTACGCTCGAAGATGTGTGGTGGTTTTACGTGTTCGAAAAATGCCCTAACGGCATTAAACATACTCTATATCGTAAGTGATAGTGTCGCAATAGCTGCGATTCGTTCGACAGTCACAGAGAGGATGCTACCGCTTATTATTCCATTATTTCGCGTCTCCCTCCCCCGCCAATCCCTCTCCGCAAGTTGAATCAATCAAATTTTAACAATCTCTCGTCTATGTGTAACAAACAACAGGTCGTCGCCTTTATTCTTATCGGCGTCGCGGTTTATGGAAGGGCATCGGCACTCGTCACGAATCTTCCGATAATCGGCGGTATATTGGCGTGCGGAGTAATACTCATATTAATATCGATATTGGGTCTCATCGGCGCTGTCAAACATCATCAAGTGCTCCTGTTCTTCGTATCCTTTTTTTACGAACGCAAAAAAAAAAAAAAAAAAAAAAAAACGCGCGGACAATTTTTACATCGCGATTTACGTCTACGCGTACTTTGATTCCTCAAAAATATTTCTTCCTGACAAATTTTTTCAGTATATGCTGATCCTTTTCTTGCTGTTCCTCGTGCAGTTCAGCATCGCCTGCGCCTGTCTCGCCGTCAATGCCAAACAACAGGAAACTCTGGCGGAACAGGTACGCCATTTGTTTATTTTCAATCGCCGAGAAAAAAACCGCCATTTTTAAATATTCGTTAATTTTTTATTTTACAGGGATGGAGACGCATCGACGACGATGGTGTGATCAATAAAGTACAGATGACCTTTCATTGCTGCGGATTTAACAGTACAGTGAGCGACGCTTATTCCGGACTGAGTAACACATCCTGCGATCAAGTTATGGTACGTTTGCTTCGCTATTGTTATCGCGCCGATGTATCCGTTTGCGGATAAATGAAAATTTTTTATTGCAGAAAATTTGCTGCCCGCCGGGGTCTCGAGATGATTGCGCGTGTCCTCCTTGTATGAAAGAATTGCAATCGACCATTGATTACGCCTTTAAACTCTGTGGCGGCATAGGATTGTTCTTCAGCTTCACGGAGGTAAAAGACGAATTTTTTTTTTTTTTTTTTTTTTTTTTTTTTTTTTTTTTTTTTTAAGATACGTAATCGCATATTTTATCATTCCAACATTCCGCGTCGAGGCGACGACGTTGATAACAAATAATATCGCAATCGCGAAGGTTATACGTGATTTATATTTACGTAATAATTACCTTCGTCTTTGACGCTAACAATGTGTGTGTATAATATTTACAGTTTGTTGGGGTTTGGTTGACGGTGCGCTACAGGAATCAGAAAGATCCACGAGCTAATCCCAGTGCTTTTCTCTAGTCTAACACCATCGCCATGTCCCCTGTCTCCTCGCACGACACACTAAATAGATGGTGGGTTGCGGCTTTTGTATCGTTGGTTGTGGTTAACGCGCGAAAACTAAAAGCTTTAAAAAATTTAATCATTAATTATCGCGACTCAGTTGACTTCATTTATTAAAAACGGAAATAAATCGATTGATTCGTCTCGTATCGATGTAATATAACGATTTTTCGATGTTTTCATTTATCCGAAGAAAACAGAGGCGTTGCGTTCTTCTATCGGTAAAAAGGCAAATTACTCGATTGATTCGTATCGATCGATGTAATACAACGATTTTTCATTGTTCTCATTTATCCGAAGAAAGCAAAGGCGTTGCGTTCTTCTATCGGTAAAAAGGCAAATTACTCGATTGATTCGTATCGGTCGATGTAATGTAACGATTTTTCGATGTTTTCATTTATCCGAAGAAAGCAAAGACGTTGCGTTCTTATATCGGTAAAAAGGCAAATTACTCGATTGATCCGTATCGATCGATGTAATACAACGATTTTTCGTTGTTCTCATTTATCCGAAGAAAGCAAAGACGTTGCGTTCTTATATCGGTAAAAAGGCAAATTACTCGATTGATCCGTATCGATCGATGTAATACAACGATTTTTTTTTCGTTATCATCTATCGTTACGACGTTTTCCATTGCATGAGAATAGATTCTACGAATCTAATAAATCGCAAAAATGTTTTTTCATTTTTTTTTTTTTTTTTTTTTTTTTTTTTTTTCGTAGTAATTAATCTGGTGATAGATTCCCTTCGTATGGATCTTTTAATCATTAATTACTCATGACGAACGGCATGTATCTAATATTTCAAAACATTAAAAAGCCCCGAGACATTTAATTAACTATATTTCCCGACTGTGAAATAATTTACAGGTGATTGCTGCTTTCTTGGCGCGACGCTACAGGAATCAACTGGATCCCGAAGAAAAAGCTGCGAGAGCGATATTTCCACGACAGAATTATCTCTATTGAAATTAATTTGCAACTAAGATTCCAACGCGAGTCTGGAGTCCGTCACACCTGCTTATTTTTCGCGACACGGATAAAAAAAAAGAAAGAAAGAAAAAAAAAAAAAAAAAAAACCGGCAGTTCCCGAGTGCACGAGAATTTATGAAGGAAGAAATAGAGGGAAAGGAGGATAAACACAATCAACTCGAAGGTTCGACATCCGATTGTTTTAAACTGTGCGATCGTTTATATTAACTTACGACAATTAATTCGCACAATTTATCTCCCCGATACGAATAACCACCGCGAAAAATCCGAACGAGCAGTTATTACCGAATTGCCGAATCATTTTTTTCATCCGTTATTATTACGATACTCCACTAACGAAAGATTCTAATTCTAATGATTTTATTCGTTATATTGCTCAGGCGTTGATAGATTTTAGAGTGAAATCGTCGGAGGAGTAAATAATAGCTACAAAGTGTGTGCTCTAGTCAGCCACGAACAACACTCATACTAAGCCTCAATGCGCCTTGTAGTTTAGTGTGTTGAACCGGGTCATCGTAAAGTTATTAAGATACTCGAGTATTTAATTGAAAATGCGTGCATTCCCGTTAATATTATATTTTGCTTCCCCGAAATAAGACGTTTTCGCAACTCGACTCAAATACGAAAAAAAAAAAAAAAAAAAAAAAAAAAAAAAAATGAAAAAAAAAAATGCGATGTATTTGATACGTATACATTGCCAAATGGAAAATACGCGAACCTCCGCGTGTTTGAGACTGAGTTTTGAATAATTGTCTGTTTGTTTGACTGTTTTTTTTTTTTTTTTTTTTTATTATCATTGGCACCGAAGGCCTTTGCCTATCAAACCGCGTAAAATAGCGCATCTCTCGCGTATCTCATTAATTTATAGATCCAATCTTTCAGGTAAAATATTCCGTTCGAAGTTTGCGCGTGTTATTTACCGCGCGTACACCATTTTTTGATTCGTCACTCGGTCTCACTGTTACTATAATCGTCGGTCTCTATCCAACGATCGATATAAAGGGTCCTAAACACGCGCATATTTCGAGAGAATAACTTTATATTGTTTTACACCGAATTGTTTATTGATTTTTCTCGTAAATCGAAGAAATTCACGTCGTTAATGCCCAATGCTTCCTAATAAATCCGAACAATGACGCATTTATTATTTTATACATAAAAAAAAAAAGGAAAGAAAAAATAAAAAATAAAAAAGATAACAATGTCTACGACAAAATTGTACATTATCGTAGCTTGTAGATAAACAAAAAAAAATCGAATATATCAATTCTAGTGCAATTGTGTTTTTGTGTAACGTGCGTGCATTTCCGAAATATCCAGTGTGAAAAACGTGAAAAACTTCGTTTATAACTACATCCATGTTAAACTCGATGATTTAAGATGGTTATGTCGCTTCGCGTTAATTTCGCATAATTTCGAGAAAAATTCGAGAAAATTTCAAATAATTTTCGATGGTATAAAAATCTGAAAAAATTAATGCGTATTAAAGATACTGAAAATATTAATTTTGCACAATAATAAATCCAAAATGTTATTAACAAATTGATGAAAAAATTTCCCGGGAACCCAATTTTTTTTTTTTTTTTTTTTTTTTTTCAAAATGATTCGTTAATTTTTCCGAATACGTATAAAGTTTTTTTCGATTTTTCAATTTACGAAAAATCAACGAATCGTTTTCGTAAAAAAAAAAGTTGGGTTCTCGGGAAATTTGTTGATCAATTAATTTTTTCGTTAATTTGTTAATAATATTTTAGAATTATTATCATGCAAAATTAATTTTTTCAGTTTCTTTAATATCCATGAATTTTTTCAGATTTTTATATCATTGTGAAGTATTTTCAATTTTCTCTAATTTTTCTCGAACTTATGCGAAATTAATGCGACGCGACATAACTACCTTAATAGAAAAAAAATGAGAAATTTCGTCGTTTCACGTACGAGAATATTATTATTATTATTCCTTACGTGCCTCTGTCTAGTTGAAGATGAATTATTTAACAGACTCGATTGTTTTAATCTCTCCATTACGAAAATACGATTAAGATTTATCAGAACGCTCGACATTAAGAGTTATATTATCGGATGATGCCTATAGTCCTTATAGTCTTTAGAAAGGATGCGTATATAACTGATCCTAGTAAATAATTGTAATGCTCTGAACGGTCTTCTGACGTGTAATCTCAATGAATTTATGTTCTATTAGAAAAAAACTAACCTATAAAATTGCGGCTGTATTGAACAACGTGTACACATTAAAGGAGGAACTTCCGATGTAAAATCATTTTTCTCTCTTTCGTAATTAATATCCTTTCCTTTTCGCATATTTACCCGTTAAAAGATAAACATGAAAGGCGAAAGATACCGATAAAAAAAAAAAAAAAAAAAAAAAAAAAAAAAAAAAACAGGAAAACCGTTCGTTCGATCTTTTCGCGATCGTCGTGTACCAAAACGGTGAATCTCGTCGGAGTTTATTAGCATCTGTGAAAAATGGATAAATACCTCGTAAAAGATCGAGAAACGTCTGAACGAAGATTGATTCTCATATCTTAGGCTCTCAACGAGTCCTTATGTCGTCGGTATGCGTTAAGAAAGAAGAGAAAAATAAGTCTGTCGCGGAGTCTTCGTCCTCCGCGGACACTGCGCCAAGCGCTATTATTCAACATGGTTGCTGCGATGTGCATGTCGATAGTTTGAGAGACAAAGGAGCCTCTCTCGCGCATCGCTGCTAAGCTTTCTACTTAATTGTCGAGTATAAACGGTCGTAATTTCACACTGATCATTTGACCCGCGGAAAGTATCGGTGATAAAGTTTCGAACGAAGTTAACAGCGATCGGGGATCGACGATAGAATCGTGTCGATCGCGAATCGTCGAGGAAATCAGATTTTTACGCATGCAGTAGCGCCCGCGAGCGCGAAGTTCCTCAAGTGCAACCCGGAAGGAAGGATAATGCGCGCGCGGGGACTTGGATAGAGCAGCGGTGTCGGGAGAGTGGTTAGGTTTGCTGCACGGCCTGTGCCGGCGGTCAGGTAATACTATGACTAACTTACACAGTGTAGACTTCGGTAGTGCATGGCTGGCCAGTCAGCTCGGCAGGTGGGAACGAAGGAAAGAAGTGCCCGGCGAGAGTGAGTGCGTTCAACTCAACGAGCGTCATCAGCCTCGCGCGCGTAAAGCGCCTTACTAGCGGCTCGCAACCGGTCGGGGAATATATATCTTCGAACTCTACTATATTTTCGCATAGTAGCGTAGCGAAAGACGGCGGGAGAACGAGAACGCGAGAGTAACTCGTTGTTTTTTTTTTTTTTTCCGAACTGTAACAGTGCTTCGCGAGTCGTGATCAGTGAACGGACATTTTTTTTTCGTATTATATACGTCAAAAAACAACGCGCGCGATGTTTACGCGAAATTGTCGCCAATCGTCAAGACACATCGAACGAATGGATTGAATCGACGAATAAAGTAATAAAAAAAAACAATTTTCATGGCACAAAAACATCGTGAGTTTTACTCGTTTTATCGAATATCTTTATTTTATATTTGGGATGCACGGTGCGGATAGGTCGGTGATTGTCTACTTAATATTTTATCATCGCGTCTCGAGTACCACTCGTTGCCTCCGTCCCACACCGCCTCTCCGATAATACCTCGAGAGAGCGTTCAACTAGTAAATTCACGACTTTCGCGAAAGAAGGCACTATTTTTTTTCAGGACGCGAGTTATTTACGGTGAAGGAAGAAATTATTCTTTTATTCCGATCTCGAATAAACGTTAAGTCGAACGCGATTTGAATTTGAGGTATCGTATCGCTTTCTTTCCGATTTGTAGTCGAATCGTTTTTTTTTCGTCGTGAATAAAGCATTCCTGGGACGCGCTACGAAAGTTTTCGAATGAAAGATTTACGATAAAAGACTCGATAAAAAAAAGAATAAGAAAATCCACACACCGGCTATCGTACTAACGAGGCGTCTCGATTTACTTTAGCTTTTCTGCCGCTCGCGCATAGGTCAGTGTTGTAGCAAGAGGCGCGCGCGCGCGCGCGCGTGCCGAGAGACCGGAACTACACGAACGTTGCGAAGAATAACACACACATTTGATATAATCTTCTATCTCTGGACAGTGTTAAAATAAATCGTTCATTCTCTCTCGTAGATATCACGCTGAGCATCGCGTACCTACCGGTGTGCGCGGGCTTCGGCCTGTTTAGCGTGTTGTGTATTACGAAAAAATTTCGTTACCGACACCTCGAGAATCGGCCACTTTCACGAATGGACAAACTAAACGAAATGTAGTCTTTTATAGGCCACCGAGAGCACGAGACACAACGAAATACTATGATTACAGTTATACGCCGTACAATGAGCTTCGTAATCGCAAAACGGTTTTCACACAAACGCTTCCACTCTTCTTGTTTTTGTCACGCAATTATTCCGAACTCTCGAAGCGTCGCTCGACAAAGTAAAAACGATAATTAACCATTTTTTTCTTCTTCTTTATTTTACTATCTCGCTATTCTAAATAAAAATATTTTCTTACAAGTTTCGCTAATTCTCGTGTTTGTCGCGTATTTATTCGCGACTCTCGAAGCGTTTCTTATCAAAACAAAAAAACTGTTGTTATATATTTTTTTCTCTATCCAACGTGTTGTGTAAATACAAATTATCTGAAACTCGGTCGATAGTATATAGTACAGTTATCGCGGATACATAATTGTCGTAATACCTTGTAGAACGGGTCGGACTCGCGGCGGACTGGAAGATTTTATGCGCATAAATAATAATTCGAGACAGTGGCGACCGGCGGTGGCCGAGTCTCGGTGTAATAAACGCGTTTTCTTGTAACTCCTTCCTGTAACGTTCACTTTGAAAGGGTAGTCGGTTACTCTATCGAGACGTTTCCAAGTAATATCGCATTTCGATGATGTGTCGATTGCCGCGCGATAACCGAAAGCACGAAATTCGCGTCATTTTATAGGTTATGTCGTACGAAACGCGCCCGTCTCTTTCCCACTCATCGAAATAATAAAATAATCGGCAGTCGCAGACGCTAATTAACGTTAAATCGCGAATAAATGCAAAGAAACCGGGAGAACGAGATAAAATAACGTTGCGGTGCGATATGATACACGACGACGACGAGAGTCGATCTATCGTTACGTTATAACCGGTCTATATACATCGCGCGCTATTACATTTCTCGCGGGGAACTAATATTTTTTTTCTCTTTCTCTTTTATATCGCTCCGCCTGCCGCGGACAGGTATACTCTCGGAACGAAATTGTTGTTCGAGAGCAATTCGCGAACTTGCGCGCGTTATCGTTATGACTAGTCACCGCCGCGGCACAAACTCAAAGTTGCCCAACTGGCGAAAAGTATGAGGCTTGCCAAACGACTTCCACGAAAGTCAGTTTTCTTGTCGTACTCTACGCTCGAACAAAGTCTCTCGTTCTCTGTGTTGTCGTTCCCCCCTCCCCCCACCCCTCCCACTTCGGCTCGCGGCAACTCTCGAGTTTCGAGTGCCTATAGTCGCGGTCCGTGTTAACGTGAATTCGAGGATACTGAACAATGATAATAGTATTGTTTGGAAAAAAATGCATTAATCTCGAACACGATGCGCGTTCGAAGTTTGCACGAGAGTCGAACTCATTTTTTTTTTTTTTTTTTTTTTTTTTTTCGAATGACATCGAAATTTTTCTTTTTTTTTTTTTTCGAATGACATCGAATTTTTTTTTTTTTGGTACAAGACTCGCAAGTTTGAGAGGCTGAGCCGGAGAAAAGAGCGGAAGAAAGATAAGAAAAAAAAAGATACAGCGGCGGCGGTTACCGTTTCGTTCTATTTATCGCTAAACGATCGCGGTAGGCAGTCATAGATCTGTTCCACGCTTTTCCTCTGTTCGAACGATCTCTCCGCTGTTTTACCTACTTCGCCATATTTATATCCTTCTACGGTATATTTTATACATATATTCGTACTATATATCAAAAACGAAAACATTCGGTGATTTATAGTTCAATAATAATGTTTAATGTACGGTAAAACTTTTGAATATCGTTCAGCATCGTTAGTGATACGAAAAAAAAGCTCGTGGACGCGAAAGCAGGAAGGAGAAAATCCAGCGTAAACGACACATCGCAAATGCCAAAGATTTAATCGTTCGCAGTAACTGCCGAATTAATTTCACGTCGAAAAACAAATGATGTTAAACAGCGGCGCGCTTGTTTTTCGTTTTCCCACTGTATTACTCGTTTGCTCCGTTGAATGAGTTCCCGTTATCGTTTCCCGCGGTCGAAGGAAGTCCCGAGGCAAATCATAAATCGCGTACGACGCCAATTCTAATTTCACATATTTTACTCGCATTTTTTTTATCGACATTGGGTGAAAGGCGCAATAGTGATAACTTCCGGTGTTTTTAGATGATTTTTTTTTTTTAATATATATTTTCGACATTCGCCAAATTTCTATTAAATTTGTCGTCAATATGACTTAATTACGCAAAAAGATCGAAATTCTTCGATTTTCTTCGATCTTTTAAAAAAAAAAAAAAAAAATTTCGAAATTGCGTTACTGTATCATAATTTTTTCACGATTTTTATCGTTCGCAATGAAAATCATCGATTACGGAATATCAAAGCCAAAAGACTAGAGAAAGGTGTGAGAATTCCGACTCTCCCTTCTATTTCGCATTCAGCAGTGTTTCATCGGTTTATTCCGCTCACATGGCATTCTTTCGCTTACTATTCTCGATCGATACTGAATATTTGCCGCCTTCTCGATCTGTATCTATAAAATCTATATATACAATACGAGAAACCAATGTTTTAAAATTTCTCGTGTCTACGATACCTATACACGCCTATCCGTAGTTTTCTTGATGTACAAGTCAACGTACGCCCCCGACGTTCGTGAAGATATGCATGAAGACGTTCCCCGTTACTATACACGCGCCTGTTGCACTTGCCACTCGGTATTATAGAAATTATGGTAATGCGTGAGTGTTAACACCATACATTATATATTTTTTTTTTTTTTTTTTTTTTTTAGTAGTAATTCCCAGAAAATTATCTCCCGCGCATGTCTCGTTTACCGATGTAATTGATTAACAAAACGATGAAAAGTATATCACTTAAATTCCGGTCTGCAATTTTCCTGCTGCTCCGTTCGTTTTTCTTTGAATACCTTTCTCTTTTCGACTGTAATACGCGAAGAATAAACAGCGCGTAGTGTAAAAAAAAAAGTAATTATAAGTTGCAAAGATGATACAACGTTTTCACACGTCGACGGTGGGGGCGACTCGTCGAGGTCATCGGAAACGCCTTGATCTTCATCGTAGCAATTTTCTCTCCACTCGTTGAGTTTGCTGTTTTCAACACGAATCCACATTTCTTCTTACACTTTCTTCTTGTGTATTCGCGTTCCAGTAACGACCCTCGGGCCGCTCGAGAACGCCTGCCGTCAGCAGGAGTTTTGTGAAGTCGGTGCGAAGTACCGACCTATACCAATACCCGAACAATTGCTCACTTTACGACCATTTTTTTTTTTTTTTTTTTTTTTTTTTTTTTTTATTACAAGAATTGTCGACCGTCGCAAGTTATCCGAAAGTACGACTCGGACGATTGACTACGTTTATACGAAGTATTTAACGCGTATATCTCGTTGGCATAAAAAAAAAAAAAAAAAAAAAGATCATCGAAGCGACTATTTAAACTGTCCACTTAAAACTTTCCCAGAATCCGTGGAAAAATCGGTATACTAATAAAATTCACGATATTTCTCGATTACTCTCGCGGGCCGTTTGTATTAATTTTTTTTTATTTCTTCAAACGATCATTTTCAGAATTACGAGAATTCCGTGAATATATCTCTTCGGAATTTATATATCTCAATCGAAAACGTTTCGAACGATTCTTTAATTTACAACTTCCGAAAATAATCGATTCGTTTCGATATTTATTTACGATCGCGAGTAGTACGTACGGTTGTCGCGTTATTATACCCCGCGAGGTGAATGCCCCCGCGAAACAATTATATTATACTATATCGCTATATTTTTCCATCCCGATGAGAGTACCGTCTCGTTGCTAACGGATAAAATTTCGCGTTACGAGTGAATGCACTCAAATTACACGCGATACGGGTTCTTCGAATTTTTTTTTTTCACGCAAAGCCGTTTTTCAGAGATGTAAAAACATTTTTATCATCTAAGCGTTTGAACTGTTGGGTAAAAGAAAAAAAAAAAAAAAAAAAAAAAATTGCTTTTGTGGATCTGACGACGACGATGGAGAGAAACGAAATGGGTGCGCAACCCCTTCGCTCCGTTTACAAAGCTACTCTATATAACATGCACTCGTGTGCATAGCGCATATATGTATTTACCGTTGGTTTGTGTGCTGAGGACATAATCCAAGGCTGCGATATCTCTGCGTCGGGAACCTTGAAAGCGCCAAAGCCAAAGAGAACATATCCGGGGTCTCGGTACTTTCGTGGCTACTGCTGATCGTCCTCTTGTGTCCCGGGGTATCGTATCGTTCCAAAAACTTTCGAGTGCCCCGACACTCGTGAAAGGAGTCTACGTATCTTTCCCTCTTTCACTGTTTTACGATACTTTACTCTCTCTCTTTCTCTCTCTCTCTCTCTCTCGCTCTCTCTCTCCCTCTCTCTCTTTCACTGTTTTACGATTCTTCACACTCTCTCTCTTTCTCTCAATCTCTCTCTCCCTCTCTCCCTCTCTCCCTCTCTCCCTCTCTCTCTCTCTCTCTCTCTCTTTCTCTCTCTCTTACACGCGTTTAATACAGGAGCTCTTTCACTGCTGTACGCGCGGAGGAGACGGTCATAGGAAGGATAGGAAGCGAATGTCTCGAAATGCTAGCGATGGGTTTAGAGAAAGAGAGAGAAACGACGAAGAATAAAGTCGGTGTATGTGCAGCTCTGGCGTCGTTCTCCCCGATCGTGTGGTAGTTCGTCGCCGACGAAGCGGTAACGGTCCACATGCAGTTGAGACAGATCAATGCTGGTTGGCGCCCCCCAATCTCATCGAAAGTGAAAACTCGCTGTTTTAGCCTCGAGCTCCGCTGGTGAATCCGCCCCGAGACGAGACCAACGAAAGCGAGTCGAGAATTCTCCGAGAGCATTCTAATCCCATTTGCGGCACCGACAATGATACTATTCTATTCGCGATGTTATCGATTATTCGACGAAATGATAACAAAAAATTTATAATGCTAAATTGTTGTTTAAAGCAATAAATTCTTTAGGGAATATTGATTTTTCGTACGATCGTTCGAAAAATTAAATGTATTTCACTGACGATCGTTATTCCGGTTTATTTGCATTTATCGCATTTCCGTATTATTTATGTCGGTTATTATAGATTGCGGACGAGTTTTTAGTCGAAAGTTGTCAGCGCTGTTACACCAATTACGTCTTTGGTATATTATTTTATAATACTTAAAATAACACCCACGACGACGTGGAAAGTTCGTTAAATGTCGTCGAGATTAACTCGTTTTTTTTTTTTTTTTTTTTTTTTTTTTTTTTTTTTTAATAAAAATACATATACAGAGAATGTGATACGCAAAGTGAAGGTAGTGAACGATAATAGCGTTGAGAGTATTCAAGCGTATAGAGAGTTTAAAAAATTCTAACGAAAAGTAGAATGTCCGGTTAATGAAGTGTATTCGACACGGTAACCCGTCCGCGTGGTTATTCGAGAGGTTCACTCTGAATTGTCGAGTCAAGTGCTCCGAGAGATACAAACTTTTCAGGGAGATCGGTGCGATACGATCTCACTGTCGCGTTCTCACGAAAGTCAAAATAGGTGTCCGTAAACATTATCGCAATGGAAATAGAGTTTCAACCGATTATGTGTCCGTCTATTATTAATTTTGTGCGTTGAATGCTGTAAATTACATCGCCAATTTATATCCGTATATTGAAAATTAATTAATTAATTAAATTAAAGGGATGAGAGATGCGGATCAATTAAAAAAAGTATTCGCAACTTAAAAAAAAAAAAAAAAAAAAAAAAAAAAAAATTGGTGGGTTAACGACGTCAATCGTAGAAACCGTCAAATCAATTGTTTTGGAAATAAAGAAGTAATTTTTTAAAGACAATACGTATGTTTAAAAAACTTCCCCCTCTCGCGATTCAGTCAATTCAACGAGATTTTTTTTTTCTCCACGAGAACTTTTACTTCCGTTTATTTTAAATAACTAATTCGAGATTTTTTTTTGTATCGCGTAAAGTTATCAAGTTGTTGAGGCAGTGAAGCAAGTAATCGCGCAAGTAGAGGCAGTGAGTAGTCCAGAGGCGTGGGGACGCAAGAACGAGAGTTTCAGGCAAAGTGAAGGAATCGGCGAGGCACCGCACCGATCTCAGGTACGGCGAATGTCAGTCACTCGTGAAACGTGGAACTAGTCGAAAGTTTAGATCGCTCGGTGTCCGGCGAGCGCTCCTCCGCGCACTTTAATTTTTTTTTTTTCATTACTACAAACCGAATAGTAACGGTGTGTTAGGTTCGGAGCAGTGGTTACGAATCGAGTATCGAACGAGACTCGAATTCGTTAAATGCAGCAAATTCACTGATCTCGAGGATTATCAGTGGTCTCAAATCGCAAAAAAAAAAAAAAAAAAAAAAAAAAAAAAAAATTGTCGATTTTTTTTTTTTCGATCGTCGAAAGAAAAATGATTCACCAAGCTAAACGACGATACTAAAGGTTTGCCCTCTATATTTTACGAGTGACACTTAAAATTCTTCAAAAAACGCGAGCGGCAAAGGAGATTTATGCGACTCTAAGATTATAGTCATTTCCCGCGGCAGTCGTACGTGCGTTCATTTCTGCTCCGAAAAGCGAGCGAATCCTCAAATACAAGCGATCGGAAGAGCTTTCGCCTCCTATTCTCTCTCTGAGTCACCGTGAAAGATCTACTCGGTTCAACTCCTGCGGGCTGTCCTTGATCCTCATCTCCTATAGTCTTTCTCTCTCTCTTAGTTTCCTCTCTGTGTACTCTGAACGCCGACGGCGTTGACATTATGCACACATTTGGCCTCACGTAGCGCCGGCTGTTCGAATATCTCCGAACGAAGAGATACTCATGTAAATCTGTGTCACGATCGATGCCAAATTGGAAACGTCTTGTGTATATGTGCTTTTACGTGTGCGGATACATATAAGCGAAAAGGGGGGGAGGGGGGGGGTATGATTTTGTCCTTGCAAGCTGCTGCGCAAGAATATATGAAAGCCGTGCACCGGTTTTCGGAGGCCTCGTGTGTGTGTGTGTGTTTGTCTATGCGCGATAGGGTGTGACACTGAACGGTGATCTTTTTCCCAAAAAAAAAAAAAAAAAAAAAAAAAAGAGAAGGAAGAAGAGAAATTTTAAGGTCAAACCCGGCGTCCTGTTGCAGAAATCGTTTACATGTGGAGCACGTGAGACCGGCGTGTCGTACGTGAGGGCGTTTGCGGAAGAAGCTCTTGGCGAGAGTCAAGCCGCACTGGATTGCCGAAAAAAAAAAAAAAAAAAAAAAAAAAATCGGGAACACCGAGATAAGCATTCGACATGCGACAACCGAGGGTCATGGGGTTCTTGTCCCTGAAAATTATAATTCTCTTCATCGCCGTTGCAGCTCCGCGACTTAATTACGCAACAGGTCTGTATACTATAATTATAATATATATATATTCATATAGGTACATTGTAAACATATTTTTTCAACGAAACAATAACACAGCACCGCGAAAAAATTAACAATAGATTGTTAATGCCGGTGGGGGGTGTGTGATGATAGCGTTTGTTCGCGTTGCATCGACGCTCGCTATTTCCCATTCACAGGATCGTTAGCATTTAGGATCGTGAGATCTGGGTTTCCGTTGTTCTATATATATGTTACGGTTTTAGATGCCTTCTTATCTGTTTCTGATAGAGTTTCGCGCACACAAAGTTACAAAGCCGTCGGTTGTTTTTAACACAAACTATATAAACAGAGTCGCGTCGCCGCAACACCTGCGCATGAAAAATCCTTTCAATAATCATTCTTCTCAGCTAATTTCTCACTCTCGCGTCGATAGACTATAATCTTTGTGTCTCATCCATTACTCATTGTTACCGTAATGAGATTCTATTCGCGATAAATAGACGATACCACTACGATCTCTGCCTGTATACCGCTTCAACTAATATTCATTATATTTCTCGCGGATTTATCACTATAACGCGCTTTCGTTGTTCAATTGAAAAGTTAGACGTCTCGACGAATTTCGTATATTTTATCGAAGCCACACGACGATTTTTCTTTCCTCAATAATATGCATATATTTTCGTATCTGTGTACTCGAGAATGCGGAGCTTTTGAGACGAAAGGAGAGGGGAAAGATGGAAAGAGAGAAGAGAAACCGTGTGGATGGACGATACTTCGCGTTTGGAGTGATTTTACGCGATATACAGCTCTCTACTCTCTTTCCTCGACATTCCTTCGTACAAACTAAACAACACGATACAAGATGTACAGATATATGTATAAAAAGCGTTGATAATAGAGGAATCAGAGTTATAGATAGAGAGAAGAAAAAAACACGTTCACCTTGACCGAGTTTTCAGCTCCGGGAAAAGCTTTGCTTTCGCCTCTTTCTCTTTCTCGCATTCTCTTTAACCCTCTCTTTCTCTCGTCCTCCCGAGAGCGCTACTCGCAAAGCTCGCTTGAGTAAATATCGGGATGGCACAGGTTAGCCGCGTACCCGGTGGCACCGCGGCTCAGCCACCTCGTCGTATACAGCGTATATAATCGGACTTTGTAGTCATATTACTATGGATCGCTCTTTCATGGCATTTGCGACTCTCGTTCGTATTATACGGGTACCGGTATACAGTATAGAAAAATTTCAAGTAGATTGGAATGAAACGCTACAGAAACGTCGAGAGTAATACAATTTTCGAATCGAACGTTCGTACGAATTCACTCAATAACGAGAGGCGCACGTGTTCGGTGTACGCAAGTTCGCGATTTCGCGTATATAGCTGCAGTCAACGCTTGAAAAAAAAAAAAAAAAAAAAAAAAAAAAAAGATCGAAATTGGATTTCGATCGCATTTGCGTTTTTTCGATTAACAATAAATAAACACGCGTATCGAGAAAAAAAATCGCTGAGTTTGGCGATTTTTTTTGTTTTTTTTCTAAAATCATTTAGTTCATTCGTAGCGATTAATATTCGTGATTAATGACGTTGTCGAAACGTAACGAACGAGGCGTACGCAATAGATAAACCGGTTTGAAATGTCGCGGGTAAGTGAACCCAAAAGTTCCCCTCCGCGAGTCGAGACGCAATTTAGCTTCAGTGGTAAATAGCAACGTCCGGCTTTTCATTTCATTTGGTACGCGCGAGTCTCGTGCTCCGATGAGCTTCGAACGAAACGGCGTTGAAGGGTCAACAAGGCGAAAGTGGAAGAGCGCTCTCTCGATGCGCCGGAATAAATTTTATCGATAAGAATCGTTGAGAATTCTCTATTCGGCTGCTGCGGTACTTCGGGAAGCGTAATGAAATCAGCATATCGCTGTGTCTGATCCCCGAATGGTTGTATATTCCCTACTCTGCTCCCTTTCAATTATAGTATACCGCGGGATAAAACACTTGAATCGTAATAATATCGTTTTCTCTCGCAACACGCGAGAAAACGCGTTCTGTTTACGTCGCAATCGACAACGTTGCGTGAAGAGTTTTGTGTTTTTTTTTTTTTTTTTTTCGTTGTTTTTCCTCGTACCGTTATTCTTCGTAAAGTGAAAATAACTCGATTGGTATCATACCGATACCTTGAGACTTAATTGACGATCGAGAGGGAAAAGAACTTCGTGAAAACATCGCGTAATCGTTTTTTTTTTAAATAATAATTGCAGCATGTCAATTCTATCCAATCGGTGAATATCTGAAATTCGTCAGAGTACCGGAGAATATGGCTGTCGGTGACGAAGTTCTCTCTCTGGAGGTTCATCCGCGCAGTCATCTAACGATAATGCCGATCGACAAGGTCAAGTTTTTCGCGACAATAAATGAAAAAGATCGGTAATCGGTTTGCGAAATGCATAAACGGTAACAATGGACAATGCGTAATTATTACAGGAGGAGGATGCGCTCTACTTCACTCACAGAGACGTTAACGATACTCACGTATCGGTGAGATTGGCGCAATCGCTCGAGGATCTCGTAGACTCCGAAACACCGAGAAATTTGTTGAAATTTCGTTTCGTTTGCGATTATTCGGCGGGTGCCGATAGTCTGGTAATATTTACAAATAAAAATTCTTCAAATTCCCTTATTTACTTCGCTGTAATACCGATCGTTGTTATTTGCGAATCATCAACACGACTTATGTCCGAAGGACTTACCGATACGGAGACGATACTTGTACGGTGGACAGACGAACGGACACGCGTGGACCGAAATCGACAGACCGCAAATGGAAAGATTTTCCGTGAGTAAAGTAAACTTGTGCAACGAAAAGAGTACTTGAAGCCGTCGGGACAACGTGGTGAACACGAGAGGAGAGCGCGAATATCGATTCAACACGAGAGACCGGGGGGACCGCCTCACTCTCGGATGTGGAACGTGCTAAAGAGCTTCGACCTTGTCACGCAATTAATTCTCGTGTCCAATTAAAATATTTAACGCCAGTCGGGTGTGTCATAAATTTGCATTAAAAAAAAAAAAAAAAAAAAAAAAAAAAAAAAAGGAAAAAAATCCAATTTTACGCACTCGACGAGCCCTGCAACTGCGGCAGAGAAACATCGCGCGTCTTGGACTACGTGCACTTTTCTCTTATTTACTTTCCGGGCGTGTGTAAGGAGGATAGCGGCAGTTACTTTCCAACGAAAGCACGAACGTGACGGCCTGTATTATGATCGGTGTAAAATGTAAAAAAAAAAAAAAAAAAAAAAAAAAAAAAAGAATGAGAGGAAAAAAAAAAAATACCACCAACCGCGTCTTTCCGAGAGCGTGACTATCCTGTCGAGAGATACATCGCGTGCTTCTCAATTGGCATGGCCCCCGCGACCCGCGCGTCTAATCATTTATTTTTTATCTCTTATTCTCGGTCGAGTTTATCGAACTCTTCGATAATAACGATAATTAGATACCGAAAAAAAAAAAAATGCATTTTTTTTTTTTTTTTCGTCGTTGATTTTGCAGCGAAAGATACACGTGGATGATTAACGAATGAATGCGATATGCAAATAGGTATCGTCTCATCTCTCGGTAACGGTGTACGTCGAGGATGTAAACGATCACGCGCCGGAATTCGTCGGGGCGCCGTATCACGTAACCGTCGATGAGTTCACGCCGACCGGTAAGTTTACTTAAATTCGATAATTTCGACTGCAGTAAACGTGAAAAGAAAAATTTGTTTTACTTTCACTGTTAAATCGTCAGTGGCGAGTATCGCGATAAAATAACATTCCGCGAGATCTCTTCGTATTCCGAGTGAAATTCAATAGCGCTGATTACGCTTTTGTTTCGGTGTGACAAATGACTTTGCAGGTTTGACGATATTCCGTGGAATTCGCGCGTTCGATGGTGACAAGCCGAACACACCGAACAGCGACGTTCATTACGCGATAGTGAAAGGCAACGAGGATGGAAAATTTTCTCTCGAGTCCGGCCACCGAACGGCGCTTATTCTACGCAAGTCTCTCGACTACGATACCGGCGATCGTGAATTTTCTCTCGTTGTGACGGCGACGGTGAGTACCAATTTTTTTTTTTTTTTTTTTTGGAATATTTCGTTAAAGAAAAATAGAAAAGTAAATCGACACGTGGAATGTACGGGATAAGTATATATTGGATAATCCCGTTGCGGAGTTAATGCTCCGAGGGGTTCCCGTGTACATACCGATCTTCGATGAGTTTACACGCGAAACGAGACGCGATATAGTAGCGCAGTAATACATAGTATCAGACATAGCAGAGAGAGAGAAAGAGAGCGCGTTGTCGAAGATACCAATAGATATATCTTCGTCCCGTACAATTTCCGAGCTTCCGAGGTTGACGACGAGGAGTTGTCGCCGATGCGGAGAAGCTTACGAATTTCCGATGCAGTCTTCAACGGTCCGTGAAAGTACAGCGCAACCCCCTCTCTCCCTCGCGGATAGTAGTCTATTCTCGCGTCGCGTTACGCGCTGCGCATGTACGATAGATCGGTGGATCGATCGATCTCCGCGAGACCCCTCTCTCTCCGCTCTTAATCCCGACAGCTTTTCCCAAAGTGATTTCCGAGTCGGCGCTCGTACGATCGTCACTGTCAAGATCGCGGGGGCTACGAGAGAATTGCTCGGAGTTGTCCATCGGAAACGGGGGCGTAGCGGGGAGGTAAACACCGGCGGGGAACGGAGAAGGACTATAAACGACGAACGACGCTTGGGTTGCAACTTGTCGCTATATCGTCGATCCCCTTGCGCGCTCCTCTCGAGGTCCCTCGCGAATTATTCCGCGAGAATAGAATTTCAATTGAGAATCCCGAACTGAAACACGCTTCAGCGCGCGACGATGTACGGGAAAACTCGCGTTAGCAAACTTCTCGTGTTTGTTATATACACACTTTCTCTCTCTCTCTCTCTCTCTCCGCATCCAACGATTTTCTCTATTCGATACCTCTCGTGTCGCGTAGGATCGCGGAACACCGGCAAGGACGAGCAGCACGACGGTCACGGTCAGCGTTGTCGACAACGACGATCTCGGACCGAAGTTCACACAGGACGTTTACAAAGCCAAAATACCCGAATCGTTTCCATTACCGGTACGTAAAAAAAAGATCGGTAATGTTATTTATCGAAAATTCGCGATGTTTTTGGTACCCAACGATACCGATATTAGTATCTAAAGAAATTCTTCGTGCCTTTAATTCAGAAAGATACCATCGACAGAGAGATCTACATGGATCCACCGATCCACGCTGCCGATCAAGATCGCGACATAAACGCACCGATTAAATACGACATAATATCGGGCAACGATCGCGGATTGTTTCGCATAGACAACAAAAATGGATCGTTATTTCTCGAACAAGCGATCGATCTCGATACCGAGAAAAATCTTCCCAACAACACTTTCGCTCTGCAGATTCACGCCTCGCAAACCGATAATCCATTAAAGTTCGCCACCGCCAAAGTAGAGATCGAAATACTCGATTTGAACGATAATTTGCCACAATTCGAAGTCGATTTCTACAATATCAGTATCGTAGAAAATTTACCGAACGGCTTCAGCGTTCTTCAAGTTGTCGCTGAGGATGCCGATCAGAATGAGAATGCAGAGTTCGCGTACGATCTCGACGATCCTTCCGGTGCATTTTTCGTCGATCCGAAAACCGGATGGTTGACCGTGAGGGACGAAACCGTTTTGGATCGTGAGAAAACGGCTTTTTTGCGAATGAGAGTAATAGCCGTGGAAAAGACGCCGAGCGTTGTTACCGATTCTAACGGAAGTTCCACTGTAGAGGTTGAGGTCACTTTGCTCGACGCAAACGACAATAATCCGACTTTCTTGCCGAGTAATGTGTACGAGTTTGTGACTCGAAGTGACGCGAAGATCGGTACCGCTATCGGACACGTAAACGCGGTCGATAACGATCAGGGAAAGAACGGTCTCGTAAGATATGGTATTCAACGAGCGGGAAACTCATCGATACCGGTACCGTTCGCTGTTGATTCGCGAACCGGTGGTATATCGGTAGTCGAGACACCGATTATCGAAGGAAGACACGCGATATTCATCGAGGCAACGGATCAACCGGCGAATCCCAGTGAAAGGCGTTTTTCACTTGCAGTCGTCACGGTGGACGTCTTCCGGTCTGACGGTATTGCTAATGGCCACTAACTTCAACCAACTTCTCCATTCTTTCATAATTCAACGATCTCTTTTTTTTTTTTGTTCCGCCTGTTAGATTGATATACGCCTCCCGCGCGGTTCATTTTTATTTCGTTTTGGATACTTTCAGATAGTCAACTTTCCGTACCGGATTTCGTTGGCGCGCCATACGAATTTTGGGTCGGTGCCAATGTACCTATTGGCACCAGCGTCGGTCAAGTGAGAATAAACGATGCCGCGGCAAAGCGGAATTATCTTATTTACGATCTTTTGCACAGTTATCACGAAGGCGGTGAGTTTTAGAAAATTCATTGCGCAAATTAAAAAAAAAATGGAAATTAGACGTTGAAATCGTTATTTACCTTATTGATTATCTGATTAATCGGTAATTTCAGTTCCATTCGCTGTGGAGGAAAAATCGGGTACCATAACAGTCGTCGATGAGATCGAACGTTACGGACGTTCGAGTTATGATTTCGAAGCCGTTGTGACCGACGAGAGAGAACTAACGCTGGTGACGAACGTTTCGATACACGTCGTCGATCCTAACGACGAGAGGGACGTATTCACGAAGTAAGTGAAATTCGAAATTTCTTCGTATCTCGCGGTATATATAATAAAAATAATAACGCATTAGGAATAGGAAAGGTATATACGATCTTATGACACATTTAATATAACTACCGGGAGAGAGGGGAAGAGAGATTGCACGCTTCGGAAATGCGGAAAGTGAAATTTTTCAGCGGCACGCGCTTCCGAGGACACAGGAAAGAGGTATAATGATAGTAACGAAGAGCGCTTTGATACATCCTGTCATCGCCTTACGCGATGTTTCGCATGTAATTTTTCAAATTACATGTTTGCCCGACGGACATCGAGCGAACTTTGTCTAACGAAACGTCTATGTTATTTTTTTTTATAACGCTTTCATCCATCTGATAAATCGTTGAGTTATACATATCGTAGAAGGAAAAGGTGAAAGTTTCGGTACGAAAAAAAAAAAAAAAAAAAAAAAAAAAAATTAAACAGATTATTCCGAATTTGGTAACGACGATTCCTATACGCGGAAAAAATTTCTGGTAATTGGAGAAAATTTATTTAAAAAATGTATTTAATTGTTTGCCGTAACTACAGAGGAACAACGAGAGCGCCGCTGGTGTTCCACGTGAGAGAAAACGCCGCTGGAGCTCTCATTGGACAGGTATTGCCGCGAAACGTTACAAAAGTAACGAAAAATATTCGTTTCATCATCGCGAATCAGCGCGACGTACCGGACATAGCGATAACCGACGACGGCGCTCTGTATACTCGCCGTGGACTCGATCGCGAGGAGAAACAGAATTACAGCATTACAGTTATCGCTGAGACTATGCGGGATCTCGGAGTTTTTCAGGTGAAACGAACTTTGCACTCTATGCAATGATTAATAATCATTATAAAAAAAAAAAAAAAAAAAAAAAAAAAAAAAACTTTTGCAACGATCGCTTACGTTAGGATTTTTTTTTTTTTTTTTTCTTCAAGGTGACGATCGTTGTCGACGACGAGAACGACAACGCTCCGCGCTTCGATTCGCAGGTATACGAGGGACACATACGGGAGAACAGTCCATCGGGAACTCAAGTGATTATCTCGAATCGTATATCGACTCACGATCCCGACGAGGATACCAACAGCGGCAACTACAGTCTTACGCTCGAGGGTCCCGGCAGCGAGTGTTTCACAGTCGACGAGGCCACCGCTCGTGTACTCTACGACGGCAATACTTGCGCGCACCTCGACCGAGAAGACAAATCTTTTTACAACTTGCGTCTAATTGTCAACGACGGGAGTAAGTGAAAGTTGTCCGAACATATGGCAATTTTTTCTTTTTTTTTCTTTTTTTTTTTTTTTCTCTTCATTTTTTTTTTCTTCTCTCCCCTCTTTCATTCCACAATAATCTCCTTCGCTTCAGTCGATGTGTTTCTATCTATCCACGCCGTTGAATCGTTATAGATGTTACGTAATTACAGTCAAAGCCGTTCACCCGACGGACAATCGTTACGCATGGATCGTCACGGAGTTATATGCATACCGAGCCGCACATACCTCGTGGCTAACGTGGCTTCGGCTTTTTTTTTTTTTCCGGATTATCAAACTCCATGAATTCGATCGACGAAATCGGCATTTCGATATTATTTTTTTTTTTTTTTTTTTTTTTTTTTTTTTCACGTGACCCAGAAATCGAGTTGCCAAACATTATTTTACTCTGAGACTTTACATCTTTTAGCGAATAAATATATATATTTTAATTAATTTTTTTTTTTTTTTTTTTCGACAGTAAATCCGAAAAATCAAGTGCCGCTGTTGATAAAAATCGACGATGAGAACGACAATCCACCGACGTTTACGCAGATGATAGTACTGCCGGATCATGGAATTTACGTGACGAAAGACGAGAGTATATTGTTGGAGAAGAGAAAGGATTGGTCGTCGTTATCGTCGATAGAGAAGATCGACGATAATACTCGGACGCGGTACATTGGAAACGCCGGAGGCTCGACGAGTGAATATAATCGTTCGCCGTTGGTATTCGTACCGGAAAACGTCACGATTGGCACGGTGATAATTCGCTTCCTCGCGCAGGACAAGGACAACGGAGAGGACGATAATGCAGCAGCGATAACGTACGGCATCTCGACGGACGAAAGGACGATATACGACGGCGAGGAGAAGGTGACGACAGCGATAGGGAAGGTTAAATCGAATTCCGATTCCAAGCCCTACTTCGTCATTGGTTTAAGGTCAGGCGAGCTGTCGATAGCCCGCGCACTTCCTGCGGGTCGAGAAATTCGTCTTGCGATCACAGCGAGCGACGCGGGTAATTTAACGGACACGTTAACAATGAGAATCTTCATTGAGGACGTAAACGATCATCCGCCGATATTTGAAAAATCGTGGTACGCATTCGATGTACCGGAAGGTATATACGAAGGCCATGAGATCGGTAAGATAGAAGCGCAAGACGCGGACATCGGAAGAAATGCGAATATAAGTTATCGCATAGATCCAAAAACGATACAAAAATCATCGATACTGAGATTCGAAATCGGTAAATACAGTGGTCGTTTGTCTGTAACGGGAAATCTCGATCGTGAAACTCAAGATTCATATAGATTTTGCGTTATCGCGAGTGACAACGGTGACGAACAATTGAATTCGAGAGTCGATCTCGAGATTAATGTTCTCGACGTGAACGATAACGCGCCGGAGTTTCACGGATACGCGGAGATCGATAGGATCGGGAAGACGGGGAGCGGGAAGATCGATGGAAGCGCAAGTGAAGGAGGACAATTGGTACCGATTTATTACGCCTCTGTACCGGAGGACAGTCCCGTCGGTAGCATCGTTACGAAGGTCTACGCGAACGACACGGACTTTGTCGGCAATGGCAATGGTCTCATACTTTTCGATATGCCGCACGCCATAGGAGAGAAACAATACATGACGATCGATGGCAAAGACGGACTCGTAACTATTATCGCCGATCTTAATTACGACAAAAGTTCGATGCATAATTTAACGATAACCGCGAGAGATCTCGGATCGCCGAGTTTAACATCAACAGCGATGCTGTACGTTCGCGTTCTCGATGTTGAACGCGTTAACATCGATAACTCGAACGATAGTGACGATAAACCGGTATTTCAACATCAGTATTACGAAGTTGAAGTCGAGGAAAATTCTCCGGTACCGATGAAACTTTTGCAATTAAACGTTTCGGATAGATACAACAATGAGAAAATCCGATTCGCCGTTGTCGCGAACGACATTGAAACACAGGATCGGTTTAGCATTGATCCCGTTGACGGGACTTTGTATCTTTTGAAAAGCGTCGATCGGGAGGTCAAGAATCTTTACGAGATAAGAGTTAAGATCGATAGGATTAACAAAAGCGGACGAGGCATGGGACCCGTACAGATTTATCCGGTACCAAACGAAAGACTCGCTGGTCTCGCGCACAATGAAGCGAAAATCGTTGTGAGGGTCAAGGATTCGAATGACAATGCGCCGCGATTCAAGAGCAAAGGTCGTCCTCTTTTAGCCGCAATACCCACTTCCGTTCCTTACGGATACGAGATAATCAAAGTCGAGGTTGGTACAGACATTCACACTGTTACGATCATTCTATTCTCTTTCTCCTTCTCTCTCTTTATCCGTTGTAGTATTCTAAATAAAAGCGTTACACCCACTTTCGAAATGGACGAAAGGGTTTACGAGTTTATGAGATTATACGAGGAGTTCTTCTTTCACCGACGGTGGAAGGAGAAACCAACACTACTGTCCGCTACTGTAGTATATACTATTATAGTCGCGCAATGTATATACGTTAATCCGCAATAAGACTTCTTCAAGGACAGACGGTCTATCCAAACGGATTCACAAAAATGCGCGTTCGCTAACGCTTTATGCATTGCAGGCTGAGGATCCGGACGAAGGAATAAACGGTGAAATACGCTACCAGATTCTTGGCCGGGAAGATGCCCCGCGTTTCGCTATTGACCCACTTAGTGGTCAAGTGCGATCGGTCGGTAGTTTTTCCAGGGATGCCGGACGAGTTTTCGGATTCGATGTCAAGGCCACCGATAGACGAGGCGCTGAAAATGGTCGGAGTAGCATTGCCAATGTTTTTGTGAGTATCAAGCCGACTGCTTTCTCGTGTACTGTTGAGACAAATACTTTACGAAAACTTCTATCTCTCGACTCTACCCGCGTTTTCGGCGTTGCGGAACTTTCGGACGTTCGGCTTAAAATACTTTAACAATGTGATGAAAATGTTTTTTTTTTTTTTTTTTTTTTTTTTTTTTTTTTTTTTCTCTTAGGTTTACGTTCTCGACGATCACAAACAAGTTGTCATGGTAATGGGAAAGAAACCCACAGACATCGAGATTCAAGTTGAAGAAATAACAGAGTATGTTGCGTCGTATCTATGGGATTATTAATTGTCTTTTGCGGGAAATTTTTCTAAAATTATTTTTGTGATTTACAGAGCATTGCAAAACGTTACGGGACTCGATATACGAGTCAGAAAACTCGAACCTCACATAGAAAAAAATCTTATTGATGCGCATTCGTGAGTTATTTATGTTTATCGTGATTTTTGGCGGAAATTTGGCGATTCATTTGGCGATAACTTATGGTATTTTTTTTTTTTTTTTCGTATTTTCATGAACACAGTACCGACATGTATTTGTATGCAGTGGATCCGGAGCTCAACGTGATGATAGACATGGAAACATTGCACAAGTGAGTCACCGTAATGTTTCCTATTTAATCAGCTTAACTCTTTATTTCTGGAAAAAAAGATAATTTTTTTCGCTGAGTATTCGATTTTTTTTTTTTTCGAATAAAAATTCTTTCGAAACACTCGGAATATGCAAAAAAAATTGTCTAAGTCGATTGTAAAACAGCAGATGAGAGTCGTTTTACACGCTGAATAATACGCTCCGCTATTTCTTGGCTCTCGCGAGACTACGTTTTTTTTTTTTTTTTTTTGGGGATAAGAAAAATTGCAATTTGGTGGAAAGCTGTTTTTCCAGTGATCGTTAAAGGAATATACTGCATGTGTACCTATCTTCGAATGTTTGAGAAAAAAAATTTATATATATATATATATATATATATATATTCTGTAGAAAAAAAAGGAGAGAAGAGGAATACGCGAGACTCGTTCTTATCGCGAGGGTTTCTGCTTTCGGACGTTGAAATCTCACTATCGGTATAACTATATTCCTACGAATATTTCTACAATTTCAGTGTCTTTCGTAAGAAGAAATCGGAAATAAAGGAGGAACTCGAGAGATACCGAGTGCTGGAGATTGCTAGCAGCACTCCGAGACGTTCAAACCACCGATATTTACTCTCGACCCTTGAAGTCGGTGTGGTAGTTCTCGGATGCGTTGTTTTCGTTGGCGCTCTCATAACGGTCCTCTGCGTCACCTGCGTCCGTCGAAATAAACGGTAAGAAAACGTTTTTTTTTTTTTTTTTTTTCGTCTAAAGAGAGTTCTACGAACTTTAGCTTTTCCTCTCGCGGGACATTTCTCTATTATTCTTGGAGCTCAACGAGACAACGAATGAGAGAAAAAAAAAAAAAAAAAAAAAAAAAAAAACGATCGTTGTCTCTCTGCGATTCCTTCTCTCGCCGGCAATCCTAATTCTCGACGATACACTTCCAAAAAGCGCTCTCTTCCATCGCCAATATTTATAACTGTAGATATATATATATATATACCGTTCCTTCCTAATTTTTTTTTTTTAACTCCGATTTTTTTTTTAACTTGACGCCGCGTTATCTCTCTTCGTATCTCTCCGTCATTCGTTTTTCTCATTATTCTCGCGCCTCGTCTACTATCCTCTTATCTTTTTGTCGATATTTTTTTTTTTTTTCTCTCGTCACAAAACACCTTCGAGACCCGGCAATGAGTCCCTAACTATATACTTCATGAATTTATAGGGGAAACAGTAACGTCACAGCTATGCCTCGCATAGTACGAACCGCCCGTCCGCGTAACGCGGTTCCGCTTTAACGTCCGCTCGCGTGTCTCAACCTAATCTTTCCCGGCGATCGTACAAAATCATCCTATTCTACTCTATAACTCTCGGCGGTGCTACGGTTTTAGTTACATTCCAAATTGCCACATATTATTCAACGCGATCCTTCGATTTTTCAGTGACTACCGCTTTTTTTTACGCGATTCCTTATGCGACAAAAAAAAATCATAAAATTTCGAAGAAAATGTTACCGCTTTGTGCCGATTGACTATCGCGCGATGTTTTAAGCGGAATTTGTCGACAAAAAATTTTAGTCGTTCCAATGGTAAAAAAAAAAAAAATTAAATAACTCCTTTCTACGATTGCAACATTCCGCTGAAGTTTACGACAAAACGGCTGCAGAATTAGTATTTATCGCAAAAAAATACATTGCAGTTTGTCGACTCGAATATTATTTGCAATTACTTCGATTTTACAAAAAAAAAAAAAAAAAAATGCAAAAGTAGCGCTTTTCTGTTTTTTTTTTCACTGCTGTATGACGATTCGGAAAATATTTCGAAAATTCCATCTCATACCTTATCTTGAATATTATTTTTCTCGGAATATTACAAACGATTTATCGTAATTCCATCGTGAAGCGAAAAAAAAAAGGGTTCGTAATAAATTTTTGTATCCGATGTATTATTTCGCGACGGGAATGATAGATAATTATTTTCAGTGCTTTTAATTAAAAAAAAAAAAAAAAAAAAAAATTAATTGCCGATCTCTTTTGCTTTTGGTATCTCGAATCGCGAAGTCCGCTTAACTATATTTCTGTAAATATATCCGTAACTTCCACGCATAATTAACGACCGTTACGATTTATATTAACATCGTAAAACATCTGTTTCCTTTACTCCGTGCGTTTCCTCGAAGCTTTTGTTTTCCGTTCCTCTCTGCTCACTGTGTTACGCATAATAATAAAGTAAACGCGTTGAAATATCGCTGCGAAAGCATCAGCAACAGCAGCGACACCAGCGTTACGTTAATAATTAAACGTCGACGACGAGTGTTGGTCACTCGGAGGCATAAGCAATTTCGTTCGATGGTTCGTCGAAATTACATTGTCCCGTTCGCGGGGGAGAGGGTCCCGTAGAAGCAAAGTAGTCGGTACACAGCATAACGAAAGTTCACCGAAGTTTCGAGGAACGGACGGGGAGAAGATTGCCGTGAGTTGTAATAACTCGGAAGGGTTTGTGTAATTGTGTGTCGTTATTAGGCGACACCGGCTTCAGCGATCGGGAATGTACACGACGGGTGGTCCCGTCGGTTTCGCTCTCGCCGAGTCGGGTTCGACGTTGCGGAAAGTACCGCCGCTTTTTCCGACCTTCGTCGATGGTCTGCGTTACGATCCCGAGCCATTCGCGAACGAGATGACCACACGAAGACTCAGTCATTTCGAACACGAACCCAGCTGCGTTCGTCACAATAATCGAGGGTACGTATCGCTATTATCCTACCGCTATATATTTGTATCGATTGCCGAAAAAGAAAAAGCGATATCCCCAATAATACACGTAAAAAAGAATTTGTTAAAAATTACTATGATCACCGGATAAAAATCGACGGTGGCGCCACCAATCACGGAAACGTTCGATATTATAAGAAATTTTTGGCAATTTTTACCATATTTTCCGGTAAAATTCGCACTTCTCGAACTTTTCGACTTTTCGAATATCGAAATTTACGATATTTTTTACTAAATATACGACAAACTGTATCGGATCCTTTTTTCCGTGTATACGTAGTGGCGAAAATGGGGCAAAATGGAACAAATGCGCGATAAAAATTTTGGGGCAAAATGGACCTAAAATGCATGAAAATTTTCAAAACTTCAATTTTTCAAGTTTCATAAAAATTATTTATTCTGTAGATCGTTGCTTATCTACGAAAATATCGTCAACAACGATTAATAAAATTCCTCGAGAAATTCTTTATTTCCGCTAAAATAGATCGATACGAAAAAAAAAAATGAAGATAAATAATTCCATTTTTCGATTTAAAAGTATCGAAAAAGTGTATATCGACAAAAATCTCCGAATCGCCAAAATGGTCCATTTTGCCCCACTTTTCTCTATCGATATAAATCGAATGAAAATAATATTCGGAACAATGAAAAAAAGAAGAATTTCAATAATTTCGAAAAAAAAAAAAAAAAAACACATTTTTACCGAAAGTTATTATCTTTGGTTTCGCAAATAATCGATAGAAGCGATATGTATGCTAATCTGTATTATGCTGTGGCGACATCTATATATATATCAATGGTTTGTATCGGCATGAGTTATCCTGACATGTATTATAAGCCCGTCAAATACACACACCGTAGAACGCGATGCTGCAGTGTTACCGGAACCGGAAAAAGCGTCATGAGATCGGCTACTAGTGGTGCTGGTAGTGCTGCTGCTGCTGCTGGTGCTTCGGGTGGATGTCTGGAGGCTTCCGCTACCTCGCTTCACTCCAGCGGACAAGATTCCGGAATAGTCGCACGAAATTGCCACTGCAGTCACTCCTCGAGTCCTTCCAGTGGAGACAGTAGCAAGTGCGTAACTGCCGTTGAGATCGAGTAGCAGACGAGAGATGTTTCGTTGGGGATGATGATGGTGGGGATGGTGGTGGTGGTGATGGTGGTGGTGAAGATAGTTATTAGTTATTATCGCTCTTAGTATGTATTACAGTGCAATATATATCGCGAATAGTTTCGCGACTAAAATTTTGCTCATCGAAGCCGAAAGGGTTCTCCGCGATAAATGGATTCAAAGCCCAAACTACATAACCATAACGAATAGCAATAATGTTATAAACGTTAATGATATTATGATATAAGCGTGAGAGAGGAAATTCAGAGGGTGAGACGACCTTTGCTCGCGTTTCAGCGGTTACGAAGATTCGCTAAAGTCGCTGCACCGTAGCAACGCGAGTAACGAGCTATCGCGGGGTCACGAGCTTCTCGCATCGGGCAACGATCAACGCCTAACAACGAGTACCAACACCGTTGGTCGGAGGCATCGCGTACACTCCTTCACCAATCTCGACTCCACTATGTACGCTCGGGACGCGACGCTTCAGAGAGAAACGAGATATCGCGCCAATACCGAAAAACGAAGTCGCAACACATCGGCGATTAATAATTTGTCTAACTACGATCGCAGCTTACCGGAAGAATTGAACATAAGCCGAACAATGATTCGCGAAAGAGCCAATACCGTCACGGAAATTCCATCCTCGGTTGGTAATCCGAGTACATTGCACGGTGAGTTTTTTCAATAATTACATCAATCGTTTCTATCGATGTATTACGTTAAATATCGAAAAAAATTTCAAATTCCTTTACTTTTTTTTTTCAGGCCCCGGCGGATCTAGTCACACGTTATATTGGTGATGAAAAACGAAAAAAAAAAAAAAAAAAAAAAAAAAAAAAAAAAAACATCGAGTACATTTTTCGAAAAGTGTAGACGAAGATCATTGCTCCGTTTTTTTTTCGAGATAATAAAAAGCGTTTATTAATCTTCGAATAAAACTAAACTCAGTAAAGAAGGGATGAAACCCGTTAACTATGTACACAATCTAAACTTGTTGTAAATAAATGTAAATTATGTACGTTATAATTATTGGAAAATTAATTTATCGTTTTAAATGTACAATATATTTTGGAGATGTATAAATAAAGTGAATTATATTCGTATACGTAAAGGGGTATCTATAATTATTTGTCCCTGACACGGAGGGCCAAAGCGACAGGGGGCGGTGGTGGGGTCTCGTAGGCAACGAGGCCGACGAAGAAATCTCTATACGCAAGGAAACAATTGCAATTGGAGCAAACGAACCATTTAAAGATGATTCATTTGGTGTTTGCCGAGTGTGAATTAACGCTCCCTCGGCATATTAGCTCGGGGAGTTCTGTAACGATTGGTATATATAGTTAACCGGTTACCGGTGTTTCTGCTGCCTTCAAATGATTTCCGTCTTTCCAGCGCCGAGCGGCCGAGTTCTCTCGAGTAGCCTAACCCTGACCAGCGGGAGCATTCCTACCTATTTCTCCGGTGCAAACTGCGGACTCGCGAGGCTCTCACTCTCTCTCGAGGGCGCTCTCGTTCTCATCTCAACCTTCGTCCTTTCGTTGGCTCTCAATTTTACCCTTAACGATCCTCGCGTCATTAATTGACCACTCGCAAGGTTGCTCTCGTTTCTCTCATTAAACTTCGTTTTCAAAAACAGTCCGCAGCGTCTGAGTCGTCCGAAAGTTATTTACAGGAAACGAGGTGAGAAAAAACACTGGCGATGTAATAATTACGCGTATTTACGAGATTTCATGAAGTCCACTAAAATTAGTAAATAAATAGTGTATTTCGCGAAGCCGTTGGATTTCCCGAAGATTTTATATACACAACGTAAACGGCTCGGCGTCCTCCCGAGAAATTTACGACGGAACGCTTGTGCGGACTATATATTTACGATGCTAGACGTATATACTTTTGTCGATATAGATTACGCCCTTCCCTCGTTAACGCTAATATCTCGCGGAATCAATGATAGTAATTACCGTGGGATTATCAGTTTAGCAAGTCGTACCGATGGTGCGGATCGATGCGATGATATTCTCAGACTCGTAATATCCGGTTTAAGATTCGTGTTATATTTAGATAGAAACATTCGAGAGTGTTAAACGTTTGGAACCCGTCGAAGTTATCGCAGATTATAAACACGTGTGTAATAAAGTTTAACTGAAATTGCATTATAATAATAAAAACTTTCATTAGTTATAACTATACTGTAATTTTCGTACGACGATTAAAGTTGAACAAAAAAAATAGTAGGATCGACTCGAAAAGATTCGGCATTGTAATAAATAGACGCTGGAGCGACGTGTAAACAAAATGATCAATAATACGCGTGAGTCGGATGTACATCGATAGACAGTTTTTTTTTACGATATATTATGGACTATGAATATTGACGAAGTGTCCTTTCGGTTTTGAGAAATGACTTATATATCTTTTCATATTTTCTTAGGAACGAGCCGAGTCGATAAATCGAAGGGCGCCTACGCAACAGCCTGATATGGACGATAAATCCTTGATCCCTTTCCTTCTAGCCTCGTTGGGTTCTTTTTGTACGGATAAACCGTAACGGTGGAGAAAAAGAAAGCAATTACAACCGGCATCGACTCAACGCGCGCAAGAAACATTTTAGCCGTCTGCCGGAGATGTCGTTTCGACGACTTACCCACTTCGATGTCCTCCAAATGAACGCCGAATCCCAATTGTTCACGAAAACTATTCACTGACGTGTACACTCGTTTCTAACAACAGTCACGTTTATCCTCTCACTGATCTTCGATGAATAAACAAACATTACGACACATATATGATTAATCGCGAAGCGTTTCGGATTTTATTCGAATTTAACTAACGAGAACGTGACGCGGAGCGTTAAACCGCGTGTAACTGACGAAAAAAACGAAGATGACCAATGATTATGCGCACTGCCAATGTGCGCAACACCAAAGAAGACGCGCGCATCAGCTGACCGTTAGATCGCGACAGGGGCTCTCTGTTTGCCGGCTGTCACGCGTTGCGTCTTCGCGTCGAGTTACCGTCGAAATAGAAAAAAAACACGTTCACGATTATTGTAGTATTGAAACAGTATTCTCGATTCTAGTTTACGTTCAAAGATTGCGAGTGAGACTCCGCTTGGTCGGGTAGTGTAAATAATTTTAGCCCGCGTCTCGCGATAACTTCGATCGGGAATCGTTCACGCGCGTGTCGCGGGAGGGCCGTTCATCAATGAAAATGTTCTCTGCAAGCTGTTCTTTATCACGATTTTTGGCAACGTTTCATTCGGTTATTTAGACAACGCTAAATCGATCGAACCCATGATTAATAAGATTTACCCGTTGTGCGTCACGTTGAATCCAGAGTGATGGATGCACATCCGACATTTTACTACGCGTTAATGCTCGGGAACACTCGTTATTTTAATTTTTCGCTGGTTACACTTGTTTTACGGTCAGTGCTTCGTTTCGGTTGAATTCACAAAATAATCCGATACATCTCGGAATCAATAATATTCAATGCAGTGTATTTTCATTTAACAAAATGTGAAACTGCGTGAGGTTATACGTTTGGCCCTTTTTTGTGTTTACGGTGAATCGTTTTCGCGAAGAATTGGGGTTAAGCGTTCATTTGGAGAAACATCGAAGCGGTAAGTAGTCAAAACGATATTCAGGCTATCGACTACAATGTTTGTCTAGTTCGCGGCGCATCGAAGCCCGTTTGTAATGGTTTTTTTTCCAAATATTGTGTCTATAAAAATTAAACTTCGTTGCACGGAGCTTCGTATAAAAAAAAAAAAACTCGCGTGGGCAACAACGAGACCTTCGCTCGTGCATATCTATCGTCCTTGTGCGATCACTTTTCTTTGTCTCTTATATTTTTCACCGCGAGCGACGATACGTCAGTCACCGGATATCACATTTTTCACAATTTTCCAATTCGTAAAATCTTGAACGTTGCCCGGTGATGGGGATACAACAATCCCGGCCTTCATCGGGAAGACGTCCCGTCGGTTAGAGACCGTACATGCAATATAGATCGCTCCTACAGCGGGGTAGTATCTCGAGAAGAGTATGATTAATTAAGGACGGCCATTAATCAGGGAAGCACCTCTCTTACGTGTCGTATCGAAGCGCCTGGCGCAAGAAACACATCGCGTTCAGTTTTAACCGTCGAGAAAACTACGAGGTTAAGTTGGAGTTTCGTATCCAGTTTTAGCGCCGGCCTTGCTCTGTCTTCCGGCACGCGTTATAAAACCCTCCACGTGCGCTCATAGATACCACTGAAGAATCCTAATACTTTTTTTTTTACGTCGGTTTTTTTTTTTTCAATTCAGTTTTTTTCCGTTATCTTATAAATCGAATATTAACCTTTTTTCGCCGCGATGTTTCTTTAACTTTAGCTTTTTCGATCGATTTTTTTTTTAATAATTCAGTTTTCGCCGTTTTCTTATAAATCGAATATTGACCTTTTTTCGCCGCGATGTTTCTTTAACTTTAGATTTTTCGATCGATTTTTTTTTAATAATTCAGTTTTCGCCGTTTTCTTATAAATCGAATATTAACCTTTTTTCGCCGCGATGTTTCTTGAACTTTAGTTTTTTCGGTCGATTTTTTTTTAATAATCCAGCAACGGTCATTGACACATCGGAATGCAAATGACGCGACGAATGAAGATCAAGAATTAGCGAATACTTATGAATGAACTCCCGAACGAATCAACGAACAGCCAAACTAAGATGATTCGGCAAAAAATTCTTCGTATTTTATCTGTGTTAAGTTATTCTTTTTAAACGGTTTCCCGGCAAGCAGGGAGGGGTGGGGGTAACGAACCGACAACTTTAAGGTCAAACACACAAAACGTTGCTTTTTCAATCGATCGTCAAAAAGAAAATACGAATAAAATTGAATTTCAAGGTCACAGCCAAATGCGCGCGAAAATTTTTTCGCAACTTATCGAATTTCCTTATTGAAATATCGTTCGCGATAACGCGAGAAAGAATAAAATTTGTATTTTCTCGAATCCCCGATGATTTTTTCGGTACTACGGCAATAAATCAAAGTCTACGAGTCATCGACGAAAGCGGAATGGCGGAAAAACGTATATGTTCCTCGCTAATCTTTCCTTTTCCTCGCTTTCCCGCGGACACAGCTCGCGGGCGCGCGTCAAGCTGCGCGCGGCTGCTGTTGGACCGACAGAACGCTCGATTAACCGTCAATTAGGATCAAACAAACGCGACTATGAGAGGAATAAAAGCCGAACGATCGAACGATGAAAAAAAAAAAAAAAAAAAATCCAAATAAACTTTAATTGCTCGCGGTAGAGTTCAAGGTGGTCGTAGGATCGAATAAAGGACGCGGAGAATAACGTTAAAATGAGAGAGAAGAAGATCCCGTCGGCGACATTGAGAACGTGCGAAAGACCGGAAGGGAATCCGCCAGGAATGAACCGCAATTGAATTCTTCGTCAGAGTCTCTGTGTTTAAAAGTTTCCTCGACGTTTCACAATTTGTCACTGAGAGCGGCGCGGAGGGGGGGAGAGGGATATCTTTTCAAGAGAATCCTTCGCAGGAGAGTTTATAGGGCCAAAGTTGAAGCGTCGTTATAAGTCGCGACGTTTCGCACTCGAGAATCGTCTATCGGACGGAAGATGCAAGAAGAAAGTTCCCACAGAGTTCTCACGTTCAGCCACTCTTAGTCTGATCTCTGCCTTTGTAGAGTTCTTTCGAAGAAAAAAAAAAAAAAAAAAAAAAAGAGTAAAAGAAGACGTCAATGGGACGTGTTGACGTTGCGACTCGTAGGTGAAATTTATGGTTAGGATACAAACTTTGTCCGACCGGCAGTTTACTCGCTTTCTTGCACCACTTGACTCTCTTTCGTTCTCTTCCTTATCCACTTTTACGTTTTCTAAATTTTTTTTTTCAATGTTTTTTTTTTTTATGTTCGATATATATATTTTTTGTAAATGTGCGATTTTTTTTTTTTAATGTCTGGTTGTTTTTTTTTTTTTTTTTTTTTTTTTTTTTTTTTTTTTTTTTTTTCGAAAAAAACTTCGATATTTTTTTTTTTATGTTATTGAATACCAAAGTGCGTAGCAGCTTTTTCGTACACTTGGCGATGCGTAGGAAGAAATATTGCGAATTCGAAGTGTTGCAATACGATAATTTTTGAAAATTCATCGATATTAAGCTGCAACATCGACTCGACAGACCGTGCGACGGATATCCTGTAGCGTAAAAATATTGTATACTGTTTGATATACATATATATATGTTGATATATATATGTGTGTTTATACTATATCGTGCATGTGCCGTTCGGCGTGTGCGGGAGGCGGACGCTTGCGCAGTTTTGGAAGCTTTGCCAGACAGCTCGCCGCTTCTCCGGTGCATCTCAAACAGTGCGCGGTCGTCTCCTAAAGCGGACTCATTAGTAACCGCAGCATCCGGTACGCGACAAAAGTTTTTCTTCCGGATCGTCACTTTTACTCGCATCGAAACTCATCGAATCTTCGATCGTTTTATTTTTCATCAACGTGCTTTTTTTTTTTTATACAAACTATTATAGACGATAAATAGAAACGCGCATAAAAAAAAAAAAAATAAAAAAAAAAAAGCTTACAAATCGCTCGTCGACGATTTATTTAACTCCGAAATCTCGTAAAACAAATGCGAA
The DNA here is from genome assembly GCA_963971235.1 of Cryptus armator. Taxonomy (NCBI): domain Eukaryota; kingdom Metazoa; phylum Arthropoda; class Insecta; order Hymenoptera; family Ichneumonidae; genus Cryptus; species Cryptus armator. The sequence continues at coordinate 24,508,202 of OZ020233.1, forward strand.
TAAAAATTGGTGTGAAATTTTTTTTTTTATCATCTTATTACCGAATGATCGTCGGAGTTGTAAAACTGTATGCGTTTAATAATTGATAATAATTCGCACCGATCGCGTTAACGTAGATGCGGCGTCGGCGTCGCCGTGGAGCGCGCGTTGAAAAACCGCCGCAACGGCCACGTGAAGGTGCAACGTAAAGTTGGGTCGTTCCAGGTTTCTGGATGGCGATACACCGGGATTTCTATCCGTGCGAAACGCTCGAGCGATAAAATTCGCTCTATGGATAATCTCTCGAAAATTCGATCTTTTCGATGATAAAAAAAAATTTCAAAGTGAAAAAAATAAACGCATTATTTTGAAGACGAACGAAGAAATCGTGTGCAATAAACGAAAAAAATAATAAAAAAAAAAAAAAAAAAAAAAAAAAAGTTAAATATTTACATGGACCATCGAGATTGCTAAATGGTAGACACGACGTTACGCGATTTCGCGTTAAAAATTCAGCCGATGCTCCAGCCACCCTCGGGATTGCTGGAGATGGCGTCTCTCCGACTGCCGGACTCGGAAGAGTTGGACATCGATACGCGTCGAAGAACAAGTGGTAACGGTGCGTTAACAACGGTGAATCCGTCGCAGGTGCAAGTAGCGACAAACGTATTCGTACAGACGAAAGATGATTTGCGTGACTACATCAACAGTTCGATTACCGATCTCGTTACCGCCGGTTCAAGATCGACGATGGAAGAATCAGCGGCGGGTACGCTGTTCAATGCAAGCGACGATGGAAATTTGCCGGTTGAACAGGTTCCCGATCGTCTTTACAGACACAGTATCGCAATGACCGCCGTTTATTGTATCGCCTATATGTTGGTATTCGTAATCGGTCTCGTCGGCAATAGTTTCGTTATCGCGGTTGTCTATCGTTCGCCGAGGATGCGAACAGTTACGAACTTTTTCATCGTCAATCTCGCGGTTGCCGATGTCCTCGTTATCGTTTTTTGTCTGCCAGCAACACTTGTCGGCAACATTCTCGTTCGTAAGTATCAGAAACGTTTTTTTTTCTTTACAATACATCGCGATTAAGTTATAAGAGAATTTAGGGTTTAATCGATGTCCTTTGGGATAAGAAACTTTTACGATATCATCATCGATCCTCCGACTCTGTACAACAGTAGTATATCCATCCCCCCGAGTCATCCCTTGTCTCTCTTCATTTTCCGACGATTTTTTTACCTTTTTCTCGTCTCTCGTTCAATCTTTCGCCAGTCATTCGCGAAACGATTCCTTCTCTGGAATGCTAAACTCGCCGGAACTTCCGGAATGTTGAATCAAAGGGTGGAGCGGATGATACGACTAACGCACCGACATCGAGGCAACGGATATGATATTTTTTTTATACGAAGTCCTGAATTTTCATACTGTAAAAAAAAAGGTTCGGGAACTTCCGGAATGTGGTATCGAGGGGCGAGCGAATTATACGGGGTTCCCGATAGGCAACGCGATGGTTTGTTTTTCTATGCAAAAAGGAGATCCCCGAGATTTTGCATACTGTAAAAGCATCAGAGATATTACTATCGTATAGATTCATCGATTACATGAATATCGACAGTGGATCGGTATTCCGATGAAAATAACATAGGAAATGTAAAGGTCGTGCGATTTTTTTTTTTTTTTTTTTTCGATATCCGTTCATTTTTTTTATCGTCTCTTTCTCTCGACTCGTTTAGCCCACTTTTTGCAATTTCTTACTTAATACACAGTGTCGCGTGTGACTGCAACGCGACATGCTGCTAAGACAAATGGGAAACAGCTCCGCGCGAGAATCCACTTATTTTCGCCGATCTAATATACAATACGTATGCGTTTAACTTCCGAACGACGACGACAACGATCGCGCGCGAGCGACGAGTCCGTTGTTTTGGAAGACAATTGACGTTCAAAGTCACGAGTACGAGGACGATACATTATTCCACGTGATATTACGCATCGCTCATATTATTTCTACTTATTCGTTCGTTAATAGCGATGTTTCGCGCGCGCGTCACATTTCGTGATCGATAAAAAAAACATTACGCGGAGTTTCTCGAGAGTATTATAATGTTAATCATTTCTATTGCTTATTTGTCGGAATTAATGTGTTAAGTTCACTATACATCGCGGCAAAGTTTCGAGGTCTATTGCAGTGAAAGTTACGGAGAAAAAAAAACAATGTAACAACGCCATTGATAATAAGTACCGACAATAAGAAAAGCTCTTCAATAGCTATTTTCTCAATGGCTCCCTGTTGGCCCTTGAGATCGGACTATGGAGGGCGACTCTTCTTCGTTAGTCCGTCGAGCGTTAAAATCGTACTGTCTATCGAGGACTCGAATGACCTCGCGACTAAGAGTATTGCGGCTTTTATATGTATGGCGGGGATATAATAGATTCGACCCCGCGGTACATAAAACGAAGAAAATAACAGAAAGAAAGACAGAAAGTTTCGCAGCGTTTTCAACAACTCGCTGAGGATATTTATGCGCTTTTAATAACTGTTTTTGCATACTTCTCCCGTAAGAAGGAAACTGACACTTTTTGTTTTGATAACGTCGCGCGAAAACTCGAGTAAATGAATCGATTAACGTTGCCATTCGCGGAGCAGACTTCGTCGTCTCTTTTCCGCTCGTATCCGTGAAAAAATTGCGTCGAATTTTTTCATAACCTATACTCGCGTCTTCAGTCTTTCATCCCTCAGCTATTTTAGTTTTGCGATCGAAATACTTCGTTGCTACAAAGGATTTTTCAGACATGGAAGATCTTAAAAATATCTGTATATACACTTCGAAGAGCAAATTTTTTTTTTTTTTTTTTTTTTTTTCTTCCATTCCGGATAGTAGAGAATTCAAGGATAAGAAAAGTTGCATGTATTTGAGAAAAGCGAAGAGAACCGAAAGCTCAGCCCTCCGCGAGTGAGAGGCAACTGCAGCACGGTAGCCTTCAAATTTTATCGAATTTCGGAGTCAAGAGTGTAGGTACTCCGCTCCGAATCTTTTCGTCTCGAGGACACCGTTCCTGGGAAATTTTACCGGGTTTTCCAGAGCCCGGAAGCCCTCGAAGCGAAACCCAGCAATATCCTCGATAATACGTTATCGTGTTATTACATCTAAACGTTTCTATTGTATAACTCACCTATACAGCAAAACATCGCGGAGAAAGGTCGCTTTTGAATTTTTTACAGCCAAATCTTTGCTCCGATCGTACGTTTCCCTCGTATCGTGTAAATCGGTACAGAATATGTAGTTAATCGTCATTTTTTCGTTATTCAAACGAGTTTTTCACGAATATTAATAGAATATAACCTCAAATGCGTAAAATCTTAACATTCCGAAATCGTATTTATACCGATGGATTTTGAACGCAGAGATTAGCGAGTATAGGAGTTCGTGAAGGGAGATTCGCGTGTACGGCGCATTGAAACGTCTATTACATAATGCAACAACCCGCTGACCTCGTATCGAACGTCCGTCAACTTATCAGAAGGGCGATGGGGGATGTTGGATGAGTATAGAGAAGGAAGGTATAACCGATGGTATATAAACACTCCACAGAGCTACAAGCTTCTCGAGAACTTCCCTTATAATATATATATATATATATGTATATATATATCGATATGAGATCGTTGCAACGGGGTTCTAACCAACAGCTCGTGGCTCGCCTCATTGGGTGATCCTCCATCCCTGGGATCCCTGATTCCACGGGTAGTATCCGTAGAGCTTGCGTGTGTTCTATAGCCGGGAGGACACGGAAAGCCCTCGCGGCCTGTACAGCAGGGTGTGCCGGGTAGCGAGAGAGGTATATTATAGAAGGAGAGAAACTGGAGCTGGAAGATAGCCGAGGATCGAAAGAGCGACGGAGATACTCGCGAACGCGAGGGAGAGGGTTGGCCCGGTGAGTATCGAGTGCACTGCCACGGGGTGAACGACCCGCGGTGACCGCGTCCCGACGCTCTCGCGTTGCACTCTCTTCCTCTTCCTTCAGTCCGTTTCTCCTGTACTCTCTCTCCCTCTCCCTGCTACGCGACTACCGATTCCGCCATATTTCTCTTCCTTGTCTTTCCCAAGACAAAACCATTCCTTCCTATCTTCGTTTTGTAAACGCCCTTCTCTACCTTCGCTCACGCGGAAAGGGGAAAACTGGGGCTCCGTAAATCCGAGATCGTTCGCTTATAGTCATTTTGGAAGGTAACTACGAAGGTATTAGGTCCTCGTGCAGTTAGGTAGAGTAGATAATACGGCATTCGCTCGATAGTTTTACTTATCTATCTATAAGCTGAAGGGGTATTAATAAACGGGACTTGTTAGGATTGTAATATTCATTTTTCTATAATGAATCGTTGGTGGTATACGCCATTGTCGGCTGTTTTGGGCGGTTCCGGTTTCGTTGGCTCACTCGTCGGGACAAAATTGCAGGCATCGGTCAATATGCTGCATCCTGCGCGGGCATTTTTTTTATTCTTTGTTTACGTATTTATCAACGGTGATAATTTTTTTTTTTGAAATCGAGAACATTGCTATGCATTATAATTGGTTTATCAATTATTGAATACATTTTAGAGGGCTCTTTGGAAAATTTAATAAAATTGATGAAATCCGCGTAATGAAATGTCTTTACATCCGTTTTTTTCGTTATTCGGGAATTGCCAGGCATCGGTAGTCCTCGTGAGAGGTAAGAGGAAAAAAAAGTATATTCATCAACGCGAAAAGGTGACAAGACGCGTCGAATGCGAGACGAACGACGAGTTTCTTCAGGTGTTAACGCACAAGGGACCGGCGCGACTGCTTGTATACACAACTGCTAGTGCGGTATGTTCTTCGAGTGAAGAGAGCCGATTATCGATGTCTATATGTATGAATGCCGTGGTATGCTATATTTTAAACGCAACACAGTATCGCATTGATATATATTTACACGCGCGTACGTCTTTGCCATTGACGCCGACGGTCACTACCTTTCGTAATTGAAAACATGTTATCAGCGGAATAATGCTTTCGACAAATGAAAGAGACGCAAAAACGCGACGAAGAAAAAAAGAGAAGAAACTCGTACGAGACAGAGGGCTCTCTCGCAAAAAAACGGCGAATAATTTACCATAAGTTATCAACTTGTGTCGGAAATGAACGAAGATAGAACCACTTGCTGCGCGCAAACGCGCGTGCGCAGGTATTTATTTTTTTTTAACTTCACCAACACGCGTTTTTTTTTTGTCCGATTAAGAAGGTTAGATGAACGAAGAGAATTGATAAAAAGAGAATAACAAAAGATGAAACGATTGGACGGTATGTCGAAGGTTGAGACGATGTTAAACATATTCTTAGCGCTCGTCTTCCGCTTCATCGGGGTTCGGTAAAAAAAAATAAAGACGATGGGAAAAAAATATATACGAGAAATGCGAAACCTTATGATAGCTTTCATCATTGGTTTCGCATTTCTCGTATATATTTTTTTTCCATCGTCTTTATTTTTCTTGATTTATAACTTGTCGGTGGATTATTAACGTAAAATCCAATCGGTAGAGCTTGTTATAGACGGAAGATTGTTATTATCGATTGTATGCGCCTATTGGATCGCGAATGGGGGAAAAAAAAAAAGCGATGCGTGCATATCCACGATGCTGCTGGAACTATACCGCAGAGGGAATGAGAGAAAGACAGAAATTGAAATAGGCAGAGCGAAAGAGGGGTGGAGAGCCACCAGATAACCTGCATCCGTGTCAAGGCGAGTCAGAGGCCAACACTCTCACCCGACCTACATTTGGCGCTTACGGTTCACACACCTACCACCTATCTAACCATCCAACCTCCCCCTGCCGGTTCTTCGACTAGCGGAACACGGCTTATAATTCTCATACCGCACCCCTTCCTCTTTGTTTTTCATTCTTTTTTTTTTTCTGCCCCTCGATCATCCCGATGTGCGTGTATCACTGCGACTATCGGAGTCCCGATGCCGATATCGGGGTCCCTGCGGACTCCGATCTCCGGTACCAACGCAAGCTATTCATAACTTTCGTCATTTGGGAAAATTTGATACGCAATTTGGTTAACCCGTTGACAACAACGCGCAACGAGTCGTCGCAATCGAATATCATACATTTTTCCGATCTCTCGTTCTACATGAAAATGATCGCAGTATCGTGAATTTTCATGAGGAATCACATGATACGATTTTTTCCATTGTACCACCATTTCCGCGGGGGTGTGAATGAAGAAATTCTCAATTTTTAATATCATAGAGATCGACAAACGCACATATCGACGTGATACGAATCCCGAGTGGAGATGCTACTCGTACGCACCACATTCGCGAAGAGGGATTCTTCGATAGGTCATATCCACGTAGGTACGAGAGGAATGGGAGCGATACGGGAATGGAAGGAATGAGGAGATTGGGTTGCTTTGAAATTCCCATGTATCGGTACCCATAGACGATACAGAGGAATTGATTTTTCGCGGGGGCGTAAATACTCACATTCGTTCGATATCCGAACGTGTAGAATTTGGAGCAGAAGTCTTACGAGGGAACAATCATCAGGGGCGAATCGGAGAATTCGGTCATCGGCTCGAAGAGAGTAGGAAGAAGTAGCGCGAGGGTGCGATACGATGGGTCTTTATGAGAATTCCTGAAGAACGATATATATAGGTGAAACCGATCCCGAGACGGGGGATGCATCGCGATCGTATCTAGACGAAGATTCGAGAGAATGAAAGATCGGGTGTTGTAAACAGCGCTGGAATCATCGATGCGCGATGATATCGTAAAAAAAAAAAAAAAAAAAAAAAAAAAAACGGCAAAGATTGTGGTTAATCGAGTGTCGGGAATTGAGCTTTTTGGTATCGGATCGGATATTAGATAGAAATAAAGTAAGTTGAGCGTACAGTCATGTGGCCTGAGGGAAAGGGAGGTTGTGTCGGAGCCAAAAGGACGAAGCGTCGATCGTTTTATATCTACAGGATCGTCTCTCTGCGGAGCAATGGAAGGCAATAGGGAAGTAAAAGCAGGAAAGAGAGGGTAGATAGGGAGGAGGAGGAGTGAGTGAGTGAGTGAGGAATCTCGAGTTCGGTAGGCCGCTGGCGGGGCTGCCCTGGTAGGCACAGGCAGACGGAGACATGGCCCAGTTTAGACTTGGCCAGTCCAAGGTCGAGCCTCGTGAGAAAATAATTATACGTATCTGGGTCGCAGACGGATATCCGGTGCGTTACCGTCAGGATATACACTGTCTGTTTATACATATAACATTGTACCATGAATATTTTCGACTGACCTCCAACTGTGGTGTCTGTCGGATTCGTGATGGAAGGTAATGTCGTAACATTGATCGATTTATTCCAAACCAAAAATACATATTTCGACATTTTTTGTTTCCCACCTAATTCCAGACGAACGAATACAAGTTTCACGAAAAAAAAAAAAAAAAAAAAAAAAAAAAAAAACGAAAAAAAAAACAAAACTTTTATTTGACCTTAATTTGTTCTATCCGACGTCAATTGATTCGACCTCTTCGGCGAAGTGAAGGATACACCGCGAAAATGAACATAGCCCACCCAATATCGCTGTAGACCGAGTTTATTCTACATACACACACATACCACCTCATCTCTTCTCCTTCTCGCGTACATACATCGCTCGGTCGGTTATTGGTCAAGGGTATATTGGCGAAAATTTATGACCGCGACCGCTGGGCACCGCCATAGCTCGTTGGTCAATGTCGAAAGCGATGAAAATCCTCCGCACGCGGGATCCGTTTCACAGCGCGCGTGTTCAACCACGTGGAGAAAGCCGCAATCCTTATAGCCACAAATCCTATCTTCCACCTCTACCTGCTGTTCCTATCTGCTCGTCATCTCGGTGTTTCTGTATTTGGCATCGTGTGCGTATATCAGCGCAATATTATCTTCGATTAACTATTCGGAAATGAAGCCTCCGCCTCGCGTATATAGGGGGAAGGTGAACCAAAATGAAGAACTTTAGCAATTCAGGAAGTTTCGTCGACATACCCACCATTTTTCACTACTTTTCAACCAAAAAATAGATTTATTTATCCGCATTCCTATTTTTTGTATCGGTCCATTTTTTAGCTCAAACAATAAAAATGTTCCGTAGAATTTCATTAAACGTCGTTCTCGATCTTTTTTTTTTAGGTTAGTAGCGATGCGCGGCATAAATAATGGCAATGAAACTTGAAATATCGAATTTTTCGGAAATTTTATGGATTTTAGCGTTGGTCCATTTTACCTCAAAATGGTAACATTTTGTGCCGTTGGACCATTTTGCCCCATCTTTCCCTGAGAATAATACATAGGGAATAAGAGAGATTACATTGTATAGGCGATAGATTTATTACATATAAATGAATATTTATATGAATGCAACGGGAATTATCGTTGGGTATTCGACAATTAGTTTTTCGGAGGTTTAATCCGGTAAACACCTTCAACGGAATCTAGCGACGTTTCTCCAGTTTATTCGAATATCGGTACCCGCGTATTGCTAAGAGAAACAGTAGTCGCACATTGCAATATCACCAAAAGCGGTTGCATTTTCCCACCGGTTGTATAATGGTGTGTCGGTGTGCGCGACCTTCGCCAATCCGGATTATTCGTCTCGTCGAGCGAAATTCGCAACGTGTCCCAGTTTGTGCTTTGATTCGACGCGGCTTGTTCCGCGAGAGAACACTGCGAAGTTGTTTGACAAATTCTTTGTCAAATATTCTTTTGACACTCGAGATTTTCACTGTTCCTTTACTCACCTGTATCGTTTATTCTCATTATCCGCGTTTAATATCGATCGTCCTTTCCAACTTTTCGTTATTATCGTAATTGATTCGCAGCTCTTCGTATACTTCGAGAGATGCGATTTTGTCCCTTCGTCGGTTTTGATTAATTCTCGTTTTGCCGATGTATTCTAATAGCAGAAAAATTGCCGATTAAAAATTTTCAAAATTTTAGTTTATTCGATTTTTGGTCTTTGCTCGGTGAATTTTTTTTATTTTTTTTTATTTTTTTTTTATACATCTACCGTTATTAATAGAGTTGAATACAGTACTGGCGTTATAACATATATTACTTATCTATAGTATTGCCGCAGGGGGCGCGTAGGGGTAGAGGGCAGTAGGACACCTGTACAGCATAGCCGGTATTCGGGTCATGCATCTCGGCCACATCCGCCGCACTAGGTCACTACCTCTCGGGTATACGAGCCCCCGTCACCTTTCCGCACACACGGAAAGCGCAAGCACAGCGGCAGAGAGCGCCAGAGAGAGAGGTAGAGAGCTCAGGAAGGTTGTGCCGGAGAATTCTCGTTCGTTCTTCGCGCATCTCTCTTGTTTTTTTCTCTCTTCTCGTCCGTCAAAACAAAGGTCACATCGCGGATAAACGTTTTCCTTTTGTCAGCCTATAATACGAGAAACAATTCGCTAACTTCTATTCAATAATTATCTTATTTTTTACGCTCAACGCGTATAGAAAACCGGACATTCGTTATTTTCATTTCGAGTTCACAAAATTACGAGGGTATTTTTCGACGATCGCTATTAGTCTCCGATTAATATTTAATCGATGAAAAACTCGAGTATTTGAATAATAAATTTCTCGAAGATGCAAACCGGGCGAATCGACCCGAAGCATCTCTTTCCAGTCGCGTGAAAACTCGAGAGGGAAGATTCGGTGAAAAATTAATCACGAGAGCGACATGCCTGACACGAGGCTAATTTCGACCTCCTTTTTAGGGCTGATGCCAAAGAGCCACAGGAGCCTTTGCTAGGATAGGTTTTAGCAAGTGCAAGTTAGCGAGAGAGAGAGAGAGAGAAGGAGAGAGTCGGTATTTGACTGTATAGTAGTCGGTACAGGGAGAGTAGCAGGCGGCGGTAGTTGTAGGTAGTATATTATAGGAGTAGGTAAAAGGTACAGAAGACCGGGAACGGTGTTAGTAGCGGGGCATCGAAACCTTGAAGGTATTCGAAACCGGGGCACTGTCCCCGAAGAGGGGTCTCGCGCAGTCGCAAATGCTTTGGAATTCTCACTCTCACACAAGTGCCACGAAGCTGAGTAGTACCGCTAGGCACAAGCCGGGGGTCTCGGGGTTTGCCCTACATCGGGCCAATCCACCCACCGCGAAAGCTCGCCCACGAGAGCCCGCGGAACCCCGCTTTTCCAAGCGCGAATGTGGAATGGAGCGGTCTGTGTAGCGCGCGGCCACCAGCCTCGGCCCCTCGTTTCCTCTATTTCTCTCGCACCTTCTGTTTCTCTCTTCCGTTCCCTCTCCGCCTTTAGCATTCGTTGCATATACCTCTATATATACCTCCAATGTGCCACCAACCCCCTCGAGAATTTTCCATCTTTTATTCACGCAGCTTTTTATTTGCATCCGTGTCTATCGGTGAAAATAAGAGATCGAGAGCCTCGACGCGACCAAGAATGTTGATCATGCCAATACCATTATAGCTATCGGTAATAGTCGGATTATTTTAACGAATACGCTGACTATATATAATCCATTGAAACAGTACGCTTTGCACGATTTCATAGTACGCCTGAGGTAGAAAATATAAATCTATGTCACGAAATACGACGTTATATTCAACGGGTATTACTGCCGTTTTATTCGCTCGTAGTAATGACTGTTATACGATGTCGAAGATCAATGTTGCTAATGAGCAACTTCCCGCACGGCTGGGAACGAAAAAATATTGATTTTGGCAATTACGAATGTTACTTCTTTTGACTTCCGGCAAAAATTGCTATGTGATTCATTTTCATCGTGAAAAAAAATGCCATATGAATGTGTGATAATGTATTTTTTTTCTTTTTTTAAATCCATTAAATTCAACGAAAAAAAATTGCAGAGACGACCTTTCTTATGACTTTTTTTTACATTTTTCCTCGTTCCATTTATGACTCGAAGAAAAAATTTTGTCCCGTAAAGAACGGTCGAAAAAATTCGGTTTAAAAATCCCAAAAATTGCGACTTTTGACAAATTTATTCTGTCAAATAAATCTTTTACACGCGTCGTATGAACAATGTATCCGATATATTTTTATCCCACTGATCGCGACACGATTGCTCATTTCACTTCCATTCTAATATTTGATACGGATGAATTTCTCGTCTCTCTATACGCTATATATAGTATACTATCATCGTGGAAATAAAGTTGCAGGAAATAAAGAAAAAAAAAAAAAAAAAACATTAGACAGTCCAAAAGACGGAAAACGAGAGTGAATATCCTCCTACGTGTTCAGTCTTTTGTTTTATTAGTAGAAATGGTACTGCGTGGGTCAGACGACTTGAGGCTCAAGTTATTTTGGATCGTTCGTGAACCCCTCGCGAGCACGTGAGCGACTCGCATCGGAAAATAGGAACTCGTCACTGCCAGAAGCTATTTTACTTGACGCGGGAGAGTAGACTCCAACAACGAAAAGCTCTAGAGACCCGAAACAGTGATTCATCGCTTTCGCTTTTTAATACACACGATTCATCATACTTGCCATCATCAGCCTCTTATCGATACTTCTCCGCTAATAATATAATCTTCAGCGGTGCTATTCCCCGCACGTGGCTCGGCGTTTTTCCTTTCATCGCTTATCGTCGGAACATACCACATGACAGAGTACCCGCACGTAGTCCCTCATTACGCCCAATGTCGAGCACGATCTTCCCGCTAAAAGCTCCGCTGATTCACGGTCGCTCGGTGATTTTCTATTGTCACTGGAAGGACGAATCAGGAGTCAAGGTCTCGGCTACGCGGAACTTGACAAAAAAAATCGTGTGTTACCCCATCCCTTTCGCGAATAGTTCTGTTCTAAATTACACACGAGAGTAGAGATAGAGAGAGAGAGAGATAGGGTGAGAATGGGAGGACGAATAGTGAAAAGAGCATACGAGGGGGATAGACGTTCGCCTAGACATCGGATTCTCATTAACGCTTAGGAGAACATCGGTCGGAATTTGAAATTTCCCGAGCAGCAGCATCGAAAGGACAACCCCTAGTTGGCCATTCCAACGGGGAGCGCAATCACGGACGCCATTGTCCTCTTTCGTATAATAGTTGGGGTGGAGGTTTTCGCTTTCTCCTCACTCCCTCGCACCTTTGTCTATCCGTCGTTTTGTTTAATGCCGATGTACATATATATTCACTCAGCGCCTCAAAGGCATAACGCGACGACGGGACGCACGTTAATTCCATTACTCCGTGCCGGTGTGCGCTTCTCTCCCGCTCTCTCATTGTTATTCTCTCGTTCTACGTTCCCGGATTATACGTATACTATAAGGGGGGCGGTGGGAGGGTTATCGTTCCTAAAACGAGTTCACGTGCAACGATACTGGACAAGGCTAAAGCCCCAGTCTTCCCCGGTAGAACGTTTGTCCATTTTCGACTATGATGCTAGTATACGTATATACATAACACACTCGAAACCCGACAAACGTTTTAGCGTTTATAGCATCGGCACTCTGTACATATATAGCCGAAGCTTCGATGTGCATAGCAACCCGAAGAGACGAAAGTGGAGAGTGGATAGAGGAGTTTATTTAACTTTGAACATGAAAGTCCTTGAGAGAGAAATTCAGACGTCCGGAACAACCCGGAAGGGATAGATGTAGATAAAATGTGTAGCCAAACGTCTCTGGCGTGTGGTTCGGATAACATGCAGCTTCCCCCGAGTCCTTTCCTCCTGTTTTCTCTCCCCTCTCTCTCTGTCTCTCTCGATCTCCCTACGTGAACGGAATCTCTGCAACCCAAAATTCTACACTCTCCCGTACGAGTTTCCGTTTAAGTTATAAACGGAAACGTCCATAGGGTTTAGGTAGGTGCTGACGATGATAATGCGCCAACGCGGATGCGTCAACATAGAGAGTTTCTCGGAGAGAAGCATAGGATATTCGGGAAGAAGGGCGAAACCATCGGCAGGTGGTAGTTTCAGGAGGTCCAAGAGTACGTCGAGGGAGCGTATAAATCCGTTTTCCTCCGAGGCGGCGATCGCCGAGGTGTGCACTCTCGATGGGCCTCTTCTCCTCTAAAACTCCATTCCACACCGAACTATATTGTCACGAGAGAAAACGGATTTCGCCTTCTCCGCAATCTTCTCACACACACCGGAAACCTTAGCCGATATTCCCGACGACGGGAGAGCTATAGAAGATTCCAAAGCGCCAAAGGGAAAGAGCCGAACTGCTGATAAAGCTTCTTTGGGAATTGTTCGGTGTCCGGTGCACACGCGATAATAGAATTCGTCGGGTGTACGTAAAGCACTCCGGAACTTGGTGACGATGTATGAAACTGATGTACTATATCGGCTGATCGGAGTTCACGTCTTTTATTCGCATATTCCATTTTTGCTCACTAATTCTTGATGAATACATGATAAATATAACCAATTGGACTAACGTGACTCTCGATTAAACACCCTTTCGATCGTCAGATTAAATCGATCGATTGGCCGCCCGACAAGAGATATTGTTTTGACGATGAAAGACCTCGATGACTGATATGGACATTGCTTTCGCTGGTATTGACCCTCGCATTTCCGTGATCCATTCCTTTAACTTTCGTGTTTACTTGTACCTTAGTTCCGTTTTTTTTTCAACACGCGCGCACGCACACGCGTTGGTACAGTATGATCCCTCCCTTCGACACGATCAGTTAGAATCCCTTAAGTTTGCCCTTTTCTCATTCGTGATCTCGGGGGTGCCGTCCTATCGAACTCCAACGATTTGTGTGAACTTCGCACGCTCCATTTGCCACGAAAATAGCTCACCGAACGAACTCCTCGCGTGCTTTCACTTTCGTCGAGTAGAGAATATTCCGTCGGAAACGGCGTTCCCGAAATTTGATTTGTCCGCTCGGAAGTTTCCTCGTTCGGCTATCAATCATAACATACTTCGGTTAGCGTCAAAAGGCAAAGCACGTTTGCAGAACGAACAGTATATCGAGTTGAACCCCTTGACGTGAGAACGAAGTTTTCACAAACGTGGAGACTCTCGTCAATCGACACGGAATTTTACAGGGTGCAGAATCGGGAGCGTGAGAGTCGTTTAGCGCAGAGATCCTTTCGATGAAATAGGAGGTCGAGTATGTGGTCTTTCCATTATCACAAATGCTGACATAGACGCTGATAACTCAAAGCCTCTGCAGCCATCAACGTCGAGAACACGATGCCAATAACGTATCGCAGTATGCAAATACGCGAACGATGTAAATCCAAGTGAACAAAAATGATGAAAAAAAAAAGAAAAAAAATAAAAGATCAGCACACGCGTGTAGCTTCATCGATCATTTTAGGAAGCTTCGTAAATGGAAAAAAGCGTCGTAAATTTTTGTTGCGGGACACAGGAGGTGCACTTGACTCGAGTGGGTTACCTAATATTTTTCGTCAAGCAAAAGAATACACCGAACGGTGAAACAACGCCGTAAATTCTATATAATACGCTGCAGGAATAAAAGGACATTTTTCCTGCTGGAAAGAGTCCCTTTGACTATAGGTCGGCAGGGAACTCTGTAACGGTATAATAGTTGGCGGTTAGTGTTTATGGGTGTACGGTACAGAAGGTAACGTAAGTTGCGGGCGCAGATCGATATGTTGTTAACCACCACATTCGCATTGACCTCATCAAACAGGCGTGCAGGCGGCTAGGCACGGGGAGTAACGAGGCAACCAGCGGCACCAAGACTGGAATTGACGATGGTATTGGTGGTGGTGCTGCTGCTGTTGCTGTTGCTTTGCACTGCAACGCAATACTAACACTCGAGTATATACTTCTTGCGAGCAAATTACAGTCGTAGATCGATTATCTCAAAAGCGTTTATGATATTATTTTCTCAATGCAGAATTTAACACATGCGTGGTACGAAACGAGATCTGTGCAACAAGATACATCGATCGAATGCTGTGCTGTGTGTCACACAGACGTTGTCACTCGGTTGTTCGAAATCAGATTTATAATTATCGAAAAACCTGAGCGTTACGTCGATGCAAATTTCGTACATATATTTTTATTTTAATTGTATAGGATTCCGAGTTTGTTCGCATAATTCGGCATACAAGTCACGAAGCATTGGTTCGAGTGAAAGTTATGTTAGTCGTGCGAAAGTATAAGTGCATTTGAATGTATCGAACTGTTCGAACTTTCCGGAGCGCGGAGTATATATGTATTTGTTCGATACTCGATGCAGAAGCGTTCGAACGAATGTTCAAATCAATTAGCGAATTCGATGACTCAATTCGCTATCAGTTATATAGACGGTAATACCGGTATTAATGCATATATATGTGAATGTAGAATGGATACCTACTTCTGTAATATGATCGGAGAGGATAGTGCGCACGACAGCGGGACTGTGGATTTCTTTCTCACTCTTTACGATGTCGGATCATCTTCCTTTTTCCCATTTTCTTTCATCGGCTTTACTTTCATTCCGACATTCGGCACTAGACGAACTCGTAACTTGGCTATCGACTCTCGTCGTCGTCGTAGTTTTCGCTCGAGATTACCGTGAGAGCAATAGGCACTTGCGAGTAACCTGCACCGTATGAAATAACGTTATTGTTCGTCAAATTACTATCCGTTATGATGATATTACCGACTTTAAAACGAATCTACGATATATCACTCTCGTCGTTGGTTTTTCTTTTCATTTTACGTATATATATAGAACAGCGCTAATTAAGTGGAAATATGAGTCTATACATTTGTTGCAGCGTACATTGCTATCGATATAAAGTATCACATTATTATTATTATGTATATATCGCGATGCAAGTAGCGGAAATCAGGATAAAACGGACCGACTAAAAAATACAAAACGTTTTCATGATTTCTGAGACAGAAATTCATAATTTATCGATAAATTAAATTCCTAACCGATATTTCGAGTTTCGAAGAAAAAAAAAATACAGTTCGGGGGCATAATGGGTCATTTCTTAAAATAGAAAAAAAAAAATCCATTATCGAGGCTTTTCGATCGATTAACTTAAAATTTCGTGAATAATCCGAAGTAATATTTTTTTTTTATAATTTGAATAGTGAGAGAACGCTTTCAATTTTTTATTTTATGGTAATTTATTTTGCCCCCTATCGACGTTACTCTTGTCTGGTCCATTTTTCCCCGGTAGTCCATTTTGCCCCAATTTTTTTTTCTAAATTTTTCAGCGTGTCGATAAGATCGTTCGCCAAGACCGGCTCTACTTTAATACGCGGCGATTTTCGTGCAGAAAAAAAAAATGTATATAAAATTAAAGAAAATACATGTAGGCGTTTATGGCGTTGTCGAGAAAAGCGAGAGTTGCGAATATCAATGAGGGAGAGAAGGGATTTGCGCGCTCGGAGTACTGACAAAGGAGACGACGAGAGAGATATTGAGTTACCGGAGGCTGTAGCGATTTTAATACCCCCATCGTTTCTCTATACACACAAACGCGTTTGCATATACACACGCGACATAAAAGCTTCGCGTGGATATATTTCATGCGTGTACGTCGCGGCGGCGGCTCTATCCTGTACGCTCGTTCGCGTACCACAATGGAGCACCTGGACGCGAACGACAATGATTCAATCGACTTTTCGTCCATTAATTAAGCAACCCGAGAGATATCCATAAACTTCCTTTTAGCCCTTCGACCTATTAATACATGTGACACGTGACCGTAGCTTTATTATTTCGCCGATCGGTTTTATCCAATCGTCGATACGATTTGCACCGCAGCTGCAGCACTGCAACTCTTCCAATATTCATGCGATTTATCGGTAAATTTTTTTTTTTTTTTTTTTTTTTTTTTTTCTGGTCGCGGATAATAACAAAAACAAAAAAGTAATCGTGTCTTTATATTAAAATCGTATTATATGAATGAGTTATGACTCTTTATGATAGTGTGCAAATTACACATTTCGTTGTATAATGATTACCATTTAACGCTCGATCGGTGATTTCGTTTACCTTTCGACGCGAGGCGAGTGTTGTTGCCCTTCACTTTTATACAATTACTTCGCTATCTTACCGCGATACCTCCCCCCGCTCCCGGGGGACTTGTGTAAACGTATGGTCGTTGTTTGCGCACTCGCCGGTTGAACGTTTTGCTCCTACACGGCGAAATAACGTACACGTGAGTTCATTCGTTCGTTATTCATGCTTATGCTTCGCGATGCGATAGATACCTTCATGGAACGACGAGGAATCTCACGAATACCGAACTACCAGTATTGACGAGAATCAATTTATGTGTTTACATACAATGATGATATACCCCACGATACGGAGGCTGCGGTGGCATTTCCCACCGGCGTCATCCAAACACCTCAACCTCATTAATTATTATCCTCCTTTGCTGCGCGAACCTTAGCCGTGCATACGTTGCGCTCAATTCTTCACTCCGACGTTACTATCATAATTATAATTATAATAAATGCACATAGATGAATTTACATATGAATAATATATGTATAAACGTATTGCATTGTGTATTTTTTTGCAGCTTGGGTCCTCGGAAGATTTATGTGCAAAACGGTGTCGTACATTCAGGGTGTCTCGGTCGCCGCATCGGTTTACAGTCTCGTAGCCGTTTCGTTGGACAGGTACGTCTATATTCCTTCATCCCTCCCGCGCTCTTTCCTTCCCCTCTATTCTCCGCTATTACACTTGTCAAAGATTAACAATCCGACTAACCGCTCGAAACAAATCCGCGATAACGATAAATATAAACGCGAGAGATACGAACGAAATGGAGTCTTCGCTCGTATTATAAATTTACGATTACGATAAGGGGGTCGTTTCGTTGCTGCTGTTCTCGATGATACAGAATGTTCCCTATAAATTTGCCTTGAGGTACGCGGGGCGTGTTATCGTCGAAAAATTTTATAGGACCAAAACTTACGAATAATAACTTACGATAAAGATCTTCAATTTCTTCATATTCGTCGTTGGAAGGAAAAAAAAAAAAAAAAAAAAAAAAAAAAAAAAAATGGTGCGTTTTTGTGTTACGCTTCGGGTGTTAACACAGTGTTTGCCATACTGGAAACCCGTTCTATGGGCGATGGCTGCTTACGCTCCGATGCACCCGCGGATGCTTCGTGGAAGAAAGGTGAATGTCGGCGACGGTACCCCCGAGTCGGTCATAAAATTGAACGATATATATATATATATACATCTATACCGGTAGATACAATGCATTACGTGTATAGATATAGATATAATCGCAAAACGGAAAATAAACTTCGCGACACGAGCTTAAGGCGCCCCGCGTGCCAACAGTCGTGATACAAGCGGAAGTAAAGGAAGAGTCGGGCGCTTTCGGTATGTCGCTTGCTTCACGATTGACAACCTTCGATTGTAAAGCTTTTTATTATTTTTCGTCACCTATCGACCTCTTCTCTCTCTCTCTTTCTCTCTCTTTCTCTCTCTCTCTCTCTCTCTCTGGCGAACGGGGGAAGGAGGCTTTGCCGTTTTCCGTATTGCAACGTATATAATAAAATCATATATACAGTATTTCGTGAGGATATTTTATCACCTTTCCGATGGGTTACGAGAAATGGCCGTTATGTATCGATCCCCCTTAACGCATGTGTCACCGTTGCGATGCGATTTCTCGTCTCGTTTCCGCAGCTTTTCTATGTCGAGATTAATAATTCTCGACGATCGAATAGCGAGAAAAGATGCGTGTCGAGTCATCGATAGGTTAGTGAATAAAATAATTAAAGGCGCGAAATGGCCGTATTGACCATTTCTCGAAACACCGCGTAAGCGGAACGGCTTATCTCGCGGATTGACGACAAATTCACACTGAGGTTCACACCGGAATTACTTCTCTTGGATTTCGATTCATAGGGCCATTTTTTTTTTTTTTTTTTTTTTTTTTTTTTTTTTTTTTTTTCTGAACATTACTCAGTATTTTTTTCAGTGATTTATCTCTGATATTATTAGACTCCGTGGCCGTCGGCGCTTGAAGAACGACGAGTAGGTGTTTCGATCGCAGTACTCCATTGTCGCCCACGTATCGATATTAGTTTAGGGTTCGGGTGATTTTTTTTCACCGCGTTGAGGACGCGATATCGCCGCGAACTCATCATCGCGAATGATTCGATTTGTTCGGCGTGTCTTCCGTTGATCGATGAACGATTCCACGGATAGACACGCCGTTAATAGCCCTTTTAGATTGATGACAAATGGTCGAAAAAATCTAAAAATTTATCTCTCAAGAGCGATAGTCGTGACGACGGGAGTCGAGTGAATTGGTGTGGAAACAACACGAATGCAAAAGACTTTTCCCTGCTACTCGACACACGATACTTTGGGATTATATTTTTTTTCACTATCTCGTTATACATACACTCGGGCGGTACTTGTTACCGATATAATACACCTGAGACACACGCCGCAAAAGTCAAGCCGCACCAAGCTTCCTAATGTGTCGTAATAGTGGGCTCGCTGTACGCTCGCTTTACCGAAGAGCAATGACCAGATTGTGTGTTACATAAAGAGTCGGGTAACTTTATGATAAGAATTGATCTATTAACGATGCTATCGCCGTTGTTAACTATCGTCTAACAGACCCCCACAGGCCAATCGATTCCTTTATTTTTCTTTACGCTACAAGAAAGTTTCGCGACGTCGAGTCCTCCGGAGACTTCGGCTTGCGATACGAAACTAACGTTTCTTCTACCGATATATTTATCAATGATCTTTTCGATCGGCGGATCGTCTTCGGAATTATCGAAAAATCGATGATCAAATGTTTTTCTATTCTCACGCACCTTTGGCAATAATAGATACGTAATCCGCGATGTCCCCGGATTCGGTCGTTGCGGGTCACCCGTAAAGCCGTACAACGGCTGCTACGCTGAGAGCGGTGAGAAACGGGTTTCCAAGATCGGGACAGGGGTTGAAAGTCAGAATAATGTACCACGGTTAGCCGTGGAATCGTGGCAACGTCTAGCGACGATTGGACGAAAACGCGATGGACTTGCAGCGTAGGAGAACGACGATTGGTTAGCGAGTCTCTACCCCCACGTGTAACACTCGCAAACTCGGCTGACTCAACTGCACCGCAATACAACGTCATGCTATTTATTCCGAATCACGTGATCAAATTTGTCTATATATTTGCGATTTTTTTACCGCGACGGATTCGTATAAAATGGCTGTGATACTCCATTCTAGCATAAGCTTACTGATCACCACACAGTAAACAACCCAACAATCATCAAGATGTTCAAACTGGTAAGAGAAAAAAATCGTGAAATAAACATTTATCAAAAAAAAATTTCTTTCGTTCGTTGCTTCGATCTATCGATCTTTTGGATTCTTGAAAATAATAAAGTTTTTGGTATCCATTTGTAAAATTGCCGGTTGAAAAAAATGTTCGTATTATATTAAAAAATTGTATCGATCTCGATATGTATCGATCGCGATAAACGAGTAAAATCGTTCGAAACGTTAAGATCAATGAACAAATTGGTGAATCGATCGGAAATCGATAAAACGGTTTTCTCGCCCTTCTCGTTGATTTCGCATTAATGAACAATTTAATTCATAGAGTTATTATTTAAAAGATCGTAAACAGAATCGGTAATGTAAAGTCGACATTTCCATTGGGTTAACCTTTAGTCGGTTGTCTATCGACACGAGAATCGCGCCTTCTTATACATTCACTCCGCGGGTCTCTCGGAGGGACGGGGTCACAAAAATGCGTGTGAAACCGGCGAGGCATGCACATTGTGTTGGCTAACTAACGTAAGATATCTCTCTGTGTTGAACCGGCAACGCGATAGGCTGCACAAGATCTCTTTGCAAAGCCGTGCAATGGTTCTCCGGTCTCTGTCTCTATCCGCGGTATATACACAATAATACGGAATGCTGTTTAGAATTTTTATTTTTTCGGGACTCGAGTTCTGTATACCACTCACGTTCTCCACCGGCTCTTGTCTCCTACTTCATCGCTTTCAAAGATATCGCGATTCCGACTCTATTGCAATTCTCGTATAATAACAATGTTCTCCACTCCACTATTTTTCATCGTCAATGTTCTTCTAGAATTTGTTCATGAAAATCCAAATATTTCCGATTATTTACGAAGACAATTGAAACATCGAGAAAATCGAGTAGATCGCGAATATTCGTACATTGCGAAGGGTAGTTTTTTGATCGAAGTTATTATCGAACTTTCGAAACGAAAAAATGATCGATAGCTTATTTCTTCTTTTTATTTATAAAATTTTTGTCCATTTAATAAAAATACAGGCTGTTCTCGCTGCCGTTCTGGCTGTCGCTGCTGCTGCTCCCGGTGGATTGACCGGTATCCACGTTAGCCACGGTCTTGGACCGATCCACGCTCCCCAAGTGTACTCGCACGCTCCGGCGCATCATGTTGCCCACGTTATTGCTCAGCCGGTTGCCCCGGTTGTCCATGCCGCCCCTGTCGTAACGCACACCGTTCTTGCCGGACACGGACACGGTGTCGCTCTTGGACACGGTCTCGCTTACGGACACGGACTCCACGGTTAATTCAATAACAATCTTCCAACAGACGATGAAGCAGATCCACTATCACAACATCCTTGCGATTATGCGTCAACTTAAACTGCAACGAAAAAAACCCAAAAAAAAAAAAAACAAAAAAAAAACGTTACTTTTACCCCCTTTTTCGGAAGAAAGCGAATATGGACACCAAAAATTCGAGAACAGGCAGATAACACCGGCGGTCATCCACGATTAAAATCGCATCGGATTTTGCGCAGTGACCATCATATTTCTTATTGCGGCCATCTATCGAATACAATCATCCCCTTCAAACATTATTCGTTATTTTGTACTTTTTTTTATTTGTACTCATCGTCGATGAAATTCGTCATCGATTCCATTATCCTCCCCTTATACCCCATATCCGCGCCTTTTCTCTATGTTTTTCTTCGCACACATACCCCTCGACCCCCCAATCGTCATTCGAAACTTTTAATAAAATTATAATTACGAATCCAAGACACGTAGTCGGAAGAGCTTTAATACCCTCCCTCGTCGTACGATTTTATCCCCTTCGAGTCGTATACTCCGCTGTACACCCCCTCTACCCACACCCTTCGCTCGGTTTCGTTTATACAACTGCCGTATCCAACTGTGGCGAGGAACGTTTTACTATAGACGACCAAGAAGTACACACAGAGCTTATAAGCAAAGATAGCGAGGGAAGCTTGCGGCTCTTATCCCTGAGGACGAACCGAGCAATAAACGAGAATGCCTAAAGGTTATACTCTTCCTCTCGTTCGCGCTTCGACTCCGGGAAAACACAAGCGGAAAACGCGACTGCTGGTGCAATGCGAGAATGCTATACGCTTACCGAGAAAACGAGACATCGCTACACGCTTCGCTGTTTTCCACATCTAAACTCGCGAAACCTCCTCACGAACGTACAAATTCTTACCACTGCGATACACACACATCTGCGGAACGGCGAATCTCGCAAATGCTCATTCTCAACCATCGCACGTTATTGCAAGTGTGCATTTCATCTGCTCGCTTTTATCGATGTTGAATTCTGCCGGACCTCTCGTATTCCCGCAGTTTAACCCCATAAAAAGGGACGAAATTTTATACGCGTACGAGAGGGCGAGACTCGCACGCACGCGATATAATTAAATTAATTAAATTTCGTCGATTCTTCGTTTATTCACTGTCGTAACCTCTCATCGTGATGGACGCTTAATGGATTAAATTCGGTGAATTCGGTACCAATAAACTTCGGACAATCGAACTTTTAGTAGAATTTAAGATAAAATTGATGAAAAATACAGAAGTTGAGGTTTAATATCATTACGATAGGCGGAGAAACTCCGTATCTACCGTTTCGAGACTTTTTAATAATGCGGCGGTAAAAAAATTTCTGGCGGATGATTCCAAAGCAATTCCGGATGATGAGGTAACGTTGCGATGTCCGGATGCAAAATCGGCAAAACGCTTATGTAGCTTTCGTACGGAATTATCGGCGGGTGAGCGATCGCCAGCGGCGGATAGGGTGCGGCTGCGATACTCGCCACTGCGATTGCCAGAAGAATAACCTGACGATACATAAAACAAAACGCTTTATTCCGATTTCTAATGATTCTGTTTACTTATCTCTCGACTAACTTACGCGCTTAAACATGATGACTTTGGAGAAGATACTGATGGTTGCGTTCCAAGTCGATTCTCGATCTTCTGTACCGCGTAACGGAAACGAATCGTCTATATATACTCTTCTGCAAATTTGTCCTTCGCTCGAATCTTCGTTGAGATCTCGTCGTTTGACACGTTGTACTATCTCCGGTTATTCTTCACTGGATGTACTATCAATTAACCCGAATTAATTAGTTCCGAAGCTTTGCGGACTGATTTATGGAAAGGATTGTCCACTTGCGATTGCGTACTCTCCGCGTACACTCGGTATATACATATTATCGTTGCATTTATCGATTACCGGGAGAAACGAGAGGATTATCTTGAAATAGTTGCATCGAGAAAACGATTGTTATACACAAGCGATAAGTTGTAATAAAATATCACGTTTACCCGATTTAACGGCGAGTCTTCGATCGTTAATGAACCCCGCAAAGTGCACAGTATCGTTAAACTTTTTTACCCTTTTCTTTTTTCGCTCACGTAATAAATTGCAAATTAACTCGAAGTATTCGCAAGTGGGTGGCGATCGACAGGGTTTTTGTCGAGTTTACGCGAGCGGACGAGAGGGCCGGTGGAAAAAAAAAAAATGCGTTCGATCGTTAATCTCATCGCGTGAGTACACGATGCGTGAAACGCGTGCGCGAAAAGTTTATAGAGCATGAAGAAGGAAAGCTTCAATTACTCTTCGATGGAATACGAGAAAAAAAAAAAGAAAAAAAAAAAAAAAAAAACGAAAGAAAAGTTTACGCGGCGTCTATTCTTGCGCGAAGTTGGTCGCGCGTGACGGTAATGCTGCGCTGTATTCTTGTGAAAGGCGGGGGAATGGTTAACATTAGCCGTATCGTATATATCCGCGCGCAGCTACTTGCATGAATTGTCACTATAGACACCCGCGTGTTTTATAACGCGGCTTGTGAATAAACCGGTTGCAGTACAAGTCCGACGATCGACTTACTCGGGTCTGTTAACTTTTTGTGGGCTTTGCCGTTATTATATCATTCCGTTCTCCTGCCGCCATTACAAAACACCCACTGATAATATTTGTTTCATTCAAATAAATTTGATTTATCTTCTCGTATCCCGCGGCATATTAGATTGTTTATTAAACCGACGAGGCAAGCAAACGTTTATTCTTTCGAATAAAATCGTTTTCCGCGAGTGTATTATCCGACTCGCGGGGCTTTTAGTTGCTAAGAGGAACCATGTCGAAGGAGCTTCGTGAGTGTCGGTGTGTCAGTGTGGGGATAAGCGAACAAACAACTTTCCAAAATAGTCATAAAATCATAGGTTACTAACGCAATTAAAACCTAATATACTGTACCGACGGAGCGAATTATTAACGCGCTTATTTCGTTTTCGGACGGTTATTATCAATGATAAGAAACATGAAATATCCCGATCATTAAATGTCTGTTCGCTTTTAAAGTCCGAAATCCCGCTATGACGATCGATCGATGTATCGATTGTCTCGTATTCTTTACACGATACTTTCTTCAACGTTAGTTATGCTTCTCGTATTTATAATGTATCGATGTTTTTTTTTTTTTTTTTTTTTTTTTTTTTTTTTTCATATATTGTTGCAGATTTCTCGCAATATGGTGGCCACTCAAGTGTCAGATAACGAAGAGACGCGCGAGGATGATAATAGTGATAATATGGCTGATAGCACTGACCGCGACATCGCCGTGGCTGCTGTTCTTCGATTTGGTGAGCGACGGCGACGATCCCGAGCTGAGGTTTTGCGTCGAGTCGTGGCCCCGACCACAGGACGGTTCGCTTTTCTTTCTCATTGGAAATTTAATGCTATGCTACGTATTGCCGATGATACTTATATCACTTTGTTACATACTGATATGGATAAAAGTTTGGCGAAGACACATACCAACCGATACGAAAGACGCGCAGATGGAGAGGATACAACAAAAGTCGAAAGTCAAAGTTGTGAAAATGCTTGTAGTTGTCGTTATTCTATTCGTATTATCGTGGCTTCCGCTTTACGTTATATTCGCGAGAATCAAACTTGGCGGCGAGAGACTCGATTGGGAGGAAGAAGTATTGAAAATTGCAACACCCATTGCGCAATGGTTGGGATCGAGCAATTCGTGTATTAATCCGATACTCTACGCGTTCTTCAATAAAAAATACAGACGCGGATTCATGGCGATACTGAAGAGCGGTCGTTGTTGTGGTAAATTACGATATTACGAAACCGTCGCGATAATGTCCTCGTCTACTAGTATGAGAAAATCGTCTTATTACGTTAATAACAATAATTCGTCGACGAGACGAACGTGTCACGGACCACCGGTTCATCAGGACAGCAATGTATCTTACATATTCAATCATACGGGTGTTTAAGAAAAAAAAAAAAAAAAAAAAAAAAAACAAATAATAATAACAACAAACCGTATGAGCTTTTGCTGAGATTAATCCTCGTGCGAAGTATTCGCGTCTCTTCCGAGATCCGCGATAATCGCTCCGGCGAATTGGTAAAAATGATCGATATACATCGATTAAAATTGCCTGATGGAGAGATAATGCCGAATTAACAACGGTATATAACGCCCCGACGGGCTTTGAAAAGCCGATTCGAGATTTTGGATCGCATATCCAGAAACGCGCCAATCGCGCGTTATTGTGATCGATCGATTGTCACTCGGATCGGAATTTGCGAAAGAAAAAAAAAAAAAAAAAAAAAAAAGAAATAATAATAATGTTCCTGCGCGAATAAATCCTTCTGATCCATCCGTTTGCCCATTTTTTTCCCCCGTCAACTCGATCCCATTTCGATGACCGAGAATCCGCCTTGGGATCCCGAAAGACGTATCGACGGCGACGGATGTTGAAGAGATCGCGTTTCAAGTCGCAATGAAAAAAAAAAAAAAAAAAAAAAAAAAAAAAAAGAAAAAAAAAAAGACCCCTCAGCCTGTTCCATGCACTGCGCATTTATCATTTTCGTAAAAGCAAAAAAACTTGTATATTATGATTATAATTATTATTGTACTTATTATCCGATATTGTAGAAAAATGTGACGTGCAATACAAATGCGGCAACGCGTTCGTCATCGCCTCTTTCCACGTCGTAATAATTTACCAGACACGGGACGAGAAACAATGATGTGAAATCAAAAAATATCGTTGTCTTGTTTAATCACCTAAACTTGTAACGTTGAGGTGTTTTAAGTGTATTTTAGCTATATACTTATAATATATATATATATATATATACACACATATATATATATACCACTTATATCATATCGGAAACAGAATTATCTATTTGTCACACTTTTTTCGTGTGACTTATAGTATACGATGATACGCCACTTATATATATTTTCTTACCGAAACATTCATTCTGTCGGCTCCCGTCTGTAACGCGGTAGGAGTTTAGAAGAAAAAAAAAAAAAAAAAAAAAATTGTTTATGAAAATGGAGTCGAATATTATAGAGTTTTCGATGCACAAGTCGCGATACACATGCTAAACGTGCGCAGTTCAGCGTTATTGGAAAAGATTTTTCAGCGAAGTGAATTTTAGAACAGTTGTACCGCTTATTAAAGAGCAAATTTTTTTTTTTTTTTTTTTTTTTTTTTTTTTCAATACTCTCGATTACATTACAACGTACTATAAATAAATAAATAGATACAATACAGTATAGGATCTTTGAATTAGGCGGGAAAAAAAAAGGAAAGAGGAAAAAAAAGAACAGCAGAGTTACGCGCAAAGTTCATTAAATTCATCTCTGTTAGTACAGAGAATTCATCGTCATCGACGCGGATGCATTGTATCGTCTGTCATTACGTCATTAGTCGTTAATAATTGTGAATGATTCATCGCATTTTGAGAAGACAAAAGAGTGAGAAGTTTATAAAAAAAAAAAAAAAATGCCGTAACGCATATGCTTGACGAAAAAATGCTTGTAAAAAAAAAAAAAAAAAAAAAAAAGCAAAAAAGAAAAAATAAAGTGACGTTGTCGGGGTATTGTGAGATTTGAACGAGTAGAGCAGTTATTTTCGTAAAGTTTGTATACAAAAAAGAAAAAAAGTAAAAAAGAATGAGCGAAAGTGCGCGAGGGTAGGTTTAGATGTTGCGGGATTCGCGGAGTTTAACAATAAGTGGGTACACGAGTACTTTCTAACCGTAATCCACTGTGATAAAACTTGAAGTTGAAAAAGAATAAGAATGAAAAAAAAAAAAAAACGATGTCGATGAATAGGAAAAAGAAGAAAAAAAAAATAAAAAAATAATAATAATAGTAAGAATTCCCGACTTTAAATAACGAAACAAAGATGAATAATAATAATAATAATAATAATAATAAAAATGTATTTTAGCCCGAGAGCGGACGAAGGAATACGAAACATTCAACAACACAATACATGATAATAATAATAATGATAAAACGATCTTGAGATAAGGGGCAATGAAAAAAAAAAAAAAAAAAAAAAAAACGAAAAGTTTGTCGGCAAACGAAAATACGCCTCATCGCGATGTTTCCATAATGACACGCGGCACGCGCCTTTTTATTCTTATTTGTTTATTTACACATTTTGATTGATCAAGTGAAATATACGTAACGCCAAGGTAAGGAAAACATACACAGGTGTAAATGTACGAAACTCAGATAAGGCAGTCAACATAAATTCGATTGTTTCCGTTTGTCGTTTGCTTATTACGATAGGAAACGTAAAATTTTCATAACATTTATTTCCAAATTGATTCTCGCGATTATTCCGACGATATCTATGATCGTCAATCGAATAAATTGATCAAATTTTTCGATGTTTACGATCGGAAAAAAAAAAAATCAAAAAATTTCGATCGAAAATATTGCATTTACGATGTAAATGTGTAATTGATTAATTGACACCAAATTTCATCGAACTGCCATTCTGCCAAAACGTATCGAGAGTTATCCGGGAAAAAAGATCTATAAATATTAATTCGAGCCAATGGGAGGCTTCAAAAATGTTTGTTGACTTGTATGATATATATATTGTATCAACAGCTACTTTACCGATTAAATTACGACGCCGCGTAATGGCGTCGGTGACGATAACATCGATGTTAATAACAATAACTGTCGCCTCTCGAATCCTCGATCGGTTTTAATTGTTTATAGACAACAAGAGTTAAAAAATCGGTATTCACGCGTGAAACTATTCGAATATATCAATAGCAATGTAAAACACATAGGAATAATTGCAAATTTGAAAAATCGGTCAAAAATCGATTATCAACCAATGCTAACGTCCTTAGAAAACGCGTACGTACGACCGACCAACGAAACAATTTCTATGTCTCCGACGAGTAAAAATGCAATGACATGAAAAACAAAAAAAAAAAAAAAAAAAAAAAAAAAAAATTCGTATGAAATGAAAATGTTGAGAAATAGCTGTTGCACGCCGAAGTCTGATGATTGAGAGGAACGATGCAGCGACGCGAAAGCAATGGTAGTAAAATGGATATGATAAATCGTCACCCATTGCTCTATCGATAGTCGAGTTATCAGTGATGATGGCGGAAAAAAAAAAAAAAAAAAAAAAAAAAAACATTGCATACCTAATAAAAAGTCTTACGCTCCGAGACGCATGTTGCTCGTAGTTTGTAAGTAAAGAAAAAAAAAAAAAAAGAAAACCTTGCCGTTCATCCGAGAATTTCTATTTGTTGAAACCCGAACGCGGGGTCTTTACCTTTAGCTGTACCTATTGTCAACCGCAAAACGCGCACCTACGACCAATTTTTTCAAACTTGCGTCTATATCCGAGGAAGTAACCACATCGAATCATAATAAAAATCCCTCTCTCGGCACGTATGTTACGCGCACAAAATCTCCCTTCGCCGATTCCGCATTAAAATGGTACCGGACGGACGTATCAGAGAATAGGAATGTGGGAAAGTTACGCGAAAATGCGAGTGTTTGTGAACCGGTATATTTCAGAAACGACAAATATTTCGAACGAACGCAACAAGACGTAATTGTTTCACGCAAAAAGTCCATCGGTATTATCGAAAAAAAAAAAAAAAAAAAAAAAAAAAAAAAAAAAAAATCGGAACGCACGGAAACACACCAACTACTAATTGTAATATTTATAATAGGTAAACCACAATGGCGCGGTTAACGAGTCAGCTAATTATTGAATCTTTAATTATCGTTTAAAATTTTTCTACTTCGGTTTGAATAATGCGTTCGCGTTATATGGATTAACAAAACTGTTATCCGAATATAACAATGAAATAATAGAAACATATTAGATAAGAAAAATAAAACAAATTGAGAATAAAATTAGCGTGATTAACGGAGCAGAGAAAGACGTCGTTGAGGAAAAAAAAAAAAAAAAAAAAAAAAAAAAAAATCTCACCACTTCTACCTAAAAGTAGTGAAAAGCATGTTATTATTTTAGGAAAATTGACCCTCTGCGCTCAATGAGCTTCGAGGGCTCGACGTTCACCGAGGCTTATTCCTTGTTGATCGCAAAGAGTTAAAATGTATAATGCTAGTCGATAAAAAAAAAAAAAAAAAAAAAAAAAAAAAAAAGAACGGGAAGATGAGAAACAGTCTTACCGATTAAACGCTGTTGTTTCCGTAAATAAAATACTTGTCGTCGTCGTCGAGTTGTTATTATATTCGGTGGCCGAGTATAATGAAGAGCCGCTCCACTGTAAAGACCGTCGTTATAATAAATAACAAAAAAAAAAAAAAGCACCGTTGGAGATTTGTAAACGAGTATTGATAAAAAAAAAAAAAAAAAAAAAGCATTTATTTGAGCTTTAATTTGGTATTGCTGCTACAGATAAACTATTCCACTATTGTACACAACACGAATTATACGTATTTTCTCAACAAAAAATAAAAAATAAAATACAATACAATAATAAAAAAAAAAAAAAAAAAAACGTTGAAATCGTGTTTTTTTCTTTCGTCGATGTTGGTGCGGAGGTGAATCGCAGAGGGTCTATACTTACGGAGATCCCCTTTTTCATTCCTTTCCCACTGCTCCTCGATCCTTATATATTAAATGTTACACAGGAGGGTTGTGCGTCCATCGCGTGAGTATACTTTGCGATCAAACGTTTCTTCCCCGAGGCGAGGGACCGTCCGAATGTCCGATCAAAGAATCGTATTTTTTCTGCTCTTTCTTTATTATTACGTAGGAAGCGACGCCATCCCCCATTGCGTGCATTGTTCACTGCGGGAAGGTGTCGCGTGTGTGTAACACACTCCAGTCACGACGGCGTCGATTATAGTATTCGCGATGGAGTCGGATTTCTCCGTAAAAGTAAGTCGATTACTCGTGCAATTGATCGATATCTAAACAGCGAATAACAAAACGTAACAGATAGATTCGAATTGTATTCTATATCATTACAGTGCTGCGCTGTAACGATTATTTCGATTATTACTGCATCGATCGACTTTTACTTTTCTTTCGACAATTTTACGACAGTTTTTAGCACAACGATTCGTCGGACGCACAGACAACGCATTAGCTGATTCTTCGACGGCTGATTTATAATGCGTCGATAGGTCGTATTATAGATCGATTTTCAGAAAAACAATTATCGTAACGCGATAGTTTAGAGAATAAAAAAATCTTCGGAGAATTTTTCAGAGAATATCGGTGAAAATGACAGCGATAAAATTCCGGTTTTTAAAATAATAGTCGACTGCGGCAAGCGGAGGAACTGCTCTTTCTACGATATATTATCTATTATGCTGGTAACGACTGTGAGTCGTTACCAGCATTTCGCATTTCGAGTTAATTGGCGGACACTCGAGGGTTGGAATCTCTGCCAATTTACTCAACAATAGAGGAAATGAGTTGCGTGAAAAAAAAAAAACGGAGCGTTCGATGTATTTTCTGCAATGCTGATAAAAATTCTAAAGCTATTAACAGAAAATTGGTTAAGAAATAAATTATTTGCAGTAATAAAAACAGATTTGACAAATCGGAAAATCAAGAAAATTATGATAATCAGTGACATTCCTCAACAGAATTTTCTCCGATTTTAAACTCTGTATCGAGAGGAAAAAAAATTAGTAAACTATTAAAAAATGTTATTCCAAGCGGTGAAAATCACATATATAGAATGTATTACTTATGAAAGCCGTATATTAGCTTTGGACCGCATGCACTGTAATTCGCGTTACTTCTGTTTCGATAGTACATCGTTCGTGCGCAATATGTATGAATGAGTTTAACGCAGTTTCGGTAACGCGTAATCGATATTAGAAAACCGACGAGAAACTATAATAGAAAACAAAAAACATACAAATTATTCAGACGATTATTGCAACAAATTGAAAGACTGCGTTTCCCAGTTTATATTTTCTCTTATCGCGCGAATTGAGGATCTTGAGAATGTGTTTATATTTTTTGGTATTCAAACAGCTGCTCGACGTCCAGTGTTATCATCCGAATTGACAGTTTTTCAAGGTTCTCAGGTAAGATAACAATTTTTCTGTATACATTAACACATTCCACGTTTTCGAAATGTTTTTCCGTTGCCACGCTTCTCGTCTACCAAACTTTTGGATTTGAAAAACAAATTTTAACGCCGAGACGTTTAATTTTTATCGATCGCAGTTTTCGGAGCGTAAATCCATTACAATCGAAGTTAAAAATTTTGCTGTTCGGAGTGTTATTCTATTTTTAATTAAACTTAAAAAAACAGAAAAAGATTTTGCTTTTTGGTTAATGTAATTTAGTGAATCGCATTTTGTCCGTAGGGATCACAATGTTTCGTACTTACAATAAGGCAAAGTATAATGAGAAAGGCGTATGGCGGTGTAGTCAGTTTGGCAAAAAGTAGATATTGCCGTTCTAAGGGTGAAACGTGTTGCGTGGGAGTTGACTGAAAGTTCGATTGATCAAGGGGTGTGTCCAGTTTGATGGTCGAACTATAGTATTATGTGGGCTATTACCGTAATCGCCACATGTCGTACCGACGGTGGAGCGGCTACCGGAAAGAGACTTTTCTTCCCGAGCGGTGTAGTCGGTGGAAAGTTCTACGATGGCTCTGGCATCGAATAATCAACTATCGATCAAATTGACACGTTTTTTCTTAAGAATCGTTGGTTTTTGGATATCGAGCAATTCAAGGGAACAATGGTTACTCGATATCGCGCTGAGTTACACGATAGTTGCCGTCATTTTTGGCACTGGAGTTATTTGGATGGATTTTTATTACTCTATGGGTGACTTTTACGTGAGTACCGCGATTCCCTCGTGAGAACGTAAAAAAAAAAAAAAAAAAAAGATATTTACTTCACTGCGGTACGGAAAGTGGCGAAAAAAATCCCGTTCCACACCTTGTGAAGTAAAATCGTATAGAATACTCGGCGGAAAAACGTTTTCTCAGCTCGTGTGATTGCAGCGCTCGCCTTCGGCTCGTGCCGCAAACTCACACTCGTGAGAAAAAGTTTTTCTTCCCTCGTGACGTAATATACTATTCTATAAAAAATGTGGCTATGATATTATTAAATAATTATTTGATCTCCAAACATCTTATAAGAGATTTTTGTATTGTCTATTTTTCACCGCGTCATGTAGAATTTCGCTTACGCTCTCACGAACGTTATGACTCTCCTTATGGTTCTTTTCAAAGTGTCGATATTCACGATGCAGCGTCGAAGGCTAATCGATCTTATAAGATACGGAAAAGATAATTTTTGGGACGCGACGCAGGACGCTGTTGGAACAAAAGTTCTCGAGGATTGTGAAAAGAAGTGCGTTATGTTTGTCTTTACTTTCACCGCGTTTGCTCAAGGCACTGTTTGCAGTTACACGATAACGCCAATTATTGGTAAGTCGATAGTCCGTAATCGACTGATCACACGACGGACGTATATAGTTCGGAAGAGATTAACGACTGGTAACGTGTGGCTGGTCGCCGCGTCGAAACCGCATCCTCGCATAACACTAATCTGATGACGCGATGAAACAGTCAATGTTTGTCTATTCGTGGATACAGTGAAGCATCTCGATAGTCCTCGGCTCGGAAGTTCGAGAGAAGAAGAAGAAGAAAGAGAGAAAAATAAGTATCAAGGAGCGCGGACTATTGAGGAGTTGCACTGTACGCGTACACGCCATTTATATATGAAATATACGACAGATAACATCGGTAAGAACGAGACGGATAGAAATCTTCCCTTCAACATTTGGCTCGATCTACCGGTCACGACGACGCCGTACTTTGAAATGTTATTCTTCGTCGAGGTATCGATAAAATGATATAACTTATTACGCAAAATAGATAGATAGCTGGATAGTTATCACGATAAACGTTTTGAAAACGTCGCTACAATCGTCAAGCGCAATGATTTATTTTTCTTTTGACAATGATTTGGACGAATAATCGTAGACTCTGTCACTGTATCACGTCGGAATCCTATATTTCTGCTTTGACAATCTCTTATGCATCCTCAATATCCACGTGAACGGACAGTTTCGTATTCTCAATTGTCGACTGGAAACCATATGCGATATCAGAAGCGACAGTGAGATTTATCGAATGCCAGAACTTATAAACGACGAACGATACGTCGGGGATTCTTGTAGTTCGACTGGAAAGTTGAAAAAATGCCTTCGTCAACATCAATCGCTCATAGCATTTGTCGACAGAATGGAATCTGTATTCACTACGATTATATTGGGTCAAGTGTTGGTATTCAGTATTCTAATATGTCTTGTCGCTTATCAAGCATTTTTGGTAAGTAACGAATTATACGCGTATTGTGTGATTTACGCGCTAATCAACGATAATCATTGCCGTTTATGCCACTCGTTCCTGCGCTCTCATTCAATCGAAAAAAAAAATGTTCGTGAGAATTTTCCACGTCATTCGTGACATGAAAAAATCGTTATTTTTACGCGTCTCAAAATTGGAGTAAAATAGCTTGCGAATTCGCGAAATTCAAAACAACCATTGCAATTATCGATCGAACACTTTTTTTTTTTACGATTTATTGATTTCTCTGTAAATCGATCGAAGATAATCATTGCCGTTTATGCCACTCCGTTATTTTCCGTTATTTTTACGTATCTCAAAACAATAATTACCATTGTCGATCGTACACTTTTTTTTTTCGAGTTTCTTGATTTTTCAGTAAACCGATCAATAAGCTGAATTATCGGCGTTTACTAAATACAAAAGATCGCAACTTATCGCACAGTGTTTCAATGCCGTTTGGTATTAGAAAATTTGATTGCAACGTTAAGTGAGGACACTAAATCCTTTAATGCAGGTCGGGGGACCATTTTTGCGACGAATAATCTTCTTGGTGCATTGTGCCGGAACATTCACGCAACTCTTCATGTTCACCTTGACATGTCACGAATTGTGCGAGTCGAGTTGCGATGTCGCGGACGCGGCATATCGATCAGGTTGGTATTTACTTACCGAGAGCAATGTCAGGACGAAATTACTGAGGAGCGATATAGTAATGATGATTATGAGAGCGCGACGTCCCTGTTGTTTGACGGCCTGCGGATTTTTTCCAATATCATTGGAGACCTTTATGACGGTAAGTCTATACCTTTCACTCATGCAAATACCTCAACGGTAAGACAGAATTATTTGAAAAGGATACATTGTACTTGTATAACAGATAAATCACACAGCGGTCTCGTACCTGACTCTCCTCAGACAGAGTGGAATGTAAACGTAGTTTCGTAAATATTCAATAAATCTTTCATTAAAATCTACAAGCTATCGATAGCTCTTCTATTCGTATATTCTCGTGATCCTCTTTGCGAAGACGAAAAAGAAAAAAAAAAAAAAAAACGATTGAAGCTCTTACACACCGAATTAATGGTCACTCCGGTGACCTCTCTCGCGAGAACTTCGCCGCTTAGGTTCGCAGATGTGAGGCTTTCGTTTTTTCTCCGTAATAATTCAACACCTTGAGAAAGTTTGACGAGTCTGTCAAGTTAATGGCGGGGATTCAGATGTCACACTTCAGCGACACGATGTATTTCGCCTGCTGCTATTACCGGCAGCTCGCCAGGGCGCTCGATTGTATTATCGTCGACACGCGACAGTTCTCGAACATTATATCGCGCTGAAGGGATAAATTCTATCTGATTCGAGATGAGCACCGGCTCTTTGGCGGTACGATTAACACGATTTTTCATGAGATTCGCCGGTTTCTGGATTTGGAACGATCGACGTGGCAAACTACTTATGGACTTAGCGATGGGTTACACGATACTCGCGATTCTTATTGCTTGGGTGATTACGGGAGCCGATTTGTGGCATTGTAAACGAAATTTTTACGTAAGTACGCGAAAAAAATGAGCGTTACAAGCTTCGCGGGTTATACAATTTCACTAATCGGCATTGAAAGCAGACGTGTCGATGAGGAGTCTCGAATCGATCATCTTTGCAGCAAGGTGCTTACGCGGCGTGCAACGCAATGACCGTATTAGTGATCCTCCTAAAGCTCGTCGTGTTCACGATAAAACGAAAGGCATTCATAAATCTCATCGAATTCAGTTACAAACACTTTTGGAACCGTAATTACGATTCTTTTGGTCGAAGCGTTGTACGAGATTGCGACACTCGATGTGTCTACTTTGTCTGCATGTTTACCTTCTTTGCTCAATGTACGGTGTGCAGCTACACTATACATCCGATCGTAGGTAAAGCGTAATTTCTTCGTTTTAACAATTCGATCGAAAAGATCATTAATAAGATCGAGAAAATTCAATCGTTGCAGAGAATTTGGGAAAAAATGAGACCGAGCGTATCCTTCCATTCAATATTTGGCTGAATTTTCCAATAACCAGTACGCCATACTACGAAATAACGTTCTTCGTCGAAGTAAATTTTTTTTTTAAATATAATGATCATAAGATCTCAATGCTATCGAGTACTTTGGATTGATACGATTATTTCAGACATTGGCATTGGTACATTCGGGAATATGTTACTTTTGCTTCGATAATTTATTGTGTATAATGATCGTTCATGCGGCGGGACAATTTCGAATACTGCAGAAAAGATTAGAACTGATGTACGACGTGAGCGGAATCAACGATCGTTCCGATTCACCGCGAAAGCCTTCGTCGAAGGGTCATTACGATGGTTTTTCGATTAATGCATCGAATCACTTTATTCAACGCGACGAATTCAAGGATTGGGTTCGCAATCATCAAATTCTCATTGGTTTCATTGAATTGGTGGAGAAAGTGTACACCATCGTTATACTCGGTCAGGTTGTCTTATTCAGTCTTCTGATATGTCTTGTCAGTTACCAAGCTGTGTTGGTAAGTTATCCATTAAGTATACAACTTGACACGACAGAGAATGATTTTAAAAAATTCACCAAAAGCACATTAATCGCGTGATATATCGCTTGATTTTGAAACAATAAGCGAAATACTTTAAAAACGTCGTTGTTACCAGAGTTGAATAATCAAAAATTTAATGAAAAAATGTGAAATATTTATTTATCAAAGGCCGATGGATCAATTTCCAGACGAATGATATTCATCGTACACAGCTTAGGTACTTTTACTCAACTCTTCATGTTCACACTTACGTGCGATGATCTGATGCGCCAAAGTGCAACTATCGCTGACGCTGCTTATCGCGCCCAATGGGAGTCCAATCTCTCGCATTCTGCCAGTAGAAAACTCGCCAAGGATCTCATCTTCGTCATAATGAGGGCTCGACGCCCCTGTTGCTTGACCGCTGGAGGCTTTTTTCCAATCTCCTTGGAAACGTTTCGAACGGTGAGGATAAGATGCATCTCTGTTCGATTTTTTTTTATTCGTTCTTTCTTCGTTTATTCAGATATGTTTTACGTAATATGGTTAATATATTGTCAGATATTGAGTACATCAATGTCATATTTGACGTTATTGCGGAGGGGCCAAGAAAGTTCGTCATTTTAATAATTGTTTTTCGGGTGCACAATGAAACGCGGCGTGAATGGCTCGCGGTGGCGGTTATGAATTCAAATAAAAGTGGAAACGATATTAAAAAAAAAAAATATAATACAATGAATATTTTTTAAGGGCCTCTAAACTCTTCAGGATTATGATGAAAGATAAGATCATCGAAAAAAAAAAAAAAAAAAAGTATAAATAACATCGACAGCACAGATAAATGATTTCCGCAATGTGCAGCTTTGGTATTCTTACCTAAATTTTCATGGTGCGCCACGGCGAGATTAAGATGATGTCGAGAGATTTTGCAGTGCGCAATCGTACAACTCGTAGAATAATGTGGACAAACAGCGAATGATCACGTAATCGTCATGATATGCAAGCCGCGATGTCTTTGTTGCTTGAAAGTCATTGAAGATTATAATGTAAGACGTCTTTTACATTTTGAATTTTGAATTTTGAATTTATCAATTATAAGAATCAATTATTTATGATAGAAAAAAAACGACTATGGAGTTTACGATTTATAGAGATTATTGGAGATTAATCATTGGATTCCAATAAATCGATTGGAAATTAATAATAATTCGTGTAATTCGTCGAATAGACAGATCTGTTTGTGCCTTCAGAGAGAACAGACAATTGACAAATCGCTTTTGACGTACTTAGCTTTTAGCGAAATTAATTATATTCTCCCAAAAACTGGATACGATTGAAGCACTGATGGCGCACTTTTTCGTAATTAAATTAATGCATAACAAATTATTCACGCGGCAAATCCGCAACTAAGGCGAAAGAAGATTTTGCTCGGTGATGATTGTGAGAGGGAAAGTTTCAGTTCGTAAGTCTCGAGATTCCGTACTGTAGGCAATCACTTAGATTGATACTGTTCAGGATACTCGTCGTAAAAATGTTCAGCCGCGTCATCGGATAGATTCTCGTGTCTATGCGGAAGAAAAAAGAAAACCATTCGACCGAAACGTATGGATATTCGTGTTCGTATCCTCGGGGATTGATGTTCGTGTTCGAGAAATGATTCTTTCCATCGAAGTTGGAAGATTAACTTCAAAATGATTTTCAAAGGTGAGTTAATGAGCGGTCTTTTGGATAGTGCAAGAAAAGAAAATGAGGACTTAATCATATATAATGGTCGGTCTATCGTGCGAACACCTGCGTGCCATTGCTACCGCATCGCATAGTTCGCACGGTCTTTTGCATTATGCGTTTCCTGGTTGCCGCAATATTCCGTAAAATCCATAACGTATAACGTGCGTCGATTGTATAATGACCCGCATGGCTCCCCTTACCACGATTCACCAGACGACGGGCCGAAGTTATAGTGTTCAATCTTACGTATCGCGAGAGCGGCACGTGCGATGGCATTACCTAAGAATCATTTAAAAAATAGATACAAGTCGGTAAGGACCGCAAGATTCTACATGAAATTTTGCGGATTTTGGCGCACGGATTCAAAATTCGAACAGCGTATGATGGATATTGCTCTACGTTTCTCTATATTTATATCCTCTTACGCACTAGTGTTCCTGATAGTGGACTTGTGGATTATTCGTCACGATATTTACGTGAGTTTACATGTTGCGAGCCTTCGGCTCGCCAGATTTCGGAAAACTCAAAAAATTATATCGGGAATTATTGGTTCAATAAAATATCTAGTTAGTAACGGAAAATCTTTGTGCCACAATGCTTGTCGTGTTGGTTCTCGTAAAGTTGGGAAATTTCACGTACAATCGTAATTCTCTACTTGAGATAATTTCGCACGCGGAAAAAAACTTCTGGGAATTTGACTATGACGATTACGGTAATTCGAGAATGATGGAGTTCGACAGGAAAGCCCTTTTATTCTCAGGGGTGTATACCATTGTTGTGCAAAGCGGCACACTTATTTATGTTACTGCACCGATTTTCGGTGAGTTTTGTTTCACAATTTGCCTTTACATCAAATTCGGTCTTTGACTTTTATTTTTATTCATTCAGAGAATCCGCACTTTGAACAAGAGAAGAGAGTCCTACCGTTTAGGCAGAGGTTTTTTTTTGACGAGACACAGACTCCTTTTTACGAAATAGTGTACATAACACAGGTTTGGGAATGAGTAAAATCATTAATTTAAACAACAATTTGACGCTTACGAATAAAGCAATCGTGAAGCTTATGCACCATGTTTAATTCACCAGGTGCTCGGCATTGTTCACATAGGAATGAGTACTTTCGGCTTCGACAATTTTCTGTGTTGCTTGTGTATTCACGTGGCTGGACAACTTAAAATTCTGGGACACAAATTCGAAATAATTGTTGACAAATATGTGGATAAATTGAAGAAAAATGAAAATCCATCTAGTTTGGCGGCTGAGACTAGCAGATTATTCGATGCTTGCATTCGGGAGCACCTACAACTGATCGATTATATCGATAAATTCGACAATTGCTTTGGCACGATTCTGCTAGGACAGTTGCTGGTCTCCAGCATATCCATCTGTATTGGGGGTTTTCAATTATTGGTACGTCTAATATTTACCTCTAACAGTTAGAATGGCCATATGTTCTGTGTTCTGTTTGAGCATTTAAGACGCCATTTTGATTTTAATTATACGGTTATACGATTTCGGTCATTATACTTAACGTTATTCATTAACTTCATTATTAAACATGCAAATTATTGTTGCAACTTTACAGGCCGTTGATAATGTTCAGCAAAGAATTTTATTCTTTTTACATGCTGTCGGAGGTGCATTACAACTCTTTCTCCTTGCGTATGCATGCCAAGACATAACTCAACAGAGCGAACATTTACACATATCTGTATACAATATAAAGTGGTATGAGTTGCTTAATGACGAATTTGGAAAGATGATAAAATTTGGTGTACTCATGGTGATGAACAGAACCAGACGGCCTTGCGTTCTTACAGCCGGAAAATTTGCTGTAATGTCTTTACAAACATTCAGAGGCGTGAGTAAACCTTCTGTTAAATATGGCGCCATGTCAATCGACAAAAAACTAAAAAAAAAAGCGCAATGTTACTTTTCGATGGTTCCGCTATTTTACAGATTTTGTCAACAGCGGCATCGTATTTTACGTTACTACGACAGATGGCCGAAGATGAGGAATAGTTTTAGTCAACATCGTCTGTCTAGCAGATCCCGATCGCACCACTCTAATTTTGTGTATATTTTATTCATCATCGTACGCGAATGGATTTTTAGATTGATAACATCGATTCTCGGGTGTAGAGTATCGTTATGAGGATAGGGTGGTACAATCGGTTCATCGCTAGGCGAGTCTTGGCGGTAAGGCTCCCAGCAACGCCGCGACAATGGCAACCAGTACCAGTAAGAAAAAAAAAAAAATGTTTCGTCGAAGGTACTTGTTTTTGTGGAGAGTTATCGCGTATTGGCCTTGGAACTTCCTACCTACGAATTATACCTACCTACCTACCTAACACGCTACTGACTACGCTATCCCTTACTTGTAAATTTCGCTTATTGAAAATGTCTTTTTGACGGCATTTAACACTATAGGTGAAATACGACTGTACTTCTAGTGATAAGTAGTATGCATTGTTCGGTCTAAAAATAAAAACGACAATAGAAACATATTTTTCGACAATTTAAGAAGTAATGAAAAACTCCGAATTTATTGCATGATGTTCAGATCGCGAAATAATCCATTAATATTTTCGTTTAATGAATTCAATAGCAATTATTGTCATTGAGTTATCATTACTGCTTCGTTGTATAACATTAATTAAATTTAATTATTCTTCATCCTATTTAAAACGTAATCCAAAGTCATGGATAATAGTATTACGCGCCTCTTCCTCGAGAATGTAAAAAAGACAGCCTGGTGGAAAACTAATATCATGACAGCGAATAACCCGATTGGGACTGAGGATTATAACATCGAAATATTCTCAGACGCCTCGTTATCGGGTTGGGGCGTGTGCTGTCAGGGCGAAAAGTATCACGGGCATTGGGATGAGAAAGATCGAAAATGCCATATCAATTATTTAGAGCTCCTTTCGGTTTTCTTTGCGTTAAAATGTTTCGCGGAAAATTTAAGGGATTGCAGTATATTATTGAGGGTCGATAATACGACGGCTATCGCGTACATCAACCGAATGGGTGGCACGAGTTTCAAAAAACTCGGTAATCTCGCGAAGGATATTTGGATTTGGTGCGAGCCGAGAAATCTCTGGATCTTCGCTTCATATATCCGTTCGGAAGACAGTACGATCGCGGATTTTGAATCAAGAAGAAAAGAGCACGAAACAGAGTTTGGATTGTCGAATTCTGCATTTCAGGAGATATGCCGTATGTTTGGAAAACCCGAAATCGATGTCTTCGCGAGTAGAGTAAATGCAAAATGTCATCAAAATGTGGCAAAGAGATCATTTCCCACCCAAACCCTTCGCTAACATACTTTAGCGCCTGATGATTACGGCAGTACTTTAAAGAAATGAAGTATGCAACACACTGCGAGAGCATCGTGGTGGTGAAGACAAGCTTTTGTTTTACTGCGAACTGATGTTAGCTGTTATTAGGCATTGACCGCTAATCGCCGTTCGTAACACTGGCCCAGTCATGGCGAATTGACGGTAGCCTTCAAAAAGCAGAAATCGCTTGCCAATGCTTTCGGCCAGTAATGGCTCATGGTTTACCAATGGCCAGTACATGGAATGCCAGTACATGGAAGCCATTACTTCCCCAAGCATTGGCCCTGTTATCACTGCTGGGGAAGCCTATGTGGGGCAATAACTGTTTCTGGAAATAAAATAAGCGGTATCGCAGTAGCTTTTTTTTTGTGAACGAGACCAGTCTTTATGCACATTATTTCGGATACTCTTTTGAATTTGAAGTTATTAAGGCGCTGAAAAAATATACACACGCAAGTAAGAAATGAGAGAACGAATCACAAGAGAAACGTTGTATACGCGTACGTCTTGAAACCAATAATAGCGACTACCCTTTCCGGGGGTAAAACACGTGTTCGAGTTGACCAAAAGGTTGAGTCAACAAGGGGTGAATGGCTATATCGGTCGCGTACATAGGGTCAGTTGTGGACTGCTCCCCTCCGCAGTAAACTCTTCATGTCCACCTTGGTAATTACTTACTGCGAAAATCCACAAAACAAAATGACTGAGGTACGGTAAGAATGATTATGAGTAGAATGGTTTCAACAAGTTCTATCCGCCGAACTATAGGTTATCCATCGTTTCTACCATGAGACCTTTATCGCGGAGGTCCCTACGTGTAAGTTTTTTTTTTTTTGTAATAAAGTGATGGAGCAAAAAAAGTTTGAGGAGAACGTCACCAGTTGATGACGAGAATTCGATATCACTATGTAGTGACGGAAATATTCCGCCTATTATTATGTATCATTACTAGTCGTCGATAGGTGTCACGAATACGGCATCGACATCACGCGACAGTTCTCGAACGTTAGACTGTCCAAGAGGAATAGACTGCAATCTGATTTGAGATGAGTAACGGCACTATCGCAATACGATTAACACGATTTTTCATAAGATTCGCCGGTTTCTGGATATGGAATGATCAACGTGGTAAGCGCCTCATGGACTTGACGTTGGCTTACACGATTCTAGCGATTATTGGCGCCGTCTATCTAACTGGAACCGATTTGTGGTACTCGAGAAAAGATTTTTACGTGAGTATGTAGAGTCGCGTTGTGATCCGAGATTTGAGTAAATCGTCTATTGAAAACATAATTGTCGATGAGTAATCTGAAACTTATCGTCTTTATTCAGCAAGCTGCGTACGCGGCCTGCAATGCAATGACAATACTAATCATAGTCATCAAACTTGTCTCCTTTACAATACATCGAGAGGCATTTATCGGTCTTATTCGGTTTTGTTACAAAAACTTTTGGCAGCGGAATTACGATTCGTTCGGTCGAAGCGTTCTGCAAGACTGCGAAACTAGATGTGTCTACTTTGTCTGTACGTTTACATTCTTTGCGCAATGTACGGTGTGTAGCTACACGATACATCCTATCGTAGGTAAGCAGTTCGATTGACAACACTTTGATCTTCTTGTGCAAATAATATTAATATCAATACAATATATATCGTTGTAGAGAACTTGGGAAAAAATGACACTGAGCGTATACTTCTATTCAACATTTGGTTAGATTTGCCACTAACAAGCACACCGTATTTTGAAATAACGTTTTTCCTCGAAGTACATTTCGTAAACACGATACGACGATACGAATTTAGTATTATCGAATCCATTGGTTAATGCTATTTTACAGACATTGGCATTGATACACTCGGGAATATGTTATTTCTGCTTTGACAATTTATTTTGTATAATGATCGTTCACGCGGCGGGACAATTTCGAATTTTACAAAGAAGATTGGAACTGATGTACGACCCGATCGGTTTCAACGATCGTTCCGACTCGTCGCGGGAGTCCTCGTCAAAAAGTAATTTTGATGGATTTTCGATTAATGCAACAAATTACTTGAGTCAGTGCGCCGAATTCAAAGGTTGGGTTCGCAATCATCAAACACTCATTTGTTTCGTCGAGAAGGTTGAGAAGGTGTACACGTTTGTTATACTCAGCCAAGTTGTCTTATTCAGTCTTCTGATATGCCTCGTCAGCTATCAGGCGGTATTGGTAAGTGACTAATTATAGGATTTATTATTTTCACGACAGATAGAACATTTGAAAAATATAACAATTGCAAGTCGATCGTGCAATATTATCGCTTAGTCTCGGAACAATACTCGGAACGCTTCCTTACCGACGACGGATCATTCCCCGGACAGTGTTACCATTTCGATCGTTTAATTTTCACGATCGTAATGAAAAAATGTGAAAAATTTATTTATCCAAGGCCGATGGATCATTTTCCAGAAGAATGATATTCATCGTACATAGCGCCGGTACGTTTACTCAACTCTTCATGTTCACTCTTTCGTGCGACGATCTACTGCGTCAGAGTGCAACGATTGCCGACGCTGCTTATAGCGCCCGATGGCAGTCGAACATTTCGAATCCGGCGAGTCGGAAACTCGCCAAGAGTCTTATGTTCGTCGTTATGAGATCGCGACGGCCTTGTTGCTTAACAGCTGGAGGCTTTTTTCCAATCTCCTTGGAAACGTTTAGAACCGTAAGGATGCGATGAATTTTTACGAATATCTGTTTTTTTTTTTTTCTCATTTGTTTCTTTAAATACATTATTTTATCAGATATTGAGTACATCGATGTCATATTTGACGCTACTGAGACAAGGGCAAGAAAGTACTTCGTCACAATGAACCGGTTATCGGGAATACAATTAAATCGATAATCAATGCTTCGTGATATGATTTTAAATTCAACTCTGCGAACAAATGCGAATACTATATAAAACAGTATTGGATCGGCCCATCGCTTTGACTTTGCATAACATCGGCCCGGAGAAAGCTTTCTAAATGATGAGACAAAAATCAGGAAGCGCAGCGCTAATTTATTTGCAACCGTATATTGAATGTAATATTCTGTACAAATATAGGATGATTATTTAAAAATCGTTTAATCAAATATTCCGAACAATTTTAAACGATTTTTTATCACATTCGATCGTAATATTCCATTAAGTACGTTCAATATTCGCACAATCTTTCAGTTCGACAGCTCACGTTTTGGAAACACTCGAGAAATTCATAGCAGTTTTTTCGGAAATTCGGAAAGTTTA
Organism: Cryptus armator; assembly: GCA_963971235.1. Taxonomy (NCBI): domain Eukaryota; kingdom Metazoa; phylum Arthropoda; class Insecta; order Hymenoptera; family Ichneumonidae; genus Cryptus; species Cryptus armator. The sequence goes on from OZ020233.1 coordinate 24,552,984, forward strand.
TTAAATTTAATCAGTTTGATCGTAAAATTATTTAGTTCGATTTAAAAAATATTAAATCGCAAAAAAATCTTAACGAACGACAGCATTTCGTCGAAAGTTGGAACAGACACTGAGAATTGTGATTCTTATGCCTAACGTCGTAAATGTTTGTTTGGTTCTTCGAGACACTTTAATGTTGTGGAGTTTCAAATTATTCGATTCTGACACACATTCACAGAAATATACACACGTTTCGTCGATTCCGAACGTAATAAAAATCTCGAATTAATTTTTTTTTCGTTAAAAACAAAGCGAAATGAAATTTCAACGATCCTCGATCTCTGATATGTCTGCGAATGAGTTTTTTCTGCCACTGTCGAGTGCTCAACGTCCTTGTATGCACGAGCGGCATGTCACGACTAAGAGCGGTAGCTGTGGTGCTGTATGCACCTGGCGGCTCATCCAACTCCGGGAGAAGGAGGAGGCGCCACGTGAAAAAATTGTACGTCGGAACGACGAGTAATACCCTCTAATAAGCGCCGGAAAAAGAATATCCCATGCTCCGTGTAATACAACGAAGCAGTAACTTTGTCCACCGTGAATTACGAAGAAACGTTCAAAGAAGCAAATAAATGTGCGGTACAAGTTGAAGCAAAGATCAAACTAACCGGGATATAGTCTTCTTGCTCTTTGATCCCAAGACGCGATCAAGCAGTAATAAACCTTTTTTCTCACTCATCCCAATCCATCAAACGACAATAGGCAACGCGTTCATTTGAAGATTCCTTAGCAATTGTGCAAATATGGAATTGGATAGTGTAGAGAATCATCCGTCAATACGGATGATGCGTTTTTACATGCAGGTCGTTGGCATGTGGTACGTGGAAAAAAAACGCGACAAAATCATATCGAATGTCGTTCTCGTTTATACCATATTGGCAATGCTGATAGCATTGGTCACCGTTGGCACGGATTTCTTTTACTGTTGGGGCAATTTACATGTACGCAATTCTCGAAAAATCAATTATCACAGTATTCCATCAAACATCACGATATTCATGGCAAATATAATTGTATTTTTAATAAAAACAATTGTCAGGCCATCACTTACAATGCTCCGTGCACGACAACCGTTATGCTTGAGCTTCTCAAGCTATTGATGTTTATCTATAAACGTGAAAGTGTTATGGACTTCAATGCCTTCACGGAGAACACTTTCTGGAAGATTAAATACGAATCTGTGGATCTCGTTATATTGAACAAGTGCAACAAACAGACGATGCGAATGAATGTTATTTTAGCGGTTCTAATGCAAATGATTGCGTGGCATTACTTGACTATACCGATCATCGGTAAGTATTTGTTTCACTGCATTTATAGATGGTAATAACATGTAAAATGGTGGAAAAACCGTCACGGAGCATTGGAAAAGTGCGACGTGACGGTGCATAAATGTTTCCGAGGATCGCAACTATCATCCGGTAGTCTTTCCCCGCTTTTTATCTCCCGAGATATTTGTATAATAGCATTTCTATTCAGCACGCTAAAGAATGGGAGAAAAATTGTTGTTGCTGAGGTTTTGCAAACGCGATTCTTGAACGTTTTATCGGTAATTTGCGGCGGAGTTAGTATCGTTTTTATTAAAATAATCTTAAGATTTCGATAATCGTCACCCGTCCCTTGTCCTTATGAGATGTGTTTGTCTACAATAATCGCGAATATATTATTATGGGTGTCGATTTATCCTCTTAGTATCGCCGGGTAGGAATAGTTCGGAGAGAACATTACCATTTAAAATGTGGTTTGATCTGCCGTTTATGGAAACTCCGTATTATGAGGTCACATACGGTCTTCAGGTATCCGACGAACTGTTAAAATCGCACAACTCAACCATCATATTCGAAAGGATACAAGCGAATGCATGATTTCAGGCTGCGGGGTGCTTAAGCGTCTCCATTTGCACTACGAGCTTCGCATCCTTTCTCTTTACCATATGCATTTACGCGGCTGGACAATTCAAAATATTGCAGCGAAGATTGGAAACTTGTTGTGATGCGTATGCAAAAAGTGTTATTAATGGTCTTAGTCTCGAAGGAACCGATTGCATGACGTACGATGCTCTCAAAAAGTGCATCAAGCAACACCAGTTGCTCATCGGCTACATGGAGAGGGTGGAGAACTTGTACTGTTACATAATGATGGGAGTTACATTGGGCGCTGTAACACAAATATGCTTCTCAGGATTTCAAGTTCTTTTAGTAAGAGCGTCGATATGTTATCGATCGACAATTCATTAATGAGAAACTTTGCTTAAAGCTTCGTGATATTATATGAATAAAAAGGGAGCGGCTGAGTCGATTCAACGTACCGTGCTTAGCTTGGAGTTTTTAGGGGGTTCCATTGTTGTACTATATTTATTCTCGTGGGCATGTCACGAGATAATCGAAGAGAGTACCGCAGTTGCCGAAGCGGCTTACAGAGCAACCTGGTATATGCTTCCTCACTACAAATGGGGGAAGGCGTACAGAAATGCCGTTCTGATGCTCATCATAAGAGCGCGAAAGCCTTGTGTCCTTACAGTTGGAAAATTCACACCAATGTCCTTAGTGACATTTATGTCGGTGAGCCGATTGTGAAACTTATAATAAAATAATAAGGACTTCATGCATCCCTTTTTTTTTTTTTTGTTACAGGTATTTAACACGTCAATATCATATTTTACGATTTTGAGAAGTTTCAGTGAAGATATGTAAAAACAGAACGAAAAACAACGAAATTAACGTAAAATATACTAAAATTGAATGGAATTGATGTATTTCCGTGATAACTGCGATTTTTGTAATTTACCGTGAAACAGGAATTAGCATGGATTGTCCTTTCGATCAATTGATCATAAACTACAAATCGAGTTGCGTCTCGATATCAACGGCGCGAGACAAAGTATTTCTCTGTTTTATCGATCTTCTCGATTAATTTATAGTCAGTTGATATACGTTAATTACGACGCTGAGAAAATTCAGTGAGTCCACAGATGACGAAGTTTCTTGCATTGGCGTCATTAAAATAATTTTACGATTGTTTATATGGTGTATGTCGATCCGTTTCTTCGAGGATTTCTCTACGCAGCTCAACGTTAAGCGTACTAAACCTTAACTCAGTGTAACACGTAAGTCGTTGGCAAAAGTTTGACAGTTCGGTATCCGGACTTATGACGCGGGCGGTGCCGCCTTTCGATAGCTATTATCCGTCATTATTGGAAATCGCTGGCTGTCACGGACACAGCGAGGGAACACGCAACAGTCTCGATATTCAGGGCTCACGGGATGGCTTCCTCCGATTTCAGCGACACTCTCGCAATAAGATTGACGCGATTTTTCATGAGATTCGCCGGTTTCTGGATATCAGATAATTCACGCGGAGAAGCAATGATGAAACTTGCGATGTTCTATACGATTATCGCGATCTGTTTCGCTTGGACAGTCACCGCGGCGGACTTGTGGTACTCGCGTTCGGGTTTCAATGTGAGTACATCGATTCTGTATTCGGCGTTTGATAATTTACCAAAAAATAATCTCAAAACGATCGATTGATTCATCTGAGATCATAGCTTTGAAACATATATTTATATTGAAACAACATGTGTGATGGAAGAACATGTTCGGCGTTCTACCGATTACCAATCAATGCGTCTCGCATTTCAGGATCTTGCATATGCAGCCTGCAATTCCATGACTATCCTAATAATTCTTCTAAAGCTAACCGTATTTACAATGCGACGAGATGCATTCCTGAAGCTCATAAAATTTAGCTACGCGAACTTTTGGCAACGAGATTACGACACCTTCGGTGAGAGTGTTCTACGAGATTGCGAAACCCGATGCACCTATTTTGTTTGTATGTTCACCTTCTTCGCCCAATGTACGGTTTGTAGCTATACGATCCAACCAATCCTAGGTGAGTAAGTTGATTTTATCGTTTATCGATCTATTTGTCATAAGTCATCTATCATTCGTGTCAATTTATCAAAAACTCTTTGTGTATTTTTTATACACGCGGAATGTTAGAAGTTAAAGCTTTATTTTTTCAGGAAATATAGGAAAGAACGAGACTGATAGGGTCCTTCCCTTTAATATATGGCTTGACTTGCCACTGACGACTACGCCTTACTACGAGATCATATTTTTCATAGAAGTATAATTCTTTAACCGCGCCTTGCCTATGCGGAGCCGTATTATACCGATTGCCTAGCGATTTCCGATTTATTTCAGACCATGTCGATGTATCACTCCGGAATATGTTATTTCTGCTTCGATAATTTATTGTGCATAATGAATGTTCATTTGGCCGGACAATTTCGAATTTTGCAAAGGAGATTGAGGCTGATGTGCGACTCGGGCGAATTCAACGAATTCCCTAGTCGATCGGAATCGGAGCGGAAGGTCCCGTTACACGGTGATGATTCCAACAGCCTCTCAATGAGCGTATCGACTCACCGTTCCCGGCATTATGGTGAGTTCAAGGACTGCGTTCGCAATCATCAATCACTCATTCGGTTCACGAAGATGGTTGAGGACGTGTACACGTTTGTCATACTTGGTCAGGTTGTTATATTCAGCCTCCTGATATGTCTCGTCACTTATCAAGCTGCATTGGTGAGTCATATTTGATGATTACGAGCAATTATTTGCAGAAGCGAACAATTTCTAAATTGCATGAATCGATTTGATCGTATTGATGCCTCGCCGTGGATACGGTTGCAGGAAATGCATGAGATCATTTTGGGATGACGATTGTCGGTCTTTGACTAAATCTGCATATAGCTTCTTAAGGTAGTCCGGGCGCGAGGTGTTCATTTCGCATAAGTTCGATGAAAATGAGAGAAAATTGCAAACACTTCTCGATGGTATAAAAACACAAAAATTCAAAGTCTTTAGAAAAATCTGAAAAAATTCATACGTATTCAGAAAAATAATCGAATCATTTTTATTAAAAAAAAGTTGCATTACCGGGAAATTTGTTGAACAATATTTTTTTTTCATCAATTTGTTATTAACATTTTGGAATTATTATTATGTGAAATTAATTCTTCCAGTATCTTTAATATGCATGAATTTTTTCAGATTTTCGTCATTTTTGTCGAACTTATGCGAAATGAACACCTCGCGCTCGGAATACCTTATTAGTAGTACTTTTATATAACGCCTCTAAATTCTTTTGGATAATCAATTAACGATATGATTTGTTTATTAAAGGCCGAGTCATCGTCGATTCCAAGGCGAGTGATATTTATAATACACAGCGCTGGTACGCTTACGCAAATATTCATGTTCACGTTAACTTGCGACGATGTGATACGCCAAAGTCAAGCAGTCGCTGAGGCTGCGTACAGCGCGCGATGGTACTGCAGCCTTTCGAATTTTGAGGATAAACGACTCTGCAAGGACCTCATATTCGTTATAATGCGTTCAAGACGTCCCTGTTGCCTGACGGCTGGAGGATTCTTTCCTGTATCTCTCGAAACGTTTACAACAGTGAGGATTGTTGTGTAGGGTTAACGTAATCGATCAATCTGAATCTAAACCATATTTATTCACGGATTCGGAGGATTACGCTGCACCATCATTTTTCTACTGGAATACAATTTTTACATTGAAATACATCGAAATGTTTTCATGATTTCGTTATCCTTCCAGATAATAAGCACGTCATTGTCATATTTGACTCTATTGAGACAAGGCATTGATTAAAACTGTCGAATAATCCGACGAATAATCGTTGTTATCTGTTATACAATGTAAAAACAACAAATTGCAACGATCGCTGACAATGAATTTCCTATATTCCGTATATTATCGAGGTGATCCTTTTTTTTTTGATAATTCATCGACCAAAACTTCAACTCAACACAGAAGATGGTCGTTAACAACACATAAAAGGCTTCCAGATGAATATTTCAGATCAATCGTTATCTTGTACTGATACTCGACTATTTACCTTAAAAAAAAGTGAATAAAGGGTTATCGCGTGAAGAGCCCATTGCCACTTTTTCGTTTTTGCCTTAAGCTGATGATTCTACTGATCGGGTGAAAAACCACACAGTTCCGTGTTAAGTGACACGATAAGCCAACTAACGATAATTTTCTATGTCAATGTTTCCCGGCGGCAAATCAGTATGTTTACGCGATTGTCTACTCGATAAGCGAACGCAATCAAAGATCTCATGTCCTACCGGCGCATTACAACAGCTCTGCGTTATCAATCGAACAATTCTCCGCTAACCTCCCGATAGCGACTGCCGGTGCGAAAAACACAAAAATCGCTACATCTACGACGAAGGGTTCTATCGATTCACCGAGAAGGGAAAAAGGCGGAATCGCTTGGTTTTAGTACCCACAGCTGCAAACCAGAAATCTACCGTTTCCAACGCTGCGCTCGTATTTTTTCGAATGTACTTATTGCCGACCGTCGGTAATATTACTATTACTAAATTGTCGGTCACCCGTTACGGCGGATAATGCAGGATGAGCTGATAAAACGGCGTCAAAATTGAGCATTAAAACTATCCAATCGGATATAAGATTATAGGATTATCGGGAATCTCGTGGTAACACCGAGTCAAGTAGACCAACGAATCTTTATTAGTTAAATCAGTGTACAAATAGTAACACGAGACAATAATTACGAAAGATAAAAATGCCACATTAATCTACTAATTTTCATGTTTAATCCAACGCACTATAAAGGCGAATATGCAAGCGAATGTTTCATCAAAGAAAAGCGATAAACTACTTGTTCTCGACAGTTGTTTCGCTGTTTCTTCCTTTACAAGGACCTCTGGTAGTCTATCCATTTTTTAAAAACCTCCAACCCATCGCCGTTAGCGGTCCTGTAGCCGGGCGCCGAACTCTTCATCCTGTCGACCCACTTGCTGACGTTCTCGTAGTTTGCTATTTCGAAGCCAAAAGCCTGCAATCAATTAAATCCACGAAGTTTGGTGCCAAGTTGGGCGGTTTCTCGAATAAATCAAGTTTGATAAGTTACACGAAAAAATTTCTACCTCCGCCGTTGTTACACTCGATATCAATGATAAATCTGCTATCGTCATATTTCGTCCCGTTACGAAATCCTGATTAGTCAGATATTTCTCCAGAACGTCAAAAGCCGTCTCCAATTTTGCGTACAATGCCGGATCATGATCACTCGTTTTTTTCAACAGTACCGGCACCTGTTACGACCAATTATTCGATAAATTCGATTTTATTCAAAATTTCCGCGTCTTTGATGATACGATTGCTAATGTCGATTTTTCACGTCACTTACGTAATATGCAGTTGTACTTTTGTACAGTGTACCAATGTCATAGTACAAACGTTGATTAACGAGAGCGCGAGCGTTAGGGTTGGTTGGATAAAGCCGTTGGTTATTACCGTACTGATCCACTAGATATGCCATTATGGCGCGACTGAAACGAATTCATTTCTGTATTACAAGCGCACGCGACTGTATGGTATCCGTGCACTACAGCATGGTATTGCAATTAATTAAGTTGAGGACCGGTGAGGAAGCCAGAAGTACTCTACGGTGCTACAAAGCGAGATTACAAACCTTTCACTCAATTTATAATCCCCGTCGACGAGCAAAGGAATAGTCTTTTGTGGATTTAACTGCGAAATAACAAACGGATTAGGTGTTCGTTGTTTTTTTTTTTTTTTTTTTTTTTTTTTTTTTTTCATGGGTTCTAAGAATTTGGGTTATAATAATAATGAATTGGTCGCGCGGTGATCGTGACGAGTTTTGTGTATTTTACCTGTTCGTATTCGGGTGTTAGCTGTTCACCCGCCATCAGGTCGACGGTCTTGTAGTTGAGGGTAACACCGATGGCTTCGGCAGTTAGCAACACCGCTCGACATGGAGGACTTGCCGGTGCATAATACAAATCCAACGTCATTTTAGTTACTTTACTTTACGTATTTTGTTGCGATATTACGAATTTATTCGGAGGTGTTTGCCGGTGTTTAACGCCCCGAGACAGAGAGTACAATGGTGGTGTATGCGTTCACGCGGTTGCTCTGTATCGATATACTGATGTGTCGTCACGACGGGGCCACGGTCGTGCAGTCGATACCACGTATTTCTGGAACGAAACGGTAGACCCTGCCCTCCGTTACTGGTGTCCTCGGGTTTTACTTGTTATCGTAACAACGACCCGAGCAGTAAAAAAGCGCTGTTCCGCAGACGGATAATGGGAGAATCAATGAAAGTAGATGAAGCAATTTTGGCCGCATGGCAATTTCAAATTTTTCCAGTCATTCGCGTCAATTTGCGTTTCCATTAGAGACGAATAATGCAGCGGGCGAAAGCAACAGAGTTCGTCACCGCTGGTTTCGATCCCATAAATAGTAACGATATAATCGTAAGGCTGCCGTGAAAAATTTTCGGGTTCCGTTCATCAATACGTTTTTTTTTTTTTTTTTTTTTTTTTTTTTTCGAAAATACATTTTTTCATCAATCGCATGAACGCAAATACCCGCATATATCGACGGCGCGATAGTCACACAGTGAAGGAGTAAATGGGACGATGGGTGTTCATTTAAAATTCTGAAACACCGTACCGCTTTCGATATAATTCCTCTTTCCGTTGTCAATTTCAATTTATTTTCTCCGCCGCCACCAGCAATTCGTTTATTTTCCACTGCGGGCATTTTGCCTTTTTTTTTTCGGAATAATCTATCAACGGACTGTTACCGCATGTAACAGTGGTACCCGTTTCAGTTGTAATGATTCTCAGAATTAACTACGATTACGCGATTAATGGGATGCGATAATTAATTTTGCCGCATTATTCTGTAAAACAGTCTTCACTCGTTCTTTGATGTGTAATCATGTGATTGGCGTCTCTTTGATATGGGAGCGAATATGGAATGAAAGGGAAATCGGATATAATTGCAAATCTACGAAAACAATGTTACGATTTCTATCGATTTAATTTCCATTACGTTGTACTTTATTTTTTATCAGACATATCACATTCGTTTCCGTGTGCGTTTTTTATCTCAGATATGGAAAAATACATAATTAATACTGTAATGAATATCAATTTCGATACATTGGTTTTACTGATCGAATTGAATTAATGATCGAAAGTTTATTATAATGTATGCATTTTTTTTTTACGAATATAAAAGATTTTTACTTCTTTGTTAGCTTGTCAGCCAGTTCTTTGAAGGCTTTCAGACCGGCGCCGTTTGTTTCCTCGTACTTTGGTGCCTCAGCCTTTATCCTTGACGCCCACTTGACGACGTTTTTGTAAGGACTCAGATCATAGCCCATGAGCTGTACAAAGAATCACAGAGATCAAAGAATTGATATTTTCCGTCCGTGATAGCGGAATAATTTAATGGCGAGGCAGCGAGTGTGATAGGCGAGAGAATGCTGCGTAGTATATCTGTGGTTTACCTCGTAGTTTGAGACGGTAGTGATCAACGCGAGGTCAGCAATCGTCATATTTTTTCCAGCGACATAGTTTTGACCGTCGAGAAATTTATCTAGAAAACCCAATCCCTGTGAGAGTTTCTCATACTTCGCGGGATCCTTGGGAGCTCCGGCAAAGATAGTTGGATACTATTGAATCAACAGAGACCCGAGCTGTTCGTAAATAGTCCGCACTATACAGCGCTAAATTGCGTTGTAATACGACGACAACTTACATAATATTCCGCGAAAGCCGTATACATCGAACTTAAGTCGAAGTATAGCCTCTGGTTAACGACGGCGCGTGCCTTTGGGTCTTTTGGATACAGAGAATCAGTTTTGCCGTATTGATCAACCAGATAACCCATTATCGCTCGACTGTTATTGACAAATTGTGAGATTCATTATCATGTCTATTATATCGATCATAAGTGTCGAATAAAATTGAAATTTACCTCTCCCACAGATTAAAACCATTGTCATCCATTGTAGGAACGCTGTGTTGCGGATTAAGCTGAAAGACGTTAAATTCGAATATTTTTGACTCAATGATCCTTAATGAATTACTAGCATATTGTAGGTATTCAGAGTGAATAGACACCTTGAGGAATTCAGGTTTGAGATGTTCGCCTTTCATCAAGTCGGTGTATTTCAGATTGAGATCGACTCCTACAGCTGCAGCGACAAGGCGCACAGCTCGGCAAGGAGCACTTCCCGGAATGTGGTAAAGATCGATCGGCATCGTTGATTCTGAAGTACAATGCGCGGTTTATTGATTTATCGAATCAGTGTGTTTCCGCGGCTTCGGCGAATGAGACGTTAGGGAACGAAATTATCAATGAACAATGTATTGATCATCATGTCTTTTAATTATCTAATAACGACGCTGTTGGTCATCGTAATTGAAAATCGTAATATCTTCATTAGGCACTTAAACGCGTTTATTACATAGTATTTTACGTTTGAATGTAGTAAAACGTGAATCTATCGGTAGAAAATTTGCAGACAAATAATTCGCTTTCGTTTAAAAATTTAATTGTCTATAATGCAAAAGTTTAGTAGACAATGTTAGTCGATCGATTTTGCCAGCCGCTGTGATTTCCAATTCACTTTATGCAACCGATACTGTACAGTATGTCACTTTACGGAGCGCAGAAACTCGGACTATTACGCGCGACCTTCTAAATCGGCAAACTATCACTATATATATATATATTATAGATGTACAGTAGAGACACAAGCGGTACACCGTAGAGAAATAGTAAACTTGAAACTTTTGTTCAAAAGTATTACTGATTGTATGACACTACACCTTTAGTCGTCACTGGTTACTTTGACGAAAGTAATAACAAGTTGATGTACGAGATACGCTGACTATACACTCGACGAATGACACGTTACACACTGAGCGACTATAGAAATACTAAGCCCCTCTTATAAGTACTAAAACTGCACTATCATCGTTAGCGTTGGCTGGTAGTACGAGTAAATCTATTAGCTCACTACGCTTACACTGTTGTAGGTAAAAGGAAAGATCGCGCGCTGTGGTTGGTCGTTAGTTGCGGAGATATCGAAATGACTCATTGCCAGCAAATTCCAATCGCTTCAAGGTTTCTTTTTTTTTTTTTTTTTTTTTCTCAACGTTTATGTTACCGACCAACATGTTCCGTTAATATATCGAGACGCACTCTTATCGAGGCCACGAAAAGTTCAAGGCTACGCAATGCTCCACTTTCGTGTCATTCGCAGTGTTAAGTTAAAATTATATAAATTCTATAATACGATGAAACTTACGTAACCGATACCGCGCGAAAGTTGTCACTTAAATTCTTTAGAATGCATTTCAACGATAGAATCCAACGAGTGTGAATGAAATTGGAGTTTTATTATGGTAGAAGATACGTAAAAAAAGTACCGAGTCATCGTGACGAGTAATTTCGGTGTCCTATGATTCAGTCGAACTTTTACTCGTTCAGGTCGGCAGTACCGACGAGGAAACCATTCACCGTTCGCAGTGATCTGGCGGAGATAATCACGTCGGCTTATATAAGAGACGAACATTGTAACTCGGATAGGATTCAGAGAGAAACCCGGTAACGTGAAAAGATGATTATTAATCTGAACCACGTGTCGTTTTATCGATTTCGATAATATTATTTTATTACTATTATATATATACGGTAAAATATCGTTTTTACCGAGAAACGAGATAAACCTCGTAATTAGGTTAAAACATCGAGCGCCACAGGTTACACCGTGTAATGGGTTCATAATTTATAATCGAAAAATGGTAAACTCGAGAAATGTCATGAATATACCGTACCTGTCTACAATTACGAATGAAAATATTTTGCAAAGCGAATAGAATGATTCAATGTCCATTTAAAACGACCATCGGAAAGTAAGGAGTAATGAAAAAGTGTTGCGGTAAAAAAGGAACATTGCGCATATTCCAATGGAGTATATGAGAGAAACGAGCGTTTATTAGTTTATTAGAGCGTTCAGCCGTCACGTCAGCCTTGGAACGAGTCAGGAGAGTTTCTACTTTAATTATCCACGGCTGTCGTTCAAAGCGAGTTCCCTCGGTTGCTCATCATTCTGCACAGCGGCGAACCTTGTCGTTTCGATAGCGGCTTGTACAACACGCTGTTCGATAATAGTCGTTCGGTACTCGAAGCTCGTGAAGTCGATTCTCTCGTCACCTCGCAAAGGTGGACGAATGTCCACACAACGTTTGCAACGTGTGATTTTGCAAAAAAGTTTAAAAAAAGAAAAAAAAAAATTTTCTCCGCGGTGTTCTCGTCGGTATGCCGTTTCATGCAAACAACGCGACACACGGTGTGCGCGCCGGTATAAACAAAAGAGTCTGAATATTGCGTTTTTTCCTTTCTCTCGAGGTATTGTTATTCCCGGACTCGTGTGGGACAATATGCGCCCATCGTGCTATGACCGTAACGCCTCCATTGTAAAATATAGAGTTTGTTTACGCGGACCTTTGCTCGCGTTCAGTTAAGAATATCCGCATTTATACCAAAACTCGGCAGCTGTACGGCCGTTACTTTCGTTCTTTCGTCATTAAAACATCGCATAAACCTCGTGTGTTCATTCCCCTTGCATTACCACAAGTTTTGGACAGTTTACGTTAACCTTAATATCTCTAATTCACAAGTCTCTTAATCCATGGCGAATTATTCGCTCCATTTCCCGCGCGCTATCGCTGTAAAAGTATCGTAACTCAATTACACTTTTTTCTTTTTTTTTTTTTTTTTTTTTTTTTTTCTTTTCAACAATGAAAACGCAGTTACAGGACACTGCATTCGTAATGCCGATGAGAAGGTAAAGTTATCCGAGGTAAGGAATAATAGAGCGGATTGGGATCACTTGTTTTCTAATTTCTTCTCTATTACTCTCGTTTCGTCTCGGCATTCGTGAGCTCAGTATAGCAGTTTGTTATTATTGTTTTCTATCCTTTAAAGATACTTGTTTACCGAGTTTGCTACGAGTGTATACAAGTGACGAGAATAACTACTGTCATTTCGTGTTTTTTTTTTTTTTTTTTTTTTTTTTCCTCTTTTTATCCTCCTTTCGTCCTGTTCGGCGCGGAGCTCGGACTCACCTTGAATATCCGCCTAGTCATTGTTGAGCAATCTTCTGAATAGCTTTGAATTGCGAAACCGCTCGACGATATCGGCACGCCGGCGAGCGGCGATGGTTACTCGGGCGGGATGTACCGCTTCCGTAATTGTGGGACACTCGGCGAGTTCGCCTCGATTATCCGTTCTTGAGTAATGGACTCGGCTAAGGGGCTCGGGCTGCTGCTTCTGTCGTTGGAAAACTCCGAAAGAGGAAAAAAGTGTACAGAAAGAGAAGAAACCGCGTTTCCTACGGATTCTCGCCTCGCCTCTTTCCTTTCGTACTTTCCCCGTTTTTTTTTTTTTTTTTTTTTTTTTTTTTTTTTTTTTTTTTCCATCTCGAAGCTTTCATTAATTAACAAAGCGTTTCTTTGGACGAAATTCTTTTGGTCTCGAAGAAAGTATCGCGCAGGTCGAGGGTTAAATTGACGGTGTAACGAGATTTATAATTCTTTTATACTAAACACGTTTCGAGAAGAAAGTCAATGAGGTTTGGTGGATGAAGCAGCGTAGATCGCGGAACGGATAAATGTGACGAGAGGATGAAAGAAATAACGCGAATCTATATTTGTAAATTGCAACGGTACGAGGGGTTTAATACGATAACGGGACGAAGGATGGAAGGGCAAGAACTCGGGGACAAAGCTGAATTTCAACTGTTTTCTGGTGCTGACAGTACGCCGGAGAAGCGGCAACGTCCGTGAACGCGTTTTGGTACGTGCGCCGGGGTCGTAATGGTGGTAACTCCACCGGAGAAAGCCACACCGCTCTCGCACGTTCAGACCGGCTGAGGGTAGACAAAAATGAGAAGAATCCTGTCGGCGACAGGGTAACAGCGCGTCTGAAGCTCATGCCACGACGTTACCTCCCTGTATGCCACTATGAAATATGGTTCAGTGTCACGGGAGACTTTTCAACGCGACCCGATGCGAATCACGAACGACGCGCGTCCCTCCGTTTCGCGACGTTATCATACAATAATATCTAGAATAACGGATGTAATCTATTGAAATAAAAAGTGGGTCAAGAAAACTACGTATCGAATATTATTTATCTCAGAAAACCCGAAATAGACGTCTCGGGATTTATCGAATTTATTTCGTATTGATAATTTCGTGATTACGCTTATCTACGACAATCGTCACTGTTAGAAAAAAAAAAAAAATTCCAGTGATTTTGTTTCGATAACGTTTTTTTTATTTATTTCTTTTCTCGTTACAATTCTCACGAGAGCACACATTTTTTTTTTTTTTTTCAAGCTTCTTATCAATTAACAAAAATTTAACAACATTATTATGATAATTCGTAAATAACGATTTTTTTTTTTTTTTTTTTTTTTTTTTTTTTTTCAAATAAGAATAGAAACAATTTTTTTAACGAATATTCATCGAAACTTTATTACTCAGCCGGCTGAACGTTGTTACGAAAAAATTCGCCGATCACAGAGGACGCGCTGACGAAATCTTCGTAGCCATATTTTTCCGTGTCGGTTTTACAGCGAGCGTACCACGCTGCGACATTGTCGTATCGTCCGACATCGAAGCCGAATATCTGGGAACAATATTTGTCCGTAAAACGTTGTTACGATAAAACTGATTCTCGCTAAGATCGCAACGTAGTTCGGGTCTAAAGTTTGCAACAACTTTTGCCAAAGTTGCATACGCTTGTATACAAGAGAACGGGGTGCGAAGAGAGGTTGTGCGAAGCAACGAGGGAAGTTGGATAATTCGCAAGAAGCGAAGGAGAGATTCACAGGACAAACCTCAGCCATGCTGACGCTCACGAGGATGCTGAAGTCGGCGATAGTCAAGTTCTCACCGGCAACGTAATCGTTGTCTTCGAGATAAGCGTTTAGAATCTCAAACGATTTCTCGACTGCCTCCGTGTCCTCCTCTTGAAGGACACTTGCCATACCGAAAGCAATCAGGAACTACGATTTTTCGGGTATTTACTTAATGATTAATATATACACACGACGATAATGGATCGATTCCCTTTGAGAGAAATGACGAGAAAACATTTTCGTAACAATACCCGATGGCTCTCGCTTACCCAACACTTGAATATGTTGTTGTATAGCATTCCAGTATCGAAGAATAGTCTCTGATCGACGAGACCCTTTTTCTTCGGATCCTTCGGATACAGCGAGTCGTTCTTCGCATATTTGTTAACCAAATACCCCATTATCGCTCGACTGCATCGAGTTCAATTGTGCGCAATGCCAATGAAACAAATGTATTAATTGTAAAAGTGGATAATAATGATTTACCGTTTACAAACCTTTCCGATAGGATAAAGCCATTGTCGTCGAGAGTGGGTATTATTCGTTGCGGATTCATCTACACGCGCGCACCGATATGCGCATCGATAAAAAAAAAAAAAAAAAAAAAAAAAAAAAAAACGAAAATTATAGGAATAGCGAAAGTGTTATTAGAACTGAATATATACCTTAGCGAATTCGGGTTTCAGATGTTCGCCTTTGACAACGTTAACAACTTTCAAATTTAGATGAACGCCGAGAGCTTTGGCGAGTATCATCACCATACGACAAGGGGGACTAAACGTTATATAATAAAAGTCGATCGTCATAATCAAGCCGTTGATAAGTAAAAACGTTTAAACTCGCGTTGCTGTCGATAAGTATCTGCGATTGAAAAAAACTGTTGAAAAACTATTATTCAGTCAGTCGCGCGGGACAGGTGTCTCGTGGAAAGTGGCAAGAGAGATTCGAAGATTCAGTGTATCCGAAACTATACGATTTTCTTTGGTTCTTCCGTCGTCTATCTTTCCTTCACCGTCAAAACTTTCACAGACGGTGAATCCTCGCGACGCGTTACGCTGGTTGTGTAACGCGGGTTAAAATATATCGTTTCGTTCGGCGATCGCGCGCAGGTGCATCAATCGACGACAGAGGGTGGGAAAAACGTCGAGTACGCTAACGCGGCTCCGCCACAGCGGAAAAATAAGGTAGACGAGAGTAACGAGAGAAATGGAGACAGACACGAGTGAGAATGTTCGATGAATAAAACCCACGCATTGTCTGGTGGAAATTGATGGAAAGAGAGAAAGTAGTGCGGAGGGAGAGAGCCGGAGAGAGAGTCACAGGTATAAGCGAAACTCCGGTATATCCAGAGTAACCATGACGATAGTGGCAAACATTGAAACTATAGCGTAGAGTCCGTGTATCTGGTATCGAAGGGGGTAAAAAAAAAAGCCACGTGTCAGCGCATGGCTGTGCTATTCGGAGCTTCGACGGCGGGTATTGTATTGCAGAGGGAGGGATAGAAAGGGAGCGAGAAGTTTCTACATCGATATTACATTGATCAGTACACGAGGGGAACAAATGCCTCGTAGCCTCGTGAAACCGAAATGAGCTTTTCGACAAATGAACTGAAAATAATTGAAGGTAGTCCGATCGTATATTCCCCGGGTGTTGTAAGCACTCGTTTTCGCGCCCCCAACCGGTGCACACACGCTTAATCATATCTCGCTTTACAGCAATTTTCATGCTGCATCGTTTTATACCCGACGTCCCTTGTGTATATCTATGTATTTCATAACGCATAAATTTTCATATAAAATCCTAACTTGCTACTCATTTCCTCGGCCAGTGGTGATCATACAGCGGCAGCGTTATTACGCTATAGATAGAGTTATAATTGAATGCGGAAACTGATGCTATTTATACACGTTCGCGCGTGCGATGGCTCGGCGAGGTTTCCGAGGCTGCGGGGGTTTTGCGTGTAACGCGTTAAATTCCATAAATGATCATGAAAGCGAATCGGCGCGTGCGGAGGGGTAACCATTCGTTCTCTCGGACACAGTAATGCATCACCGGAGCGTTGGTACACGCAATGTATCTCGTTTGATTCATACAAACACCCGAATATCGCGCGCATTTTATACGACCAGTCGTAACGCAATGATATCGTGCTGTTTGCGGTTCTGTCGAATTAAAATAATATTCGGCCGGAAGTCACGATGACCACTGTGACTTCCGGGGGAGAATAACGGCGAGTTTTGGGTACCGATAAGCGGCACGATGCGGTCACTGCGCGATTTCCCGGTCTGACTATTACGCGCTTGTACCACTTAGGAAGGTAAAGCCGACTACAAAGAGAACGAGGCACTTTCTTCGCAGGTGGCGCAAGTATGTAGGTGTTACGATATCGATCGAGCGGTCTCGGCACAGATGTGCGAACAGGTGGCGACACGGGGCGTCTACTTTGCTTTTATTAATTATGAATTAGTTGCGCTCGGCTAACCGACTCATCATCGAATGGCGGCGCAGAACGACCGCACAGATATTCATTGACCCGATGAACAATGCTATTAGCGAACAATTGCAATAAAAGTGCGCTTCTCTTTAAAAAAAAAAATAGTACATCGCGTTGATTGCGGTTTTATTTACGAAGCATTACGCTGATGCGGTATGGTTATTAGAGAGGCTGCCGATTATTCTCTGATCAACAGCGCGTTTCCGCGCTCCGCCGATTTATTGACGGTCGGTAAAGCCTCCGGCGCGCTTCTACGTCGATTGTCGGAAGAGTGCAAAAGGTGTGTCTGCCCACCTCTTTCCCGTCTCTACCTCTCGACACTCTATCCCCCTGTCGATTTATTTCCTAACGCTCTTCGTAGAACGAATCACCGTATGACGAGTTCGAAACCACCGGCCACTCGACGTTACTCTCATTTTAATTAAATTTTATTTATAGTTCGTTTTTTTTTTTTTTTTTCTTTCTCTTCTTGTTTCTTCATACTCAGTCGATAGCTTGTGCGGCGTAGTTTTTTTTATCCACGTACATTCACTGCGCGTCTCCCTTTCGTGAAAAATTATGTACCGAAAGCCGATCATAGCTGGAAGGCTATCCGACTATCTCATCCACTCGTTTGCTTCAGTGGAATTTTATATTAATTTTTTTTATGTAGACCCGGATACATACAGTAAAAATATGAGCATTTGCAACCGCAATACTCGCGGTTATTAAAAAAAAAAAAAAAAAAAAAAGTAACAACCCGAAGATGCAAGAATTCGATGAACGAACATTCAATATATAAAATATTCCGATAGTAGTCAAATATGGAGAAAAAAAGACGATAAAACAAAATAATTGATATGAGAAAATGGTAATAAATTGGATTCGACCACACGAGCCGGCGTTTTATCGACAATCTAACTCCGGCGCTTGCGACTTCTCCGTTGATTTACCGGCGTATATTTGACAACAGGAGGACAGAATGTAAATTGTAATATCGTAATGGTATTATCGAGTACACTATGTGTGTACGTTGAATAGGCGAAAGCCAGAGGGTTGACTATTGTTCGACGGGATCAAATGAATCGCAAGGGCTATAGAAAAAGTCTAAAAAAAAAATTGATTAATGCGAATGAGAGTCAGGGGCTCAGCCTCGATTCAGCAAGGTAGCGTAGCTTTGTTAGTACCGTCGCACGCGCGCATGCATACGTAGTAGGTATACACGCGCGCGTACTTGGACGGATCGTATTCGGTTCGTACTACTGGCGGAGTAGAGCGGAGGAGTGAAGCCGCGCATCGTTGGGGACGCCACAGCCCGTTCAATCCGTACCGGGGAAACCGCGAGCGCGAAACGATGCGCGATTTCGTTGTTTGTACTCCATTACATGGCTGCGGCGGCTCTCGCTTGCAAATTGAGGGCAAACACGTCGTGGACGTGTATGGGAAAACTTCGCGTACAGTATATACGATAATACTACACTATACCCGCGATGTATACAACAACATACGCGTATCGTTTGGTGTACAGGTACATACCAAAGTCTAAAATTGCGCGGGTGTTCGTTTCGACGAAATGCGGTTTTCCCTCGACGCTTCCCCGACAACAAACACGCATCGCTATAGTAGTGTACGATCGCGCTTGGTCGGGAAGCATGGAAATTCACGAGTTGGACGTTAATTGGGCCTCTTCAATGCCCAAAATACTCTGCGTGCGCGATACCGGAGACGGCTATCGAACGATTTTCGTGACAAAACTACGCGCTATCAATCGAAAACATCGGGTCTAAATTAAAGTGACTTCGAAGGCTCTTTCCTACTGTAAATAATGGATCTTTGCCTTAAAAAATTCTTAAATATCGAAGAGTATTTTCGGTACTTTATTCGTATTATATGCCGATTGGCTGACACGCGAAGTTTACCGAAGGCGCGCGGAAAGCTATCCGTCAGGAAATTCAGTCGCAGCGGTAACAAAAAAAAATAAATTTGTTTTGTTTTCTGTATTTGTATTTGTTTTCGTATTTCCGCACAGTGCACAAAAAAAATATCCAATATCAAAAATATCAACAAAATATCCATCGAAATATGTAACGTGTACTGTAACATGTTTCAGATCCTCCATTATTATTATTTCTTTTATCATTGTCCCGAAACTCCGTCCAATATCGTCCCTACTATCGTCTATTTTTTTTTTTCTCGCAAAAATTTCATCGGGTAACAAAGATTCGGATATTTAAAAAAATTCGAAAATTCCTAATTCGCGGAAAATTTACTATCAAATATTCGATACAATTTATTTATTTTTCCATGACGTCCAACGTCTGTATTTGATGAGTTTTTTGTTACTACCGATCCGCCACGTATTTTATTCCTATCTGAATAATTGATACGGATATCCGAGTCAAAAGTTGGAAAAAATATATTATTTGTGGCTATTGGCAACAGTGTTTTTTCCCGACTCGTTATCGCGCGGCATTGTCGACGAGTCCTTCTATTCTCCATTTATCATTAAAACGCAACTTATTTTAACGTTCGCTCGATATTTCGTACGAAAACTCGGGTCAGAAATAAAAAAGAATATTATATTTAGCCGATTACCACTCTATAAATTATAAATTATAAATTATTCTCTTATCCGCCAATTGCCCAGAAGCGGATTCTGTTGAAGTTAAAAAAAGAATGCGACGGAAGCGTCTTGCAAGGGATTCCACGAAAAGTTCACTTTCGCAGCAATCTGTCCCTTCTACCGTATAGTCAAACGTTTGTTTCAAGTCGAACAGGAAAGAAGAAAGTAGAGAAGAGGGCAGCGAACGTAATGTCAGAAAAAAAATAAAAAATAAAAAAAAATGTATACGGTATATATATAGACGCGTATATCAGTACAGCGCGTCGAGCGGTCCGAGTAGTATAATGTGCAAGCCGTCCACGTCTACCGACTGCCAAATGGAATTTCCTCGAAGCTCAGTCGGCGAGTGAGAAAGATAGCCAAGTTGGAGTAAAAAGTGAATGAGAAAGCAGAGGGAGAAAAGACCCCGAGAGAGCATTGCTCTAGCCTGCTGTATGAACAAACGTATTTATTTTTATCGTGGGAGCGTTCAGCTGGGCGCAGGGATACCCGGAGTCAATGTTGCCATCTCGGCAACCGGATTCTCAGCCTTCTCTTTATTGAATCCAAGTTGACGATACATGAACGGTATATGTATAGTATTATGTATATTCTGCATGTATTATTGCGTATATATATATGTATATATGTATACATATTGTATACGATAATATAGAGAAAGCATAAGAAGGAGAAATTCAGTTAGAAAGAGAGAGAGAGAGAGAGTCAGATGCGCATATTATATGCACAGTGGTATATAATACATAGCGATACGAAAGGGGTTAGCTGTGCGCACGTGCGCCAAACTCTTCTCCGGCATCCCTTCCTGTATACTCTCGCGATAGCACTACTCCTGTGTGGACGTGCAAAATCCGTGAACAAGCGCAGAGTTAGTAGCCGCGCCACGGCTCGGCAACGCATTCGTTCTTCATTCTCGACAGCGGAACAGTATATATACTTTCATACTAATGCATTATATAATGCATATATATATATATATATATATATAATGATTTCGGTGATATGTGCATTGATTTCGGTTATATATGCATTAGTATGAAAGTTCTCGACGGCGAGACCCCATTTCGCTGATCTCTTGCGAATATTTATTAATTAATATTCCACAATTATTCGATATCATTTACGACATATCATTTGGCATTGTTCTGTCGATTTGTATCATACGTATTGCTTTCATATAAAAATAGTATCATCATCGAAATTGTTGTCAAACTCAACTCAACATGTCGAATTGCATCGCATAGCTAAACGTAGCCGAGGGCAGCAACATGTGCATTAAATACGAAATTTCCATTCTATTATTCCAAATTCATTGGTCGCGTGGTGACCACCGAAACGCCCACGTTAAGTGAAGGACGAGAGGAACGTAGTTAATAAAAAAAGCACATTACAAATCTATCATTTCGAATATTACATATGTCTATATGGAGTTCCATTAGCAACTCTAACAAACCTTCAAGCCGATAGTTTTGTAATGAAGCCTCCGGGCGATAATGTGTAGTAATATTAATTAGTCGCGGTATGGAGGTTTGAGGACAAAGTAGTGACCATCAATAAATAAGTATAACGTTACAATTACATATTGAATATGCAAGTGAAACGGCTATACGATGATTTGTCGTCACTGTGTATTTCTCTCGATCGATCGTAATCGAAATACGTTTAGCGGCTATTGATTTCAGTTACGAGAGATTCGCTATTGGATCCGACGAGGAGAGGCGAAAAAAACAACAAAAAAAAATCAACAACAAACCATAAACGCAATTTGCATCTAAACGGAGCTGTAAGCAAATATAACATCCGGGTAACACCACAACAGTTTCGTAATACACCCTCCGGGCGATAATATATAGCAATATTAATTCATCGCGTTCTCGATGTTTGGGAATAAGGTAGAGATTGCGATTGGTCACCATTAGCGGTTGTTATGAAAAAAGTATAAAATTACAACAACGTATCGGATATCTACTCGAAACAGTGATACCGCGATTCACAATTACTGTATTTCTCACGATAAATCGCATGTAATCGAAAACTTTCGCGGTAAAACACCGCGTTAAACGAGACCAGAAAAAAAAAAAAAAAAAAAAAAAAAAAAAAAAACTTTCGATATCATTTGGTAAATCCAAATGGCGTTTACCATTTTTAGGATTTTCGGTTACAACGTCGCGAATGCGAGCGGTAAATGTATTATGTAACATCTAATTGCCAAAACACACAATATACTTTTGTAATAAACACTTCGGGCGATAATTTGCAATAATATTAATATGTCGTATTATAGATATTTGCGGTAAGGTGGTTTGCATGGTTGACGTGCGGTCTATGATTACTGTATCGCTGTTCTAGCGTAGTAGGTGAGACGGTGAGTGGACCAAAATCCATGTATTCTGTGTACGCGTAAACATGGACTATGTAAACGCGCACACGGACACAGTTTAGTTTGGATCGTGTTGATCATCGTCTCAACCCCGTAGGCATTTGTCCGATGTGCGAATATATTAACATTATAAAGTATATGGAATGTGGATTCATATGGAAGAGACGCGGCTAAGAGCGTCGCTTGACACTTGATTCCTTGTTAATAAAACACATTACCGTAGACATAAAGTGATACGATGACATATCACTGTGGCCACTTTCGCCATCACCCGGAGCCCTCTCTGCTCTCTTACCCCGTTCCCGGCGCACAGCTTGTGCCTCCGACGGCCTTGTACAGCCGCGAGAGTTGAAATCGGCGGAGAGTAGAGGAGCAAAGAGACGGTGTGTGGCCCCAGAGGGTAATGGTTCGAAGAGGAAACGGCGCAGCCGCGAAGCCGCTCGCTTCCCTGTTCAACCCCACCGACATTCTCCTACAACCCGCCAGAGACCGAGTTGACTTGTGCGCGGGGTACAGCGCACCCCTCAGTTAGCTCATCGTCGCGATACGCGACGTCCGAACGGCTCCGGGGGCATCTGAATCTAATACGCTCTATACCCCCGTCGTTATCTTTTGCTCTTTCGAGACTTCGCACTGTACGATTAGCTGGTTTCATGTCCGATTGCGATATATACCGTTCGGTCACGTAATCAAGCGCCGTAAATGGTGGGACACATGCGTACACACGTAATTTTCTCGATTAATATGATTTAAATGGTTTTTCCCCCCGATGATTGTTCATTTACGAATCTGCAAACAGTGAACATCTTTATGTTCCGTTGACGATAGTTGATTATCGTATCAACAAAAAACCACGTGCGATCATTCCTGACGTGGTATCATCGATACATATGTTTTTTCTCTCGATCTTGTGAAGTTAAATTCTTGGGAATAATCGTTGTTTCACGGCTGTGTGTTACAACTTACTCGCAGATAACGCGTATTCGAGATAACGGTTTATTTTTCTTTTTTTTTTTCCAATACGAACGAATCTCAAAAAAACATCCGCGTGTGGCAAAGTGTTGTTTGGAAAAATCATAGAGTAGAAGACACGTTGATCGAGTCAAATAAGTGTTGAAAGTTGATTAACCCGCGCGGGGAGAACCGTTGTTTTCTTGAGCATCGATTGGTGTTTGGTGTTGGCTGCCGGTCGTCAAATCGTGAGAAAAAAGGAGTAGAATCGAAAAAGTTGATTGTGAAAAGACGCAGAGACGAAGGAAAGCGAAAGAAGGAGAAACTCTTCTCTCGGGAATATGCTTTGCAACGAAATGAACATGTTGTAAATTTATACATCTTTTTTTTTCACCATCCAACGGGAGAAGAAGTGGGTGGGTACGTATATTGCAAAATATTGTACGGTTCGGATAAGGAAAACATGTAAACTTGTATGTATGTACGTATGTACACTGTGTGTATCGCATAAAGTGTATAAACAAGTATATAGGTAAAAGTCGGGGATCGTGACGGGTATTGGAGTTAATGACCCGGAATTCGCGAGGCTTTGGGTCGCTTCCTCCATCGGCCTGTTGTGTTCGGCAACGAAGCCAAAAATGGGATGAGAGGGCAAAGGTGCATCACATTTTCCTGTTATCTCGGTTCTCTCGCTTTCTCTACTTGTTCGCTTTTCTACCCTTGTTGGCGACCGCTTCACAGCCCTTCAGGGATTTCGTTCCAATATTCGATCGACGCTTCGATCAATTCCCGTGTGTACTCATCTCTCGTTAGGTAGGCAGAGAGAGAGAGAGAGAGAGAGAGAGAGATAGATAGGGGGAGAGCTGACAAAGCTCTGAAAACCGGAGAGAGCTGGCGGCCTCGGTGAATGAGTGCGAGATGGAAATAACAGAAGGGCAAAGTTGGAATGGGATGCGTCGATGGGAAAGCTGTTTTTTTTTTTTTCTCTTCTTTCCAGAATCCGTTAAGCGCGCGTTGAGAAACGGTGGGGAAAAAAGCTCGAATGCAAAGAGGTGAGAGAGTGAGAAAAGCTTCCCCCGGCTACGCAACGTACGTGGGATCCGGTACAGCAGCTCCGATGGGGTGCAACGACACTTCGAGGCCTCTGTCTTTTTCTCTCGTTAATTTATCCTCGTGGTACGCCGTTCTCTCAGCTTGGTCACACGCTTTGCTCTCTCATCGTTCGGTGTCTCTACTTTGAACGGGTGCTCTCGGCAACTCCTTTAACGACTCTGGCGAGCAGAGAGGCTGCGAAAGCGTGCGAATGACGTGGGAAAGTATAACATCCCAGGGATAGGAAGCATTATGCCCCGACACTTATCCACATTATGCGCGAAGCTTTTATCGTCCCATCCCCATTCTCCTGACGCCTCTCGAGTCTCCAGTTCCGGTTTCTCCGCGGCTACGCCCCCGCGCGTTCTCGTCCACCGCTGAACCATATCCAACCCCCGCTGGCAATGCAACCCTCTCAGTAAAATCGTGAATTAAACTCGGGGCGTCGTTCGCCAAATTCGCCACCGGGTGATTACACTCATTCCCGAGTCCATTAAAACCCCGTCGTAGAAATATAATTAGGTGTAACGATCGTTGCAGCTGCAATGAAACTCTCGGGCATTGTGCGCATCCGAGACCTCTCGAGAATGAATCTTGCGGTTGTGTGTGCGCGACGGCGGCGGCTTCCGTACGAAAGAGGGAGAACACGTTAAAGCTTAATACGATCTGATGGAGCAAAGTAACGAAGTCTACGGTCGGGCAAGCGTGGAAAGTGGCTTCATTGTACGTATCCAACCGTGACCGATCCATTGTTACAACTTTGAGGCATCGAGGGCATACGGAATTTACTCGACAGACGCCGCTTTCCCCACGGCGAGTCTCGATTTATCGCGATAGAGTTGTCCGCGAGAAACCATACCGCCTGCTCTCAGCTCCTTTTTTTTCTTTCGCATTCACGACCCGCACATTCACACCTTCGTCGTTACCGTTTCTCCGAATTACTCTCGAAAAACTCGTTCCAGAACAGCCTGATTATCGTACCTATACCTCTGTTTTCCTATCTAACGTTATCTTATTCTCGCAACATCTTTACACTCCGCTAATTGAGAGCAATTAAAAGTGAAAATTGAAATCTCACTTTTTCAGCTGCTATGTTACGCGCAATTATTTCCTAGCCATGTATGCACTGTAAATAGCGTTGTTTTTTCTTCGCTCTCATATATAGAAAACATCGCCAGTATACCAACGGTTGCATATGCCCTATACATATGTTATGTATACGCTATATATATACTAAAACGGTAGAACTGCCAAAAAATAAAACATACTCTTCTCCCGGTCACTCCTGTCGTAAATTATCCGAGCGATTCAATTTCGTTGATTCCCTCCGACGTTATTTTTCTATTTGCCCCATTGCCTTTTTTCCCCTCTCGCGGGTTATTTGTCTTTTTGCCGTTGTTTTTTTTTTTTTTTTTTTTTTTTTTTTTTTTTTTTTTCATTATTATTATTATTATTATATTTTTTTTTCGTTTAGTCTTCCTTTGTCACACTCTCTTCCTGTCTCTCTTTCTCGCCCCTCTTTTTGCTTTACTTGTTGCACTCTCTGGTTCTCTCGGTGCCTCGCTGCCGCTGGCGGAGGCCCCCCTCCCCCCCCTTCCGACAGATTTATGTTCAGCTCGCGTTTTGTATCGCGTGCCCACCATACCTGCATAGTATGTATATTCTACTTCTTTTTTTTTAACTCTCCAATTCTTCTTTCGGTAAAAATATATAACTATATATATGTATATGTATGCGACTACCGGTATATCGAGAGAACGTATAACGGGCAAATCTGCTTGTAGGGAAAGCCTCGATTCGAAATATCATACCACCGCCTGTTGGCCTAAAAACATTGTTTCGGACGTTTTGTGCCTCGGGATTAGGGTGGATTAGGGATACTCTGCTGTTGATGTTGCTGTAGACTGCACTTGCAGCTTACACGTGGATATATATAGCAAACTACGGGACTGAATGTACGACTGGATGTATATAAACGCAGACCGAGGCCAGTGGAAGCCGAGAACTGTGCGAGAGTGGCCATTGAAGTTGTTCAAAGTACAAGTTTTTGATGACTTCCGGCCTTTCCTGTTTCCGCGTAGTCACACACTGCTCGAGCGCATATATCCACGCGGGATAAAGATACAAACATCATCCGGTGCATTCGTCCGTCTACCGTTTTATCAAAGAACCAAAATGTTAAACCGCACATGCGAATATGCGTTAACTTTGATTGCCATGAAACTCGTTTTTGATGTGTTTACGTGACGTTCTCGGGTGTCTCTCTGTACAGAGGATACAGTAGCGGGCCTTCGAAAAGCTGAAGTCGAGATGGTTAGAGAGAACGAGAGAGCAACACGGCTACTCTGTACCACTCGCGAGAGGCAGCGAGTTAAGATCTACTCGGTAGATAACGCTCGCAAAATTTGTCGGATTTTCACGTCGAGTGTGCGGGAATGGCCCGAGGGAAGCTGCTGTTTCTCGAGTTAAAGAGGAAGGGAACCGAAGAAGTGGGTGGAGAGGAAACGAATGAGATCCACCTCAAGACCGCACGTTGATTCATGAGATGCACCGGGGCTCTCTCTGGTAGCAGTATAGAGCCCCAGTAGTCTAGGCGCACCCCGTTTTATCTCTCATTCACTCTCTCTTCTTCTCGCGGACTATTGCACCATTTTCCTCTCTCACTCGTCCCCAAGATTCTCGTGATATATAACCGAGCATAGCCGATAAAGTTTTACAAATTCCTCGCGGCTCCATGAATTATAAGATTCCGCGAGAGTTGGGCGATATGAGAGTTTATATCCCTCGTACGAGAGAGAGAGAGAGAGAGAGAGAGGGTGTACAAGATCTTCGGTTTGCTTAGTTCGTTTTTGGTACGCGCCGTTTCAAACATCGGAGCCCGCAAGCGGCGGGTAAGAGAAAGCAGAGGTAACGGTGTACCGATAACAGTTTCCACCAGCGGTAGGTGTGTTTGAGTCGCAGTCGAGAGTCACAGACTCCAAAGTCGATCGCCGGGAGGGTTTATTACGAAACGAAATGGGTCGTGCGTTAGTTGGTGAACAGTATATTTGTGTATATACCACCTTCGCTACCGGAATCACGTATATACATGTATACACTCTACACATCCAATGATATTTACTGGCGTTTTTTTTTTTTTTTTTTATTGTTTTTTTTTTTTTTTTTTTTTTTCTTCCTCGTCGTCCGTTTCACGACGGAATTTTACGGTTACGAGCGATGGATCGAGAGAGTTTTACACACTGATCATGGCTACGTACCGTAGCTGTTTCAACTGTATGACCCAACCTTCTGTTGTAACTTTTATCCCCGAAGCCCTCTTTCTCATTGATGCGCTTCGCAGGTGCCAGGTGACCATTGACCTTTCAATAATGCCACAGTGATTTCAAAGTCAATGTACCCTCATAGAACGGCAAACTCTCGGATATTATCGCTCATTTATTCGTGGAAAATTATTCGCCGAAATTACACCCTTAATTCTCCCAATTATTTCGGATTTAAACGAGATAATAATAATAACAAAAAACGTTTCATTATTCTCATTTCCAACATGTTATGTCGGCCAGTAGCTAAAGTTTTCACCGAAAAAAAAAAAAAAAAAAAAAAAAAAAAAAAAAAAAAAATTTCGAACGTGAAATGAAACAAGAATAAAATGCGGGATTCGCGAGAGAGCCGATTGTAATATTATTCCAATCCGAAGTGCACGATCTTCGCGAATAAAGCGTATGAAGCTTCCAAACTGGTCTCCCCTAGTGTCGGATTCTAGATTCCCAATTTTGAATGAGAATTAACGTTTACGAATGACAGAAGCGATAGCGACACCGTGCGCGCTCGACAGAGCAGTTTTTCGATTGTGGGGCCGAGTGCCGTAGCAACACCACACCGGAAACGCGATATCCCGCACGAAATTCGTAGTGCCTTTCAATTCGAAAGCTTGCTGAACGGGAAGGAGATTTTCAAAGAGTGGTGTGAGTCTCGCTGCGTTTTCCTCTCCCTCCCCCCCCCCCCTCTCCTCCACCCCCCAACTACCCCTTCAGCACGCGCGCGTTTCGTAGTCGCCGCTAGATAGATAATGCCTCGACGTACGCCACTGAAACCCGTGCTATACTGCGGGACGAAAGAGAGAGAAGAGAGGGTTTATACCGCCGCGCATGGTTTATACTGGGGGATGCTTTATGCCGAAGGCTTTATACTAGATGCTTTGTGCTTGCTGCTTGCTTTCGCATAAACCGACTGTTGTGGCTACTATAACGCGCAGTATATATACATAGGAGACTGTAGCACACAGCTGCAACTGATGCTACTATAGCCCGACGCAATGAGCCACAATGTTGTGCAGAATCCAGCTTCGCTTTTTTTACTCCCCCATTTTTTTTTTTTCTATATTTATCCACCATTTACGATGTCCAGTTTATAGACTTTGATCATTTGTTGCACGCGTCTTACGTATTTCATATTTATCTTTTTATCGTCGCTCGCTGACCGCTATACTAGCGTATCTTTCGTTGGCTTTGACCATTTTTTTCCGGTGTTATCCCGGAATTTTTGCGATTGTTTCCGTTTATTTTTAGCATTGATGCGCTTTATATTCGATGATTTATCAACGAATATAAATAATACATTATACATAGCGCGGTTATCAATCTATCTATCGCCATATGACTTTCCGTACCTCGCGTTACGAGTGGACATATGTATACGCGTGTGCAGCTTCATCGGAAGCGGCTCTCGCGGCAAGACAATAACAATTTCCCGCGGTTCTGTATCCAACCGCAGAATGAACCTCGAACTTGGTGGACATAGCAGCACGAAAGGCCAATCGCCGATCGTTTTAACCAAACTGTTCCGACCTCGATATAGAGTCACAATCGAGACGGCTGACCGCTCGACCGATCGTTTGTTCGTTCGGCCGACTTAGCCAAGGAAACTTGGTGCCCTCCCGATTCTCCGTGCGCTTATAAGGGATATATTCTCTCGCCTCGGGGGAGGGTAAAAGTTCGGCCGGTGCGGTACGAGCGTCGACGACGACAAGGCTAACATTGCCGATGCCGAAGTGAAGCGAACATAGTGAAGCAAGAGAGGAAGGAGAGAGCCGAGAGCAGAAGGGCGACCGGGAATACGAAGGAAATCCAAATACTAAACGTCTCGGTGTATCCTATGCTTCGGCGAATATCTACCGAGTTTCGTTCTACTATAGTAAATACTATCGTGTATATATATACGTGTATATAAACTAATATGTACACCACGGTCGGCAATACCTATAGTCCGTCGAAGTAAGGAAGCGAGCTGCTAGACGTCCCGTAGCGAGAGTCAGAGTATTGCGGAGATTCAATGTTCCTTTTCCGCCCTTCCGTTCTCTCGGTCTTCCTCTGCCCCGCCGATAGATCGTCGAGACCCGACAAATACGATATAGATATAAAGCTGGTTTTCGTTGATAGTTCGAGCAACTTGGCTTTATCTAATAGCCGGGAAATAGCGCAGGTGCGTTAATGGCATAGGGGAGTTTGGGGATTGTGCTCTTCTCGGCTTTGCTCTGGATGCTGGAGGCCCTCTCCCTCGGTTTATAGTTGTAAATGTCTCTCTCTCTCTCTCTCTCTCTCCCTCTCTCCCTCTCTCTCTCTCTCTCTCTCTCTCTCGCGAAAGCCATATATAGGGTAAACGTTGGCACATAGCTATTTGCCGTATTGGTAATACAACAGGTACACCAATCGAACTATAGCACCAATACAGTGTACATAATATCCATGTGTATCGTAACTACAATGGCAGAACTACTCCAGAATTGCAAAGTGAACGCGTCGCCTATACCTATTGGGAACATACAGCGATTCCGATAATGTCGGTAGCTAAATGTCAATGTGTGAGGATAAAGGGTAGAAGCATCCGCGAGTAATCGAGAGGGCAAGTCGAATAAGCGGACGATTCCGCGGAACACAGAGAGTATCCGATACTAAACAGTCAAAATAACGTTACCGCGGGGAACTATTGAATTTCGGTGGGAATCGATTGAGAACGATGGGGCAAAGGGGATTCGCGAAACAAGAGATTCAGATATGTGTATACAGTCAACGTGTCCGTTCTCTCACTGCCGCTACTCCTTTGATTTTCCAATATACACGCGTGTGTGACATTCCGTTATTCTACTAATACTCCAGTAAATCCAGACGGGAAAAGGATGTGCCACTTGTCATTAATTCTCTACCCACTTTAGACACACGTCCGCACGTGAACACAAGTTCTCTCGATCCTCGGCTCTTCACTTTATCTAATAAAACTCTTCGTCCTTTCCATTACTAGCTTTTCTCTTCAACCTCATCGATCTCCCGTCCACGCGGTTAGATACTCGTAGTATAAATTCCAACGTAATTGGGGATTTGAGTTTCAATATTTAGCCCTCCTGGCGGCTCTCGTCGTCTCTTTCTGGCGTTTTCTTTTTTTTTTTTCTTGCCGACTCTATCTCCCTCTCGCCCTCGTTTCCCATGCTGCGTCGTTCACGAGAAAAGTCTATTGGAAAACCGTCGATTCGCCTCACTCCATCGTTATAACATAGTAGATTTATACACAGCGAAAGCTTGCAGCAGTCAGAGTAAACGGAGAAGATTCTTTATGAGAAAGGGATTGCGCATGATCGCCAACGAAGGATAGGTAAAGTACGGTGAAATTCAAATAATCACTTGTGCATAGGTGTCCGACAACCCCGACAAGATGATACGCAATTATCTGATGCTGCTGTCCTGGTTGTGCGCGGTTCACGGACGAATAGGCGAGTACAACTACTGTGAAATAGTTATTACACGCGGAGAGAAAAACATGAAAATAATCGCTGTACTTGTGCGGCAATTTAAATATATTCCGTAATTTTGGCGATTTTTACGATTTTTTTTTTACGATTTTTTTTTTTCTTTTCTTTTATGATAAGTTTTCGATGTTATAGGTTATTTCTGGCACATTACCGACATTCATTACGATCCAAGATATTCGGCCCAAGGAAACGCATTGAACTGTAAGTTTCACGCAATTTAGTTATATACTCGTCACGCGAATAACGATTTGTTTTTTTTTTTTTTTTTTTTTTTAAACACTTTATTCTCCTTGTGTATACGAGCAGTTTATACATTTTTTATCTCGCGTGTTTCAGTGTGCTGGAACACGAGATCGAACCTGGAGAATGGACGGCTCAGACCGGACAGAAGAGCCGCCGGTATTTTCGGTGACTATAGCTGCGACTCGCCGTGGGTGCTGATCGAATCAGCGGCAAAAGCTATGAAATCAAAACACGGCGAGGGAATCGAATTCGTGCTGTGGACTGGGTATGCTTCTCGCGCACGCGAGACAAATACAGTATATCTATCTATCTATCTATCTATCTATCTATATCGTTTCGCCTCTCGCGTATAGTAAAAAAAAAAAAAAAAAAAAAAACGTAGTTATAGTTCCTCCATACAATGTTGACGTGCATCGGAGAGGTAGGCGGATAGAAACGGGAACGGCATAGAGAAGACTCGAGTCACGTACGACAAGCGAAGGTAGTGTGTTTCGATATAGTTACGTAAAAAGTACCCACCGAGGAACGACGAAGATTCGAGGTTCGCGGCAGCGAATGTGCCGCTATATACTCGAAGCCTTTCTCTACACGCCAGTCAGACCATTCGGGAGAGAGAAACGCAGGATATAATGGCCTCAGTGCCGTGCAGAAACTTTTATCGAACCATCCGTCGGCTTAGCACGTAGCAGCAGTCGTGGCAGAGCGGAAGTTGGAGGAGACCGTCCGGAATCGACGGCGACCGCGACAGTGAAGCTGACCGAGTAGCAAAAGGATAGATACAGGAGAATGACGAGGAGAAGCGAAAGGAGCGTTTCCGCGGAATCATTTAATCAAATATGTACGACGAAATCGTCGAGCAACAGTCGAGGCGCTCTCCAGTCGTATACTAGGACTGCCTTTCTTCCTTCCTGCTATAGACTCTATTCCCAACCGCGCCTACTCTCACCATTCCCCCTGTTCTTTCCCCTTGGGTCTGCGACAATTGAGTTATCACTAATTGCGTTTACATAAATTTCCTGCACCGACTACCCGCTCGACGTTCATCCACAGCGGCAACGCGCGGGCGTTGGAATTTCATTCATTACACTTGTTTTTTTCCGCTCTTTCCCGGGTAGTCTTTCTCATACCCGCTCTCTTCACTCTCTCCTCAGTTGTCTGCTTTTTCGTAGCGGTTATGGTTTTTTTTTTTGTCTTTTTTTTTTCGTCTTTCCGTACCAATATGAATTTAGCTGTCGTCTCGCAAAAAACGCGGGAGGAACTTGAAAAATAATCGAAATTATGTTAAAAAAAAAAAAAGGCTCCCTATCGAAAAAGGTTTTGATATACAAGAATAAAATAATTTTTAACTCGGCATACGCGAATTTCAATGCCTGTTTCCTCTCCGACTGCAGTGAAGCTTCCGCTTCTCCGAGTCTGCAAACTTATTTTACTCATTCTGTAGATGAACAGTTTTTCCGTCGGCGTTCTTTCTTTTTAATGTTTTTTTTTTTTTTTTTTTACGAAATTTTAATTTTGTTTTCTCGTCACGTTAATATTCTCCTGGGTCATCGGGTTTCCTCATTCCTCTTTGTCAACGACATACACAACTCTCAACGTTCCTAATTATTAGTTGCAAATGCGTTGTCGTGTTTCTCCCGTACCGCCGTAGAAAGTCGTTCCACTTGGGAAATTGTCATCCATCCGTGGCTACGTGTCTCCTTCTCATTCGAAGTATTATTCCCGGTATGCAGTTGCATTGTTACAACTATGTAGAAAGATGTGTATCTCGTCACATTTTTATAGTATAGTAAAGTATAAGATACGCTACGATCCAAGAGGAAAAAAAGGGGATTGACGAGGCGACACTGTGTCTGTAATTTGTTGCAGCGATGCGTTGTCTCACAGTGCCAAGATGACCAAAGAGCTTCGCCTTCAGTGTCTCAAGAATCTGACGGACTTACTGTCGCACACGTTCACCGGACAATTCGTTTTTCCCGCATTGGGACACGAAGACGTTGGTCTCGACTTCAATCAGACGGCGGGACTGTGGAAGCATTGGTTGCCCACGGAAGCTCTCCAAACTTTCGAAAAAAGTTCGTACGCACGCATATCTTAATAGCAATACCTATATTTTAGGTGGTATCGCGTCTCGCATACACATTGCGTATTTAATGTGTAGAAATATATATACGCACGAGGTTGGTAGACTATCAGTACAGTATAGAGTTACCTATGCCACCATTCACGAGTTTCACGTAATTGGAGTCTCGCAGTATCGCAAACTATTTACGTGCAGAGAGAACTGCTGCTCGCACTGGGAGCCGACAAAGGGGGAGGCAGAGGGGTGGGGATGGGTGTTGATGGCGAAAGTAGAGGTAGAAAGTTACCCGAGAGGTGAGAATAGAGGGTTTCCCGGGGCCAGGGAAGCAATGTAGCGCGTGAATGCGATTTCGCAACGCTTTCGTGTGAAAAAGAAAAAAAAAAAAAAAAAAAAAGGAAAAAAAACAAGAAAAACAAGAAAAAGAAATAAGTAGAGGGGAAAAACGGGTTATACTTAATTCGCGAAGCATAAATCCGGAAGTTTTCTTGGCAAGGGGTGCAAAAGTTTTTCACTAGGAAATACGGGATTCATGGAAGGCAAGGGTGAAAACGGAGGTCTGAGGGCGACTAGGGACGTAAACGCGTTGAGCGAAATGAGGACTTACGGCGAACGCTCTTCTCGACTACCCGTCCCCTGCCTTCATCCACCAATGCTGGCTGCTTACTTGCTACTACTACTACTTGTTCAATGTACGGGCGCAAGAAATCTACTTGCTGCTGGCCTCCCGGGGTGGAAGGCGGCGAGTCGGCCGTTTCTAAATCTCGTACCTTTATATTTGCTAACTTTTTTTTTTTTTTTTTTTTTTTTTTTCTTCTACCGACGAAACACGGGTCTCGAAAGATTGAACGAAAGAGGATGATGAGTATAGAGTGAGTAAACACAGTGATATGTAGTGTCGGCATAGGATAGGATATAAGGGTATAACGAGTAGGTCTCGGATATAGCTTGAGAGGATAAAAGCTGTACAGGTCACCGTTGAGGGTCAGTTCTCTTTCTTACGCTTCGTAACCCTCTGTCCCGTTTTATGAATGTATTGTATATCACGAAAACGGGTTTCGGTTCATCTATTCATGAAACCGGAAGTAGCGTAATTCTAGCGATCACGAAAGGGGTCCATACAGGGTAATCTCTTCAGAGGAAGTTGGTATAACAAACTTCCTGTGGCACATTAATACCATATACTACAAAGCCAATTCGTCCCGGAAAACTTATCATGGTGAACGCCCGGGTCAATGAAATAACTTTACCAGTGGTAATCCTGTACCGTTTATTAAGCGATTGCGATTAATCCATCGCGCTGTCTCACGTTCGTTAAGCCCCTAACCCCATTTGTGTTACAGCGGGCTATTACACTATCGAGCAGACATCCGAAAATTACAGGATCATATTTCTCAACACGAATCTGTGGCTGGAGACTGGGGTCGGAATGGACAATAGGGTTCATAATCAACGGGCGGGTAGCGGCATTGGTAGCGGTACTACGACCACTGATAATTTCAAAGATCCTCACGGACAGTGGAATTGGTTCGAGGCAACGCTGCTTACCGCGCGCAGAAAAAAGGAAACGGTGAGTACGCTTTTCCAAAGAGAACTAATATCACGGAAGCCGAGCAGAAGGATCAAAAGCTTTCACTTCATTTTCATTAGAAAACGATTACGAAGCGAACAACGAAAGCAAAGATTCATAGGAAAGCAATTGCTGTAATTTGTTCAACACTCATATTCCCTTTGGAAAGTTGCTTTGTTATTATCTTTGAAGAAATTCATTGATTATAATGAGATTCGTGACGAGGACGGTGAAGACGAGAAAACTATCGTAATTATCCCGATTCAAAGTAAAAAAATCATAGCAGAATGATGGACTAATATTCGTAGTAGTTGGGTGTGTCTTACACACTGCACTTGTTTCTGATGAGCCACGAACCATGGGCTATTTGCATCTTCATACCGGTGAACTCCAGACTTTGAATTATTGGAGGAAAGTTGTACCATCCACCATTATTCCCGAAAGACCACAGAGGCCCCCTCGTTCGTTCGTGAGAACTAGCGAGAGACTCGAGAATTAGTATTCTTGTGAGAGTACGTTTAATGATAATGCAATGTGCCAGAAACAGCAGCACCACCAGCAGTAGACATCTCAGGCGCTCACGTAGATCCGTAGTTACATCTACATGGCTAATAATGTATAGTGATACCGTTCTACGGAAATAACGGTATTCAGGGTTGATACTTGGCGGCAAACTCTACTTCGTCTTTTGATTATATTCAGCATAGTGTATACATATATTGTTTGGTGCATAAGATATACTTATAGTTACTCGTACCGAGTAGCTGAGCCGTGGCTTGTGTGCAGCTTTCAGAGTGTACCATCGAATTCATGAAGGAGGTCTTTGATCTTTAACGATCAATTTTGCGGACCACGGCTTTCACCGCACGATGGTCAAGTCACTGGAGATGTCGATATCATCTATCTATCTACCTACCTATATAGTATATATATATATATATATGTGTGTAGATATATCTATACGAACTAATAGTCAGGATATCATTTCTATTGTACAGCTCTTGCGGTTTAACCGATACGATCTGTTTTCACGAAGAAAATGTTGAGAAATCTTTAATATATAAAGTGTTCTTCCATATTAGAATTCCCTCCGTAACCATCAAGACCCGACTTCTTTCATGAAGCATCAGAACTGCCTGATTGCCGAGGCCTCCTGTGGCTGTACTCTTCACAGAAGAGCTCTCGTCTTCTCCGTATTCGCTCCACCATTCGCGCGAAGGTTTCTTTATTGTAATTCAACTCGGGGGGGGGGGGGGTCTTTTCACTCTTCTTGCCTTGCAGTCTCTTCCGAGAATAACGATGAACCCAACACTCTCAGCCCTCAACTTTTATCACAGCCTTCCACTGATTCATCGCCCAGCATCTAAGTCAACTTCTACTTGCAATTTCTATAAAAATATATTTCATTGTCTCAAAAAACAGCAAGCAGTGCGGTCCGTAAGCTGAAGACCATGAATGACCGGAATACGTCTGCGTATCCATATAAACAACACAAAGTCGAGGAACAAATGACACATCGAGGCGGAAAGAATCTTAGAAGTTATTGGGTTGATACACCGCGCTCCGCCAAAGCTGCAGAGATTTGATATGCCAAAAATTAGGCACGTGGGTTACTATCAAAGCAAAACCAATGCTAATCTAATCTTCTTTACGTCAGAACATTCCGACAAATCGAACGATATAACAGTACAGCTTTTACAATCCAAGCACCATATGGATACGTGAAGCGCCGAGAAACACAGATATGATTACTGGATCTGTCGATCTCAGTTGTATTGTGATCCGGTTCCTGTAGACAAAGCCATGTATTCCAGGTTGGTGGGACACATTCTCTCCTATTTCTCTCCATTCTATCAGATAATATCCAGAAGCCTCTGACAGATGGACTACGTTTTGGCATTGTATTACATCGGGTACTCCGAGAAGTAGAGATTCGCAAGCTGTACTATGCTCGGCTACAGCGTTGTGTGGCTATGGAAAAGCCGACGTATTTGCCGTTGAATGATGTTTAGAATCTCTATCCATAACCATCCACTTCCTGTCTTGTGTAGATATACATATATATGGGTTTGCGTATGTAGCGATTCAGGTATAACCGACTATGTACACAGGGAAGCTGATTCTGGTGTAGCGTACTGTGGACAGTATTTGAAGCGTTGGCGGAAGTAGGAACATAGGAGTGAGAATATTTTCCGTGTTTGTTCCGTATAACCCATTCGAGACTAACTCTATCTATTCTTGGTCTTCCATTTCTATATCTATCTTTCTATTGAGCCGTTTCTAGTGTTAGAAACGAGGGCCAAGGCTGGGCGTGGTTTTGGCCACTGGGCGATTTACGACTTGCCGATAAAATCGAACGGATTCTAATTCAGCTAAGAGAGGAATAGAGGTATATGGATAGGGCATACGTACCACTCTCTGTCTACTCTCGGCAGTGCGTTCGCGTGCATAATCTACTAGCGTAGTAACCGATTCGAGTAGTACCAGTCGAATGGGTGGGCCTGTCGGTTGGTTATAGGCGAGTTGGACTGCTTCAGTTGGGGTAGCGTAGGTACGTGGCACCAGACGATAAATTTTCCTTGCCGGTAGGTACTTCTTATTCCGGATGGCGAAGGACCCATTCGTCTTGCCGTGGAAGAGCCTTCGAGGTCAGACGACCAGCTTCTCGTCCCTATCCTCTTTCCAATTCTCGCATCGAATCATCTCGCGCGTGAACTATCATATTCCCAGCCCCAGCTTTTCTACTTAACCCGACATCGGGAATCAACACTTTTCTACGCAATTTCTCGTTGGCTGTTCATTAGTCAATTTAGCGAGACATGTTTCAATCGATGTTTAGTAAAAAAAAAAACAACTTGATATATCAAAGACCAAAACCCGAATTTGAACCTTATTTTGCTCCTTGTTCAACGCACCATACGAATATCCGAGGTGAAATGAAAAAAAAGCTACATATCCGATGTTTACCATTTACAAAACGCTCTGAAACGCGCTGATACCGCTTGTATGCAGCAGCATCAGCCCGTTTTGTAAAAGGTCCGCGTGAGTGTGAAAGTGGTAAATATGGGTCGCAAATTTTGCATGGATTTTTCATGCTCAATCGAACGAATATATTCACCGCTGCTACATATGGAAAATAGTGAATCCTGAACAGATAAAGTACGCGAGATCGCACGTAGTGGCGACCAACCAGCTACACGTGATCCCACAGTAAAACAATGCGAATCCTGAAATACCTTCATTCCCGTTGAGCCATTCTGGGGCCAACAGGACATCGCGCGGCTTGCAGTCAGCAAACGCAATTAACGAAGGTCACCAATAATACAATTACAAATTACGAATCGTTCGTGCGCGTCAGCTTGAAAAGAGATCAATCAGTGATCCTATTGTCGTCTCATCGAAGTGCGCTTTAGCAAGTCCATTCGCTCACACGGGAGCTCTTTTTCCCCCAATATCGCGTCGGTATCTACCTCCATTTCCTCTTTTCGTCTCGGTCCTTCGCTCATTTACCGTATGTATCTCTTTTATTCTCGTTGCGTATCTACCACGCGGGGGAATCAGAGAATTGCACCGAGCGCTCCGGAAACTGTGGACGTTGCGCTATTTGATTTCTATAGTATACAATTCCCCTCTATGCAATTCTAGCGGGTGCATATTGCGCCTCTTTCCATTTCTAGTTTGATGCGGAACACGAATGCTCTCGATATTGGCTATTATTCCTCTGGACCGTTGTCACTGCCACTGCCCCGCTTCGGGCTGCTGCCACTGCAACTTGTAACTGCAAGCGTGTGACGTATCGCGAGTTCGCGTCAACACCTTTTTTTTTTTTTTTTCATCTATCCGTAGAATTATTAGAGAAACGAGAGACTGCTGAAAAGTCTCGGGTCCGACTGTCCACGTGTGCGCGCATTTCGTTCTCATCGGAACGTTTCTATATTGAACGTTCTATGTCTGGATATATTATTTTTTTTATACGTCCATTTGAAATTTAATAGAATGCTATATGTCAGCTATGATAAT
This sequence comes from Cryptus armator, assembly GCA_963971235.1. Classification (NCBI taxonomy): domain Eukaryota; kingdom Metazoa; phylum Arthropoda; class Insecta; order Hymenoptera; family Ichneumonidae; genus Cryptus; species Cryptus armator. The sequence continues at coordinate 24,592,080 of OZ020233.1, forward strand.
GTCTAGACGTCTAGTCGCTTGGCGGTTCTACAATCTGTATAATCAACTTGCATCATTGTGTACCTATGACGACAGAGCGAATGTCGACGGCACTGCGATGCAACGAGTCTCTCATACAACGTATCCTACAATGGCCCTTGGAATTCCAAAACTTTTCAAACAACAAAGTTAATGCCATTCGTGAGAAAACTTGGCTATCCGATACTCTCACTTGGATAAATCGCGATCTCATTTTCTCGTCGTTTGCGATGGTTTTCTTCTAATAGTTTTCCACAGCTATCCTTTTGCGTATCTTCCGCGGTCATCCTTACACCTCGCATTTAGAATTCTCGTTATCTCCTCTTCGGATCCTCAATCTACGAGACGCCCGAGCCATCAGCGATGCTACGAAGCTCCTCCGTCTCCTCACCTCTATCCGCTTTTCTCTTGACTCAGACCGCCGGGTGAACTCGGCACCGTTGCAACTCCGAATTACCCGTGTAATGGAAATTGATTATGCCGGAGGTTGGGCTTTCTCTTGCAGCCCATTCCGCCTGCCATCCAGAGCTCTCGTCCGAGTGCCGAGTCTCGTAGACGCTTTGTACGCGTATTACCGAAACTTTGATGACACTCCTCTCTCACTCGGCCCGCTACGACGTACCTGGCATCCTCTTGCTGATGTTGCCGTTATACGGGGATGGTAGCCCTTTGAGACTTTGGGGGGAAAATAGATTGCGACCCGGAAGTGCACAATAGTTAAGCGAAGGGCTTGACTACGAGTTATTACAGTGTAACACACACATTGCATTGCCGGATGACTTCTCAGCGCCAGAAATCCACTCGTTAATTCTTGGAGGGCCAAGGGTACGGAATAAATTTACCAGTAGACTTCGTCGTACCATTAGTACCTATTTCTGCTTCGACGTTATCGATGCCCACTTCACTATTATACCGTTGAATAATTTATCAGCGTCGGGTCGTATCTCAAATGATAGTTCTAGACGACAAGATCGGCTATTTTGTTTCTATTCTTTTTTTTTTTTTTTTTTTTTTTTTTACGACGAAAGATATATCCTTTAAAGTGATTTCTGATGAATGTCTGAGATCGGATATGACGTTCTCGATATCGGTATCGATAGTCGATACACCAAAAGTAAACGGTATAAATTATTGATCGACCTTTCGCGACAGCAGAGTCAGGCTGCGCCGAGATAAAAGCTATCGACTCTGAAACTCTCGACTCTCGAGTACTTCGTAGTCGTTTTACTGTTATTACGCGCTGTATTATCCGATGAGCTTTGTCATGTTGTATCGAATACAATTGAGAGGACATCATTCGATAACTATTCGTTTATCTTTTAAATTATTTCAACGACAGGTATACGTCGTCGGCCACACACCACCGGGAGTCGAGGAACGCGAGGGTGGCGCGAAGGTAATGAGCGTCAAGCACAACGCAAAGTATCTACAAATCGTGAGACTTTACGCGGATATAATAGGCGGACAATTCTTCGGTCATTGGCACTCGGATACTTTTCGCACGATCTACAGCGACGGAGGTACGGCACTTGCCAATTATGACGATTTTTCTTTATCGTAATATATATTATAACGTCAATGAACCACCCGTGTTGCTCTCCATTCTTGACTATTCGGTATTAGTCGCGAAACTTTTACATTGCGTACGCTTTAGCGTTTTTGCATCTATGTATATATACGCACGAGATACCGTTGCGTTGGGAATAGTCTGGTCGTTCGCACGAACGCAGAAATTTCCTGCGGTCGTTCGAATTTAACGAGAACCCCAACCAGAACCGAGAGAGTGGCCTTACACAACATTTCTGTTTCGCTGATGGCCTCCACAGGAGTGCCGGTATCGTGGATCATGATGGCACCGAGCGTCACACCGGGAAAAGCAGGCGGACCGAATAACCCGGGATTGCGACTTTACAAGTTCGAAACGAGCACAGGAAAGGTACGTTACACTCTGTATATTCTCTACAGTGTATTTTAGATTCAAAACACGAACTCCGGTGCCAAATCGAGATTACTCGGCACGTTCTCTTGCCTCTTACGGAATTTATGATTCTCATTAAAACAAAACGAAAAAAAAAAAAAAAAAAAAAAAAAAGTAGAGTCTCGCGTAAGTAATCCGATCGGCATTTTTCAACATATTTTAGACGATAAAATATTTTTAATTGCCGGAATGATTAGAAATCCTGATATTAATAGCTTCCAATATCGTGAAACGTTACTAAGTTAATTTTGAAATCTCCGCATACCTCTCGATATTCGTATATTTGTCACTATCCTGGTATTTCCGTTGAACGCTTTGTGTTCAAAAGCACCGTTCTGTATTCTATACTTGTTATCTGCTGTGACAAATTGACAATGTATGCGTCGTATTTACGGAATCGCTAATTGAAGAGCGATAATTGAAACGGAATGATGAAAATAACGTCGGATTTGCAATGGCGAAGTTACGGCATTGCAATACGAAATGCTTAGTTTATCTTTCTTTGATTACGTGTGAGCGATAAATTCGATAAAAATCTGTGTTTTTTATGACGATCGGTCGTTTCGAACGAAACAGATTCTCGATTACACACAATTCTATCTCGATTTGCCGAGAGCCAACGAGGACGCCACCGCCAAATGGGCGACAGAGTACTCGTTTTTGGATTATTACGATCTCGATGAGATAACGCCGCACAGCCTTCACGATCTTGCGGACCGTTTTACCCAACCGGACGATAGTGCATTCGTCAAGTGAGTATATAATCACAGTACCATTATTGTCCGCGTGTATTAGACGTCGGGAACAAGTATCGTAGGGAGAAAAGATGGGGGGGGGAGGGGGAGGGGTGGTGTATAAAAAAGGGAGATAAAGAGGCGAAAAGTGGGCAATTGAAGAAGAAGAAGAGAGACGAAAGCATTGTTTCTTGACACACTAATTGCAATCAGGAGAGTGTAAACGGATAGCTGCTCATCAGTTGTCGTTGAGCGCGACGTTTGCTAAAATACCGAACGGCAATATCCAATTCCGTGAAACAATAATAAATCACTTTTATGCTCGCGAATCGGTTATTTACGATATCGCATATTTTATATTTCACTGGCAAATTTATTTCGGGGGAGGAGAGCACTCCGACTTCGAATGATTTCTACTTTTATCCGACCTTTAGCGCGATTTTTCTTTCCCTGTTTTTCGTTCATCCAATGGCTCTAACGTATTACTCGTCATTCGTTGGCGTACACCTTTAGCTTGTTGGAGGCGAATCTACATATATATATACTTTCAATGCTTCACGCGTTTTCCGCAATACGTCTCTTCTTTCGTTGAATGAATTTTTCATTGGGCGCACCTCGCGTGGGGTTGTCTGTCGTGCAGATATTACGCCGCGAACGCAGTCTCCTTGCCGAGGGAAATCGAAGAGATGTGGGGATGCGGTGCGCTGAACGGTGCCTGTGCACTTCGTCACTACTGCGCCGTTACTCGTGTCAATCCCGAGTCGTACAGCAATTGTGTCGCCTCGTACGCCTACGCCCTCGCGACAGCCTGTTCGCCAACGGTACATTTCTACCTCGCGCCTTATCTACTGCTCGCTCTGGTATCCCTACTTCGCAGTCGATAGACGTGGCTTCGTACCCCCCACCCGTTCCACCTTTTCCTAACCCTATCCTTCGGGTTCCCTCTTGCCAACCAACCAAACTTCCCCACCCTCCCTACGTTAATATTAAATGAAAAAAAAAAAAAAAAAAAAAAAAAAAAATCAATGATATTGTTGTAGTCGATAAAAAAAAGAAAGAAAAAAAAGAAAAAAAAAAAAAAAGTCGTTCCATTGTCAACGATTCGTCCGAAGCGGATGCGACGATATGAAACGACGATCCGATAAGGAGTTAGTCGAAAGATTCCATTTATCCGATTGATAACCGGTGCTCATGATTCAGGGTATTTTAAGGTGTTGCCGTTTGGCTAATGCACCACTTTGCGGATGCGTGGAATCGAGAAATCGTTGTCAAAGAGCGATCGCTCTTGCGTTAATCCTCCGTCAAAAACCACTGTACCTGGACCATCGAAGATCGTTACATTACGGAATAATATCCTTGTTGCCATTTTTAAAATTGTATTCGCGCAGATTTTTTTTTTTTTTTTTTTTTCTCGATACTCTTTTATTAATTTTTATTATTATTTTTTTTTTTTTTTCGCGGTACTCAATATCGCAATTTACAAAAATCACGCCGACATATCTATATGCCAATCGTATATATATATGTTGAGTTTAATATTCCAATTAAATTCCAGGACACTGGCGATGACGAAAATTCGAACTCGTTTCGTTCCCGATCGCTCCGTATGTAGCAGTATACTACATGTATATACTCATTCATGCCATTCAATGTCCCGCGCGAGTATAAAGGGATCCCCGTCCCCCCCACCCTCTCACCTCTTTTTCCCCCTGACTATCGAATGCAATATGCATAAGACACATGCGAGCTTTTCTCGACGCAGAGCAACGTTCGCGCGAGCAAAATTTAAACCAACCATCGAGGACCATCGACGATACGCTAAAAATCTGTATACCAACTGTATATTATTAAGCGAAAAAAAAAAAAAAAAAAAAAAAAAAAAAAAAAAAAAAAACAACGGTGTATATAATACATCATGTGATCGAAGCGAGAAGCGATATAATAGTGTGTAATGCGTTTGACATTGTTGTACGGTAAAATTTCGGCACAAATGCTGTACGTATAAAAAAAAAAAAAAAAAAAAAAAGCGTGAAAAGGTTCGCGCGTTTCATTTACATTCGGCGGGTCATTCGCGGTTATTCGTGTACTATATCGGTGTATATCCTAGTATACGTGTATACTTTGTGTACCTATGAATGTTTCAGTGATGATGACGATGGTGTTGGAAAAATGATAGTATTATTAATGTGTTTACTTTTCTTCGTTCTCTCGATATATCAATTATTTATTATAACATTTTTTTTTTTTTTTTTTTTTTTTTTTTTTTTTCCATTTTCATATTAAAACTTGCAGGACTTGTTCCTCTGGTGCTAATGTCGATGTTGCGACACATTGAGAGGAGTATTATTACGCAGCGTTCATCTGCCCCCCGCGCCCCCACCCCTTCCCGCGCCCATCCATTCGTCATTCGTCATCCTATGCAATATTTCATAATTGAATAAATTAATAAAGATATACGATGAACTTGTAAAAAAAACTCTTGTTGGACTCTTCATTCATTCATTTTGTGAACCTCTCTTGTTCGTTTAAAGTTTCCCGTAGTTATAACGAAGAGTGCGTGTCGTCTGTAGCGATAGTAGTCTAAGTATATCCGTGAGTGCGGTGAGAACTTTTTTTTTTTTTTTTTTTTTTTTCCTCTCTTTTCCACAGTCTTCTACACCGAGTGTCGAACAGCGACGAAAGCTCCCCGTCTAGTTTTCTGTCTCTCCGTCTTTGTTCGTCATCTCTAAACTCGCGTTCTCGCTCGATTCTCGTTACTTTTCTCCATTTCTTCGATTTAACGAACGATTCGTACGGTTGAGAGTTTTGTACCAAGCAGAGAGGGGACCCCCCCAGTGCCTCACTCACGAAACTCGAAACCCTCGACAAAAAAAAAAAAAAAAAGCTCCTCTTTCTACCAGAAGTTCCCTTATATATCCCAGAGACAGCGTCGGCCATCGCGCGCACGATTCCAAATGACGGAATACGGCAAACAAGGTAAGAGCTTTTTGTTCAACTCTAACCACACATGTGCGGCTGCGACTTCAGAAAAGGGAGGAAAAAAAAGCACATCGGTGATAGCGACAGAAAGCAATATACTCGCTCGGCGACGTCAGTTTCGTTTAATTGCATCATTCGACGATTCATCACTCGACTTGCCGTCTCCCATTGCGATAATCACGGCTATTCATTCCGTCTCAGCGAACTCAACAATAATATAAGACTGATAATGAGCGACAATCGTTTTTTTTTTTTTTTTTTTTTTTTTTTTTTCATAACGACAGACATAGACACCGAATGAACGAAAAACAAAAAAATCGTTGATACGTTGTAATTTTTCCAATTCAAACGATTGAAGATATCTGAAAAAGCTGTATCTCGCTTTTCCGATAAAATTTAAAATTCGTGGTTCTGGGGATTGTTACAAAATCATTAATAATGTTGTAAGAAACATTGTTGTTACAAGAAAAAAGCGATATTGGAATATTTTACAAGATTTTTCGCGTAAAATTTCTCAAAAAAACGTTGCGGACAATGCATTTCGGTGTATTCTTTTCGCGCTGATTAAGAATCCGATAGCTTATTGTTCAAAGTTCACCCTGCAAATTGGCCATTTATTTTTCTGCCCTAAATAAATAAAAAAAATTTCGTCGCGACCCAAAGTATATCAGAAATAGTTTCCATCGTTAGCGTCGTCTGGCGGTCAATCGTTATACGAATACACCACCAATGAGTTTCCTCCCCTATATGTCGACATTTGTCTTTGACAGAGCTGTTTTTAGATCGGGAAATCGATGGTATCGTCGCTTCGATAATTTTACCATTCATTTTGAAATTCCGATTCACGGATTTAACGCGGGTTGGCGTCAGCGATATTCATTGCGGGTTTCGGAGACCTTTCGATCGATCAGCCCGTCGAGCCGAAGCTAGACGATCAACGAATCACTCCGTCGTGGGTCCACACAGCAGGTGCATTAACACCTGCGAGTGACAGAGTCCGGGAGGTACATTGTACACAATACAAGTCCGATAATAGCGTCGGGGATTCGATGGATTCGGAAATGCGTTGCGACGAGCGAACACATTGCGGCTATAAGTGTTAAATCGTTGAAAATGGATGGTCGCTTTTGCATGGCTTTTCCATGGTAAATCGGATATCGTCATATACGCGGTACTTTTATCATTTATGCCGAAGCGGCAAAATGCGAGTATCGAACGGCTAACCGATATTATATTGTCGCGGTAGTTACGAAATCTGCAAGAGACACATGCAGCAGCGATGTTGGAGTAAAGCGCGCATGGAGTCGCCAGAGCCGCGAGGATTATCAACTCTGATATCCACCGTATTCGCGAATACATTACGCGGAAGCTTGGTAAATGTGGTCGATCCAACGCGTGCTGAACACAAACCATTTCGTGTCTTTTCGCGCTTGTGCCGCGGGGAATCGGGGCCACGAAAGCACCGAGCAGAAGCTGTGTGAGTTAAGCGACGATGCAGTGCTCCGACTGCAGACAGAGAGTCAGAAACGCAGAGAGCTCGCGCTCAAGCCATCCGCGGAGATTCTCGACACGGCTGGCGCACAGTTCGCGAATGGATATCGTGCACGAGAAGCCGGTGTTCAGCGAATAGGCAATAAAGATCCGGGTGGGCGAGCGTGCGGGAAGGGCAAGCGAAGGATCGTCTGTATATAAGGAAACGTTATAACCGATTCAGCAATCTCCGCGGTGGATGTATATAACCGAAGGAAGGAAGTAGAAAAAAAAAAAAAAAAAAAAAAAAAAAATGAGAGAAAAATAAGGAGTCGGAAGAGCTCGTGGAACGAACTGCTCATCGATCGATCGGAATATATTATATTCTCTTATTCCCTCGTGTACCCAGGTACTAACTAATACCTATCGACGATGGGAAGCAAGAAATTACGTATCATATCGTTGCAACGCATTAACTTTGTCCACAAACGAGAGAAAACCACTTCTCGAAGTAGAAACGAATATATTTCACTTTAATATCCCGTTACCCGATCTTTCATCCCTTATACATTACCTCCACTGCGCTTTATAGCTTACGAATATATAGCGCGTGTAATGTGAACCGTTACAGTTACGAGATACTTCTTTTTTCATCGAGGATACGCGACTTTTCATTCGTGAAATTTAACTGCTCGTAGTTTCGCGAAAGAACGCGATCTGTCGAGTGGTACTGGGTATGCGGATGTTCACATGTACAGAGCGTACCGGCAATCATGCGCTGTATACGGCATTGGGACTTCGAGGCTTTACCCTGGAAATTCGCGTCTAAGTTTCTGTTGTCCCCCTTTAAGTCGGCTTTCGGTGTGACTTTTCCTTACCGTCGCCGTTGTTCAACGAAGAAAGTGAACGCGCGTTTGCCTCTTTTTATTTCCTACACACATCAATAGTTTAGCTGCCGTTCTCGGAGCTTTTTTCGTTTATGTCGCGCGAACGCATATATGGAATATTTTCTCTAATGTGTCGCTTCGCTCGATAACGCGCGCTACAATAATTTCGAATTCAGAGCCGCCGACAGAAGCGATTCGTTTGATTAAATTAAATTTCAATGAACGACGGAAAATTTGGTTGTCACACGATCGCCGATAGAGCGGCAGAGAAGTAAATACGCGAAATTAATTTGAATCGAACGCATCGTTTATCTATGGCGGAAGCATTTGCATCCGCTAATCCGAATCATTCATTTTAGTTAATATATATCGCGTTTCTAACATTTGTTGGATACGCTACCATCTGCTGTATTAACCGATACCAATGTACCGTCTCGCTGTCGTTTGAGGTTTATACCGGCGAATTAATTGCTGTTCGCGGCTTAACCACTTTATCGAAAATTTACCTTTTCAATAAAGTGACGCTTTGTCAAAAGGCCTCGCGCGCGACCATTATCGACGTCGACGGCCACAAACGCGGTAAAAGGGTTGGGACTGTTATCGTCGACTATGGATAATCGTCGAGGTTACCCCACGCGTTCCCCGCCGTTTTGACTGCTGGCGTTTTCGACGCGCAATTTGAAACGGACAACAATTTTTTTTTTCATAGCTATATGACGACTCTGTGATGTCCACACACTGTCCTCGCTTCCGGTAAGCGTACTTCCGTTCGTTCACTCGCTCTCGCGACTATATCGAGTGTTATACATATAATTTACACCATGAAATTTATTCCATAACGAAAAGGATAATTAAAAAAAATTCTCATCTAAAAGACGGATTTTTTTTTTTTTTTTTTTTTTTTTTTTTTTTTAAGCCGTATGCCATCAATATTTTTATGAACGCCAGCAAGCGAAATGCCGTACGCGCAAAGTAGGCAATTACCGATAACAATATCGACGTTGAAATATCGTCATCAATACGAACAAAGAGTTCCGGACAATTGGGTGTTTCGACGGGTACTTCAATCCTTCTCTATAGTCCTCGATGCTGAATTCCTTCGTCACGCGCAAATTAGTTGGTAAATTATTTCAAAGGAAAAGTATCTTTTTTTTTTTTTTTTTTTTTAATAATTATTTTTATTTTTTTTTTTTTCCATGTCAGCGGAGAGTAACAATATTGTATGGTGTAGAAAGTTTCGCCCGACAGCGCGAGAGATTTTTCCTTTTGGGATTATAACGTCGCGAAATTCGTTAAAAATAATGAAGCATAGCTGAAATGCATTTGGAACGGTAGAATGTTATAGGGATCGCGAAGGGGCGAAAGGGGGAGATTCGGGAAACGAATGCGAAAAGTGGTGGAAACGCGGGCGGCAATACGCACGGCGCCTTTAATTAAGTAAATTAAAATGAGAGTACGATGTCGCATGGTTTGTGAGCTTCAATACGAAACACGTGAACCGTGTACGTCTACCTTTCTATATTACTATACGCCCCTCTCGTGACTTACTCTGTTCATCTTGATTATCCCTCCACCTTTATCTTTTTCTCGCTCACTCTCTTTCCGCGGAAAAGAAGCGAAGAGAGTGGAGGAGAGCTGTGTCGCTGCTCCGAGAATCGAGTCTCCGGTGGGACATTCAAAGCTGTGCGCAGTGATTTTGGTCTTTGAGTATTATTACCCTCCTTCATCTCTGCGGAGTCTCCGTACCTTTTCTCTCCACGGTTCGTTTGTCGAAGCGACAAGAGAATTTCATTAATATCCCACAGTTTCGTTGCTCCCTTTTTAGATGACGATATGCACCGAGAGGTACGAAACCTTTCACCCTAATCAGCTAATGCACGGATTGAGCTGTGGCACGTTAGTCGATAAACCGAACTAATATTAACCTCAATTACCGCGATGTATGCAGCGACGAAATCACTCGTCCGTTTAGTCACCGGAATGTCCTCCGGGGTTACCGAGTGACGGAGAAATTTAAAGAATCGTAACTGCGCGGGGGTTCGTCTTCCATCCCCGTAGTAGGTACTCCCGTCACCGCGAAACGTGCGCAATTCGGCGAGTAGTTACGGTTGGATAGCGTATACGTATAGGCGAATGGCATATCGGTATGCAATAAACAGCGGTCCATCCGGGGAGTTGCGGAGTGGGCGAAACGGGTAGTCTCTTCTCGAGAACTCTCTGATTTTCGCTCTGTCCGGTCGTTCCTTCTCTCTATACACCGTTCGAAACCTCAAGCGCCCTCAACCCCCTTTCTCTCCCGAAACTATTTCGACTATTTCGACATAAATCGACGCGGTGAAGTTAAAGCCCACCGAATCCGTGCGGTTCGTAACTTGCATGTTCGCGTAACCTGTATATACTATTTTAGAGAAATTTTGAATGAACTATTATACCATTTAGGTATTAGTACAACGCAGACTAATGGCATAACTATAACGCAAATACTCTATGCTTTCGATCCATACGCGTTTCGTACTGTACGTTGTATCATATTCTACAGTAGAGATACTCTGTATTACACTTTGACTCATTCGTAACTCTCTCTCTGTATACATTTACAGAACATTGAAGTCCGTCGAGAATGTTGACTTTACTCTCCGGAGTTCACAAGTGACGAGACCTCGCGACTTTAACGGCATTGTACGAAATTCTCGTTCGTAATGAAAATGACGAAGACTGACGGTGACGTACGTCAAGAGCTGTTAACAAACCCGTTTACGTATTATCGTTCCCTACTGAACTATTAACTTTTTTTTTTTTTTCGTATACACGCGCGCGTATGTATATCCAAGTAAATTGTTAACAGCAATGTCGGTGAAAGTTGTCGAAGAATCGTGTAAACTGGCGTTACGCGGTAACGAGTAAAATAGTAGTTGCGGAAAATAACAGAGAGGAAACGACGAGTCTGTGCGAAAGAGAGTCTGCGAGCTCTCGGGAACGCGCCTAGACGAGAGAGTCTCGGTGTACGCGGCAGTCGGGACGAGACAAATAGGGAAAGAAAAAGTAAAAAAAAAAAAAAAAGTATAGAGAACAGTCGAGAAAAATGTCGAGCGAATGGGATTCTCGGAATGAGAAAGGGATAAGTGTCCGCGAAGCTTGAAACGAATGAGCTTTCGAAAGTTATACGATGCGCGAGGACATCCCTCCGACGCTCGGTGACTTATCGGAGTGCATTCATAAATAGCTGAAGCCAAAGGGATGTTTTGTTTCCAGCGCAGCCGTTACGAATTACATGCAAGTTCCTCTCACCGAGGACTCGGTAACGTTTTCTCGGATACGTAGGAACTCAACATTTGTCACGAGAACGGGTGGTAGGCTGGCGGAATAACGAATGCCAACGGCAAAACTATCGTCGTGCGAGTTTCTCATATACGCGCAATCTCTCTTGCCGCTTCCATTTGCTTCTTCTCTCTTTCAACACTTATTCTCATCATTGCGACACTGTCTATCGATGTTTCCGCAGCGAGTTACCAGCGAATATAGCTTTGCGACATTTATCGTCGAGCGTCTCGTTCGACCGGAGATATGTACTTTTGTTTTTTCGCGTATAAGTTCTCGATACTCGTTGAAACAGTCGAAACTGCGAGGGAAATTCGGCTCGAAGCTCGAAGTATTTTCGATCGAAAGTCGGACGAGACTTTCCGGGGGTATAGCGTTCTTTAAGAATACATTTGCGTCCCTATTAGCATGACTGCTCCGTACGTTTTCTCGCGTACTTAGTGTAATATTTATGACCGGTAAATGTAGCGAAAAGACGCGAGAGGGCGCTTGATCGCGAGGGAGGATATAGAATGAACTCCGTGAGATTAAATCCAAAGGTGGATGCGGGTACTTCGGTAATCCGGAGAGCATTCGCATACTCCTCAATGCTCGTTTCGTCAATAGTTAATTGAACATCCGGCGATATTTTTTTTATTGACTCAACGTACGAATATTCGATATTCATTAATACGTAAATTCATTGAAAATAGCGACAGTCTACCGAGAATAATACGGCAATATCCCCGAAGAAACATTCAACCCGAAAGGACAACGATCGTTATATACCCGATACTCGAGAATTCATTCGACCGACAACAACGTACTTGAGAATAAAGAGGATCGGCAGTTTGTAAAATTAATCAACTGTCGGGGAAACTACCCTCTCGACGATGCCTACGGAGAGTGAGCGAAAACGTTGTGTCGTTTAAAAAGATATTCCGTTCTCTAATGAACGAGACCTCCCCGATCGGTTACGAGAGACGGTATACATAAACCAGTTACGAGTGCCTTTTCCCTCTCGTCGATGCAAAATGGTACAGACTCCTTCCGGTTGCCTGCGCACAGATGCACACTTTAACCTGAATCTTACGCTTCCACCGCTCCCCCCCTCTTCAGCTTTCTCGATTTAAAGGTGGGCGGCTCACGCTGTGTGCCGGCGTTACCGGTCGATCGTAAAATTGTTCGGCGGTGCTTCGAGCAAAGTGCTCCATGCACGTAAAATCGTTTGCGCTCCTTCCTCTCTCTCCGTTTTGCCTATATATTCAGTATGGAGCGTACGTGTTGGAAATGCCTTTTTTTTTTTTTTTTTTTTTTTTTTAACTCGGTATCGACGATACTGCATATTCATCGAAGGCCGACGGTGTTCGATCTGTCTTTCTCGTGCCTCGCAACAACGGCCAAAACAAAGGATGTGAAATAGAGACGAAAGCGTTCGATGTTAGCGCGGAGCATCCGAACGAAAGAACGAAAGAACGAACGAACGATAGCAACATCAGCAAATACGCCGGTTTCCGGGGAAAACGGAGCTCCAACGACATTCCTTTTAATTGAACAACCCTGTCCCGTCCAAGTACATCGTTTACTTTTTATTCTTTCTCTCTTGCACCGCAGCACTCGCAACCCCGCCGCCTGACTGCATCGGTTTCGCCTTCGTAGCGCTCCGAAACAGCGCTACTGTGGCGACTTTGTGATCCGGAAAACAGTGCAGCAACAGCGTCAGAGTCGGTGCACGGATGCGTCCCTTCATTGAGATGGTACCGGCTGAATCGTTGAGAAACGCCGTAACCGTTTGCGGCGCCCGAGCCGAGCGACACAAAGTACTCGAGTTTTCTGTATCTATATACCTACTGTATCGGTATTATGAAAAAGCGTGCGGCGCTACGAACACCGACACCGTAGTTCTTTGGAATCAACCCCCTCCCCCTCCCCCTCCCCAAGATATATTCCCCATAAAAAAAAAAAAAAAAAAAAAAAAAAAAAAAAATCTTCGTACATTCGAAATTTCATCACGAAGTAAAAACATAGCTATTGAAAAAAAAACAGTAAATCGTAACTTTTTGATACAACGATTTTCTCGTCGATCGTCGTTTCCGACAGTCAACTTATTTCGCTGAAACTTCAATATTTGATGGAATAATTTATGTCGGTACGAGAGAAATATTTTCATTTCTTCATTTAAATTTTCTCCATTACGAAATTAGCATTGATAAATAAATGTGTATAAAATGCAAATAAAATGGGTCTATCGGCGCTTTTATTTAATGTATCGTTTAAAGAATTTCTGCTATTCGATTCTTAAGCGTTCGTACGTTGAGCTAATATTTCAATTGTTCCTACTAATGCGGTTGCGTTCTGTTGGGATACAAAAGTTAAATAACTTTCGCGATTGTGATACTTCATCTTTAGTTTAGTTTATTTTTCATCGTCGCAATTGGAGAAAGTAGAATAGCGAATGGTAGGATAGGCTAAGGAGATCGGAATGAGAGAAAAGTGCGCAATAAAGAGACCGAGAAGGGATGTACAAGAGGTGCCCCGGGGTACCGGGTTTCCTTTCTTCTTTAACAATAGATCGTCGCTCCTTGAAACCTTGTAATACTATAGTATATCCGCTCTGCCGATTGAGACGGGAGCTATAGAAACGAAGGAGCATTGGTAGTTGTGCTATTGAGGTATTATGTGTAGTTACGTAACAGTGTAGCGACGGTGGCGGTTGTGGAGCGGCGACACTGACGATCGTTTCGCGAAATGACCCGTCGGTGTGGAGTAAAGAGAAGAAAGTGGAAAGGTACAAGTGGAAAGAGGAAAGTTCCGGAACAGGGAGGTTGTAGGGGTAGTAGCAAAGCCGCTGTTGTGAATCGTTCCGCCGCGATCGCGTACAGCTCCGTGGTAATCGATACGGAACTTAATTAATCGGCGCATGGTAAGCAGCATAGCTAATTAATTAAATTATCGATGTCTATAAACGTACACTCGACGTTCAACGATCGGCAAAGGAAGGAGAAAATAAGGAGAAAATGAGATTGCGGGGGGGGGAAGTAAACGCGCGACCGAAGAACAACGATAAAAGCGACAATAGTTTGGGTCAATAAAAGATACAGCGTCGTTAATGATAAATCGTTAATTGTAGGAGCGACGAAACAGAAATCGAGTTGACGAGGTAAAACCAATGCAATAGTTATTATCTCGGAAAGATTCGAATGGCCATACGTACGGAAAGAGGATGGAAAGAGTTAAGAAGAATCTAAACGGTTAAAGAGCAGTGAAAAAGCTCCGAAACGACGAGGAAAAGATATAGGAAAGTTTGCAGTATCGAATGAGGGGAAAAGCGGAAAGGATTGCTCGCCGGATTGTGCTGGTTGGCCGGACAACGGGGTTACGTGGGGCTTCCGTACACATACAGTAAAGTAAGTAGTCGTCGCTAACGAGTGACATTGCTCAGGTAAAGCTTAAACCCTCGTTAGGAGGCTAACAGCCCTCCATGTATCTTCTAAATCGCCAATGCCCAACGGAGAGGACCCAGAACTGTGTATACCACCGACCGTGAGGCCGGTGGTGTTTCGGTGGCTCTCTTGTACACCGACTATTTAACCCGACCGATCGGCAAGAAGAATTGCGCGTATCCTACAGCTTACAAAGTATACATCACTTCCGCCGTTTCTACATTATCGCCTACTGCCGAGTCATACGCTCGTGAAATTCAAGTTAAAAGATGTATCGTTACAGCTGATAATCTGCGCGACAATCGAATATAGAAGTTGCGCACAAGTTCGTCTGATGCATAGGTACCGCAATGTCGGCTTCGCGATGAATAGCCACTAGTCGTACAGTAGTTTACCAGCAATATAATAGAACGCGAGAGTTACGCGAAAAATAATAGTTCCTACCGACCGTAAAATCGGAGCCGTAGTTTTATTTTTTTTCATTGCTTTTTTCGTAAAAAAAAAAAAAAAAAGCAAAAAAAAAAACAAAAAACACGATCGTTTGAAAATTTGATGAAACGTCCGAATCGAGAAGTTAATATAGATGAAAAAAATAAAAATAAAAAAAAAAAGGCATTGTAAATATTTTTATTAAATTTCGTCAATAAAAAAAAAAATGGTCGACGAATATTGGACAGGCGTCGCAATACCTGTTATTAACGAATTGCCAGTTGCCGAACGTTAGTTTTCATCGAGCAGAGAAAACGGCACGATATAGAGGAAGAAAAAGAACGACGATAGACTTGCGAAGAAAGGAATATTCGATCAGTTTGCCGTACAGCATACATGCATGTAGTGTTTCGTTATATAGATGCAAATACATCGTCGGGTTGGTATAGCCGGACGGTAAAAATACGGTACACAGCTATACTTTAGCGACGTGTAGAGAACCATTTCGCGAACGACGAAAAACTAAAACGTTCAACTTCTCTCTACGCTTTATTCGACGACGACGAGGAGACTTGCTTCCGGTCTATAGCAGATTTGCAGGTCTCGTTCGGCACGGCACTGCTAGTCGGTTGGACGCTCGCGCGACTTTTCAATTTTAATACCTTCACCGCCGTTGCGTTCTCTCATTCCCTCTCTCTCTCTCTCTCTCTCTCTCTCTCTCTCTCTGAACTCGTGTTCTTGCACGGTCCAGCGAACCGTTAAAAATTCATACTGCCCGGTTGCTCGCTCGTAGAAGCTGGCGAGAGAGAGAGGAAAAAAAGAAAAAAAAAAAAAAAAAAAAAAAAAAAAAAAAAAAAAAGGGAAAAGATAGAGAGTCAAAGGACGAGTTGGCCGGCGGTTGCTTCGTCCAGTCGACTCTGAACGAGGAGCGACTTGCCGGGCGAATTGATTTTTCATAGCGTCGTGTAACCAACATTGTGGCCGCGCCATACATCTGCGCAACGAAGCGCGATGCATACGATTGGAATTGTTGAGCATATAGTTTCGGCGTGTAACGGAGAGAGCGACTCGGTAAGGACATTCATCGACCGTCTGTAGGACACCGCGATGTTTCCCAAAAGAACGCTATCGAAGAGAACCGATAGGAAAACCCCGAGGAAAGTATCCGGAAACGAGAAACTCAACCGTCGGGAGGGTAAAATCGACCGTTTTATCGATAAACCCATATAAACTTTAAAAAGGTTATTCTCTCGTCGCGATCGCGCGAACGTCCGTCGAGCACTCAACCGCCCGTTTTCGACGTTGAAAATCTACCGATGACATTAAACTGTATATTCGCTTTTTTCCGTCGCGACCCCCATAATCGCAAGTTCAAGTTCAACCGACGACGACGAAGAGAAATAATCGCTGAGAAAAACTCTTCTCTCTCGTCTCTCTCTCTCTCTCTTGAAAATCTCGGTAAAGTTGCTAAAGCGAGGAGATTAATAGCGAACGCCCGGAGGGGTTCGAGAGGAAAATTGCGATAACGCGGATGGCAAGACTAAGTGCCATCGGCTGAAACTAAGAGAAAAAAAAAAAAAAAAAAAAAAAAAAAAAAAAATCTAAAAATGACACGCAAGCTGCATTACCCGAGGATAAATGCAAATTCCAGGAAAATATTTCCGTACTGTAATGATCGACGCACATATTTTTTTTTTTTTTTTTTTTTTTTTTTTTTTTCATCGCGGCTTCGAAAACCTTTGCGTCTCTTTCTCCGTTACCCTTTGGTCACGACTAACAATACCTCCTGTCGCTGGTCGGGCATTAAGCCTATCGCAAGCCCGGGGTTAACTCGCGGTGTGCTCGACGTTCGTGTAGCTCTTGTGGCGTACAACTTTATGTGTACACGAACAAAGTCTCGACGTGAGAGCCCCCGAGCCGCCTTAAACGAAATTGCACAGCACCTGCTATTTGCCGTGAGCAGTAGTGTGGATAACTATATATTCGGACTCGTGAAGTGTGAGGGGACTCGCGAGGCTGCAGTACCGATAGACCGCGTATATACGGTGTACGTAGCCGTCACAGGCGTTACTATACATCGTTCCGTAATTTTTTTTTTTTTTTTTTTTTTTTTTTTTTTTTTTTTTTTTTATATACCCGCCTTGATATGAGCTTCGAGCGGGAAGATCGACGGTTCGCGTGACAGAAGCGACGGGCACAACGCGTCGAATAATAATTAAAAGAGTTGTGGTTCCACGGAGATTATCATGGCGTAGCAGCCGCCATTATCGTGATTCTGACTCCATAGATGTCGCTTTTTCTCGCTTTACTTGTTTCGCGTAAAAATAGCGCAGGAATCATCGACGAGTGAAAAAAAAAAAAAAAAAAAAAAAAAAAAAACGGGGTAAGCGATTGTTGAAAGTTACATAACCTTGACGAAGGTACGCGACAACGGTTAAAAGACGGCGAGAATAAAAACGTCTACGGAAAAAAAATGAGTTGCGCTATCATACGGGTATTGTGATGGAAACGCGTACCGAAAGTACGGGGACTAAGAATAGAGAGAAACAGAGGGGAGGGAGGGGGAGGGGAGGTGTGCGGAAACCGGAAAACGCGAACTAATCCGTGGGTGTACGTAACGAACGTGCAAAGCGAAGCATACACGCGGTGTGCTGGTCGATCAGCAAACAGAAGAGGACAAATATAACGTGGAGCGTGCAGCAGCAGCACCGGTGCAGCATGAAACGCGCGCTGTTCGACCACACGAGATTCTCTCTCCGAACTCTCTCATTCTCTCTCGCTCTCTCTCTCTGTCTCTCTCTCCGAACTCTCCGTCTCTCTCTCTCCAAACTCTCTCTCCCTCTCTCTCTCGCCGAACTCTCTCATTCTCTCTCTCTCTCTCTCTCTCTCTCTCTCTCTCTCTCCGCCTCTCCCACAATTTCTATCTCGTTCGCTTTCTCGTTCCGTCCCAACTTCTGTACACACAAGTTGTACATATACCGAGTACGTTAGTGCGTCGTATGTGTATATACCTCTATCCACCTCTATACGTTATCCAGAGCACACGTGCTTTTCCGCCTTCTCCACTGATTCTCGAAAAACGATTTACTCCTCGTAAAACTCTCGGCACACTGTCGTCGGCACACACACGTAATCATTACAATGAATGGCGCGAATCTAAAGGTTCTCGCGGTTATCCCCCCCGGTAACGATGTAATCGAAAAAAAAAAAAAAGAAAATCGAATTTTTCTGATATATGTAAAATTTATCGAATTATAATAATGTAGAAAATTAAGATAGACTATTTCCGTATTTATACGGATACACGATATGCAGAATGTTCGCGATCGCGTTAATGCTAATTATTCATTAAAATCTTTAAATAATTCGTAAAATTAGATCCGTCATGTCGAGAGCGATCGGGGAAAAAGAAAATGTCGGCCCCCGTGGAGTCCGGAACGATCCGTAATATCGGTCAAATTGTAATCGGATCGAGTGAATTTTATATATCCTCGGTAAATAAAATATATCCGTCGACTCGATACAATTGATTTTTTAATTAAATTCGAACGGAGAACGTGACTAATTTAATCCATTTTGATCGTTATAAAATTCAACCTTTGTAAAGAATACGCGAACATTATTATGAAAAGCTCTTCTCGCGAGCGTCACTCGAAAGCTCAAACGTTTGAAATTTTATTATCGCATTTGTTTTTTTGTAAAACTTCGATCCCAATCGAGTTCACCTGCCAATACAGGGTTTCTGGAATACCACCGCAATGTTCGATCTGCCGAAGGGTTTTTTTTATCCCGAATGGCTTATACTCCTTTCAAATTCAGTCCGTCGCGTCACTCAGTATTCGTAGACAACGAGTTATCCGATAGTCAATGTTCACGATGTTTTTTTTTTTTTTTTTTGAGGTTATTTCGAGCGCCGAAAGAAATACGTCTGTCTCGACGCGTTTCTGTTGCCCGAGTCTTCCATTTTGTGGGTTATGTTCGATTTTTTACGAAAAAATATCGATGCGATCGATAGATACAGATTCGAGTGACTTAACACGGCGCGCAATAAATATGAGATTATTTCTAAAAACTCGATCGTCGAAGGAAAAATTTGACTAACACCTGTCGCATAAAATACTTACCCGTACCGAAGTGGCATCGGAATCGTGGAAATTCTCACGGATTCTCGCGAAGGTCCTACGGAGCCCCGGTATTCTCGATCAATGCTGCGTGCAAGATGTACGGTTGAACTTCTTAAACCATGAGTAGCAGCCGAGAGGTTCGTGGTATTGAGCATAAAGTTGTACCGCGGAGGTTATACAAGAAGCATAGCTTCGGCGTCTACTTACGTAGTAACGGACTAGCGTGGAGGTACATCTCTGGCTCCATCGCGTCCGCGGCTGCGGCATGCTCGCCCGCTAGTGCGAAAGTCACTACAAACTTCGGTGAGTGAGGGTTCGCGGAGGCCACGAGCGAGACACGGAGAATAACGGAATGGCGCGGCGGGAGGAGAGGGGGGGGGGGGGCGGAGGATGCACTATACTCGAGAACGTACGAGACGTAACTCGCCGTTGCAATCCCAGGCAGCCCACCGTGACAGACGATTGGCATATGTATTTCCGGATTCGATTAGTCACGAGCCGCTGAATTCGCAATGTTTCCGGTATAGAGTCAAGAACTCTCTGTGCCTCCTCTCGAGTTATCCTGGGCGCGGGAGTCTATAGTTTCGTACCATATATTTTAGGTATATAGATGAGAACAACCAACGTCGTCTCGAAAAGATTTTTCTTTTTTTTTCTATCTCGCAGACAGCCCGAGCTGTGTTCTACTCTGTGTCCCGCTTCTCGCGCTAACCCGGCCACCAAAAATTGTCTGTATAAATTGTCTGTCGCTCCCGTAGGACGGCCGATATTACTTCTACTCGTGAGTCCTATGGATAGTCTATCTCGCTGTCTGCCGTTCTCAGCCGCTACCGAACAGCCGGCGGCGGAGCCTCGCGCCCGGTGAAAATAACGAGAGAGATAGAAAACTCGCTTATTTCACGCGAGACCGTGAGACGGCGCTCGATCGATAGTATCTCTGTCTCTCGTCCTCGCACGTAACAATGCAACGTCGGCCAGTCGCGGAGTGCACGCCGCGTTGTTTGGATCGCCCGCGCGTCAAGGTTATATTTACGCGCCAAGGGGGGTTACATTTATCCGTTGCGATCGTAATTGATCGTGGGCTATTACAACGAAACGTAAATGTCGCGGCGGTGACGACAAATATCACTCGTATTTTTAAAAATAGTTATATCGCCTACACGAATTTTCTAAAACAACTGAACAGTTATTATTCACATCGATTAATTCACACGAAAAAAAAAAAAAACCGTTACATGCGCCGACGCATTGCGCATGTCGCTCGGCTATTGTGAGCCCTTCGTCTCAATTAATCAAAGTTTCGCTTTCAATTAACGCGGATTCTACGGTATCTTCGACGCGTGGAGTGATGGAACAAAAACATAAAAATCGAGAAGAATATAAATGACTGTTTCGCGCGGGGTCTATATCTCTTGACAATAAGCGACAGGAAGGGAAATTGTACAACAATGGTACACGCCGGTAGAAACGTCGGATACATCCGTAAATACAACCTGTTTATCACGTCGACTCGGAAGCGCGAGAGTGAAAGAGGGAGGGGGGGGGGGGACGCGCTTGCAGAATGAGACAACAAGGTGAAGGAGAAGGAAACACGAGTTTCGAGGCGGCGAGAATGCTGTGTTCCGTTACCCGGTGTACAAGGCCTTTCCTATGCTTGTGCAGCGTACCAACGGCACTGCGGTTTGTATTGGGTGTAAGAAAGGCGAAGGGTTTAGACGGAGCATGGCGCGGTACGTGATACGCGGATAAGGTACGTGCTCATGTAAAGATAATAGAATTACAAGGCCTTAGTCGTTATATACGTAGGTGTGTTTCTCATATATGTATAACAACTGCACCGGTACAATTTCTCCTATTGGTTGAATGAAACACTGGGAAATCCTCTCTCTCGCGAGGCCCGTGAAGCGAGCCGGTGATGCCATCTGGTATCTACGTGTCGCCTTTTCCATTTGCGAGATTCCCACCCATACCTGTCTTATTCTCTCAATCCCCACAGTTGCTTCTCTCTCTTTTCATCTTCCCCTCTCGCCTATATCGCACAATGAGAACTACGGATTGTTTGCTTTCATTTCGTGAATTCACCTTGTAATATTCTCTAACCGTGAGATGTGGACTACCCGCGATGTATAATACTATATTAATATCGTCAATGTATGCGCGCGCACACACACACACACACGCGAACGCGGCGATGAGAATCTTCTCGATGTCGCCGGAAAACGAGATACGGGATATTTGCATAAAACATATCGCTCGATATTAATTGCGACGAATCGTAACCTCAAATTCGAGCTGTCAAAAGCGACCGAACCATCCGCCTATCATATCGTATTTTTAACTCTCATTATTTTTTTCACACATTTTTTTATTCGTAATCTTTTTTTTTTTTTTACAATTTTAATTATTTATCAATATCGCGCATTTGCGATGTATTGGGTTGTTGGTCCCGATAGAGCGCGGCGAGCGAGAGATACGCGAATCGAGAGAAGGCGAGAGCGTTTCGAACATCCCGGCCGTCCCTTTTAGTCGGTGTCCGTGATAAGTGGGCCTGACAATCGCTTCGGGAGGATGGGTGGGTGGGTGGGGGCGCAAAAGCTGGAGTGAGTCGAATCGAGTGAGAGAGCGAACCGAGTGCCCCTTCATCTCTTCCCCACGCCACTCTTGCATCCAACAACTAATGACTTCAATCCCTGTCAGGACCGGCGTTTATCTCTGCCAGGCAAGCTAAACGTTTGACCGAATACGAACGCTCGATCGGGGGCCTCTGGCGCTATACCTACAACACAGACTCCCCGGCAGCCGGAAAGCCGGTGAAAAAAAAAGTAGTGAACGAAAAAAAAAAAGAAAGATATAGCGCGTCGAAGGGTCGAGAGGAATAAAAAAAAGTTTTGGCAAAAGCATGAAAATAAAAATGCGCGATGTATTTGAAATTTTTTCGCGTACTATTGGAATCCGCGATCCGAAAATAATAATCTTCCGTTAGAATCTCTCGGAGATTTGAGAATGAGAACCGCGAGACTGAGAAATCGAGGATGAGTGATACGATTTTCCTACGGATGGACGCTTAAATGATTACTAATTATTACGCCGTGGGGGCCAGCGATATCAGGCTTCGCAGTAAACCGACTGGATAACGTATGCCGCAGTTCATTCGCTCGCGCGCGCCCTCGCGACCATTTACATATTCATGGTCTTTGAACGGAGTCGGCAAGGCAGGAGCACGAACGGTGTGCGAGTTTCAACGTGGTATAGTTGTCAGTGGTACGCAATGGCGTGTGGCTCTCTGGAAGTGGTGGCACGAGTGGAGTCGATGACGGGCAGCTGGTGTTGCTACACCAAACGCGTGATAATATTCAGATCGGTGAACGTGGCAAAACGAACTTTCGGAATAAAATTTTCTCCCTCGTCGTTTTCCCAATGAAAATAAATTGCATTTAAAAAATAACAAATTTTTTTTATTAATTCATCCAAAAACACCGCGAATTCACTCGTTTTCTCTCGTCGTTCTGTCTATCGACAGATAAATCGAAAAAAAAAAAAAAAAAAAAAAAAATTAATGAATTATCCTCAAGTTTCAAGTTTTTTTCGAAAATCTCAAAAAAAAAATTTAATTGACGAAATCGAATCTCATATCATCAATTTTTTTTTTTTTTTTTTTCTATATTACGATTTTACCATTCATTCGCGAGAACGGCGATGTTAATTGGAGTTTTTCTATTTTAGGGAATGAAATCATTAAAAACTCGTTATTTTCTAATTGCAATTGACTTTTACTCGAATGTTTTATTGATAAGTCGATCGATCCTTCGGCTCTTACTCTACCACCATCGGTACGCTCTTTAAGGCGTTCTTTCTTCTTTCTCTCTCGATCTATCTCACTCCTTACGCGAGGTCGGGGAAAAGCTGGTATTACTCGTAGCTCGCGTGGGCCCATTAAACGGCTGCCGCGAGAGAGGAGTATCCTCGAGAGCTCCCCGGGCTAAAAGTCATTTCCTCCACTCGTTTCTCGCGACCTCGTAACTGTTTACACGGAACTGAACCAGCGGTATACCCACCCCCGAGGCTTCGTTGGCTATCTCGGTGTCTCGCTCTTTCGAGCTTTTGGCGAGAAGCATCACCCGCCCGGCGTGTGTACAGTGTAGCAGAAACTCTCTTCGGTTTTCACAGCAGCTTGTCCTCCCCGTGCTTCGTTCGACTTCGCAGCGAGGGACGAGTAGCAGCGGCGGACCAAGAGATAGCTCTCTCCGATATCCCAGCGTCCAAATTTCCGTTCGAATGGGACGAACCGAGTTTCGCGTTTCCCGACCTCCTCCCCCTTCGCGTCATCCCGTACAACTCAATCTTGTGATTTATTTTTTTTATTTTTTTTTTTCAATTTACTTTCCATTTCGATTCGACATACCGACCGTTGATAGATACTAAACGTCCGAAGCTGAAATTTTCAGTACGGCGAAAGAGGAGTTATGCCATTGCAATAGCTTATACATCGTTCCCGTGCGTGTGTATCAAATATGCGTATCCTCCGCTATTACGGAGATTAAAACATTCTTCGGATTCTCCCTCCGCTGGAAATGTTGCAAATGCCGCGCCCTTTTCAGTTTTCTCATGACTCTCCGATTCGGTTGCTTGTGTTCAACTCCGTCCCGTAATTTACCGCTCTTTCCCCGACTCATAAATCTCGACGAGTGTGGGTGTCTCTCCGCGGTCGGCCCGCGCGGAGTGACTATATTCGGGTGTCTCTCACACTGCAGGGATCGCGGGGGAGGGGGAGGGGGAGGAGGGTGGACAGCGGTCGATGTCGGGAGGCGTTGGCCCGACAGGATAAAAATCTTCTTCGTGTCTATATTCGTTTGGAATTACAGAGAAAAATTGAGGGTGTAAAAGGGGTGTACGATGGTAGCGTAATTGCACGGGAGAGGGAACTCCATAACGAGCGTAGAGAATACGCGGAAGCTTAATCCAAAGCTATTGTATTCCGGGGGTTCGGAGAACGGGATGTGTAGATCGATTTCGGTACTCGTTACTCGAGTATGAACCTCTCAACGTGCCTATGTATCCACTCACTCCCCCGTAGTATATGCGTACATCACTGCGATATACGGTATTCGAGAGTCTCGGGGCTCTGTGTTCCCTGCAGGCGCGCTGTAAATCGTTTAATCGACGTATACATCTAACCGAACTATCGCGCTTCATTTTGTCCGCTTCGTCGGAGTCCGTCGCGCGAAATTATTAACAGTGAAACTATACATAATAAACTTAGGGGATGAAAACGAGATAACAAGGGATCCTTCGTCTCTACGGAGCCAAAGAGACGACGGAAAAAAAAAAAAAAAAATGTCTGGTTAGCATTTCGCGAAGAAATATGAGTTTTGGTCGGATGAAACGAGAGATACATTATTTTTTTTTTTTTTTTTTTATGCCTCTCGTACTCCGAAAGCCCCGGATAGTGTCACCTTGACTCGCCTCAACTTTTACCCGAGCGATATACCTTCATCTCTCGCGATCGCGAGCGCGCGGGGTGCCTACGCGTTGGATATCAAACAAACGAATTATGAAATATAGGCAGAGGGCTCGGGGATTCTCTTGGGTAAATAAGTTTCGCGCCTGGCGAATGTACATCGGGGCAACACGTGTCCCGCAAAAAGTCAGAGTTTCAACGGGCAAAAGCCGTCGCATATACGTACAACACACGGGGGTTCGGCAAAAGAGCGGTCTACGGGACGAAGGAGAAAAAAAAAAAAAAAACGGAGCGAGAGGTACGCTAGAGGCGTGGAAGGGAGGATTGTAACGGGGCGAGGACGCGCAATAAGTTCATGGAAATATAGCGGCCCGCGGGGAGTCAAGACGGTATTAAAACTTTTTTATCCTTTAACGTATGGACTACATAATTTTATTTCTTTACTCTCGTTTCAACCGTAGCTTATTCTTCCCGCTCTGTCTTCCTCATCCTCGGGTACTTTGTCCGCGTATATTATTCTTTATCTGTATGTATATTCTAAACTATAATACATACAAACTGTTACTACTGGGATAGCTGTGTACGCACTGTCCCTCTTACCCTTTGTGTTTCATTTTTTTTTTTTTTTTTTTTTTTTTTTTTTTTTTTTTTCGCTCCATTCCCAGTTGAATGAGCAGAAGCTTATGCGCACTAAGCAAATTTGAAGCCCCACACGCGACTACCGTTTGCTCGTTTTCTATCATCCTCCGCGCTCCGTTTCATCATATATATATCTATACTACTCGTTCGCGCGCCTCTCTCCGCATTCGCTAAAACGTCGACACCGTTTTAACGTGAATGCGTCCCGCCGTCTACTACCACCGCGACAACAGACACCCCCGCCCTCTCCCACCGACAATTTTCGTTCGTCTCTCTCAGCACGCGTCCTTTATGCATCGCGACACGTGAGTAACGGGTGAGCGTTAAATT
Organism: Cryptus armator; assembly: GCA_963971235.1. Taxonomy (NCBI): domain Eukaryota; kingdom Metazoa; phylum Arthropoda; class Insecta; order Hymenoptera; family Ichneumonidae; genus Cryptus; species Cryptus armator. The sequence continues at coordinate 24,617,866 of OZ020233.1, forward strand.
AAACTGCTGTTTCACGACGGTATGTACCGCCGTATCCAACTCGTACGGCATAGTTGATTCACGTGCACCCGTAATGTGGACGAGTGGATATACACACATATACGAACGCTGTAGAATAACGTTATGCAATCATTCGTCGAGAGACCGATAAGTTGAAAGCGGAGCTCGAGGCCGTCGACCCATCGTTCGACTTCGCCGAGGGAGTAGAAAGAGAGAGAGAGAGAGAGAGCCACGACTATGGCAAATCGAACAAAAGGGGATGAAAAACGAAAGATAGGCGAGCATCGGTATAGGGCTAAAGGGAAGAAAGAGGGACACAATGAACGAATGACTCGGTCGTCGCAAACGAGAGGCCAGCGAACCGTCCAGTCAGCCCTCGCGCGTCTCTGCTAATTCCATTCGCGTTCTTCCATCGTTCTCACATCCGGACTGTGAAATTCCATAAGCCCCCGCCCCCCCCTTCTACCACCCCCTCGGAACGCCGACCAACCTGGTTGGTAATCCAGAACGTTGTACGGACTGCACTCGGACCCATCGTCTCTTTCTATGGCTTTGTGTTACCGTTTCCTTTTTTTTCTTCTCGAATCACCTCTCTTACACCCGTGATATTCGGATCCTACTGGGTAATTCTCTATTCTACATTCTCTCGCGTTTCGTCAACGAAAAAAAAAAAAAAAAAAAAAAAATTTATGAAACTTTGACGATGAAAATTCAAAAGTAGGCGCCGAAGATAAAGGAAGGAGATTAAAAAAAAAAAAAAAAAAAAAAAAAAAAGAATCGTTTCGAAAAGCTTTTCGGCTGCGCGATTGAAGATTATAAACTCTGAATAGCGGAATCGTAATCCGCTTATTATGATAACTAGCCGCATCTGAAAACGGGGGTATGAGGAATGGTTACGATAGTGAATCGAGCGAGAAATAGTCGTTTAGAAGCAACGATGAGATTTAACTTGAACTGCAATGACGACAGTGGCCGCGGTGAAGCGAACAGCGCGAAGGGATGGGGGTGCATTATACCACGTGTTGAAGGTTGCTGCAGGTTGTGCCCTCTCGGTCGACGAAGCTCACGCGGCCGGGGAAGCATACATTATGGACTGACGTTTATACCAGGTAGCCGGGCGTGAGTAATGTGTAACGTTAGATTAAACGCGTTCCGGTTGTACAACGTTATGCAATAACTCGTGGACAGAGTTCGATAGGTCGTAGACACCATCGTAGCGCCGTGGACCGTAGCGTGCTGTGGCGCGATGAGCTGGGCGTCGAACCGCGAGAGAGGAAGAGGAGAGGAAACGGTGATCTAGTGAGAGACCCGAATCCCCCCCTCCCTCCCTCCCTCCCTCACCCCCAATTTCCCCCCAATTCCCCGATCACATAGGTAGCCAATACAGAGTAGTAACGCATCGTCGGCTAATTCCATTCGACTGCACGCTACGGATTGGTGAACCTAACAACTCTCCTCGTAACAGCCCTCTTTGCCAGATTTCGCAATTCCCCTTTATTCTCCTCCAAATGAAGCGCAACCCCCTCAACCTTTATACACAATCGCGTTGATACACCGAGGTAGCGATAAATGCCAGTTATCGGCAAATACGGTATGTACCTTCGATTTTACATGGTCTTTCAATATTTTTTTTTTTTTTTTTTTTTTTTTACGATGTATTATACAAATCTGTGTACAACAACCTTTAAGTACCTACCGAGTATCGTAGTTTTCGAATCAAAACCCGAATAACAAAAGGATGAGTTTAACATATCGTTTAACCCGTAAAACAATAAGGTGTGCAACCCTTCTGTTTCTCACCGGTCGATATGAAATACAATGTTTCCTAAAAGGCACCTGCTGCATAGATTTTACGAAAGCCTCTCTTTCTCCCGCTGGCTTAACGCGCAGTGATACCGGCGGCTCTCTTTCCCTCGATTCCATTTCTCTATTAGTTTTCTCTTCGGTATACCGGTTGCTGCCACTATCATTCGTAGTTTACTTTTGCGCTCTCGCTTCCCCAACTGTATTTATGTTACTTTCGCGTGCATACCGCGCATACTGGTGTAACTTTCGCATGCGCGTAATTGCATTTGCGTTCGGTGCGTCACGCGAGCCATATATGTGCTCTATCCCCCCGGTTCAGCTTGATATTTTCTCTGTCTTTTTCGTTCCTCCCTTTCTCGCTCATCGGTACGAGTGATTCACAGTCATATACATCGCTATATACATATAGAGAGACGGATACACGCGCAAAGCTTCCACATGGCGACCAGGCGCGCCGCTGGACAGCGTGCAAACAATACTCTATTTTCAACTGAAATAATCATCACCTTTCACCTGAATTCCGGTGACCAATATCGAAATAACACCCTCGTGTCGGCTGTTATACAACGCGATATGACAATGTAACAAACATTGCTGTGACACCGTTACATCGTCGAATAACGCCGAAATGATGTAACAGCGATGAACAATTATTTCGTTTATTAATCAAATACTGATTGTACCTCGATATATCGGTAGTTATACATAGAGAAAAAGGTGTCACGCGCCTTTCTCTCACCCAATAAGCCGGCGTCGTTTTCATGCAAACCTGTGGCCGAACCTCGTTGATTAAAGTAACAACTTAATAACACCCTTTACTCCTTTCGGGGCGTATATCGAGAGTGGCTTGGCCTCCGGTATAATCATTCACAGATGATAATGATAACCCCGTGATACATAACCACAAGATACCGGTAGAGGGGGGAGAGAGGGAGACTGTAATGAAGGAATGGTTGGAGCTTTACACAAAACGTGCGATCGCACGCACGAAATATACATAATGAATAAAGGAATTATAGGAGGGAGGGAAAACGGGTGGCGAGTGGAGATAAGCGAGAATGCTTTTCCCTCCGTGGCGCGATCCTCTGTGTATTGGTCAACCGAGCGAAGAAAATCATATTAGACGCTTAATTTACTCGTGGCAATAATGGCCCTGTGGAATTATAAGCCCCAGGTGTTGCACCGGCGAATCTTCGAGGCTCGTAAACTGCCGGAGCAGTGCCGTCGTTCGCGTCGAGACCCCGGAGATAGTGTATGCGAGAGTGCAAGGGAAGACGAGTTGTGCGGCAAGATATAGCGAGAAAACATCCGCATATACATAGACGCGACACGTTCACTCACATGCGCAACACAGGCATTATTCGGGCGGAGGATAGATAGAGAGAAAGAGAGGGTGAGAGGGTGAAAGCTTGGAGAGAAAGAGCGAAAGGATGGGGGAAGCCCAGTGGGCTCCCGGCTTGTTGCGCGTTACAATATCAGCTAGCATCGCGCGAGGCAGGGGGAGGGATGGGGGATAGCTGCGAGAGCTTCTCTGGTGTTGCACCGGTGTGCTACTGGAAGCCTCGTGGAAATGTGCGGGTAAAACGATATGCTATGTAGCCATTTCCCCGTACGCCACCCTCAATTCCCAAGACTAGTTTCCATCCGACTCTATGCACGCCCTCCAGTAATTTGTACCTGACCACCGGTCCCATTTCCCACCCTCGCGCAGACTCTCTCACTCTCTCTCTCTCTCTCTTTCTCTCTCTCTCTTTGTGCACTATTGCCCACGCGCCCGAGAGAGATTCAGCGGCCACCCCCCGCGGTGTAACTCTAACACCAATACTATAACCGCGCGTTACTACGGCACGGTGCATATCCAGCAATCGGCACTCGCGGGCGACTCTCTGCTCGCCGTTTCGCTTCTGCGTTTGCTGCGTGGACTCTTATAATTTTTTATAACCACACTGAACACACAGAGAAAGCCTCTCGGCGCGACCCGCGAGTTGGTGCGAGATGAATAAAGAGAACTGCTGCGACCGACGCCACTCTCTCGCCAGAGGGAGAGACATTTTCACCGGTTTGCGCAACGTGTGCGTCAGAGACGGAATATACACGCGACGGTTGCGATATGAAGCCGAGAGCAATTTCCCCCCGTTGCGTTGGCGTGTAGCAAATTGTTGACTGCGTTCTGTGTCGCTGAAACGCTGAAGCCGTATTTATTTTTTCGGTGACAAGTCAATTGAGAAAAATATTTTTCAACAAACGTCATTCCGTTTTTCTTTTTTTTTTTTTTTTTTTTAATGAGAAAATTTGTTGGATGATAATTAATGACGAATTATCGAAATAAATTGAGATTCGCGTATTTTATAGTAAAGTCAAATCAATCTTCAGTATTTTCTGATTTTGATAAAAAAAAAAAAAAAAATCACTCTCGGTATCGTTTCTATGCCGGTCATAAGATTGTACGAGAGGCAAGAATGGAGCGAAGACAGAGAGAGTGTATATAGGGAGTTACGAGAATGTTAGTAACGGAAAGGGATGGTTTTACAAAGTCCTGCCTCACTCGTGTCCTCGAGAAGAATACATCCTTCGGCGACTTGAGAGTGAAGCCAACCATCCTCACGATACTGCATCCTATACATATATGTGTGTAGCATACCATTATACATACGGGACAGAGACTGAGAACTCCGGGACCCGTATATGTTCTTTGACGTCTCTCTACCGTTTTCTTCGCAAAGAGTCGACTCGTATCTACGTACGTACAATGTTCCATACTCTATCTCGAGTATAAGCTTTTCCAGAAGGAGACGTTCCCCGTGCTCTCGTTGTCCCGTCGGACCATTCTCTTTTCCACTTTTTTTTTTTTTTTCTTTTTTTTTTCCTTTCCATTGAGTCTTTCTCTCCATCCATTCCTGTAGGAGTGTCCGGCGTTATCGATACGGAATACTCTTGTACATCTCCCCGAAGATATCGAGGGATTCGGCACGGGCTCTCCAAAGATCGTCCAGTCTCACGAATTTCTACTTCAACCGTTTACTGCACTGTATAACTCCGCTCCTTTTTATCATCTCTACTTCCTGTTTCTCATTTCCTTCGGTTCTCTCTCGACTATCACCCGAACCCCCGCTTCTTTGCGTTAACCCTCTCCCCCGCCTAGTCGTTCTATATCTGCTGTATATTCCATTCCCGTATTTCACTTTTGGACCTTTATCCCTCGTTACTCGAGCGCTCAGCATCCAGTACTTGATGCGCTTTAGATTCACGGTAGCCAAGTCAAAAGTGATATTTCATAGCCATTTCCAACATTTGGTGTAACGTATAGGTGGTACATTTGTATATAGTATAAATGCTGCTTTTCCCGAATTTACTGAATCACAATCTTCGAGACCGAACTTGTATTTGCCGCCGAGCGATCTTAGCAGGAATCGCGTCGTCTACCTCTCGAGACTTATCAATGTGAGGGTTTCTCACTTTTTTTTTCATCCCCCATCCTTTGCTCGGGGAGCGAAACGAATAGCTACGATCCTCGATAAGGTTTGACCCGTGGGATCTACCGATTGTAACGGGTCATTCCATCGTCTGAGTTTCTCATTCGTCGTTTCGCCTTGTCTTTCCCCGTTAACTTCCGCTTTCTTCTTATTCGCCTGCTATAGCATTTCAGTCGTAAGAAATTCTTCCCCACATCAGACAGGATCTTACACACCAATGGTAGACGACGCCCTTCGGCTATATCCCCGAATTAGATTCGATTTAGATTCGCACAAGTTCAATTCGCAAGATCCAAGATTCGCTTATCCTACCCTCCCTTCTTCCTCCTTTGGCTGTTTGATTTATTATTTTACCTACAAGATTCGGACGATTTTCTCTCACGGATTTCCATTCGTTCCACCGTTTAGCGCCCCCTTCTCTGACCCTCTTTCACGAATTCTGATACGTCACTTGGCGCGAAGATTCCTGAACGTCCACGCGTTCGCTTCTCATACCCAAAGTCGCCTCTCGGGCGACCGAAATCTAATAGAACGGGGAACACCCAGAGTTCTCCGACGTGGTTTAGGAAGCTATGCGAATCCCACGACTGGTGGGAACCGCATTAGTATGTATATTCAGAATCTCCCAACGGTAGAAATCGAACTATTCGCGCAACGCTTCCGCATCTCTCGATACTGCTGCTGTCTAACCTCTGTACGGAATCGCTATAACGGATCGGTATGGTGAAGCTAACGGAAAATCTCAACTACGAGAGTTTCCATCGTATATACGGGGACTGTACTAACTCGGGCAGTTTCATATTAGGGACACGAACGGTACGGCTAAACGCCACTGCGCCACTCACATTGTCCAACGTTGGCAGCTCTCCGCGATCGGATTCCACAGATTCTACTTGCAATTCACGATGTATATATATTCGCGACGAAAATCGAGTTTCTACGGGTATAGTATATAGCGCAACGTCGACGAACTAAGCTATAATTCCACTGTGGATCGTACAGTATCTGCTGTGAAGCTTATACAGCAATGCTATTCACCTTGCAGCGCATCGAATTCAGAATATTCAGCGCCAACTTGTGGCGATACACTTCACAACTCTGACTATCCATTTATACGAACAAATATCAATTGTATCATATTACATCGAGGTACGATGACAATAGACCGAGCTTTCAATAACAATATCACTTGTGTGATGCACCAGTGGATACAACTAGTACCGTCCATTGTTTTCGCATCGAATGTTTACATTTTCCGTATGTTTCAAATAGAAGTTTTTTTTTTTTTTTTAATTTGTACACAAAACGTTGCTTCCTGGTTATAATTCCACGAAACTCCACGCATTCATCGTGTTCCATGGAAAAAAAATATAAAACATCGGATAATTACCGATTTTATAAAATGGCTTTTTCGATCTCATAGGAAATAACGAAAAAACGTAAAAAAATAAAAATCGGTAAATACTCGATTTGCCGTAACCCTGTTTTTTTTTTTTTTTTTTTTTTTTTTTTCAAGAAAAGTCACTCGAAAAAATATTTTTTTCCGATGAAATCACACGCAATATTCGAACTATTGATAGATGCGTCTCGATGTATAGTTTATTCTGATTTTGTTTTCAAACGACATTTGTTCTGTCGATTTTGTCCGCAACGACGTTGATAATTCATCAATAATTTAACGTTCCGAAGGTATAGGAATAAAATATTAATACGACAGTTTGCGGAGAAAAATCTTTTCGGCAATAGCGAGAAACTTCGAGACTTTTAGGAGCAGAGGGTTAGGGACACATCGCAGTGATGAAGGGAAGAAAAAGACTTTTCTCGTTCGCGATAGCGACCCGGTATGTAGCCATGTAGCTTTGCGGCTCGCCTCTCTTCCAACTCCTTTTCCACCCCATCTCTCACGAGCAACGAGCGCTATATACTCGGCACAAGCAGCGCACCGTCGAATTAGATTCAGTGCCGTACCAACCCTCACGGAATTCTATTTCAAGAGGAGGAAGCGAGACAGAGAGAGGGAGAAAGACGGTAGCTGAGACGCGCGAGGAACCTCGACCTGCTGAAAGCTTCGCTGGTACTTGTCGCGGCGCAACGATAGTGGGTAGAGTCCTATAACGTTGGCGCGTTCATTTGCCTTGCGTGCATTCGAGCGCACAGGGATCACCCACCTGCTGCTACCACTGCTATGGCCACTACATACTTCCACTTCTGCCACTACCCCTTCTCACTCTAACTATATACATTATATATATTGCTACTATACCGCGTATAGCGATGGCTGATGCTTGCCGCTGCACTACTCTCACTAATAACGTCGCTCCGGAACTTGATGTTTATAAAACTTTATCGGCAACACGATGAATACGATAAAAAAAAAAAAAAAAAAAAAAAAAAAAAAAGAAAGATAAAGAGAGAACGGGAGACAGGAAAAAACCGAATGAGAAAAAGTATATACAGAGTCGGAGAGACGACTTGCCGGTACGCGCAAGTCGCCTCTCTCCGAATGGGGATGAATATAGAGAATAACTACTAACTGCTTACGTCTGTATACCACCGCGTAGATTATTTTGCGAGAAGTAGGTGGGTTCTAGGAGTACAGAGTACAGCGAGATTGAGATGGGGAGAGAGAGAGAGAGAGAGGGAGAGTGCGGAGATTCACAGAGGGGGAAGCATGTCTGTCTGGCAATTGGAAACTTGTCTCGTTTCGCTCTCGTGTCGGAGTGTGGAAAACAAAGTAGATCGTGGAAATAGATGAGAATCCGCGAGCGGTATTACACGGTTTGAGAGGGCGAGAGTTTCCCTATCTCCCCGGTGGGAAAACGCACGTTATATATATGCGGAGTGACAATCGTAGCATATCAATGAATATCATTAATTTACGTGCTTTTCGCGTTCCGCGATGAAATGTCTATTAATAATGAGACAGACTTGTATGAAAAAAAAAAAAAAAATGGCAAATAACATTTCTGATTATAAAACTTTCGATCGCGAAAATAAACCTGTAGAATATACTTTATGAATTTTGATGAAAAAAGTTTTTTTTTTTTTTTTTTTTTTTTTTTTTTTTTTTTCTTGGCATCCATCAGTTCCATCGTTATAAGTTGTACGAATCGTACATGGTAACGAAGTGAGTAAACAATACGAAAAGAATTCTATAAAAAATTCCAAACCACATGTTATTTTCTCCAACGTTGCAACGTTACAAATTCATTGTTGCCGAAGAATAGTAGATAAACATTGAAACGGTCGACGTCGTGGTATTTTTGCGATAGTCAGTTATTTAAAACAAAGAAAAAAGAAAACCTCCCCCTCATCATTAATTCCAGCGGTAGACCGTGAAAGATCGAAGGATGTACACGAGAGGTAAAATAGTGAACCGCAATGAGAGTATAAAACTTTGCAATGATGATTATAACGTACATATTGTAAATATATTGTTCTCCGCTCGGGCGTAACAGCAGCGTTCTGCTGCTCGCTTCGGTATATTATAAAAGATCGTTTTCACAGATTCTCTCAGCTTGTCTCGACCTCGACTTACTTCTTTTCGCTGCCTTATTTTCCATGGAAAATATAGGAGAATTTGTGACAAAACAGCAAAGACCTTTTCAAAGAATTTCCTCGCGAAATACAACTGTTATAAGTGTGTTTATGTAAGAATATAATGCACACACGCGCGCCTATGTTCGTGTATATGTATAAATAAGAAAAAAAAAAAAGAAAATACTTATACAATTTGTGTGTATGTGCGATAGTAAGGGTGGCTATGGGTTATACCCCAGGGGACGGCACTCCATTATATTCCTTCAACTGTACACAGCAATTATTCTCATGAATGTCAACCCTCCGTCAGTGGGAGGAGTAACGTCTCCGGCGGCATTGCTGGTTCTGCTGGTCTGGCGTTACCGCTGGAAGGCAACCCGGGTCTAGTGTGCCTGCCACTGCTGAGCCCCACTGAATCCCTTGCCCGCCACTCTTTATCTCCCTTACCTCTCTACACGAATCGTCTCTTACTCGCCACCACCTGCGTCATGGGCTCTCTCACCCTTCTCTTATTCTCGAGGTTGCTGCGAGCGTTTCTTTGTCCTTCTTCTCCTTCTTACTTTCCATCCCTTACAAGCCCCCCGTCGTCTTGCCGCCACAGTATTTCTCTCCCTTTTGAGAGTCCCATACTCCATCTCCGACTTGGTCTCACATCCTTCCAAGTGTAGCTCCATCCTCTATTTTGGCCTCTCGTTTCTTCTTTCTCTACTCGCCGGATGCTTTTGGTTCTCTGCCTCTTCTTCTGCTTCTTCTCCCTTTTTCTTCTTCTTCTTCTTCTTCTTCTTCTTCGTCGTCTTATTCTTTCTGCTTTCCACTGGTACGGTTACTCCCCTACCCTTTTCCTTCTTCTGTCCAAGAGCTTTCATTCGGCTCATCCCTGTCTCTCTTTTTCTCTGCCGAGTCGTGCCTCGCGTACTTCTGTGTCTACTACCCTCTGTCGCGTTTGCTCTCGAGCCGTCGTGACCCTCCCACACCACCGGGGCCGCCACTGAGCCAAGCGACGCCAGGAGTCGCTGCAGCCTGCCACTGCCAGCACCAAACTCCACCCATCCACCACCCCCTTTTGCTAGCAAAAATACTCCGACGTGCCGGGACTCACGACCATCCCCCGGACACGTTAAATAAATTTTGCGGACATGATCCTTTTTACAAATCTCGTATTTGCATAATTGATATAATAACTCGATACTGCTGGTGCAAAAAAAAAAAAAGAAAAAAAAAAAATGGTGGCACCCCTTCGTCACTCAGCCGTGTCGTCTATCTCGCGACGGAGGGGAAACAATTCGTCGTGCTGCAAATGATAAACTGACGTATGAGGACAGAAGTTATAAGAGATAAAAACTCAGAGTGTCGGATGGCTCTCGAGCCCCTCGGTCAAGAAACGATAGACACGTCCATTTTCTGTCAATACTTGTTAAATTCGTTGAAATATATCGTTCCGATGGATGCGACAATTTTATTATAGTCGACACACAACTGCGAGTCGGAAATAGCAACGCGATGTATTTTTCTGCAATGTCCGTAGAAACGTGAACTGGCCGATAAAGTGCTGTCGATTCAGACTCATCTCGGTTGGTTTTCATTCAATGACTGGCTAATGAATGTTCCAGTAGATGCCGAAAGACAGAAGACACCGGGCAATCGTTAATTAAGCATATAAACCGTTTCGCAATCATTCGCTTATCTTCGAAGATTGTCATTTATGTAATAACAATAATAACATGAAAATCTATAGTTCACCAAATGAATTTATCAACCCTTTAAAAGTTTATTAAAAAATAATTGAAAATTACCGATCGAGCTGATTTCTATACTGCATTCGATTTATTTCGAAATAATTTCGTTGTCAGTCGAAAAACGATTTTTTACCGTGTAACCGGAAGCACTTAATCCATAAATGCGTCAGGGTATCGAAAATAGGGAACCAACGCTCGACAGGAAAAAATTCAGGTGCCAAGTACCAATGAACCTTAAACATTCGCTCATCGCTTCATCTATGTAGATCTTGTCGATAGAGGCATTGCAAAATGGACACGTTAATCGAACATTTGACTCGGGGTAAATCGTCTATTCCGATAACGAGATAGCGAGAAGCGAAAGCTAACGCGAGACTTCCGTTGCAGGTGGTAATGATGATGGTTTAGTGCTGATAGTAGCCATAGTGATAGCGGCCGGGGGATACCCCGACGTTGTGCCGCGTGTGTGCACCCGTTAACTAGATGCCATCTAGAGACTATAATCTAGTGTCGTTCTCTCGCGAGGACAGAAGCGTCGCGTCGAAGGATCTCATTTGCAAATCTAGTGTGACAATAGTCGTGTGGTCGCGGGGCCTGCTGTTAGCTGTTAGCTGGTGGCTCACAGTCTGCCAAGTGTACTACCCCCCGACAGTAACTACTACCGGTTTACTCTCTGCAGCTCCCTCTGTGTGTCGGTGTCCTTGCGCCTGTGGATAATACCGGCGCACCTTCGGTACTTAATTAATGCAAACACTTGATACCGCGCTGTGTCGCTAACGAGGCTGAGCTATAAAGTTATCAGATATAATACCGGAAGTAGTCATGGAATGCTGTATACCCGACTCGGCGTCTTACAAAACCGGAGTTATAGTCGCAGACTATTGTTCTTTCGAACTCAATAGAAGCGTTATATCATTGACGCGAGAATTACTCATCGAAACTTCATTTTACGTTGTAAAGAGCAATAAGCTTTGCTTATTACATTTATTTAAGAGACTAAAGCGTTAAGGTGGATTACGAATCTGTAGGAAATATCGAGTTTACCGTTCAAAGCTGCACAACGATAATTCTATAGGATAACAGGTATTGGAATAAATGAGAACGTCTATTCCGAGATATTTTCGGGTTGCGGGCACGTGCCGGTATAGCACATCGGAACCCCTTCACTCCCTCGGACTTGAAATCCCCGAACGGATCTGTCATTTGTATGAATAGCGAGTTCGGGAGAATATCATGAATGATAGCCGATCGTTCGAGCGTAAAGGCACCAGCCATGGAGCTGTCGAAATCCACCGGCTTTCGCTTCTCTCCCTATTTTCCCCTCGTGCATCTTTCGACGCTCACGTTCGCTCGCTCTCACGCTTCCGGTATGCCGGACCGGTAGGACGTGAGAGGACCGATGCTCCTCGAGGCTCACCTCACCAGAACGACCCCCCCCCCCTTCCCTCCCTCCCTCTCCCTCTCCGGTATACTGCTCCAAACGAAAAACTTATTCATGCCACACGTCGCTTCGTATTCTCTCACTTCCTCACGCCGTCCGAAACGAAACGAGACCCAGATTGATAGAACGCTATCAAAAATCGTTTCGCGTTCGTGTATCTACTATACATGTATTTACATAGACAGCGCTGCCGCTCCTTCCTACCGAGTTACCGTAGTATAAATATATATTTTATAACAACATATCTACTTCTCAATGCTGGAAAAGTCTCAGCTTTATTCCCTCTTTCCTTATTTATTTCTATCACGTACACGCACGCGCCCCGGCGCGCGCACACATATATACATACAATCACACATAAACAAACACTCTCACTCTTACCTTCCTCGTTTTCAGTTTCAGCCCGCGTTTTCTCTTGGCACGAGACTTTTTACGATTTCCCCAACGATTACGCCCCTCCCACCCACCCCTCTACACCCCCTCTCTGCGCTCTCGTTTCGGCTTACGTTTTTCTTCCGCACTAACAATTTCTTCATCGCCGCACACGCTCTTATTTTTATAAATGTTCCATAGCGCATGTGCGCTATCCCTATTCGCAGAACAGGGTTAGCACCCACCATACTGGAAGAAATCAGGAAAGTCAACATTTTTATCTCACACAACTACCGCCCTCGCCCTTTGGCAAACATCGTATTATACAAGAACTAGCGATCTTTTTTTTTTTTTTTATAGCTAACGAAAATATACGCTCTGCTGGATATATTTCGGATGTTATTTAATATCTCCGTCAGCTTTCGAATAAAAGAATACCGAGGGATAGTATATTTTATTTTTTTTTCGTTATATGGTATATACACACATTTCGACGGCATATCCTCACTGTAGAAAGGATATGGAAGCAAAATTGCAAGGGGCAACCCAGTCCGGTTCTATGTCCTCCAATCGGACGTAGGCAGGGTATAATCCGTATTCCGATAAGTACGTTTCAACAAACCACATTTTGCGCGTATCGTCTTACTCATCCCCCTGGTCTTCGTAACCACTGCACTCCGGTTTCGCCTGCTGTACCGTCACGGGTTGCAGCTTCTCGAGGATCTGCCAGAGCTGACCGCAGAGCGACCACGCCCGTTTTAACGAAAACAAGCTTTACTATGTTCGTCGTTCCAGTTTCACCGGCTTTAGTCTCTCACTTGTATTCATGCTTTCGCTGCTATCCTCTCTCGCGTAACGTCCTGACGAGGCCTACGCTTGGCTTTGGTCAGCGAGTTCGTGAATTGTACAGATCTCGACATGTTCCCCATTCGGTACTGTTAACGATGCTTCACTGACAATCCAATGAAGCAGTCATTGGTTCTGTTGTGTTTTTAACATCGGTAACGGCTTTGTCTCGACTTCCAATTGGAATTCGAATTCCCTAATATCCTTGTGATTTTGAATGGACAATGGATAAATCTTGAAATCCTAAAGATGGCATCTTTTTTGCGCTGAATAATCGATACACCAAATCACCGCGAAGCCTGTCTGTTACACGTGTAATGGTTTCCAGCTTTGTATCAGCTGCCAATGACGAGTTTGATTGTCATTTCCCTATTGCGTACATACAATACCTATTGCTGAAGCTCTCCTAATCATAATCACGGCTGTCGCACAATGCTGAATCCCCGTCGAGAGGGTTTTGATCGGTTATATTGGACATCACAGACCCGCGTGCCGAATAGGATAATGAGAAACGTAGTCGTCTACAAAAAGTCTATGCGTATAGCGTTTAAATCGATTTAAACGATAGTGCAGTCATTTTTTTATTGGTTTCCGAATGAATCAATACTATTTGTGTCAAACGACTGCAAATAATGTATATATATACATTTCCGCGTATGATATTCGGGAAATAGGCACTGCCGGGTGACTGATGGATCATAGGTGGACAGAGCATATACACGAGAGAGGTATTTGCGGCTCGCGTACGGATAATTCCGAATGATGTTTCATGGCGAATCTCTCCTCGTCATCGTCGTCTAGTCCGTCAACGTTTACGGCTATTCGATCGTCGAAAGCTGGAAACGACCACAACCGCACACAGAGCTAATTTATCTTTCTCCCGGCTTTGCTGTGTTGGACGTCATCGCCACCCAACCTCGTACCTGTATACCAATGTGAACTACAGCTTGTGCCCTGACGCCGTATATACATTTATATATATATATATATATTTATAAGGCATGTGTACTCTATAGCGGGTATGTATGCCGGGGTGGGATGCAGACCATACCGACGATGCCGCAGAGTAAGTGTATTACTCCCGAAAGTCAATAACCACCTGAAAGTCAATATCGAAGGCCTTCCTGGGGTGGAGCTTTGCCCGAGAAGGGAAAGCGAGATGTTGCTGGTTCGGGGCCGCGCTCTGGGCACCGCCAGCTTTTGCTACTGAACCAGCGATATCGATACCGATATCTAACGTAGATGCACCGAGCCGTATTATAAAGGCAATATATCGGAGAAACATTATACACGATGCCCAATAGGAACTACACAAGCTGTACACGTATATGCGCCATCATATCTGTACACATTGATGCCCTATATATCAATATGACTGTAGCGCTACACAAAAACGCATAATGTAGTAGGAGACATTACGATCGCAGTATCCTTCATACGCTGTCGCAAATGGCCATACAAGACATATCAACCAATTTAAAAATAGGCATCACTCGGAATATAACATGTCAGCGCACCTGCATCTCGGTGACGATTCTTTAATGCACCAGTCACCGCATCTTGTTCACTTAACCGCTTTTCTCTGAACATTCAAATTCATCGGAGAGAAATGTTTTAATTGAAACGGTACTATAGACCGGATTTTTAGATGCGGTTTTGCGTTTAATCCGCGTTCTTCGCGAACATTCATCAACGCCGTTGTTGGTGCTATCTACTGATTCGTATACATAAATAGGGGTGCTAAATACGCGCAAATGAGAAAAAAAAAAAAAAAAAAAAAAAAAAACAACAACACGCGAGAGCCAAGTGCAACTCTCCTGCTGTTGAGTCCGTATAAATCGAGCGCTGGAATGGTCAGGTAACCACTCCCACTTTCAACGTGCATAGATGTTGGACTCACTGCACGTGACCATATATGGCTCGTCCATTGCATATTATACTCACATTTTGCGAATTTACCTACGACATTCACTTTATAGACCCACCTAATTATCTGCGTAACGACATCAAAGCGGCAGATATTTAAACGAAAATCGGTAAATATGAAATATTTTCAATGCACATTCGAGAAATACACAGATAAAATAAACACGAAACAAGAAACAAACACGAAAATTTATGAATTTGGGAAAATTATGTTTGTCTTTGACAATCCTTTGACACTGTGGGCGCTCGATGCGATGCATGATTTTTTTTTTTTTACTCCGATTTTCAAATGTTTTAACGTATTTGTTCGATGTATTAATCATTTATATTGATACCACACGATACGAATGTATGACGCGCAGTCCATCAATTGGGAATCACCGATGGCAATGGAACTCGAAATAACAATTTTTTTTTTTTTTCGTTCCTACCATTTATATATTTCGATCAGAACGAAACCATTATACGATGATTGGTGTCGTTCTCGCGCGTCAGACGGGATCTGAAGCAATTAATAAAAGGTTGAGAGTGGCGACGATGTGGAAGAAGCGATAGTCGATGCAAACCTCTGCGAATTCGCGGGCGTCGCTCAACGGGGATCCGGATTTCGCTTAGTCAACTGGAAGAAGCGCGATTAATTAAAATGTCAATGAAAAAAAAAAAAAAAAAAAAAAAAAAAAAAAAAATAGAAAAGGTCAAGAGGTGCGGAAGAGTGCGAAACAAGAGGAAAAGTGACGGTAACGGATATGCTGTACACGGAATAAATAAAAGATTCTCATTTAAGCGAGCGTGGGCATTCGAGGGGGTGAGTCGGGGGAGATATACGAAGAAAGAGGGGTTATACGCAAGGGTGACGATACCCCGGTGTTCGCTGCTGCGCGTCTCCGTTCATTTCACAGTTCTTCTTTGCGCTCGGCGAGATTTTTTTTTCTTTCATTCAACAATAGAGCCGCGGTACCGAATAGAATCGCGCGACTAACGACGAGTCACGACAGCGTCGTCGGACGTTTTTTTTTTTTTTCCTCCCTCGGCAAACACGGCGAAAACAGCGTATACACTCCGGGTATCGGTAAATAGGACAGCGGTACAGGTGATGAGCGCGCATCGTCGTACTTGTCTCTTCACCGAGCTACACCGATGCGGGATCATCTCTCTCATGTCGGGATCGTATAATCCTCTGCATTTTTTACTTACCAAGTGAGCATTCATAATTTTTTATACCACGAGCGGTGCTTTTTGTTGCTGCGATTTGTGTTGTACGACGTTGGGGTATAACCCTTCCTGAATGTGCTCTACCACCGGTACAGCCGGTGTGCGACGGGGTTACCTACACTAGCGGATAGAATGCACGTGCACGCGGGTGCGCTCGCTCGGCCAGTTCTGCAACGGAGAAACGGCGAGAGAGAGTTGAGTTGCGGGGAGCTTCGCGTCTAGGTGGATGGGGTAGCGCGCCCGGAATTCGTGATAACGGCCGGTTATACCGCGTGCAGTCGCCTCGAATAATCCCAGACCCGCAGACCAAACCTTCTCCCCTTTTATACTCACTCTCCCTCCTCCTCTCTTCTCGCAATGCTTCCTACCGTAGTCGTGGTTCGACCGCGCGTTCATCCGCTCCCTTTTCCCTCGCCTCTTTGCCTCAAACTCCGGCATGGCCTGTTCGCTGCTGTTGCCTCCCCCCCCCCTCCCCCTCACCCGCTGCCACCCCCTTTCGAACGAAAACGTAACAGCTTCCAACAACACGCGGCAACAGCTCGGGACGCGACCTCTGTTGCTCTCTCGATTAATCTCTATTCGCCGTTTGCTCTCTTTCATTCCTGTTACTCCAATATATATATATACTATATATTCATCGCATTGCATCTCTGTTCCACCAATTTGTATAGCCCTTCAACCTCCCGTCTTTCTTCAACTCTCGACGGAAGTCTCTACCGCTTTCTCGCTCCGCGGCATCTCCATCATTCTGTTGCACATCCCACGAGCAGTGCACATTCTCCCGTTTCGACTCTCATCCGTGTTGCTCCCGCGGTCTCGAATCTCTCCTGCCGCCTCACCAGCCGCGAATACCCGGGCGGCTTAGCCTCGTGGCTTCGAACTCGAGAGGGCCTCCGGTCGCGGGCGAGCAAACCTCTCTTCCCTCTCAATGGTTCGACACATGCAACAAAGTTGCCTGGCCGTTGGTGCTTCTATCGCCGAGCCTACATCCGATTCCATATGCGATTCTACGACCTCATCGCGCCATCCAAAATGTACGGCTTTTCCCTACCGGCGTTGTAGCGCCATAATCTACACTCCGAATCAGCAACTATTTGCACAGCGCTATGGTATAACATCGGTACACGAGTATTACTCTTGGCAAATACAATAATGTTTTACCGTAACGAAATGCATCGATTAGAAGATAATGAATTCACCGATTGGTGTCTATAAGCTCTTCATCGCATTTACCACCGCATATCCCACTGTCGTAACTCAAATAACTAGCGTAGCCGACCCCAGTGTATGATCGAGTCTGTGAAACGTTCACGAGTCGATTCGACCTTCTCGCAAATTCTATTTCGAATGATTATACGACGATTCTAACAGGATTTTGCCCTGTCGCGTGGAATGGAGACACAAACGAACATACGAGCGTTGTACGGAAGGGAAGATAGGGATTCACAGGCTACGTATAGGAAATACGCACAGGTGTAACTGTGAAATTGTTACACTGCAGCAGCCAGTCGGTTAGTCCAGGTATAGGGGTTCAGAGTATCGTGTAGGAGGGTATGGACAACGTGCCGAGTGCGGTGAGTGCTTATTGATCGAAATAGTAAACGCTCCATACAAGTAGACCGAGGGTCCGTCCTCATAGCGCTTGTTTCACCACAATATCGAACGATGTGCTTCACCGTTCACACCGGACCTCTCCTGTCCGTACAATATCTCCTTCATAGCCCGTACCTAATACTATAGCTACGGAATACTCTGTATATGTACCATTAAGCTATAGAGTCTGATATATATCCGTCTACTGTAGTGCCCTGCAGTACAAGTAGTATAACTATGCGCACTACTGTGTATCCATACCAAAGCATTTCCTTCTTCCTTCGTATATACCCCATACCTACCCTTATTCTCGTCGATTCGCTACTTGCTCGCTCACTCGCTCGCCCACGTTAACAACGGCATCGGATCTAAATACATTTACATAATTAGCGCATCCGGGTATTCACGTACACGATGCTCGCTCTACCCGGTTACTACTCCTTACTATATATATCTATCTATATGCTTCGGCTATATACGTATTTACGCGTCTGCAGCTGCGTCTACGGACAACGTCGGACGTGTAAAACTCAACACCATACTTCTTCTCTTACCCGGAGCCCAACGGCATGACGCTTCACGCCCGTTTCGACCTTAAGCCAAAATCGCACCGAACTCTCCGTGCTTCTCCGACGCTACTTCTCGAAGACGTCCAGTTCCGCATACGAATATCCACACTCTACCCGAAACGACCGAACGAGCCCCGCGCTTCGCGGCCGTTTCGACCTTTGCGGAAAATCGCGACGTGACTCCACTTCCCATTCTCGTGAAAGCTCACTTCGTATGTTCAACGTTATTCATTTCGTTTTCGCAAATTGTTTCCACACGTGATTTTTTTTTTTTTTTTTTTTTTTTTTCGCCTGTTTTTGTTCACCGTACAACACGTCGCCAATATAGAATTACGGTTGTCCCATCAAAAACACTATTGTTTTAATTATTTTAAGAGTTATTCGGTAAAAAAAAAATACGAGGAAATAAAATATTTTTATAAACGAACGAAATGTTAGTTGACTGGCGAAAATTTAATTTGCACAGAATTCTTTTCGTAACAAATGGAATTATCTATCTGTATATATGTAATATAAAAAGAAATGTTTAGAGGTTTGTTTGATTTGTTAGGTTTATCATACGAAACGAAAATTTATAAAATACGAAATGGTAGAAAGAATAGAAGAAAAATGCATGTTATCGTCTCGAACACGATGCTTTTGCATTTTTCTGTCTTCGTATAGCGCATGGGAATGTATGGTAGCATACGAGAAGTCGGGAAAAATAAGTGAACGCAAGAGAGGATAAGGAGAAGAAAAAAATGTATCATATTTCCGGTGAAGATAAAGTCGAGGATCGCTCGTAGTAGATGGTTGGTCGTGTATGACGAGCCCTATCCCTTAAGACCCATGTCCGACATCGAGGCAGCAGCTTCAAGCTTCTGTTGTCGAGCATATACGCTGTGTTTCCATGCTATACTCCTCTTCGCTTGGTACATCGCTTCTGGGTATATGCGATTCTCTCTCTACCGTACCGGTATTACCACTGTAGCGCTACTATCACGCTAACTTCCGTTCTCATCGACCTACCTGCCATCGCCCACCTCGGATATAACGGAATATACAATATTCCCGCGATACACCGCGGTTATAGTCCCGGTTGATGCCTTCGGATACACCGGGAGCCCTACCGCGATTCTCCTTCATTTTTTTTTTTTTTTTTTTTTTTTTTTTTTTTTTTTCTTCGATTTTTCTACTCTTCCGCTATCCCGTCGTATTCCAGCGTTTTCTATCTCTCTCTCTCTCTCTCTCTCTCGATCTCTCTTCTCCGGCTTATAATTCCAAGATTCCCATCGACTTTGTTCGTGACGCTTCGATTCTCTTTTCTCTCTGCATTCGTGTTTTCATCCCTCTTGTCAACCTCAGCCGCGGTCGATGCAGCTTTTTCATCATTTCCTGGGCTTTCGATACGCCGTGACGCGACAACACGTTCAATGGGATTCTTGAAAGAATCAGTAATTTCCTTGTGACGGTTGAAGATGCGTAAGTGGACGTAGATATCGTGTAATAGCGACAAATTCGAAACGAGAAAAAAATATAAAAAAATGTTTCTCACGTCGACAATCTCGTTATCGACATGCCTTTTGCCCGAGAGCCATTTATTTTTATCCAATTTCTCACCTTCTCTGTTTTGCCACCTGTCGTGCTTGGGCTTTGCTTGATTTATCTTTTCTCGTCGTTTCACAACATCAGCGCGTCTCGTAACACCCGGATTTTTCCCATCAACGCGCCGTTTCACCCCTCTCTCTCTCTCAGTCAACCATCTCTGTCTCCTCTCTCTTCATTCTTACGAAAAGCATTGCTTATCTATTTTACAACTGCTGTTATTATTGCGGTTATTAATTAACAAGTTTATACGATATTTATTTAACGAAATAATGAAGGATAACAATGCTTGAGATTTGAAGTTGCAAAGGTTGAACAACCGCTTCAACTCCTCGTTGGAAACTCTCGAGTTTCCGTGAGAAAGAGAGAGAAGGGGAGCTGTTGCTTCGGTGTTTTGTCTCGAGGCCTCTCGTTTTTCGAAAAGCGAGAGGGCGCAGGGAGAAGGTAAGAAGATAAGAAAAAAAAAAAAAAAACAAAAAAAAAGGAAAGGAAAAAATTCAAGAGGCCCCTGGTCGCTCCGGCGTCAACGTTCCTCCCCAGCGTCATTAGTCCCAGTAGTGACTCTCGCTTCCGAGGGAAAATAAAGAATGAGAGAGAGAGACCGAGCGAACGGTGTAGAAAACGAGACGAAAGAAGAAAAGAAGAAAAAAAAAAGCACGAAAGTGCCTCGTAGAGGAGTCTAAGGGGATAGGAGTTGTGAAAGAGTATGAGAGTTGGAAAGGACAAACAACGACCCTCGAGCCCGTTTGCCGGACAGTAGTATTAGGAACGCGGTGAAGTAAGGAAGAAGAGACCAGCCGACGAAAAAGGGTACGTGAAGTGCTCTTTTACCTTCTGAGCTCCCATTGGGGACGAAACAGAGCCAATTTAATCATAGCTCCGACGAATAAACTCTATATACGACACACTTCACATTTAATCGACGAATTCCAATGCGAATCGCGTCGCGGCTCGTAAACCAAAAAATACAAAATGTAAAGTATATTCCGATGTCTTCTCCGGTCGCCAAATTGTCGGATGAGTCTCGCGAAAGCTTTTTCGCGAAAAATCTTTCTTCTTACGACAATTTGTCGCGTATCATCAGATTTTTCAGTACCCCTTCTTTTTTTTTTTTTTTTTTTTTTTTTCTTTCTTTCTTTTACAGTTTTCAAATGTCTTCTATCCCGGCTATATAATTCTTGGGTGCTATTTCGTTCTGACGTTATTCGGTTTGATTGCGCGAACGCGCGCCGAACGGCACATAAGAAATTTAAAAGTTTTTCCGGACGCGGATAGAAGCGCCCCGAGGCTATATACAAAGCAGATATAACCATAGAATATACCTTGCATTTTCTGCTTTCCTTTAGCCATTTTATTTTTCACTCGCCCAACACTACGGACTCATCCCTTAATTTTCCCGTGGAAATAACATCCGGTGATCCATGGTTTAAAGCCCCGGGTAAGCTTTAGGAGCTTTTCACACGGCTATATCCCACGAAAGCTCTTAACGGAATTCGACGTTGTGCTGAATCGAGTGTTCCTCGTACTTTGTGCGCTTCGGGCTTTAACTTGCCGTTGCCACAAACACTACGCTCACAGTAGTACAATGCGTATACGTTGGCGATTGCATACGAATTCGTAAAAGTCTCGCATTTACGAATAAATATGCAATTTACGAGATTGTGAGAAATAACTATTATAGGTTAATACACGCGCGGCAACCATGCGTCGGCATAGATATACCCATAATTTGTTATCCATTCAACTCGTGTAAAGCTAATTTTCCTTTCTCACTCGATTTTCCTTGGCACTCAACCATTTCTCTCAGGGTGCGCCGTAATAGACTCCCTACTGTGTAATATATATATGCCATCGTACAATTCTCTCGCACCCTTACCGTTTAATTAGTTGGCCGCGTGTTCTTCGTAACGCTATAGGTGTGTGCGATATACTTCACATGTAGAGCGGAGTGGTGTATATTGTACGATAAGTTAACTTCCAAACGTGGGGTGAAACGAAACTTGACTATCGAAAGGGAGATTTTTGATGTATTAAACAAAAATGTGATAAAAAAAAAAATTATTTTTGAATTTTCGCAAATTGCCTTATTTTCTGTAAAAATTAAGTGTCCCTTGCTGTGTGAACAAATTTTTCGCGATACTTTCATGGAAATGAAAACTTTATATGGACTTTAGATTAAAATTTATTTATTTCACTCGGTGCGAAAAAGGCAGTTTTACGCACACTTTTATGCGTGTATAACTCCCATTTTCTCACCTTGTGAATTAAAATTTTGTACGATTCCCGTGCGAAAAACTGTTTCTTAACTCGTGTGATTGCAACACTCGTGAGAAAAAGTTTTTTCGCACGAGTGTCGTAATGTACTAATGCGCGATACTTATATGAAAAAATGGATTTCCTACGGCGGTTGGGAAGTCGGCAGCCGTAAAGTCCATTTTATCGCACTAGTATCGTAAAGTACTAATATATTTCAACGTATATTTGACCTCTCGGTTACTCTCGTCATGCGTAAACTCTCGGATACCCAGTGTATAGAAGTGTCTACCTATGGCTCGGTGAAGATGCGAATGTAAACTCAACAATGACTTTGCGAATGAGGATCGTGTCACGCCAAAAGCACAAAGACACCTAGTTGGCTTAGGATAGAGCAATTGAGGATAGAGAGAGAAAACATTCTCGTCGAGAGTCTAGAGAGTATAACCCCCGCGATTTCGCGTCAATCGTAATTCCAAACTAGTTGGAAACTATGGAAACGCGATACTGGCATTTCCGATTTCAACTCTCAACGGGGAACGGGACGGCCCCCGAACGGGAGGGCGAGAATAGAAGCGAAGAGATAGAAATGGGTTGGTGAATGAGGGTGGAGCGACGGGGGGATACGCTGGATACCGACTGGCGAAGTTTGAAGCTTTCGACCTATGCACGAGGGACCGCTACTTCGTATAATTGTTTCTTGTCTATTTATAATTCCCTGGTGAAAGACGAGCATAAAAGAGGTATAAGGGAAGAAACAGCGAGAAACGAAGATACTTGGAAAAACGTAAGCGGAACTTTCTGCCGCGTATAAAAAGACAATTAAGTGATAATTTTGAAGCAAAACGCAAGAACCACGGGTGTTGAACGATGCTGGGTGAACGAATGGAAAATAAAACCGCAAGGGTTGCTGAACTATGCTTATACAGCTTGGATTTTTGTACGAGACATGAGAATGCTAATTTAATGACCGATAGAACGACCGAGAGCGCAATGTACCGACATACCGGTAATTCTGGAAAAATATATGTATGAAAGAGGGGGCAAAGCTCGTTACGACGGAACTAATTGAATTACCAGTTGCTATTGAAGCCGCGTTGCCGCAACGGCGAGAGAGATGCGACCGAACAAGCGAAAAGCTCGGTGGCGGTAGAAGCGCGCGCGGGGGATGTAATAAAAATGAGTTCCCGCAGCTTTTTGAGGCGAGATATTCTGAAAGGTTGGCAAGCCGGAGCTCTGCTTGCACGCAGATGCTATCGTTAATAGTACATCGAAGGTAAAAGGCGAAAAAAAAAAAAAAAAAAAAAAAAAAAAAACGTTTCAGCGGCGGAACAGAGTAAATTAGATAAAAAAAAAAAAAAAAAAAAAAAACGGAATTTACGTATCAAAGTATGTAATTGCAAAGATATCGATTCACATGGATATATGTATATTCATCGTTACTTTCATTAATTGATGTCACCGTCGTTGAAATTCTTACCTCTCGTTTTGGCGATTTTTTTTTCTCTCACTACCGAAGTCGCGAATCACCTCGGAAAAAAATCAACTGTAAACGGCTTAACCGTGTGTGGTCGCAATTAAAAATTAATATGAATTAAAACGGTATGGCGGCGAGTACCGCGAAAGTCTGCAGGTTGATGAGATTTCATTTATTTATACGATCCTCGATTATAGCGTTAACTACGAAGCTTCTCGTTTAACATGTCCTATTACGCTGATTAGGCATTTTCCGGCATTTTCCGGCATTTTTTTTTTTTCTGACTAATAATTTCTTTCTACACCTTTAATAACATTAATATATCGGTGTTCAACGCCGAAGCGTTTACCGTTTCGTTTTACTTCGTGACGCGAAAGAATTTTATTATTTTTCCAATTGCCGTACATTTTTTTTTTTCTTTCTTCCTTTTTCGTTTCAATCTGTTTTTGCTCACGAGAAAGTTAGGAGAATTGAGAAACGTTGCGGTGGGATCTTCGGAACGACGGAACTCGACTTTGTGCGAGAAAAAGCAACGAGGAAAGTAGAGACACTGCATCGTATAGAGAGAGAGCGGAGGGGGTGTGGCGAAAGGGAGAGGAGAGTGAGTGCACCTCGCTATTCCCTGCAGGAGGTAGACTCATAGTTTTTCTTTTAACTTGTCTCCCATCGGCAAGTCCTCGTGTATGTGAAGAGAGCACCGTACGTGCCGTGGGGGGGTGGGGGGAAGGGGTGAGAGAGAGAGGTAGCCGCTCTTTCTCTCGCTTACTTACCCTTGCGGCTCTCATACCCGCTCGATATGTTCAACTTATATAAAAATGCATGGAAGAGGGATAATTCGGGTGGGTGCGCCCAAGAAGCAATTTTGCTCGGGGTATCGATTTACCTTAAGGAAGAAGAGAATCGACGACGTAAATAAAACGTATAACGAGAAAAATTATGAAAAAAAAAAAAAAAAAAAAAAAAAAAATAGGAAAAAGTAAGACCCAGATAAGTAAGGGAAGCGTCTTGTTTGTGGAGAATACCGTCCGGCATATGCCTGTAAGTTATCGGACTATTATTAAACTTATAATACTAAATTACAACACCTATACGAAATAGCGTACTTAGTTGCGATAGGATTGGGGCGATAGGGCTCGGTGAACCAGTGTGGTTATAGATACACAATCTGCTTAGCATTTATCGGAGCGAACGAATTCGGGAACACGTTGGCAGTGAACACAGGAGCGTTGTTGAAGGGGATGGAAAGGGAGAGAAACCAAAGGCAAGACTTGTGTTCAATCGCGTAAAGGAGTAAGTGCAGCGAAGAAAGAGAGAAAGAGAGGAGGAGACAAAGGATCGGAAAAGCGAGGATTCGGTGAGAGAAAGGGAAGCCACATCTCGAAGTACATACGACTAACGGGGGGGGGGGGGGGGATGGGGTAGTAGTAGTACACGAGTGGCAAGAACGCGGAATCTTAAGCGGGCAAGCGGCACCACCAAACGGGCTACTCGGCTCGCTTAATTGCGTCTCGGCTAAATAAGTGCCCACAATTTAAAGGCTAAATTGTAGTCAAGCCTCGTGTAGAGTACCCTATATTGCTGCGATACCAGTCCCGCAGGGCTTTAACAATGAACGTGTGCCTCGTGAGGCAGCGGCGCCGCGAGCGTTGGCCAGAAAAAAAAGGTGTTTTATTATCAAAGACGCACAGCGAGATGCACCGGTTCTATGGCCTATTTTTCTCCGTATGCATAGTACATAGATACATATGTACTGTAAAAAAAAAAAAAAAAAAGAAACACATCTTTAAAGGTCCGTGCTGACTACAAATTCGATTCGCGCGTCCTTTCCACCGCCACCGATGTAGTCGGATTCCATGCTACTTTTATCAGCCGGACCCCAATCCTTCGTTGGTCTGAACAAACTCCAGTCTCTCTGCGAACAGAATAAAAGAAGCAAGTTTTTCCGACGTTTCACGGATTCGAGAGTCTCGGGGCGTTTGCGTTAGCCGGCTATTCGTGTTGCGCGGGTTTGGTCCATAGATCATTCGGGAAAGCGACAGTAATGGAGGTTGTAGCTGCGCTACCGGCGGACAGTAGTGGTAGTTCGCCTGTAGCTGGTAACACACTGGTATTGTTTCTCGTGAAGGCGTATAGTTCTCGTCATTGTAGCAGCTTGCTGTTGTAGTAGTGGTAGTAGTAGTAATAGTAAAAGCGGGGCGATACCAGTAGTTGGAAAACTATCGCAATGCTTGCGGGTGGCAACGGCATTGGGCGCATTGCGGGGGCATACGGTACGTAAAGGAGTTACGTTCGCGGCGTATGTACCAATCGCGTTATTCACAGGGAAAGCCTCGTATCAGTAGAGTCAATGGGTAGAACGATTAATATGTTTCGACATATGCAGGCATAACCGGTTATGTCAGTCTGTCGTTACAGAGGAGTTGCTTGATACGGCAACCCTTTGAAATTCAAATGGAATTGTAATATTCTATATATATATATCTACGTATAATATGATCAACTGGATTTAACAGTCTCCGCTCACCGGTCCTTTCCATAGACTATGAACAAAGAAGATCGGCAACGGCGCGAGTGTCGACAATCCGATCAATATTCCAATGACGTCTGCCCATGTAGGAAACACGTAATTTGCATATATCGCCGCCTGGTAGGTGTACATCTGATATCCAAAGACTCCCTAGTGAAATTGAAATAAAACCATCATTATGCAAGAGTGTCGCTCTCGCGGATACACGTCGGTATAAATGTGTTATTATGCATCGGAAAAGATGGGGCGAAATGGACCGGTTTAGCGATTCAACGAATTTTGTCGATACACACAACACTTTTCCATGACTTTTGAACCAAAAAAATAGATTTGTCACACACCCCCTTAGCGTGTAACGATGAATTTTTAGGATTGGTCCATTTTTCCCCGGAATTCAAGTTTTCGCGTATATGTATCCCATTTTGCCCCATTGGTCCATTTTGCTCAACCTTTCGCTACGTTTAATACATTACAATTGAGATCGGATGAAATTTTCTAAAATAGGGAAAAAAAAGGGAATGACGGTTAACGAGTTGAACTTTGTACGAAGGAGATGCGATGTCGAGAAAGAGAGAAATGCGCCGCCGACTAACGCCCGTCGACTCCGAGCAGTCGGGGTGGATTACTTTAATTAAATAGCATTTTATCGCAAACGGCATATCGCGATGGGAGATGGGGCCCCGTCTGCCACCTATTGCCGACTACTCTCACTGTGGGTGGTACACATCGTATACCGCCAAGAAAAAGCGTAAAAGCACAGCTGCGCTTGCATCGCACATACCCTATGTACCTATAGCGCGAACGGTGGAGGAAAGGGCGAGTTCGCGTCATCAATAGCGTCAGGCGCGCGTTACCACTGCCTCTCGTTGCAACGTTAACTCGTTAACGGGCGTTACGAAACGTACGTCGGGGGTATTTACGTTGGGCGGGTTATGCGGGCAAAGCGCTTCTGTTGAGGGGCTTGGGTACGGCAAATACAGTCAATCTACGTTGCTCGCGGCAGAGTCGCCGACAAATTAAATCGTTGACGCTGCCGGCTGCCGCGCGCGCGCTGCTTCTGCCGGGGGTTCTTTCTTGCCTACGCTTCCTCTGTCGCATGCAAATTTTTCATAAACGCTTTCATAACGAGGTAACGAGGCAAGAGAAGTCGGGGAAAAGCTTTCGAAGAAAAAAACGCGACGAATGCGTATTCAATACCAGGAAAGGCGACAAAGAATATTACTAATAATTTCGTAAATCGGGAAAAATCGTATATTGGAAAAACTCCTAGTTTCGGAGGGTATGATAAATTCGGGAAACAGATGATTATAACGATTTTCCGCAATGCGTTGCAAATTGGAGCTGTCGACACAATGGCCGACGTTGCGCCCCTTCAGTCCCGCAAATGTTTGAAATATTGTATGTGTACTCATTCGTTGATGTTCTCGTAACAATATTGTCGTTTCTAACTGTACGGTAGAAGGGGATGAGGTCGATGCGTGTACCGAAATAGGTGTACCATAGGCGAGTCATTCAATTTGATTCGACATACAGGCCATACAAGCGCGGAGGTTCGAAAATGCGGTGAACGTTAAAGCTCGACCGCTATGGTTTGCGGTACAGAGAGATGGTTTCCGTAAGGGTTCAACCTATTCGTTCCCGGATAAAGGACGATCGGGAGGGATGAACGTTGCAGGGAGAGAGACAGAGCGTAGAGGGATAGAGAGAGAGATGAGCGAGCGAAGCTGTTTCATTGCTGATTGAAAGTGCGTGACAAGTACTTACCAGTGCGGTAATGGGAGCGAGAACGATCCAGCTGAGCCACCAGTAACCGTGCAGTATACGACCAAATGGCATTTGCATTTCCGCGATGTTACCGAGGAATTTGTTGCATCCGTAGCACCACGCTGGCAATGTGACCTCCGCGAAACCGATCAATAGTATTGCCCAGGACGCTGTGTTCCAGTCCATCAGGGTGTACAGGTAGACACCACCGCCGAAGACCATTGGCAATCCCAGTGTCCACCCGGTAAAGCATATTGCCAGTATCACGAGACTCTCGTGTTTACGCAAATTAGGACGAACGTCTAGTACGGCTGCGTTTATCGCTTGAACACCTGCGAACTAACGTTTGTTCGTCAGCAACATTGCCGCGTGACATTTGCCGATATTATTTTCCTTTAGCCGAGACGAGAGCTCGTGGTGAACGCCGATGGCTCCGAGCCGAAGTCAATGTAACGAAGAGAACATTTGTCAAATAAACAAAGTTCCGCGAATAGGTTGAAAGGGAGAAAAAGATGGAAAAAAAACACGAAAAATTCACGCGTAAGAGGTGTGTACCGGAGCGAGAGACAATGAGAAGAAATAACAGGCTGGAGAACGAGAGTAGGGGTTGTACCAACGTGTGCGAACGACGGTAGAGAGGCGTAATGCATGCGACCATCGGCTGTTTCAATAACCCACCCGAACAAGCGAAGCTCCCGAAGCCTCCGGTGAGTTGCTGCAGGCAAACCGCGCGCCGTGTAGCAGCTCGCCATCGAGTCACACGGCTGGCTGGTGAGCGGCTCGTAGCTCGTTGAATGACGTCGGCCACGCTGCCCGACGCTCAACGAGCCTCGGTCGACGCGACGGACAAAAAAAAACGAAAAAAAAAAAAAAAAATTGCCCGAGACAATAAAAATAAAAGCGGTGACGTACAATAACGACATAACGTTTTAGATAAAACAATTAGCGATACCGTGACGCATGTTGCGTACGCCTGGTATGTCCGACCGTTCGTAACATACATTGTATACCGACACGATGGATGGAACGAAGATTATACGCGAGTCAAGCGTATATAACCAAACCTCGTATTGCCCCATTGTACGGATATACCATTCTCGACGTGCTACACGTTTATGGTACTAAAATTCTTTTCGTACGATATACAGGTGCGCCAGGTAATCGCGAGTGACGCGTTTACGCGCTCTCCGCACGCCAGCGGCCCAGCAGCGGCAGAGCTTGACCAACGGAGGGACGAGTGGACTACCGACACGCGATCGTTCGACTAATTATCACGCGCGCAGTGATTGAGAGTCGTTCTCCGTTTTTTTTTTTTTTTTTTTTTTTTCTCTCGTTTTTTTTTTCTCTCGCTCCCTCCCGTTCTCGTAAGCGAAATCGCGCGGTCGCGAGTAATTGATCCTGACAGTCGTTCATCCAGGGTATTTTCGTTCGTAGTTAAGCGCGATAACATGTGTAGTCACCCCGTTCGATCGCAATGCCGGTCTCGTAGTATTACGCAATTGTATATTTATAACGACCAATTGGACGTCCATTAATCATTCATTTGTACGACTGTGTCTCTGTTTTCGTCAAACACTCGAATGCCCTTTTAAATCTTTTGCCCAAACATCGCTGAAGTTTTTTTTTTTTTTTTTTTTTTTTTTTTTAATCTTCACGACTCGTTTGTCGCGAGATTTATATAGAATAATTTATTTCTACTCACCTGACTACCGAGACCAAGTATGAACAGCATGAAGAAAAATAATACGGCCCAGAGATTCGGAAGTGGCATCCTCACGACCGCTTCCGGATAAGCTATGAAGGCGAGTCCCGTGCCGCTTTTGACGACTTCATCGATCGGCATGTGCATCTGACGGGCGAGATAACCCATCACTGAGAATATCACGAAACCCGCGAAAATTGATGTAAAGAGATTCGTCAACGTGACAAATATAGCGTCCCTGTGTGGCAGAGCGATAATGACAAAGAGTAAAGAGAGAGAGAGAGAGAGAGAGAGACATAAGATTCGAAGGATTGGCAGAGTTACGAATGATCGAAGAGAGAGTATAAGGATTTCGATAATTGAATGATATGGTACGCGTCGAAAATAGATGCAGAATTATTTTAGAACGATATATAAAAGAAAGGTGGGGCAAAATGGACCATTTTTTTTTTTAAGTCGGGAAACTCGAATTTCGGAGCAAAAATGGACCAATACTAAGATTCGTGAATTTTATTAAAAATTCGATTATCAGTCGTTATTGTCATCGAGGTGTTGTTATTTTCCGGATTTAAAATGAAACGCTACGAAAAATATGAATGCAGATAAATAAAAGTAAAATCCGATAATTATCATTTAAAAAAGTTTTTCATTATTTTCATATTAATTCCATATTCGTTGGGGATATTTATATTTTCCGATGTGAATAGATTCCACAAGGTTTATAGGTGCGATATTATTTGAAATACAAATTTTTTATTTTTTTTTGCGTTTTAATGGTGGTCCATTGTGCCCCCTTTTTTACTACTCTACGGGGGTGTGAAAAATCGATTCTTTTGTTCAACAGTAGTGAAAAAAATGTTTTGTATATCGACAAGATTCCTTGAATCGCTAAAGCAGTCCATTTTACCCCACTATCTCTTATAAGACGTTCCAATAGAGGCGGAAAGGTGAATATGCGGGAAAACGAAGAGAGAGAGAGAGAGAGCGGTTCATGATATTATTTTCGCGCACGTCGGCGATTCGAAAATGGATCGAGAGGAATCTGAGAAGAGCGACAAGACTCCTCTGGTCGATCTTCCTTTTTTTTTTCCTTTTTTCTCTTCTCAGGTTGGATATTCTCTACTTGTCTTTTCGTCCTCCGTCATCGGATATCCCGAAGACTTGACACTGTAAAATCCAAGAATATCCTGCTCGCCTGACCGGGATCTCTACTTCTCTCGTAGTCAATTTGCGGATCGTTGTACGACACGTCTATGATCCTCTTCGCGTTACCTTACAGAGATTGATCCGTAATTAGCTGAACGCGAGTCGACGCTTTCGCGTCAAGTAGCTTCGCTCCTCGATATTTCCAAAAACGAATAACGACGTAACAATTTATATCGACGTATTACTTTATTTCGTCTTATCTTTCGTCGTTTCTTTCTTTTTTTTTTTTTTATCGTTGCATAGCTTGAGAAAAGTACCGATAAGAAATCAAATAATAAAACGAATGTCCGATTCGAACGATAACATCGAATAAGTCGAAAGCACCGACAGATTAAAAAAAAAAAAAAAAAAAAAAAAAAAAAAAACTTCGACGATTAAAAACTTCTGTAATATTGATCAACAACGACAATGTCCAATTTGCATCGTTTCCAATTACTGCGCATTTTATAAATGCAACGACCTCGCAGCAACTTCGCAGACAATTGAAACGTTGCTTTTATACAGCGTTACTTTTTGTTACGCTCAACGGACGTTTATGTTCACTCCCGTGATTTATCATTCCGTGCATTCGTAAAAACTCGGAGTGAAAATGGAGCTCTGTAAATGGTAGACACGTTTCGGACCAAAGGATAAAGTTTAAGCGTTTAAAAGGGCGAATGCATATCCAGGCTATTCGGAGTTCTTTCATAGAAAATTTACTCAACGAGCGTTCAGTACCGGAGACGAATCTGGAATACATAATACAACTACCCTCATTGTTCGCACATACGCGAATGACGTACATCGCAATAAAGGTGCGCTGCCTGGCAAGGTATCGCGGGGGCGTTCTCCGCTACGACGAAACTTGGGGTATGCGCGACGACGTTTTAACAGTATACTACTATCGTATACCCATAGCGATAGTCGGTGGCAGCCGGTAGTCGTAGTAATAGTTCTAGGCTTGCAAACCGTGTATATAACAGTGTGTCTTCGGGTGGAGATAT
Source organism: Cryptus armator (assembly GCA_963971235.1). Lineage (NCBI taxonomy): Eukaryota > Metazoa > Arthropoda > Insecta > Hymenoptera > Ichneumonidae > Cryptus > Cryptus armator. The sequence goes on from OZ020233.1 coordinate 24,649,876, forward strand.
ATACATATGTAGACGTAGTAGACCCGCGGAACGATCAAAGTTAGTATGTCGTCTCGTAACGCGTCACGTACCTGTTTACCGGGGGAAATGTATTTGCCCGTTGAGCCGAAACTTCGACCCTTGCCGAATCCGCGTAGCGCGATGCCAGAGGAGAGGAGAGGAGAAGAGAGGAGAGGAGCGGAGGAAGGCAACGAGGATAGAAGGATCGGGAGTGCAGTTGAAGCGGCGAAAGTGCCGTTGGGGTACACCGTGCCCCGGAGGTTTGGCTTCACGCAAGGGATTTCGTCGGCATCCTCCGCAGCCTCTCTTCTCATTCGATCCATACGGTATACCGTCGCGTCACGTGTATCGCAAGTAATTTCACAAATCAAATTTACCGAGTGGCTAACCCGCCGAGCGCTCTTGCGCGAAGAGCGGAAACGTGAGAGATAGACGAAGGTCCCTCGCGGGGAAACGGAAAACATCGCGAAGCTTTTGAGAAATCGATAGTGCGTTCTCTCGGTGTACATAGTCGCGCAACAGCCGCGAACGGGTAGAAATTTACTTATCGCTTATTAAAATAATATCAAGGTGACGATTTTTTTAAAGTTGTACGAGTATTTCGGTTAGCGGATGACCTGGAAATATTAATCGATTCGAATGTCCCAAAATATTTCTATCGGGTCAATCGTTCGTCGCGATCTTTTCCCGACAGAATACAGCGGTTGTATCAATCAAGCTGGAGATTCGGCTTGTTATTCCGCCGATTGCGAGAACTCGTATAACATCGAACGCGTGTGCGGACGCGTGCATGTGTGAGAACATCGTTGGATAATAGATGGACAGATACACGATGGGAGAGGCGCAAGGGAAATGGATAGTAAAGCCGATATTGATAGTAGTGCATTTTGCCTCACCTGTGACAATTATTCGTGAAGGTACTGAAGCTCGACAGGGTAACCAGGGATCCGCAACCGATGCCGAGGGAGTAGAAGATTTGCGATGCAGCATCACCCCAAACGTTGGCGTTCAACAGGGTTGACCACTTTGGAGTGATGAACCACATCGAGCCTTCGCCCGCGCCTTCCAGCGTTACTCCTGTCAAATTGATCGAACGCTCATGTACACTTTTTCCGAAATTAGACAAGTTTCATTGTTATACACGGCACGAAAAAGCTTTGTTCATTTCTGGAGAAGAAAAAAAAAATGCTCTTAAAAAGTTTATCCATTATGTAAGGGACTTTCCCTCGATGACTATCCGGCTTATCGCCCGAAGAAACAGGGAAAGGGGACCTCATAAATTTTATCCACGTGTGTTAATGCATCCAACAACTTTACTGACCTCGGATCAAAAGGGCGAACAGCACGAAGTATGGAAAGAGAGCCGTAAAGTATACGATCTTTCCTACGGTCTGTACGCCCTTTATCAGGCACAAGTAGCAGATGATCCACGCGAGAGTCAGGCAACCGAAGAGTTCCCATCTGATACCTCCAAAGTTTTCCCAAGTCGCGCCACGTATACCGAGAACGTAGTCACTGGGTGAACCATGGAAACGAAAGATACGTATGTGTACGTGCGCACGAGAGAGCAAAAGAACGAAATGGTGGTTAATGCTCGATTAGATATATCGTTCGAAAACTTTTAACATTTCGATCAATTTTTTTTTTTTTTTTTTTTTTTTTTTTTTTTTCATCAATTATCGAGCGTAACTCGAGTCCCAATTATATTGTCGAAAACTAACGCTCGATCGTTTCATTCGCTGTACATACACGCCAACAGATTCCGAATGTGAAGAGCGATAAATGGAGCGAGAAATTTCAAGTAGACGAATTAGTAGCGCCGCCAGTTCGCCCGTTAACAGAATTACATGCATAGAAATTATAAACCTTATTGCGTGTGAGTACAGCGAATATTAGTCGATAAAGTGGCTTAATATTGACCATTTAACACAATTGGTTTAACATTTATACACGATAATTCATCAATAGTTGAAGTATAGTGATTATACTTCGTGAATAACATAAAGCTAATGATATCGATCCTTGTCGCTGGAATATAATATCGAGTCAACAAGAGTTCACGCGATGCGACAATGATAACAACTTCTATCATATGCAAAAAGCAATAAAAATTTCATACTCTTTCGTAAAATGAGTTTCGTGAAAAATTGAGTTGAAAAAAGAAAATTTGTTTTATTTGGAGACAAAAAATCGCTAACGCACTTAACTCTCCAGTGTCGAAATTAACATTGTTGACTCAACGCGCTAACTCCAGCGTTCCCGCACAACCGCGACAAAGGATACGCGTTTAATTATCCTCTCCTACCTGAAATACTCTTCGGAGGACAGTGTTCTGTTGTAAAGCGTCCTTAAGGGCTGAGAGTCGGTCTCGTTGAAGCAGTCGGTGACGGTGCCGTTGTTGTAACCAAAACTTGTGCAAACGTCGATAATGGCCGCGCAGGTTTTATTGAAAAATATTGTGGCGCTGTTGTTCCTCTGACACTCGATATCCTCGAGGCCGCTGTAGCAATCTGCAATTTATTAACGAAACAGGGGGTGTTTGGTTGTTGCGGCTTTTAGACGCGTTCTATCGTAGTTTCTCGGTCATTCCTTCGGGTTTTCACGGCCCTCTATCTTTCTCGAACCCTTCTCCCGAAGCCGCATACCGGTCGTCGTTGCCTCCCGGAAACTCTCGGGACTTGAATTTCCTCCCCGAAGCGCGCATCGTCGGGTCTAACGATGACCGAGAATCCTTGTAGCTTATCCAGGTAAACGAAGCAACGCTGATTTACAACGAGCAAACTGCGCATAGTGCGGGGGGTTACGCGTACGTATACCAACGCGTAACAACGACGTACGTGTATTTGGATGATCTGACAATTTATCTTCCGCGTGACTTTAATGCACTCCCTTCGATATAGTTTCGGTAATCTTCCAATCGTAGTATACAATGAATTATAATAAATACTTTAATATTTATCTATTTGATTTTTTCTATAACTGAGAGACGATATTTCGCGGCGGTATATATTTCGAACGTCGATACTGGTTACTGCGTATTAATGGGGAGGTTAGCGATCTCTATCAGCTGCGGCGATGAATTCACGAGGATTTCCCGCATCACTCTCTATGGATCCTTATCCTTTGACGCGCAAATAGCTTTCACGAGAGCTTAACGTTTCGCACCCGAGCGCGCGTCCGATTAGAAAACGTATGTGGCGCTAGTATCGCTTGACGCCCAAATACCCCGAGCGAAGATCCGTGACGCGGAAAACTCTGGGGATCCTTCGCTCGCTTGTCCTATTTTAACCCTTTAACGTGGGATACCTTCAAACGCGATCAATGAGTCCTCACACACTCACCGGCTGTATTGAATTCGTTGTCGCAGTAAGCCCACGCCAATTTCGTTGAGAACGAGGCGAACGTGTAGAAGAGAGTCCAACCAACGAGAACCATGTAGTACACGGTAACCAAAGCTATAACGACGAGAGTACACCAACCGATTCCGCGAAAGGCCGGTGCCATTCGGCCGAATGTTTCGACCGGTCCGAGGCCCGAGTATTGACCAATGCTGAGCTCCAAGAAAAATATCGGCAATCCCATTGTGATGAGCATCAGTACGAAGGGTATCAGGAAGGCGCCTCAATAAAATGTAAACAGCATATTAAATTCGTAAATTTCGGACATTTTTGAACGCAGAAAGAGAGAGGGAGGGGGAAGATGGGACAAAATGGGAAAATTGCGCAACTCGAATTTCGGGGTAAAATGGACCAATGATAAAATTCATGAAAATTTTAAAAAAGTACGATCTTCAAGTTCCACAGCCATTATTTGCGCTGCGGAACGCTGTGCTTACCGTAAAAAGATCGGGAACGACGTTTAATTAAATTTTGTCAAATTAAATTGCATCAATACGCAAAATAGGAATGAAGTTAAATAAAGCGACAATACTATAATTGTTTTTTTAAAAAAGTCTTTCGTAATTATTAGTATCGGAAAATTTATATTTTCCGACAATAGGTTACATATCGCTTATACGTTAATTAATTAAAATTAAAATTTCTCAATGCAATTCAATAATTGATGGTCTATTATTCCCAATTTTTTATTCGTTCTGATAATTTAATGAATAAGTGATTTTCTGATTCGAAAGCAGTGGAAAAGTGTTGTATACATCGAGCAGAATATTCTGAATTGCTAAAGCGTACCATTTTGCCCCATTTTAGTCTACTTAACAATATCGCGAAAAGCCGTCTGAGTCATGCTGCACGTTTTAGTCTGCATTGGTGCAATAATATTTCAAAGCTTCTTTTCCTGCGTCAAGATACCCGGGGGTTCCTCTATGATTTAATCAATATATCTTATAGCTTCGAGGAGTGGTTCACGGAATGCGAGGATCGCGGAAAGGTGAAGCTAGTCATCCAGTAACGGAGCCCGGGACTCCTGAAAGCGTATACTTTCATAGATAGAGCTCATGCGGACATCGCTGTCGCTATTACGTTTGGTATGGGGATACGACGCGGCAAGGGAAGTGGGTAACTCTCGTCGGGGAGTATTGCGACGAGCGAAATAGTGGTCTCGTGTGCGCCGGTAGATATAAGTCGTTCTCCTCTACCCAGTCGGATATTAGGTTTCGCGATCGTGAAAAGAAAAAGAAAAAAATGAAAAAAAAAAAAAAAAAAAAAATGAAAAAATTTACATAACTATTGAGATATACGGGACGCGTTACGAATTTGTGGTGCTTCTCCGCGCGCAGCCCATTGACTCGTACAGATCGAATGACGAACGTTATTGGCACGATGTACCAAGCGAAATATCGTCTTTCGATCAATTGACGTTTCACGAATAATTCGGCAACGGTCTTCGGTTAGTTCCTCTAAACGTCGAACTGCCAACATTCGACTCGGAGCGTAAACTACGTTTGCCTGTTACCTACGCGTTGACATGTAGATACGAAGAAGCATAGCAAGCAGTCCGTTGAAGCATCAACCCAGAAACGCGGTAGTTTCCGCATTGAGAGAGGTTGAGTGACGAACCTCGAATGGATGCAACCCCCCTCCGTACCCCTTACCACACCGAAACACCTTTTGCCGTAGCAGCTCTCGCACCAGCGGACCGACGAATGTTATACATACCTCCGCCATTGCGGTACACAAGGTACGGGAAACGCCAAACATTTCCAATGCCAACAGCATACCCGATGCAGGATAGAACAAACTCGAGAGGATTTGCCCATCCAACTCGCTCCGCTGGTAGTTCCACGAGGGCACCTCCAACCCCGAGGGAGATCTTCTTCGCCTACGGTAAATAAAGATTTTCACTAAATTAACACGGGATTTAATGTTGTTATTATCGTTAATCCTTCTCCGCGAACTTCGCGAATGATTTTCTCATCTCGGATGATAAAAATGTCAAAATATGAGTACCTATATCGCGTTTAAAAAAATTCTGATATTTCGCATTGACGAGTATCGAAAATCGCTAATCGTAAAAAAAAAAAAAAAAAATTCGATCGCTTTTTTGCTTCGTTATCTTATTCTATTAAATTATCAAACTTCTAGTTTCGTTCAACTATTATTATTATTTCCTTTCGAAATTATTTAACTCTTTTTTTTTTTTTTTTTTTTTTTTTTTTCTATAAATTCTCAATTTTTACGAAGCCGAAGCGCGAAACCGAAATTTTTCTTGAATCGATACGATTTCTATGAAAAATGAAGAAAAAAACAAAGTGGATCGGGGAAGTAGAGTGGATAAAGCAAAATGAGAGCGAGTCGCCCGGCTTCTCGGGCTTATCGTGTGAAATTTTGCTCTCCCGTGTCCAGTTACAGAGGTGTGCATTGAGCCGAATACGCAGATATACTTTATCTGTGGAGAAACGAGAAACGTACGACCGAAGAGAAGCGAGAACGCTCGGCGTTTCCCCTATTGAGTACATAATATTGAAATCGAATAGCTCTTTGACAATCCCCGCTACCGTTATATATATATATATGTGTGTGTGTGCGGGCGTTTGCTCGAAATTCAACGAAATAGTGAAGAGTACGAGGAGCCCGACCCGTGGCTATTCTAGTATTATTGCTGTATTGGCTCTCTCCGCTGTTTGTACGTACAATTCGCTTTCTTTCGCAGTTTTATTATTGAAAACTGATTGATAACGAACACAGACACGTAGAAACATCGACGACTCGGCGAGTATTGAAATGATCGCGAACGCAAGTAGATAAAAACAAATAATAAACGAGGGAGATGAATCAGAAGTGAAGAAAAAAAAAAAGGTATAGCGCACCATTCAGAAGAGTTATATAATAGCGAGAAAAAATTAATTCGATTAAAAAAAATTGCGTACGATTATGAATTATATTATTTATTGGAAATACGATCGATACAAACCCTTGACGTTCTCTTGATCGATTCGGCCATACTGACCGAATAACTCGGCTCTGCTAAAGAGGCACTCGAGGCACCCGCGCGCGTCACTATCGACTTTCAGATAATCGCGATCAGACGTTTCGAAATAATGCCCGCGAGAGCGTACAACAGATTAAGAGAGAACCGAGGTAATCGACCGAAGGCTCAATACTACAAAGCAACACTCTCGACGATAACGATCGCACAATGATTCCGGACGGATACGTGCCGCGCGGAATGAATCGTAAAGGAATGGCGGTATCGCGGGTCTCATCCCAACGTCATAAATACGCTAAGCAAAGTTTTTCCCGCTATTGATGATGTCAATGGGAAAAACTTATAATTTGCACCGGTCGAGCGACTATCGTAATCGTTATAAAACGCTCAATCTTTGCGAAAAAACATCGTCGATACATTTCCGTTATTTCTTATCGAATAAAACGAATTCTCCTCGATGCGCGTGATTACAATTAATGATATTTAAACTTGGAAATCCCCTGTTTATTGGAAGAGAAGATTATATCGTAATCAGCACGTTCTCAGTTAGGCGCAAAAGGCTTAAAGAACTTTTGGCTGTAGCCTTATCGTCTCATTCGATTGTGCACTCGAATATCGTATACATATAACATTGTCGACGGGAATGAGGTGTGCACACGATCGGGGGGTATGACGACACTCGGATCAAATCTCTTTCGCAGATATACAACATTTTTCTTATCCTATAACGGAGAGTGCGGATTCGCGAGGTGTGAAAAGTAAGCTATACGAGCAGTGAAATATATAGAGCCTATATAACGGGGGATATTCGCCGATACCGTCAGTCTGTCGAGTGTATATGTCTCGAGATTATTCTCGCTTCTCGAAATCTTCTTCGAATATCTTCCAGAGGCAAATACACCGGATGCTCCGGATTGCTGCGCATTCCTTGGCTCTCAACAATGTTGATGCGCGGCCAACGAGAGGAGAGTAGTTGCCTTATCCTCGTGAGAGAGCAAAGTCTCCGTGTTTCTCTCTCAGCTTTACAATTCCCTATCAACTGTATTCTAATATAAATAACTCTACGAAAACTTCAGTACGGGATGTAGCATTCTTCGAAGTGCTAGATATCAGTAGACGGAATATTGTTCGTAACATTTAGCTTTCTCGTCGTAGTAGCAATAGTTTCTTACCGGTGATTGCCGGAGTTTAATATCATAGAGACCCTTCAAAGTTCCTTCGCGAACAGATTTTGCTGTGTCCCGGTGTTGCGAAAACCCTTCACTAGAATGCGGAAGAGGGCGGTGGTACATTTTCTCGACAATGAATTTGATATTAAGGACTTCCGTTTTATTATTTCACGAATTCCGAGCAACAAACTTCGAACGATAACTTCATTTTCGAATTAATTTCTCGATAGTTCTTCGTAGCGGCGGATTATCGGCCGCGCGGAAGGCAACACCTACCGCAACTTTGTATTTATAGTACGTTTTATACGCTCCGAAAAGTTACTTTACCGGTATTAATCCATTAGAAACCAACGGCAGAGGGTTTCCCAGTTTAGTTTATAGCGTTTTCAATTGAACTTGATTACGTAATTAATTCGTTTTCCGATAGCGGCAGCGGCGGTGGACTGTTAAGTGGAAACTGCTGATGGTACAATCAATACGCTTCGTTATATTGCGAATTGCATTGTTGCAACGCGGTTTCCGGGGGAGTAACGGAACCGTGTCATGACTTAATTGAGTGACGTACCGCTCCTGTTTCCATTCTCCTGCCGTAACTCCACAGGGACAAGTAATTAATGTATATACGGGGGCTGTAAATTGAAATCGTCTGTTTACTGCCTTACCGACCTCTGCATTTGTCGTTTCCTCTTCTTATTTATCAATGGTCAACCGAATTTTATTCGCAATCCTGAACTCCATAAATTCGTAACATACTAATCGAAGCAATGAATTCATTCGGAACCATTTACTGATCATTGGAAGAACAAAAAACAGATATTTACCGACCGTCGAGGCGATACCGACAGTCGAAACCTTTCCGACGAATGGAAAGCATCGTTTTCCTGTACCGCATAGGGGAAACGTAGCTATTCTCGTGATAAACACGCTGTTGATTTACGTCGGCTTCGGTTTATTAATGTTTATTAATCCGTCATTCAACGAACCAATAATAATGATCGAACGATTATTTATTATTGCGTTTCGGCTGACGTTGGTTCGAAGATCATTGATATCGACATGAAAACGGTACTGAGATAACTTCGATCGTTTGCCAGAGTTTGAAACAGAATATGAAAGATTCTAGTGATCTAATAATAGCTCGCTGCGGGAACGAACGGATTGAAAAAAACTGGGAGATCCGTGTCTGCGGGAGAATATGCGCACTGATGGATAATTAGCTGCGGACGGATGTGGGAGACCCCTCGCATGGAAACTGTCGTTCCAGTGGCTGCTGCATCGTTGTGCAGTACGGTCATCGAGTGATCGACGAAAAATTAAAACGCATTCGCTAAATAAAGTTTAAAATATGTTATTTATAAAAATATCATTGATATGCGTAATTTTTACACTGCGAAGCGGCGTCGATGGAGAGAGGAGAGACGAAAGTGCGAACAACGCTTGCGACTCCATACTTCCGACGCGATTGCTAACCGAAATCGATAGTTATGGACCCGTTGTTAACAGAATTATAAACGCAACGATGAGCGGCGATTTCAAAGGGTCAACTTGGCGCGAATTGTCGAACTTTGTCGACAAATTTGGTTCGAGATTCACGGGTACCAAAAATTTGGAAGATTCGATCGATTATATGCTAAATAAATCGAAGACAATGAGATTGGAGAACGTTCACGGAGAAACAGCGACGGTTCCGCGTTGGGTTCGGTAAATATATCGAAGTTCTAAATTTTACGAAAATTCCGATGTAAACTAAAATAATAATAATAATAACAATAAAACATTTTTTATGTTAGAATTTTTTTTTTTTTATCCAAATTATTATTTTTTTTTTTTTAGATTATTAAATGTTTTTCCTCTTTGATTTTACAGAGGACAAGAATCCGCGACGATGTTGAAACCGCGAATCAAAGATATAAAAATGCTGGGATTAGGGTACAGCGTTGGAACCCTAGAAAATGGTATCACCGCGGACGCTGTAGTCGTCAAGAGTTTTGACGAATTAGAGAAGAGAGCAACGGAGGTCTGTACTTCCATAATCATTAACGATGATATACTCGTCTCCGAGATAAATTCCGTGATTAATTCTAATTTAATGCTACAGATACCGGGAAAAATTGTCGTATACAATCAGAAGTTCGTATCTTACGGATTGACGGTGAAATATCGTTCTCTGGGGGCTGTGAACGCTGCGAAATACGGCGCCGTCGCAACGCTGATTAGATCCATTACTCCTTTCTCTCTGTACACACCGCACACCGGTATGATGCATTACGCTGAAAACGTAACAAAAATACCAGCGGCTTGCATAACGATTGAGGATGCGATGCTGTTGGGGAGAATAGCCGCCAGAGGTATCGTATTTCGACGCCCGCAGGGATAATGAAAGAAAGGATAACTCTTCTGATCGATGATTTTTTGTTTTTTCAGGCGAGCGGATTACTCTAAAAATGAAAATGCAGGCGACGACACTACCAGACGGTGAATCGAGAAACGTCGTATCAGAGATCATCGGTAGCAGTGAGCCGAGCAAAGTAGTCGTTGTTTCCGGTCACATCGATAGTTGGGACGTTGGTCAGGGAGCGATGGACGACGGTGGAGGTGCTTTCACTTCCTGGAGTTCCGTAGTTTTGTTGAAACGTCTTAATTTGCGAGCAAAACGAACGATTAGGTAATTTAAAAAAATCTGATCATCCATTCGCGATGAAACGATCGAGTGATTGAGAATAAAAATTGTCAGATCGATAATGTGGACCGGTGAAGAAATGGGAATAATTGGCGCAACGCAATACATAAAAGAACACGCGGCGGAACAGCCGAATCTTCAATTCGTAATGGAGTCGGATATGGGAACTTTTACACCTTTGGGTCTGAAGTACGATGGACAATTGGCGGTTCGATGTGTACTCGAGAGAGTATTACGGTGAGTAACGTTGTGAAAATGTTCTCTGGAACACCAATTATCAAGTAAAACGAATTTGCGATAATTTTTTGAAAAGATTACTGGAGCCGTTGGGTGCAAATGCTCTCGAAGCCCCCGGTGAGGGTCCCGACATAGGTTCCTGGATAGACGCCGGAGTTCCCGGAGCTTCTCTATGGACTCAGAACGACCGATACTTCTGGTTTCATCACTCCGAAGCCGATACGATGAACGTCGAGAATCCCGTATCGTTGGACACAAGTACAGCGCTATTCGCCGCGGTGGCTTATGTTTTGGCTGATATAAGCGTCGATCTTCCACACAGCGATACGTCTTCCAAGTAAACGTACCTTATCGCAGGATACATGAAGGGATCAATAAGAAATGTAACCTGTTGCTAAATTGGATGGTTGTATATATATCATCGCTTTATCTAAAACACTTGATAAACTCTTTTACACAATCGCGTCGTACAAATGTTTAGGCCTCTGTCGGTCCCGGCATCGCGATCTACGGCTAACGACATCCGTAGACTTATCCCTTTACCTTTTTTTTTTTTGTTTTTTTTTTTTTTTTTTTTTTCTCATTTCTCTCGACTCTCTAATTTCATTGTCAAAAAAATGATGACGTACTCTCGTTAGATGAGAGTATCTTCATCTTGAGTCTGAAACACCATCAACAGAGAATGTTGCGAAGCCGATCGCTGACTTGAATTTAACAGAGCAGTTTTTTCACCGCCGCTACCGTTCATCGAACAGTCCGGAGAGCTTCCGTCGTAACCCATGTAATTCGTTGCGGTACTACTCGTCGAAGGAATGTCGTTGAGATCGGGCGATGCCAATGGCGGTGCATTAACGACCCGACCATTGCCGTCCAACGATACCAATTGCATACTGTAAGACTCGCGATAACCGGAAGTACTCGAAGTATCCTCGTCCCACGAAACATCCGATTGTGGATGAAGATGATGATGCGAATGGAGATGACTGTGATGAAGATGTTGCGAATGCTGATCGCCGCTCGTCAAACTATTGCCGCGATCGTTATCGCTCTGACGCATCGATGAACTTCTTCGCGAACGGAATGAAGATGTTTCCGATGGGATGCTAAAAACCGTCGATTCCACTGCCGACGATGGTGGCGTTACGATTCTCGGCTGTACCTGTGACGATTCGCGTTGTTCCAACTTCAGATGAGGAATCTGCAAGCCGTTTAGCGTTTGTTTGTTTTTTTTTTTTTTTTTTTTTTTTTCTTTAAGAAATCCAAAATCTCGCGCTTTCAGTCAACGTACTACTTAGTTATTTTTAATTCGTAAGACATCATTCACTATCGGTAGTGGATAAACTCATTACATCAATATGGCTCTTCCGACTTTTTCTTAAACGAAAGGTCCTCTTGCTTTGGCCCATCGATCGCTGCAGACGAGGCTTGTCGAGACGGGACTCTCCTGAACTGTCCTCTGTCGGACTGCTCGGACTCAGTTGACTCGTCACGATTTCGCCTAACGAAAAGGGATAATCCAACGTCATTTCGTCGTTACGTCTTAACGCTTCTATTGGGCGATAAATCTCAATCTACGGCATGCGACTATTCAAGGTATTGGCTGTCGAACTGCGTGTATACTTTTGGCATTGTCTTGTTGTCAATAGACTCGAATTGTCGAACGTAATAAACAAGAATATGTTATATAATCTATGTATACAGATTGGACTCATCAAACACGTAACGAGAAACCAGTGACAAAATAGACACGAAGTATATAAAGAACAAGAGACATGCGTGACGATTGAGAAACGTCCGAAATGGCAGCTTAGAAATGACAATGGACGCGTATAATTGTTGTTTTTTTTTTTTTTTTTTTTTTTTTTTTAACATAAAGATGAAGATAACAATGCGACGTAAAAAGTGAGACGAGAGGATTGGGAGAAAGTGAATTGTTCGGTGGTAGAAAATTGTAAAGTTTAATTCAATATCGTTATCGTATGGACAATGGGGGGAAATTTCTTTTTTTTTTTTTTTTTTTTTTTACGGAAAATAGATCGATAGTCGATAGTATTTCTAGTGCGAGGTGCGGCTACCGTACTAATTTACCAATTATCTTTTTTTCTGTTTCTGTTTTTTTTTTTTTTTTTTTTTTTTTTCAGGGTCTGCGATTTACCTGACGAGTGCCTAAACTCTACGGAAGAGACAAAGCGCAGTTTAGACGTCTTTTGATGAGGTAAGATAGTAGGATGAGGCTTAACATGGTTACGTTCATCGCTAGTAGAAGATTGTTGGGATCTATCTGAAACATGCCACATCGAACGTCTAGTATGAGGGAAGTGAGAGACAGAAAAGGGGGGGGGGGGGGGCGGGGGAAATAATGAAGTGTGAGAGATAATAAGTATTGCGAGCGTGAGAGACGATCATCGCACAGATAAGACAGACCAATTGGGCAGTCATCACAAATTACGATGATACATTGGATTCACACGTCCCGCGTCCCGAGGATTCTCCATCGGCTCGCTTTTCTTACCAAAAATATTGCTCTCGATCGCTTCAACGGATTTTTTTTCGACACTCGACTATCCATTCACGAACGGACAATATATATATCTCGCATTATCCGCCACCCTACGCCGTTGCTTCGATCTCCCATTACGATTAATGAAAACATTTATTTTTCAACTTTTGATAGACGATGATCGTTATTCGTGTCAATGAATGAAAGCTTAATGATCGGTGAGTATTCAACATAAATCGATGATATTAATTTATCGTGAAGTCTTCATTTTTTTTTTTTTTTTTTTTGCGAAAGACTCGAAAAAAGAAAGCGTGTAGAGGAAGACGTAACGGAGCTTTCGTTCAGAGTAATATATTGTATAATAAATATATATATATATAAATATGTAAAATCGCAGCAAAAGCAGTTTAAAGCCGTCGAAGCAACTACGTAGTGTGCAGAGAGTGTGTGATCTACGCAACGATTAAAAAATTGGGTACCAACTGTTGGACATTACCATTGTCTAAATACTGCTATACGGTTCATGAGATCGGTGTGCTGTTGTTTAACGGTCACATAGATATAGAATGAGGAAAAACGACTAAAGTGATAACAAAATAAAAAAGAAAAAAAATTTGAAAAAAAAGGTAAAATAGTTTGTATTGAATGTTGCGATGTAGTTAGTAGTACCATATAAGGGTAAGTGACGTGGTGAAGAACGCAACATAGTAGTAGTGGCCGAAGGGTAGGTCTGGAAGGGGTGTAGTCTTACATATCGATATAATATATATATATATATAGGTATATAGTATCATAGTTGAGATATACGATATAGTGATGTAAGCATTAGAGGAGCACACGTACAAGGAAATAATTAATGATTATTATATCTTGAGAATAATAATTATAATCATGTAGTTTATCGATCCGCTTACCTCCGTTCCCTAGCTAGCAATGGAAGCAACGCAATGATCAGTGTGTCAATCACACGCCCCGAATGACGAGGAAACTTTCACGTTATAATGTGCGTTACAAAAAAAAAAAAAAAAAAAAAAAAAAAAAAAATTAGTCATTATCGCGACTTATTAAGAAATTTGAGAAAAATCGTTGAAAAAACACAAACACCTGAATTTTTATCGACTCGATAAGGCAACTTAATATATAAATTGTGATCCCGAGAGCGACAGACGTATACGATATTTACATAGAGCGAAAAATAATATGCCTTTGATATCTAACTGTTTCGATTTATATATATATTTAAAAAAAAATGGTATTATGGTTTGCCGCAGTGCCCTATAGACAATGGCGCGATCCAACTGTGGTAATTCAAGCAATTAGGCCAGCGATTTCGCGGTACCGATTTCGCCACACCGGTAGCGCCAGCTTTAGTTACCCTGAACTCAAGACACGAGGAGCGTTGTACTCTGTCTCGCGCTTCCAGTGGCTTAATGCCTTATAAATTTCGATCTTAACATTTTTTTAAACGAATAATCAACGATCCTCCCGTCTTTTTTTCGGGTTTTGCACACATTTGTATGAACGCTAATAAAAACGAACACACATACTCGAGAATGCGAATACTCATGAATCACGCCGGCCGTTCTCACGAGCGCTCACGTGGAAAGAAAAAAAAAAAAAAAAAAAAAAAAAAAAAAAAAGTATTATAAAATCATAAGAGATCGCGTGGAACGGCCGATGCGTTGGTCGGTAGTCGGGCTCGAGGGCGCATGGAAAAGCTAGATACCTGTCGGTAGTGGTTGATCGGTTTGCGATTCCCCGGGAGCGACGTCGCTGCTCTCCCTTAGCGTGGAGGATCCCGCGCTCGTACTCGATAGCGATCCTAAGACGCACAATTATAGTCGAGAGACAGAATTTCTCTTTTTTTTTGTTGTTGTTTTTTCTTTTTTTCTTTTTTTTTTTTTTTTTTTTTCTATTACGACTTGCGAGAGGTGAAGATAGATAGATAGATAGATATTCATTCGTATCGGCAATATTTATCCATTATCATTGTCATGAAAATTCGTCAACATAAACGACACACGTTCAACATCGTGCTGTCCTCACAAGTTTCGAGAAAAAATGAAAATAAAATTCTAAACATCGGTCCCCGAAACGTTTGAATTGATTGAATAATCATATCGCAAGTACATACCCCTTGCCGCGTTGATTCCGTTCGTCGGAGCGGACGATTGACTCGCCGTTGCCGACGATCTCGTTGTCGTGCTGCCGGAAGTCATCGATTGATGAATCGAATGCGGCAGTGACTGATGTCCACCTGTATGAGACATCGGTGTTTCCGCGGGCGTTCGTATCATGTGTCCGCGCGATCCGAGATCTCCGCTCAGCAAATCGATCAGCAGAGACGGTCTTTGAGTTCGCGGCTGTCCGTCGTTAGAATTCGGAGCACCGGGATGCATGTCGACGACGCTTCTCTTTGGTTCCGGTTGCATCTCGTCTGAAATTCACGATATTTAATTCTTATCGCTAATGGATAATCTATTTGATAAAAATTGTTATTTAAAAAATGATTCGCCGCTTACCGAATTTTCTGTCCTCTATCTCTTCCTTGAGATCCCGAAGTTCGTGAAGCAAATCACCGAGAAGCGTACCGCGCGATTTCGGAAACGATATTCTTTCGCCGCTTATCTTGTCGCGTATAGTGCTTTGCATATTGCGCTCGTGTTCCGATATCGGCGGTTGTCCTATTTTGTGGACTATAAACGGCAGCATTTGAATGTAAAGAGGAGTGCGATGTGTGACGACGAACTCGAGAAAGTTCCACAGATGTATCGACGCCTCGTTTCTCTTGTTCAGTAGTCTCATAGTTCTCAGTATCTTCGGCCACTCGGTTTTTAGTTCAGTTTCGAAGCAGATGGTCATTATCTTCAGAGCTGAAACATCGAGTTTTACAGTGAGAATTCGATACCGAAGAAAAATATACCGATTCCAAAGTTGTCTTGAAAAATCGTTGTATTTACCTAAAAATGCGACTTGGTAAAGAGCCAACGATATCTTAGTCGATATCTTTGGATCTCTCGCTGTAAAAGTCAAACTTCCGGCTCGCATATCGGTATTGGCTTTCAAGTTTTGCGTGGTGATCGGCGCGGTTTTTGCTCCGGGCGGCCAAAGTGTATTCAGAACTGCGGTAAGAGCGAAACTTATATCCGATTGTCTTAATCTCGGTACGTCTGAAACAAAAGATATTTCATTATTCGCTCATTGCTCGTCGTAACACGAAAAGCATGTAAAGTTCCCCGCAAAGTTACCTCTTCTTCCCGTTCCGACGCGAAGGAAAAGAGGTATCAATAAGTTGAGAAGCATATTTTCGGTGCGCGTTTGCGTGGCGAACATCGTTTGTCCGCCACAGACGTTTTCCAGTGAATAGCCCTCGCCGAGGGAGATAACGTGGAGAGCAATAAGTCGCAGAACTGTGGAGCAAAAGTGTTGAGGTGGAATTTTGCTCATCAACGCGGCGGACGCTGCGGAAGTGACCTCAACGAGGCCGGTATCACCGACGATGAGCGACTGGCAGGTACTCAGTAGCGTCTTCAAGTACTGAAAGTGAGCGATGTACGGATATCTCGAGAGAGTCTCGTATATTCCTTTCAGCAAATCGCTAGCAGCATCCCAATCGGTGTTTCGGCGAACGGAAGCTTTTTTATATATCTTGCTGAAGGTCTTGTCGAGTCGACGAAGAATAATCGTCAAAGCGGGTCGCATGTCGTCGTTCGACCACTCCGTCGAGGGGAGAACGTCGTTCATGTATCTCTTGAGCCCTCGACAGCCCATCGTTTCCGGATCGTAGGGAGAAATCTTCAGTAGACTGTGCGCCACGTCGGCGAGTCTCTGTAGCAATTGTATAGTTATTATAGCAAAGAAAACTTATCAAAGATCACGTTTATCGGATCTCTTAAGCGCAAAGTGACAACAACTTTACCACGTGGCATTTGGAGTCGAGTAATTCGATTGTTTTTCCATCCTGCGATTTTTTATTCAATTCCGCGAGACGAACGGAGCAACGAGCAACGAATTCGCCGACCATATTAAGGAGAGTATCTCGCGGTCGTCGAAATTCATTTTTGTGACAACTCTCGGTGTCCTCGTTGTCGCGATCATAGAGTGTCTTTGTTTTCGCGTGTTCCATGTATTTGGTTACGTGAGTCTCGTCTTCGAAATCGAATCCGGGAGAGTAGGGACCCTTACCGTAGTTTCTTTGACTCGAACCTTTGTGTTCGGGACTCGATTTCTGTGGCCCGTTGTAGTATCTGATTAGAATTCGAAGGGACAACATGAAGGGGTATTCTCTTTTTAAGCTTTTAGAATACTTCTACTGCTACAAATTAGCACGACGAATTCGACGCACTTTGTCAATGCCTCGGAATTGTTGACCAATGTTTTCACCGCTATCGCCAGCTGATTTATTATCTCTTTTTCGGTTTTTCCTTCTCTGTTGTATGTTGCCGATTGAATTTGTTGCACGTAACACGGCAATATTGCCTCGAGTATCGTCTGTTTACAAGTGTAAAACGAAAAAAAAAACATTATCGCGACTAGCAGATAGAATCTTATCGATATCTCGCGATGATTCACTCACCAACATTTGTTGACCTCTTATGGACTCTGCGGCATACGCGATTACCATTACGCAAAGCGATATGCAATCGAGTACCGTTACCATCTCATTCTCGTCGTGATAACAGAAATCTATGGCTTTCAGTGGTTTTTCTTCTTTAACGAGTTCACCGATATTCAACGGATCGGGAGATGGTGTCTCGAGACTCAATAGCAAATTGAAAAGACACGTCGACTGTACCTGAATATAATAAAAATAGGATAATTAGAGACGAATCTTTCCTGTAAAGAGATCGTTACTCGTTCTTACTTTGTGCGCCTCGCCGTGAGTACTCGTCTCGTCGGTATCTAAAATCGTTGAAACACTTCCAAACATCTGTAGAATAAAAGGCTTTCGATTCATGAGATAAAATTGCTTAACCGCGTATTCTACCGTCGTAGTGACCAATTTGTTTGTCTGATGCGTCGCGTACAATTGCAGTAACGACGGCATTATCAAAAGATAACCAGTTGTGGAGAATATATTTTTAAAGTTGTGCGCGGCGTTGATGTACGTTGCGACGACGTAGCGAAGTATACAAGAATCTTCGCTGTGAAGTATAACCGCGCCGTTCAGTACGTTGAGGAATAGATGAATGTCACCTGAATAAGCAAAGTTACCGGCCATTGCTTCGAACATTCTTGCGATCAAACGGACCCACATAAACTTGTGCATTACGTCGAGTCCGAGGAGTTCCTGAAAATCGTTTTTTATCGTTCAATTCGCTGCTTCAACATTTTCTCGTAAAAAAAAAGCGCCGAGAAATGATTCGCACCCTTCCAATTTCACCGCCTTTATACAAGTCGAGATCGGCTTCCAGTGCCTTTCTAGGAAACGACGGTAACTTCATGAGCTCCTCGTGGAGAAAGACGACACGTTGAACGACCATATCGACGTTTTTCAATATCGCCCACGTGAGAAGTACCTTTCCTATCTCAACAAACTTATGCATCAACTCTTGTCGCTGAAGAGCGTTGAACGCATCCTCCGGTTTCATGTGCACGAGTTCGAGTTGTGGATATTGCGATCTTTTGAAGAAATAGTAGTCTCTGACGTACGAAGAGGGATTGTGTATTTGATCTGAAAAAAAAAAGAGAAAAAAAAAGGAATTCCTCCGACATTTCGACAGCAACAGATTATTAGGTTTTAAAATGAAAGCTCACGAGTCTTGTAGTCGACGAGAAAGAATTCTCTGTGTTTTGCTTCGTCGATACCAAAAAAATCCAAAGACTCGCGAAGTATCTGACAAAATTGTGTGTCTTCTTGAACGGGAAATTGCGACGGTATGCCACCGGCATCCGGATCCTGAGGACCGTGAACAATGATTTTCTTGGCGGAGGGAACGTTCGCGGTGAGAAGTATAGATGCGTCGCATTGTTCCTTTCGCAAAATTTGCTTCAAATCCTTAAACATTATTCCATGGACGCTGTGGACCACCTGAGATGAAACATTAACGTGTAATAGCGATGAAATTATCTCTCATAATCGATCGCGACAAGAGTTACCATCCACAAAATTGAAAGCGCTGTTCCTATGAGTTTCTGTCCCTCTTCGTGAGGGGATCTCACGTAAAACATAACGTAACCGATGATATAATTGTACAACGCAAATGCAGCCTGTTGCGGCAATTTTGGCACAAATCTTATCAGATGCCGTAGAATTTTAAACATTAATTCCTGTTTTTCGCGTGTCAGACGTTCCAAAACGTATCGAAGAAACAGCGCGCTATCCTCCACAAGACAACTCCATATAACCTGAAAGAAACACACAATCGTTTTAATAGTTAACCATGAAATCCTTTAATGATTTTCCCTCACTTGATAAGCAATTTCGGAAACCGAGTTTCCGTCGTCGGAAACCGCCGCGTCATCGAGAAGATTGATTATCTGAACAATTGCGGAGCACAGAGACGAGGGAAACAACGAGAGCACCGACTGTCCGTGATGAGATGTATTCCGAGGTGCGCTTTCACCACCGTCGTCGTCGGCGGCTCCTGGAAAAGGAAATTAAGCGTTTAAACATACCGCCCGACGTTTTTTTTTTTTTTTTTTTTTTTTTTTTCTACTGCACGATATCGCAATGACGCGAACCTTCGTCATGATCGTCTCCCGCCGGACTCGGCTCGTACGCCGCTTGCACGGTAATCGGAATTGTCGTAATGAGAAAATTTTCTCTCTCCTCTCGTTTCTTGTCGTCCTGTGCCTGAAGAGCTTTCTTAATAAGCTCCGTTTGCTGTTTCTTCCTCGTCTTAGTTGCAGTCACTAGTGACCTCTGGAGAAACCCAGAAAATAAGTGTATCTCAACAAGGCATCTCTTGACAATAATACTTACATGGCGTTCCTGATTGATGGTGACTTCTTCGACCTTAGTCTTTACCTGTGGCATCCACGGTGGATCCACGACCGGTAGTGACTCAATTCCAATTTTAGGCGACGGCAGAGTGAACTCAATTCCCGGTGGCGGTACCTTGAAAGTCATGTGCGCGGGTTCCTCCATTCGAGGCCACACCTGATATCGCAATTTCCACAAAACTTGGAACCTCAGTATAGCGTTTATTCGTACCGACGTGCTACTGTGCTGAAGGCTTTGATGCATTATTTCACTCGCTTGATTCGGCGCCCTAACGGCGGATATGATGAAAAGGGATGCCGCCGATGCGGCTACTTCCTGATTCGATTCCAACAATAATTCCCAAGCGACCGGAAGAACATCGATGAAAAGATCCTCCGACATAACAACCGCACCTTTTATCAATGTCGCTAGTGGCGCGTGAAAAGCATCTTTAACTTGAGTTTTGATGTACTTTAATATTGCCGGAGGTTCCTTGTCGGGTTCTTCGTCGTCTTCGGTGCCCAACTTTTTCGTCGAACTTCGACCTCTTTCCGAATCCTGATCGGCCAAATCTTTCGACGAATCGCGATTGCCACCGGTTAATCTACCGGACTGCGAACCCTCTCCGCTCTTGTCGATCCTTTGGAAATTAATGTTTTATTGTGATAAATAGTTTTTGGGTATCGATAACAGAAATGCGCGATGATTTACGCACTTGAATTTTTTTCCAACGCTGTCCTTTCGCCTCACAGGCGATACCTGGGCGCTCGTTTGATCGGAAACTTTTCGGCTTCTTTTGTCTTTCTTTGTGTCTTCTTTTTTGTCGGAATCGAATTCGAAAGTAGTCGTGCCATTGATTATACCGAATTCTTCGCCATAAATTTTTCTCACCGATTTTATCAATCGGCCACTTGCGCGCATTTGTCGCCGATGACAATAGGGATGACAAAAATTTTGATGAGAACAGTAGAAATTGAAGGAATTCGAGACCTGAGCGATAACCTTCATCCAGGGAAAGTTTTTATTCGTCTCGTCGGTGTCGTTCGAGTCGCTCGGACTCTCGGGAGGCTGATCGTCGCTCAGAATTCCAGGAGACTCTTCGCCGCTGACCTCACCTCCTAATCCGGGTTCCGAGGTGTCGCTTCTATCTGACAACGAACTAACTTTCCTCTTTGATTGGATGGAATCCGTGCGTCGTACAGTGTCGATCGATCGTACAACTGACCAACAAATAGTATCGTTATCAGCGGTCAGGCGACAAAATGACTCTTCTTAAATTTGATTAGAAATAACTTACATGCTTCGCACTCTGTTTCTTTTCCCTCTTTTGTACCCCGACGAAGTTTCAAACTTCGTCTTTTGAAGGAACCGGTTGCATTGCCCGACGCGGTGCCGCGTCTGAGTAAAAACGGACGTCCCTGAGATCCTTGGATCCGCTTGTTCTTCTCTCTTTCGTTATTTTGCATTTCTTCGCCTTGAATAGTTACCGTCGATTTGCTGCTGCCTTCGGACTCGTTGTCGGGTTCGTGAAGAACGAAACTAATTTTTCTTTCTGCGAATAAAATGAATATTAATTCGCAGAATACATAGCGTTTGCGCGTATTGCAAACATAATTATATCCTTACCGGTCTCGCGATCACCCGCAATGGACTGAAGGCTCTGAGCCGATGTCTGTGAATGTCCCATCGAAGAAAGCGCCATACTCCAGCGACGATTCGCCTCGCGGCTGTACATTCTTTCCCAAGGCGGTGGGCGTTCCTTCGTCGATAGTCTACTGGACTTTGGAAGCGTTTGATAAGTTTCTCGAAGAAACGCCGTCACCTCGAGAAGAAGGATACAAGCGACCATTCTCAAGGCCACCGGACATTGGGAACCGTATCCGTTTATACTCGCTGCAAATCACTCGTGTTAAATCCAAAAAAATTATTTACGTTAAAATCATTTTGTTAACCGATTATTCACCTTCGTCCAAAAAATCTTCTTCTTCATCTTCAACCAGTAATTCGCGTTGTTTCGATTCGTCGGATACCATCGCTATTACCTGATCGACATTTTGCTTATCCTCTGCCATGAGTTCCTCGAGTCTGGCGCCGATCGCCTGCATAAACAAATAAACACTTATTACTCCATTTCGATAGAAAAAAAAAAAAAAAAAATTAAAAAATAGACTATAAGAGGCCGACCTCTGCCCATTGATAGAATAGCTTTCCCGCTGCACGCTGAAGAACGTGAGTCCGCCGGAGTCCCGTCGGTGCATTTCTGTTTGCCATCGGTACCGATGGTCGAAACATCGGAAAGTTCAGTTTCATCCAGACGGGCCAATGCCCTTTGTTGCATTGATGCACCAGGTGAGCGCATTCGAGTATCAGCGAGGCTCGCGCTACCACTGGTGCATAAGGCTACGAGAATCAACGCAATACATATATATACGTTAAATAGAACTTTGTAGGCTTATCGAATGGGTTTACCAAGTCGAGAAGAGCGGCTATCAGATGATGATCGGGAACGGACCCCGGTTGGCACGTTTCCAACAAAAAGGAGAATCTCTGCAGTCCATCGAAAACTGCCAAACGCGGTACCAATCTTCGTTCTTTCAATACCACGAACTCCGACTCTCTGGATGCCTCACCGATGTCCATAGAGTTTCTTCGGCTAAAATCTATAAACGATACATGTATTCGTTGAGATATTACGTTTTCAGCGTTAATATCGTTGAAAATAATGATTTTTTTTTCATTTTAATATGACAACACGACGATTTTTTCAATACTCACAGCTTCCAGGTGCCTCTTCGAGACTTTCCTTCTTCTTGCCTTTTCCGAGACCAATTTTGTTGAGTTGATCCTCCATTCGACGTTTAGCTCTCTGCAATGTCTGACTGACTCTGTGAAATAGAATATTTGTCTCGTTAACGCCGATGCTATACTGCATCGATTGGTTTCGTCTGTTCGACAATCTCACCCTCTACTCGTACGAGAAGTTCCGCGGTAATGAGAACGGTGTAAACTCGATTGCCTGGCGAAACTACCCTCCGTCGGTGATTCACTGCTCTCGTGACTGTCGGTTGAGTCCGTTCTTCCGTATTCCTTGCGAAACCAATTGACTGGAAGGAGAATTTTTGTAGTTTCATATACCTTCTCGGCGATAATTGTTTCTTTACGATGATGATAACGTTTTTCTTTATTACCTATTCCACCAATTTGAAATCTCGACGATTTTCTCGATTTACCAGTTCCCACGCAGGACTCACCGATACCTAAATTTCTCTCGCTTTGCCGCGGCGTGAGAACGTGATGTTTCTTGCGAATATTTCCAAGTGGACTTTGACTTAATTTAGCATTTTCCTCGCTGAGCTCAGTTTCCAATAGACTCTGAGAAGACAAAAGTAAATGGTTTACGCTGTTTCATCGATGTTATTTGAGAGATAAAATTATTATAATAATTTTTTTAATTTACCGCGCAAGTCGACGAAGTACTTCGCTTTTTGAATAAACATTTTCGCGTTCCTCGATCATCGACAGTGTAACAATTGTCACCGGCCAATTCCGCATTGTCGTCGTAATCCGGTTGATGAATGTGTCTGCAATCGAGAGAACAAATTGTATTTATTTTTCATTGAACATCAAAGTATCCGCAGAAAAATTCAAATATCATTGTACCTAATGACTCTCGTCGTTCGAACGTTGCTGTTGCATCGTTTGTTCGGCCGATCAGCCGAGTCTAAGATACCGCTGAGAGCGACGCGACGAAAAACACCGCCGTGTGCCTCTTTCACGTATGTCATCAATTGTTTTATGTCGCAGTAAATGGTAATGTTCTCTTGCGACTTGAGTTCCTTGAGATTCTTGACAAATCGAGTGACGAGCGTCTTGAATACGCATCCCATTATCTGACCCTCGATATTTCGACCGCCGTAACTGACGCCGCCGTAAGACGCGGCCGCTGAGGCAGCCGTAGCGGAAGCTAAAGCTGCTGCGGTTGCCGATACCGAAGCTGTCGCAACGTTCACAGGCGCTCCTTGCATTCCTCCCGCATTTCCCACTAATCCAGCGCCGAAATTCGTCGCGTAGCCACCCTGCGAAACTACATCCGGCGATTTGCTACAACTCCTTTTTTGATCTAAAATAATAAACGTTCGAATCACCGTCTCCGAAAAATAAAAAAAAATAAAAAAATGTAATACAACGAATGGAAAATTCGTCCCTTCGTTCGTCGATCAACTCACTCAATGGCGAGAGTAGCGAACCCGGATCAACGCAGAATCCAACGTAGGAGTGAAATAAATCGAGAATCTCGGGTATCGGTTGATCCCGTATCATCGATCGTAGACAACGCGAAAATTGTCGTGAACTCGCGCGATAAAGTTTGCTTAAGATCGTCTGAATTTGCGAGCGTCCAAAATCCGCTTGGGGACCGCGTATACCATCGGCGCATCCGTGAGGACATCCCAAGTGTTTGATAACGCGAAAAACGCAATTCAACAGAAGAGCGTGAGCCGTCCATGGCTTTCCGTCCATATCGCTTCGGGGATCCTGATCGTTGACCGGCGAGTCGTGTTTTCTTCCACTCGCACCGTCCGCCTTGTCCGCCGGTTCGCCACCCGATCCTAAACAAAAGTTTGCGCGATTATTCCCTGAATTTCCGGAATTTTGAATGCTTTAGAAAAATTGTCACATACCTCCGCTACTTCCCATCGTTTCGTCTCGAAGACATTGCTTCAGGACTCCCATATCCATCAATAATTCTACCATATTAAGTATATTTTCGCACACGCGTAGCGTGCAGCTGGCATTGTCGCGCAGAGCGACGGAATGAACGGCCTGAAAAATGCCGATTTGTCTTAATCGACCCGAAGATCATAGAGAATAGAGATGTAGAGAAGAGCTTTCGAGAGAAGAATTGATACCTTGAGGACAACTTGATAATCTATGTCGCCGTCTTTCGTGATATATGCCGCGGAGCCGGGAGCTTCGGGTACTTCATCTCCGGTATAAGTGATATTAGAATCCGTTTGCGATCTCGTGAGACTCGGTTTTCGGTCGGAACTGAGTCTACTGCCGTGAATACTTATGGCATCGAGTTGACTATCGATGGAACCCTAAAACGGCAAAAAATTGTTAACGATTATTTTGGAAATAATTATAATTATATCGAATGATCGATATTCATCGATCTTTAGAACGGATTACCTGGCGTTTCAGGTAATCCGGCGACGGCGTCGGCGTGTGTTCAGTGACGGTGATTATGGGATTCGGCGCCGCGTAAGACTGACTGTAGAATCTGCTCTGCTTTCTCTCCACTCGCGTGTCGCCGATGTACCTAAGTTTTACGAACGATCAGTAACTTAACGACGATTGACCACCGGACTGTCGACACTATTCATGCAAATTTGACAATAATCTATCGACACTCGGGCAGTAACTATTCTCGCTACTATACGTCTACGACTCTCTTCGGTTCTTCAACTTTTACGTAATTATACTCTTACAGGTTCATCGATATATATGTATATATATATATATCGGGTCTAATCTCATAATTCATAATCGTTCTACGCTCTCTACGTTGCTCCATGAATTATACAAGAATAAACATCGAACTCAACAAGGGGGGCAACTCGGGATCCTCCCACAGCTACTGCTCTACTAATTTCCTATGTAAAATCTCCGTTCGTATCGTTTGATGCAATATTCGTCGCTACTTATGCCTCGTATCGTCACAATGATTCGCACATAAGTTCAATAGGATTTTTCGAAAATTCTTTCCTTCCGATAGAGACGAAGAAAAAAAAAAAAAAATGGGTAAATAGATTCAACACAGTAGTGTGTAAAAAAAAAAATTAAGGAAAAATGAAAATTAATTTAATTTTATCCCGATAGGCTGAAGGATAGGATTAGAATATAAAACGGAGTACATAGTGTTGTGATAATCGTAATACAAAGATATATAGTGAATGAAAATTGTGTGAAAAAATAGAAGAAAGTGATTTGCATTAATTTTTGGATTGTGGCAGTGCGTTTCTAAACGAAAGCCGAAAGCTCGCGAATAAGCTTGTGATCTATTACACGCATAAGTTATACAGGACGAGTTGCAGAAAAAAAAAAAGAATTAAAAAAAAAAGAAAAATGGAGCGTCAGTCGGAGAGATGTTGATGACTTACCCTCCCGCGGTCAGCTCGCTAATCAAACAGCTGAGTACGAGTTCGAGGTGATAAGGGGTCGAACGAGAGTGATAGAGAAAAAAAGAAACAAAAAGATACACACAAAGGTACACATTACGCACCGCTCGTACTATAGATCGATCGAATGATAGTATAATAATAATAATAATAATAATAATAATAAAGCTCTGCCAGTTGTAACGATAGTACGGATTCAAGAATCATAAAATAACTCATAAAGTCAGTCGAGCGAGTTGCGCAATGAAATGAGCGGCGGTACTAAATATATCGTTTTATAATTAATTTCGTAATTAGTGCGAAAACTATGAATGTTCAGTCCCAATGAATTGTGCAACCGGCTCTACTGTCCACGTATAAAATCTTGTCGCCCAAGATGAACAGCCTAAGCACTACGAAAATCGTGAATGATTTTTAAAAATAATGTTTGCTTAATATACAAATCGGTTAAAAAATAAATAAAAAAAAAAAAAAAAAAAACTAAGATTTATCTTAGCTAGTAGTTTAGGCTAAATACAAAGTTGAAAAGATTCAATGAATAATAACAATTTTAATAGAACTTTTGAAATAACATTTCAAAGCGTCGAAGCTTACGGACCTTAAGCTCGGCATGCTTTTCCCTTTTATTAGATTCGTCGGATGCTGCATCCTGCCGACGTCACGGGCGTCGAATATTTTTGACGATGTCGACGTTGGCCTCGTCAAGTGATCGTCGCCGGTGTCCAGACTTCTGTGACATTCCTGTTGAAAAAAAAATATATGTATACATAATTTTAAAAAATTCCTTTCACGCCGCGATTCGTGATTTATTGTGAGAAGCCAAACGGCAATATACCTTCGCGAATATCTCCTTCGATTCCTCTTGTCCGATTTTCTCCAATGCTTTTTCCGATTTGGACAACAATTTCGTTTCAACAAATGCCTTCAGATCAGCCATTTTCATTCTTTTCTTCGTTTTTTCACTCGCCCTCCTGACGTGACTTCCCTCCGAGTCTTGACTCTTGTGTCCTATGTACGATATGTCGGGAAACGAAGTGAGATCTACGGGAAAGCAAGCGACGATGTTGAGTCGTTAATCTGCCATTTGGTAACCGAAAGACTATCGATAATAAGAGTAATAAAAAAAAAAAAATTTACCAGCCATAGCTGCGACGTCGCGTGGCTCCGGAATATCAATAACGTCCTTCGAGTCCTCTTTTTTTCGGCTTTCGGGACTCTGATAAATGGAAACTTCTATCTTAGGTATCGGTAACGAATTACTGCGTCTGCGCGGCATCTGCGGTACCGTTGTTTCCTCGTTGATTTTTCGTAAACTGCGAATCGTCGACGTAATAATCATAAAAGATATATTCCTTATGTCATCGAGTGAGAAAAATGAAAGTTTAACAAATGCGTTACCGTCTGTACAAAAATTGAAGCGCCCAATAAATGCCTTCTTCGCCCCATTGAGAAACAAAGAGACACCTGAGAACCGCAACATCCAAAAAAGTCGCTGCACGCACGTCGACGTCGATCGCGCTATCGTAAGCGTCGAATTGACTTTGTACACTTTCACCGGGAGAAACAACATGAGGAGTCTTCGTTTTCGTCGCATCGACTTCCGCTTCTTTTTCCGGTTTTGATTCCTTCTCTTCTCGCGGTTTGTCGGTATATCTTCACAGCGAAAAAAAATTATTACGAATTCATTCGCTTTATGTTTGCGGATAAAAGCGCTACTCACCCAAATTTCACTGTAGTCGCAGTTTTACCGTCGCAAAGTCGGGAGGTTTCCAAATTCGATATCGACGTAACTTGTTCGATGGTTACTGTGGATTTCGAAGATCCGGGTTTGCGTCCCATTGCAACGTGAAAAATGCTCGCTTCCCCGGTAAATATCGTGTAAACTTCTTTGACGCCATCGGAAGTTTTGTCCGTTTCGTTCGACGCGGGAACGCTGAATATTACCTGAGTCTGGAAATCATCGATCGTCACAGTCAATTTCTTAGGATATCATTTGCTTTTCAATCGATTTCCTTACCACGTGTTCGTCTTCGGTGCTCGAGCTCTCCTCCGGTATAGTTTCCGGAAAGACTGTGTCTTTTGGTGACGAAACCCAAATCGTCTTGAGAAAAGAATTCAAAAGAATTGAGCAAAAGAAAA
This sequence comes from Cryptus armator, assembly GCA_963971235.1. Lineage (NCBI taxonomy): Eukaryota > Metazoa > Arthropoda > Insecta > Hymenoptera > Ichneumonidae > Cryptus > Cryptus armator. Next base: position 24,678,089 of record OZ020233.1, read on the forward strand.
ATTTGTTGAGTCGATCGCTTCGGTAGTTTAGCTCTTACCTCTTCATCTTGCCTCGCGCACGTCGGTACCGTTTGATCGGATACGCAGATATTGATCGATTGACTGGTCGGACTGTCGGTATCCGTTAAGTCGTCGGACTTCACTTTTTCTACGGATCAATGATACTAATTACTTTTATCTCCTTCGGCTCGATGACTCGTTGGCGGTGTTTCACGAATTTTATTAATTTTACTGACTTGTGCCGACGAAGATATCGTCGACCACCTGCTGCGGTTTGGTCGCTTTACTGGATCGCGTCCACAGAGCTCGTGGCTTTGGTCTGCAATGCGCGGTGAAACAGGTTGCATTTGGATGTCGAAATTCACTCATTGGACACCATATCTTCACGCCATTTTCAAGCCGAAGATTCGTCTTGAAATCGATGTCCTTCAAGTGATTACTGAGCGGTGCGAAGAGATAGACGAAGAGCTGCAAAAGCGAAGCTATCGAATTACTCGTTCCAATGAGACGTCTCTTTCAATTAGGAAGATTGAAAAAATGCTTACAGTCATCGTGGGAACGGAAAATAAATAGTAAAAAGGATTGGATGCAGTGCCAACTTGGGAATCAGTTTCGGCGCATTCCTCAGCGGAATCGAGAAGAAACCAATGCAAGATGTAGAGAAGCGTCGTTTCCATTGCTCCGATATTCTGCAGGTCCTTTCTTCGAATTATCATGAAAAACAACGATTCGTTTAGCGTTTCCCGCGATTCTAAATGATCGTACGAAGCTATACGCGAAATATTCGCACCTGTTGTGAAGAAGATTGGCAGCGGCATGAAGAACATAGGGAAGAGCTGTTTGGATCAAACGCCATCTTGGCACAGTGCCCAAAATTTCTGTCAAAGAGGGCGTCAGTTCATTGTGCAGACTCTGCACGAGGACCTTCTCGAACGACTGTGTGAAAGAGAAGCGTGAAAGAGAAGTACTGAGGCCCCATTATCGGGAAACGATACAAACTTACAGTACTCGCTTCTTTCATTTCCTGAATCGAGTTAACGAGCGTCCAGCGTAAAATCGTAACAAAAATTATGCGAAACTGTTTTTTCCCAAAGAATTCGACGTTTAAAGATCATATGGAAAAAATGATTTCGACAACTTACATGATGACCGGGTGCGTGTTGACAGAACTTCGATCGTCACGTGGAGTAAAATTGCGAAAAAAAAAGTGTTAATGATATTTAGATTCTCGTTGAACATCAAAGATGTTTCGATTGATCTCACAATTTCTCAAAATCCGAAAAAAACGTTTCTGACTCTCCGTTAATCGCTATCGCCTTCGAGGCGCAATAATAAATCGCGAGGGAGGGATATAGATAATATAAAGATTACCATGCAGGATGCCTCGTGGAGTTTTCCCAGCTTGGCGCGCGTGAACGGTCTGCAAAATGTATGTTCCGTTATTGTTATTTTTTGTTTTGTTTCATTGCTCGCCGTAGGCAAACGCTTTGTACTCGACGCGTTGACAATGGAAAGGTGTAGAGAGACTACTATCGTGTGAGAATCTAACGCTCACCTCATCTGTCGCCAGAGGTAAAGCTGCACTGGTATAGGCAATGCTTGATCGCTCAAGCTGCCATCAGCGGATCGTCGTTTATCCATCTCTCCGATGTTTATAAACTGTAATTGTTTTACGTATAAATCAGTAAATCCCCGAAGGCAACAGTTTTTTTCTTTTTTTTTTTTTCGTCTCTTAGCTTCTCATTTCTCAATCTTAATAGCGGTCTTACACTGTCGGAGGATCAATCACTCTCTGCTGGCATACCGGATACACTCCGCCTGTTTCTACTTCCCGTGTAGGTGCGTCACGTAACTCGCGAAGCAGCGGGTAGCCTTCGGCAAATCGATTTCCCAGCGGGTCATCGATCTCGAAAATTAAAATGTGCGTTCAACTTCCAGAACCCTTTAGCGAAGTTTTATCTTATCCGAGAGATAATATTTAATAATTTAATTAATAGATAGATAAACACAGAATTAGTTTTTTCGATATAACAATATTCTTAAGACTTTACTACGTCTTGTCAGCGGGAAAGAAACAGCCCTTCGAACGATGCGTCGTAGTAACGCGTTCGCGCGGACACTGTCGCCTCTCGACTATGGGAAAGCGAGAGAAGAGGTTCACGGGATGTTGGAGAGAAGAGAGAAAAAAAAGAGAAGAGAATAATTGAGTGCGACGATAAAATCACGTGTCGGACACTCGGCCTACTGGCACACTTCCGGGGCCTTTGGGAGTTACTCGTCGTGAGAGAAAGAGACGGGGATAAGCACGAGGGATGATGCGCGCTTACAGTCAGTGTGAGGAGACAGGATCCCGGCTGTTGTTACCGTTACCACTGCTACTTCTGCTGCTGCTGCTGCTGCTGCTGCAGGGTGCGATAGCGAATCGGGGACTGAGAGGCAAGAGACGAAAATATTTCAGCGACGAAGAGGAAAACGTTGGAGAAGGAATGCGCGCGCGACTCTCTCGTTGGGAATCCAATGCGCCGTCGTTCATCGATCAGCTCGGGAATCTGCTTGCTGGACCAACCCCTTTCCCCCACTGAAATCCACCCTTCAACCAACGTATCCGAGGGGTGCGATAGAAGTGCAAAGTAGGGGATGGATGGAGACGCACGCGCGCCGACACTGTGCAATTCCACTCGCCGAGAAACACATATATGTCCGCAACTACAGTAGAAGAAAAGATTTCTTCGCGATGATATGACTATTAAAAGTTAATTCATTGTTTCCTCTCGATAGTCAAGAAACGTTAATCGACATTTTTTCCAATAGTCATCACTTTTAGTCAAATTCGCTCGATTGCTTCTTTTCTTTATTTGCTTTTTTTGGAAGCGCAGCGGCTTCGTTCATCTCCAATAATGCGTCGACGTCTTTGACGATCATATCTAATTCAAAGGTTATTTCGTTGCCGCGAGAACGTACGATCGGTTTGTCCGATTCGCAAGGCAGAGGATTTACTTCGATACAGACTTCCGTCGTGGCGCCTGTCTCGTCGGCAACCCTCTTCGCCTCCGCGCTAACGGCCCGACAAATGTCGCACCACAATTCCCTCTGACAAGGATGGAGAACCGAGACAAGCCGCTCGAAACTCTCCCAATCCATTTCTTCGCTGCTCTCCAGAATTTTTCGATACATCGGGAGAATCTCCGAAGAAACATTTATACTTTTTACTTCCGTATCGTATTGAAGAACGATTACTATTCGGCAATCTTTTCTTTACCTTCGATTCTACAGCTTTTATACTACTCTCGCTGATTGTATCGCGCGACGAAACTTCATCGTAGAGTATCTGTCTCTCGAATCGCTCCGAAGGAACCGCCGAGAGGAACTGATTTTCCAAATTTTCAGAGGACATCACGCTGAGAGTCGAATTTGTATAGAGGTTCGTAGAATTCTTGTTACGAGAATCACTCGTAATGATTTTTCGTTCAGATTTCATCGTCGATATATCTTCGGAATTTTTTTTCTCGCAAGATGCATCCGGTTTAACGGTTATAAAGTCTTCCGAGCGGTTGGCGAATCTGTAAACAGACAACAAATATTTTTTAGATTTTTTTTTCTTAAAAATGTTTGTAATCAATTGCCATTATGAATTTTTTGGAAAAAAATTTAATAATTATTTTTTTATTTCGAATTTTATTTTACTTTTGTATTGCATCGGTTATCCGCGTCCTGATACTCTGTACGTTGCGAAGAGGTGCGCCGACAGCCGAATCTTGACGAGCGGTTTCTTTGACTCTTTCTATATTCGTTTTAGAAACATTTTTGCTGCGTTTGATCCATTTTCGAATTAAATTCTCTGCCGACGAAGAGCTGAAGGTCGACGTGTTACTTTCCTTTAATTGGACATCGCAAGTCTCCGAAAACGTCGCTGAGTCTTCCGATAGATTTGAAATATCAGTCTTCGACTTGGCGATCTCTTCCCGATTGATGTGCGTTTCGGGATTCGGTTGATCTTCGGGGAATCTTAGTCGATCGCACAAAAGGAACTGAGAATTATGATGAATATCTATGTCGCGACTACCGTGAAGAGCAAAACTGTTCTTTCCGTGTGCGAGCGATTTTCGAAAGTTCGGAGTTTCGAAATCGTTTGGTAAATTCTCGCGTAACGAGTCTTGAGATTTATTGTTTTTTACGGTGACGAAGTTTCCTCGAGCCAAATATTTAACTGTTTCCAGATACTTTGTTTCGCCGTACAGGAAAGTATTTTCAAAACTTTTCGATGTTTTGCCCTCTTGCGGATCACACGAGTCCTCGCAATTGACAATTTTCCTACTTTTTACTGAATTTTTTTCAGACGATTGATTAACTATTTTCTTGTCGTTTGCAACTCTTGTGAATTTTTTTTTTGCCACCGCATTGCTATTGATTTTTTCTATCGGCAATTTTCCTCGAGGAGTCATCGCGTCCGATCGGCAACGCGACGGCATTACGGGACACGAGTTTATCATTACTTCGACAGATTTTTTTACAGTTTTGACGATCGGACTCGCGGTAGTCTTCGATGTTGTGTCGATCTCCCGTTCGGCAATCGTTACTCGTTCGTTGTGTCTTTTATCCGATAAACTTTCCTGATTTCTTGGTGTTTCGCGGCATCTGATAACACCGCAATGTTCGCATTTTATCAAAGTATCGTCGACAGACAAACGGTCATCGAGTCTCTTGAGATCGGATGACCATTCGCTGAGTAAATTCTGAAATCTCAGCACAATCTCTCGGCAACAAGATTCACTGGAGTACCATGCGCCGGCGGACTCAATATCGTCGGGTTTCAGTCGATCCAATACTTTGTGGAGCGCTGATAATTCTACGAATGGACCGCGTCTGTGATCTTTGTATTCAGACAAATTTTTGAGACCCGCATTACCGGTTGAATGGGTTGCGGCTGACGCTGATTGATTTTTATAAAGCGCTTTTAATTCATTATTTTCTCTGTGATCCAAGGAATGGGATTTAAATTTGTTCGGTTCCCGTTGTTCACAATTGTCGAAAGAGTTTTCCGGTGATGCTGTATCAAATTTCCTTAAACAATTGATGTTCCTATCAGAATTTTCCGGCGTTCGTGGATCATAATGATTTCCTTGTTGCTCCTCGATACGATTGAGAATCTTTATCGATCGCGAACCGACTCTGTTACTCGTGTTTGACTCTGTAGAAACTGTTGCTGGCCGCTGTCTCGCGATCGTAACTTCCACGGGAACTTTCGTGTCGTTTGTATTCTCATTAATACCAAAGATTCTCGCGGTTTTCGACATATCGGTGACCGGATTACCCGCAACTAAAACCGGAGTTTACCATTTTCATTCGAATTCTCCGAAGAAGTATCTCCGGTTCGGGAAACAATTGTTTCTGCAGCTTTCCGATAGCTTTTTCGGATCGTTGGCGATTCCAATGATATTTGACGTTTCATTTATCCCTCACGCGATAATAATAAGTTATTAGACGATGTAATTAATTTCTTAACTATACCACATCGATCGTTTGGTCGGTTTACAGGTTATGGAAAGGATTTTTGACACAGCAGACCGAGTCTCGTCGCAGTGCAGCGAGAAAAAAAATCTGTTGAATCAGATTACATCGCGGCTTGCGGGTGGCGCAACAAATAATTCGTTTATTCAAAGAAATTCCTAGTTTATCGTACTAACTGTTAGTTAAACAAGCGCCGCTTTACTCGGTTCAACTGACTTTTTTTCGCTATGTGTAAAATAAAAATATAAAAAATTTAAAAAAATTAAACAAATGATAAACGATTGTCAAAAGTCCGAAAGTTCTCTCGACAGCTCAGTCATGTTAGAGTCTCGCGTCGAGGGGATCGAGACTTTCGTAAAGGAACTCATTAAAAAAATGATTCGCGACGCCATGGAATCTCTGGATTCGAGTCTCGAAGACATCGGTAAGAATGCTTTTATCTCGAGTATCCAATAGTCGAAAGCTCATCGTGCGTTTCATCGTCAAGTTTCGATGTTTGACGTTTACAGCATCGCAGTCGCGTCCGTTATCGGTGAAATTTGCACATCCGTCGCGTAGAAATTTGAACGAACAACGCAAGAACCGGAGTCTCTCGACGCGAGGGCCTCAATCGGCTATCGAGAGAATGAAAAAGACCTTTCCGCGCGAAATCAATTATAGCCGTCGACGGTGTGCTCCGATATTTTGTCGATACCCCGATAGTTCGCCGGAGCGTAACTCAACCCACGACGTCGATCGTAGAGCGAGCGAAGAAATTCGGAAAATAGTTCATGGCTTGCAGGTTGTGCAGATCGGTGATGTATCGTCGATTCAACGAGTTACTCAAAATTCCAGCCTCGAGAGAGAAGTCAAGAGAGCGGTCGAAGAAATTGGTAGATTCATCGAGTTACCGATATCCGAGGGTCAGGGTGACGTTCCCGCCGGAGCGCTCGAAGAAGTCACCCCAATAGTCGAGGTAAATAAAATCTATGGTCGGTAATCGGTAAATCGGTAAAATCGGTAAAATCGGTAAAATCGGTAAAATCGGTAAATTGGTAATTAAATCGTTATCAATCGCTCAAGGAGGTCGAATACGAGGCGAAAAATTTAACACCGCCGATTTTCGAGTCGGTTGAATATAGCATCGACGACAACCGCGAGACGCAGCAGCGGGAAGTACAGCAGCAACAGGAGGTCTCGAAGCTACGCTCGACCTGCTTTCTCCATCGTATGATTAAGGAATTGGAGAACGCCGAGGCTGGTCAAGAGAATGTCTTGAGGGTGTGTAATTCGATAAGCGGTATCAGTCAGGAGCGCATAGCAGCGTGGGAGGAAAGCGAGGAAAAATTTATTAGAACCATCGAGGGTACGAAATGCGAAGTCGAGAAGGACGCAAAATTTACGGATAATCCATTGATAATCGAAGAGCCCATCGCGATTACTCCGGTCGATGACGCGCCTCCCGGCTGTATCGTCGAGGTAGAGATCGAGGAATTGGACTCAAGAGCGGCCTCGACAACGCCTTCGCCGCGTCCTTCGTCGTCGCGGATTACCGATCAATTTGCGGAAGTAAAGGAGAAGTCAAAGTCGTTGCAGCAACAAATCACGGATCTCGAAAAACCGAAGACTAAGAATAAGAAGAGTCTCGGTGCGAAATTACGAAGATTCTTCCGGATGACGTTCAAGCGTAGCAAAGACTGCTAACAACGAATGTCTACCGCAGATTTCTGTATTCGCAATTTTTTTGTTTTTTTTTTTTATAAAACGCAATAAACGTTTCTATTGATCATTTTATTTAATCGGTAAAATAATTGTCTTCCGTATCGTCACGTTTGATCCAAAAATAACTGGTTGCATCGTTGAGGCATGAGAAACGAAGAAATTCTATTTGAGTCTCTTCACCGTCGACGAATTCTACCTCACCCACCTTATTTGCTACTTCCGCCTGCGTCAGGGACTGTTATCGTTAACAACGGAGCTTCTTCTTCCGCCCAACAATGCTTACCGTCAATTGTCATTGATTTTCCATTTCTCTATCGTTCCCTTTATCGTGTTACTATTAATAGCCGACGAAACGTCGGAATAAAGTCGTAAATAGACGAGAGGGTTCGAAAGGGCGAATAAAGATGCAGCGGATAATCGGTGGGCAACGACGCGGATAGACGTATTCCACATACGTACTCCCGCTTTAGCGTAGGATAGCGTTAAAGTACACGGTTAGGATTCGGTAAGCAAAAATAACTGGGGAACAGTGAATCAACGACGAGTTCAAGAGTTGGCCGAAGACGGGGCGAACGTATACGATGAAATTCCTCGGTCGATTACAGAAATAATAACGACGTTAAACGACGAAAAGGACTGAAGCGATGACGAGGACAAGACCCTCACGGAGGCAGTCGAGAAACTCGATACAACTATCGATGCGTGGAGAAAGAGCGCGAGCTTTTTAGCTCGAACGCACGGGCCTACCGGGTCTCGACTACCGTGAGTTTTGTGTCGTCGTCTATATCACACCCCCTTACCCTCCCGCCCCTCCCCCCCTAGATGCTGCGCTTCTACCCGCAAAGCTCGAGTATTTTCAAGACGTAAGAGTCTGGGATGCCCGGCAAGAAGATCATCGCCAGGGCGAGGATAAGCTTGCTAGGTGAGGAAGCAGACGGACAAGAGGAGTGTATACCGTCCGCTGAACAGATCTGGCAACCCTGACACGAAAATAAAATTGCCGAAAACCATTTATCGTAGTGTGAAGCACCGCAACCAACTAACGAAGGTCCTCAAGCTGTTTTTGGAACGCAGCGTTGCCGCTCATCATCTTCACCCGCCTTACCCTGTGCACTTCGTAATTCTCGGGTTCCCCGATCGCAGCGCCCTCTGTCGCAATAAAATGAATGTGCCTGGTACCTGCTGCTCGCATTTCTGGTTCAAACTTCGTTCGGTGAACATCCAGAAGCCAAAAGACATCCTCAAACGCAATGGTAAGTATCACAGACCTTGGTACCCACTTACCATTTCACATTGGCAAACATTTTTCTATTTTTTTTTTTTTTTTTTTTTTTCACTTTCTTACTTTCATTCGACTTTCATCGATCTATCGTATTCGGCGAAGAATCCAAGCAATACAAACGATCTATATCGAAGCAATGCAATAGATACAACATTCTACGATTGTTTTTCTAATTGACGTTCTATTATCATTTGTCTTTCAGGCAGATCTTACATCCAGGGAGGTCGAGAGTGAGTAAAGACGAGGATTTTCAATATCTAATGTTGTGACTATTTTTTTTTTATATAAAGAAAAAACGAAAACGCAGTGCGCGATACCAAGGGGAGTAACTTCAGTTCGTCAAAAGTTTGAAACTCGTGTATAAAACTACGAATAACGTTATCGGTCGTATTTTTCAACTTAGAAACTGCTAAAGTGATAGCTGGCACGTGACGTTGCTCGTGAATATGGTAAAAAAAAAAAAAGGGAATAATTCGAAGTTTTTTTGAATGAAAAATTGAAATTTTGATTACGGAAAAGGAAGCGGGGGTGGGGGCGGCGATGGGTAAACAAAGTACGACGATAACTTGCATAATCGTCGGTGGGTGATCGCTAGAAATCGGATTGTCAGACGTGGCCGTTCCGGTGTCAAAAATAGTTTGCTCTCTGCTCTTATATGGCTCGGTAGGGGTAATCTGACCCACTGCTGCTCGTACCCGGCGCAGCGCGCTCGATCCTCGCCGAGGGGTGGGGGGAGAGCCACGGCCCGCTTAAGTCGACGACTCCAAAAATAGTAGCCTGATATTTTTGAACTATTCACGCGATAGAGAATGGAAAGAGAGACACCGAGATAAGTCGAGCCGCCCTTTCGGTCTTTGCGACGAAGAAAAGAAAAAAAAAAAAAAAAACGAAAAAACATTCCCTCGTTACGCCACTCGATCACCCACGCCATGTGGTCCTCCGCGTGCGCGCGCGCGCGCGCTTTTCTCAAACTTTCGGGAATTCGCCAGTTTAGGAAATGATCCCTATACAGTGGAGGACGGGGGTTAAACGGACCACTTAAGAAGTACAGACCGTTGTCATGATTTGGGAGACGTTAATTAACTGTTTATTACCAAATTAAATTCATAAAAAATATTTCGAGATTTCGAGAAAAATAAAAAATACAGTTCGGGGGCAAAATGGACCACCGTCTCAAAATAGAAAAATTTCATTATCGAAGCTTTTCGTCCCATTAACTTAAAACTTCGGCATTGATTTTAACGAAAATGGATACGATGCTTCGAATACTACGAAATTTTCAATTTCTCGAATAGCAACTTACGAATTTGACTTTTTATCTTTTGGTAGTCCATTTTGTCCCGGTAACGTTACGCAAATGGTAAATAAATCACGAATGATGACGTCAGTGTCTGGTTGGCACGGACACCGAGCAACCGGAATATTCGCTAATCGATCTTTTTCTTTTTTTTTTTTTTTTCGATCTTTTTCTGATATTTGAACAGAGTGCGAATTCGCATTCTCCATCTATGATGCCGACGGCACGAACGTCATTGATGCCTTCGATCTCGGCAATGTTCTCCGCGCCCTTAATCTCAACCCGACGAACAGCACCATCGAGAAGATGGGCGGTACCCAGAAGCGTGGCGAGAAGAAGATGACCGTCGAGGAATTCCTTCCTATCTACAGTCAACTTAAAACCGACAAGGACCAGGGAGGCTACGAGGATTTCCTCGAGTGTCTTAAACTGTACGACAAGGCTGAAAATGGTTTGATGCTCGCCGCTGAGCTTTCCCACACGCTGATGGTTCTCGGTAAGAAACCAATCGAAAAAGCAATTTAAATCTCTCGATCCGTAAAATGATCAAAAAATCTTGAATAATCACGAAATTTCGATAAATTTCGATTGTTAGGCGAGAAACTCGAGGAAAACGAGGTCAACCTTGTGTTGGGAGAGTGCATGGACCCCGAAGATGAGGACGGCTTCATCCCTTATGCCCGTAAGTAAAGATATTAAAAAAAAAAAAAAAAAAAAAAATAGATAGAACAACTTTGGGTAGAAAAATGATGAGAGTAAATTGCGTAGTAGTATCGAGTATTTTTGCAGTTTAATTTGCTCGATTAATTATGGTAAATAATAGGCGTTAAGTGAACCAGTAGATCGAAAAATTATCTTCGTTTTCCCTCCCGTATATCGTAATAATGCCTCATTTTGTATCACATCCCCAGCACGGTAGATTATTTTGTTGTTATTTTTTAAACATTTTTGTTTTTATTTTATTCATCCCTTCGGTCGTTTTCCATAAGGTAGAAAAAGTCGTGCGCAACAAGTTGAATATCCATTATTATTCGTCGTTTCGCCCCTCCAAAGCGCCCCATTAATTTTCTTGTACACGCAAAAGTAATCCACGCACGCAAGGTAATTTTCGTATAACCGCCGATGGTCGTAAAAATATAGTTGCAATCGAACACCAGCGAGTGGAAGCACCAGGAGAATTCGTCACGTGACTCCGCGTGTTCGAATTTTTCCCCGACGTGAATATAATAGTTTGTATGTAAACCCCTTTTGTTGTCCACACAAGTAATTTTGAAATGACCAAAGGATATCTCACGCATCATCAATTCGGGGAGTGTAAACGCGTCGTGTAGTCGAATTGCCGGAAACCGGACGAGAGAAAGAACGTGAAAAACCCTATTTTTCCCGACCCCCGTTTGATTTCCCGACTTTGTTGATTTTTTTTACAGCATTCTTGAAGAAACTGCTTGCGTAAATATTGAGGATAATAAAAATCAACCGACTCGAAGAGCACATCACCGTGAGTACATCCCGTAGAAAGTCCTTTCTGTCTCTGTGTTTCTCTTTCCTTTTAATTCTTTGTAAACTCCGTATGTTTGCGTTTTTTTTTCTATCTATGCGTTGTGTTCTTCTCTATCTGTGTTCTCTTCTACTTCATCAGTTTTTTGTCTACTCGTCTCCGTCACTTTACAGAACGCCTATAACGGGAGAATGTCGCGATGATGTTGAAATCGATAACGCAACGCTCTCTCACGTGTAAAGCTTTGTTGGCACGGAGACAATCGGATTTTCGCGTCCCGATATCGGAACAATTTTTTTCTCTGTTTGTCCGCATTTCTACCTGCAAACTCTTTCGCCAATTTCTTCGATTTTGTCTTTCGCCAATAATGATACTTTTTTTTTCTTCTTTTTTTCTTCATTGCGTCGTTTATTTGAACTTTTGTCGCCTCGCCTTTGATCACCGACCGATCGAGAGACACGGAAAAGACAATCTCGACGGCTATGTCGCACACGCATTACGCTTTCGACTCGCAGAGTCCGTCAACGTTCTTTGAAGAATTTGCGATTCACTGATCTTTCGATGTTTCATGAGCGTTTCGAGTAGCAGCTTTGGAAGTCGGAGCCGATCGGCAACGTCTGTTCGTCCGATGATACAGAAACGAACGGAAGTCAACGATCGGATCCGAGTACCGCTACTCGAAAATCGCTGAATACCGGCGCCACGACTAACATCCTTTTGTCTCGATGTTCGCAGCTTTTCTTCGTCGGATGTGCGACAAGGCGATGGCATCCGAAGACTAAATGTAAACCAATATCGTTGGCCCATGGATGACGATTCCACCAGCGACCGTCAACCACGAACATCAAAGTACGACACAAAAAAAAAAAAAAAAAAAAACAAAAAGATCGACGGATAAGATGAAAGAACAATTTTCGTTGTTATTGATAAGATAAAGTAAAAAAAAAAAAAAAAAAAACACAAAAAAAATTAAACTCTGCCGCCGCTATTCATCTCCTCGTCATGCCGACTCGGTTCGGGCGCCGATGCTGTCTCCGAACTACTAAAAATCAATTTTTTTTCCACACACTCCAGACAACAAGAAAAGAAAAATATAATTTTCCACAATATAATAACGTGACTCGAAACGCGTGACATAACGATTAAAAATTAATCGAATACAGTGAACGGGAGGGCGTCAGCGAGGAACTCGAGTGGGTGATCATCTTCGTCTCTTCTTCTCTTCTCTCCTCTCATTAAATACACATGCACCGCGCAGCGCGTCGATTCTCATCCACCAGGATATTAAAAAAAAAAAAAAAAAAAAAAAACGATACAATACGAATGACATAATGAAGGCTATTTCCCATCGCCGAACGACGAATATTACACAAAAAAAAAAAAAATCAAAAAAAAAAAAAAAAAAAAAACGGAAATGCATCATTTAATTTAGTTTACGACATTGTTGCCCCTCGATAAGCAGGTGATAATTTATTAGCGTATTCACGACAATACCGGCCCCTTATTGCAGCACTGTGTTAAGCTGAATCTAATGACTGTGTTATTTTACTTACTTCTACTATTCTATATCTACGAATAAACTACTACTGTTACTATAAATAAATTGTACTTCCTAACGTCCTGGAAGTGCCAAAAGCCACAGTTACGATCGATTGTTAAAATATTTCTACTATCCTCGTTTAACCCTTCTATAGCAGAATTTAACTCATCGGGGATGAGTCGGAAGGCATTCGATGTCGCGTAAGGTTTGTATTTCAATTTTTCAGTAGATATAGCGAAGTAGAAACGATCAGCGGCTTCGTTACTTCGTACAGCAAACAAACGATCAAAGAGCCATCTTTGCTTGCGAATCGTCGAAGTATTAAATGAAATTAAATTAAATTGGATGATGATAAAAACGGTCGCATTTATCTACCGGAACGCGCAAAACATGAAAAGCCGTTTACGCGTATATTTTTTTTTTTTTTTTTTTTTTGCGGAAAATTGCACAGCGTCGACGTCGGAGCGTCGCGAGGGCGTCGCGACTCTCGTGTATCTTCGGCGATAGCCGTATCCATAGGCGTGGGGTATCGTATAAGCCCGGCAGCCCGGCAGCCGGGAGTTGCGTTCAAACGCCTCGAAACTGCAGACGAGGTAGCGTCTCGCTTTAGCTCGTCGTTAATCGGACGAGTTTTTTTCCCTCTTAACGCGCCTCTATCACCATCTCTCCTTCGCATCTCTCTAAACCATCAAATTGTGATACACTGCTGTGCATCGAAAGAGCAACGAGTGTTTTTTTTTTTCGCCTCAATATCGAAGAATCCCTTCAGAGGCTGAAGAGTCTGAATTTTGCCGCGTACGCGATTATTCGCGAGTGACAATGACGGACGTGCAAACGAAGCCCGCCGCTGTTGATAGCGGCAAGGAGGACAGAACGAGTAACGAGATACCCGCGGCGTCGCGAACAGGTGAGTTCCGCAATTCACTCATCGAGACGCAATGCTCCGAAAAAAAAAAAAAAAAAATCACCTTAATTTCGGATCTATAATTTTATCATCCCGATATACTAACTTTTCGATATATTTCATTAACGGTATTAAATATCGAATTTCTAATATTCGATAAAAAAAAAAAAAATCGACGATAAACAGAAATTTCGAAATTTTTAAAAAATGGTAATTAACGTTTAGTCGAAGTGAAAAAAAAAAAAAAAAGGTACGATTCTTAACGAGGAAACGAGATTGAGTGATGTTATACCTTCCGAAGCTTCGGCGAGTAGATTGCATTATTTACCTGGCATCCGTTGTACATGGCTCTCGTCTGCGCATGCGCTTCTCGCGCGCACTTTAGCAGTGACGTTATATAGATGCTGTTAACACATGACTAGACTTAGCCTCGATGTAGGCAGACAGCGGGATTATAACGAGCACAGGGTCCGTATTTACCTCAATCCCCATTTTCCGAGTGCGAATATTTCTCGGAAAAAAATTACTGTATCGTTTCTCAAGCGTGTCGCGTGTCCCTCTCCGCTGAGAAGACGAGAAAAAAAAAAAAAAAAAAAAAAAAGAAAAAACTGTATATTCAAACAGGTGTTGGCGATACGTCGATATAACACAGTAACGACGACTTCGCACCCGGCAAATATCTCGAAACGCCGATCTCTCTCCGGCGCCTTCTCGTTGCTCGCAATCAGCGCTAAGCGTAAAGTAGACTGTGAGAAAAGAAAACTTCGAGAGGAAGCGAAGAAGCGCCTCTCGCAAACTCGAATGGAGATCGGTTATATATCACGAGAGAGAGAGAGAGAGAGAGAGAGAGAGAGAGAGAGAGAGAGAGAGAGAGAGAGAGAGAGAGAGAGAGAGAGAGAGAGAGCGGTGCCGCGTGTACGAGTAACTGTAGCGACGAATTAGCATTTGTAATTAGTCGGAACAGCGGGAAAACCGGTACACGTGGGGACGAGCAAAGGGCCGAATCAATTTTTTATTACACACGCGTGCATTGTGTTATAATTTCCCGAGTAATGTTCTCGTTTCTATGCTTATACTATACAAGAAACTCGAGTATAACGAGATAGTCGCATTATGAAAAAATGTTGCGAATGCAACGAACGGAATGAACGGTAACAGAATGAATTCTTTGAGAGTCATCGGCGACAATTAATCGAGTCTCGTAATTCTTGACGATCGTATTTATCATTGAAACGTGAAAACTCCGGAATGCCTATGAAAGAGGCATTTCTTTCTTTCTTTCTTTGCGAGTAGAAGAAAAGTATATCGAGACGTAAACTTCGGTAAAATTGTCCTGTGCAACTGAAAGTTGCACGGTGATCGTTACTTGTAACGAAGAACGCGAGAGTTCGCGGGGAGGCGTACCTGGTACCGTCAACCGACGGATGCATGTCCAATGTCAACCAGTAAATGTCAGCTAAATATCCGAAGAAAGTCCTCGCTAATGGCACAGTGGAAATAGTCAGAGTTTCCGAAGACTCCGGTAAAAAAAAAAAAAAAAAAAAGAAGTTGTTCCGCGCCTTCGATCACTGGGAGATCAAGTTCTCCGCGACGAAAGCGCAGAATCGAAAATAACGCGGTTGCAAATTCGTCTGTGTGTCGGCTTCAGCCACGTGCGACACAGTCGCATTGGGTCGCGAAATATACATAGAACACACGGGAAAAGCTCGGAGCAGTTTAGTTTCTCGCGATGTTATATACCTGACGAAGATAATCTCACGAAGATATCGTACACTCAACGAGATAAACTACGTCGCTAACGCCGCGATAGTTTTCCGAACAAACAAGAGACATTAACTATTTTTAAACGTTTACGCGACTTCACCTCGTGGGCGACACACGAAAATTCGGGTTTTATTCCGAATAGAAGATCCAAATTCAACAGTATCGGAAGAGTATTTCGGTGGATGGGACACGAGGTAAAGTTCGAGGAACTTGGCGAACACGTTGCGTAATCGGCATTCCTCGATCTTTTAATCGAATTTAATCGTCGATGGACTATTAGTAGAAAAGGGAACGTGGCATCCATTTATGGGATGCGTACCTAATTCGGATGCACCATTTCAATGGGCAATAAGTGAGGCGACCTATATGAAGCTTATAGGAAAAGAATAAAAAAAAAAAAAAAGACTAACTATAGCGACGGGCGTATGAGAGGACAAAAAGAGAAATGGAGATGACATCGTAATTAGAAAATTGGTCGCCCGACGACAAAGTTGTCTCGGGCTATCGATGAAACGAAGCGTAGGTAGTTTTATTGGCGAATTAACTCTCGAGAAGATATATTTAATCGACGAGAATTGTCTTTTTACAAAGTCGATACGATCGCGAATCGTCGTTAACGCCGAAAAAAGGCGGAAAGCATGGGAATCGATGTATAGACAATGCTTCACTGGGAAAAATCTTGTAGCAATCTATAGAATAGCCGGAGTGTGCGGTACCCGGAGTCATGTCCGGCGCATCATTCTCGTGTAGCGTGTCCCCCGCGCGCGAGGGCGACAGAGAAATTGATCAACTCGAATTCACAACGAAGGTCGAGTCTCGAGTTTCGTGATCGACCTCGAGGCGAGGTGCGCGCGTAGTACCGCATGTAATCTCATACATTGTATAATATTATAATAATATCATTCGAGTTTCCGTCGAGCAGCGTGTATTACTCGAGGATGCGCTTTAAATTCTTCGCAATCAATCTCAATTCATTAAATTCTGACCTCATCCGATTATTCAGATATCCGAGAGGCGAGAGATCAGAGCGCATTAACGCGAGAAACTCGCGCATTCCTAATCGTCTCGTTTGCTCATTCACTACGCGCAACAAATGCGTAACGTCTGTATTTCGCATTAATACATTTTACGTAGACGTGTAGACATAATGCGGCATAATATCCGTGTATCTGCGAGCGGGTAAAAGGACAACGAGGTCTTTGCCCTCTAAACGAGCGTCGCGACTCTCATTTTTTTTTCTGCTTCCGCGCTCTTCATCTTCTACCGTTTTTCACCTGTTCTCGGGAGCGCCATTTTTTTTTTTTTTTTTTTCTTTTTTTCTTTATTCATATTACCGTTTGGAAGACCGAATCTCTACGTTGTAGACTCGTGTCCCTTTGAGCGATTAATTCAATCCGCGTGGCGCAATGTCACACGCGTTGAAGTATAACGTTCTCGCGTCTGTTGCAAATTGCGAATATATAGAGTATACGAGAAGCGCGCGAGAGAGCAGAGAATCAGAGAGTACTGGTAGGACAGCTACACGTTCCTCCTGTTATTAATTGACGCGAACATCCCGTTCGGAATTTCGCTCTGTTCGCCCATTCAAAGGTTATAGTTTCGAAAAACGATTTTTCGAAAATTGTAATACATTTTTCGATCCTCGCGTTCGAATTTAACTCAACAAATTATCGTCTTTGGTCGATGATATAGTCTCAAAAAAATGGTCAATTTAATGCACAATTGCGACGAAAAATTTCCGGTATATTAAAAATCAGAGATATTTTACTTTAATTTCACTATAAAAATGCATCAATTTTTTTTTTATCGCTATCGTACATTAAATGTAACGTACCATTTTATGCATAAACACTTCGGGTACCAGTAGACTAAATTTACCATTTTTTTTTAACAGTGTAATCGATCGAATACGCATCGGCGTAAAAATCTTGCGATACTTTTTCGGGCAAAAAAAAATTTGTCGAATGAATGAATGAATGGTTCATATTATTAGACGAGAACGTTGGAGTATATAACAGGTAGGCATCGGAATAGTGAAGAATGAACATTGCTTTGGCCTTTTCCCTCGTAGGTATTCGAAACGAGCGCTTTGATAAAGTGCCAATGAAGTGGGTGACGTTTGTGTGGCTCCGTTCGCTCGCTTGGCGTATCGACCAAACTCTCATCCTACCATTTGCCTCTCGGGTCTCTTATGATAGTATATATATACTTTTACGTACGTATGTGTGTACCGATGCAAGTAATACAATGTACGAAGCCCCCCGACGGCTTTGAACGAGAACTCGAAACTTTTCGTAAAGCGCGTCAGCGTTACACAACGTAGTCTCGAATGCGCGCGGAAATCTATACGAATTTTCCTACACTCGAGAAAATTGAACATTATATGCCGCTCGGTCATCCCTACAGCCGTCAGCACTGCGCGAGTTGCCACGTTCCCTTTGCATTTCTCCTCCCAGCTTCCATCTCCCGACTCTCCCTCTTCGCTCGCTGCGACCTAATTTTCCCCGGGGTTCAGAGCCTTCGGGTTCACCGACCGCCATAGCAAAACTCCCCGTATTCTCTTCCCCTGTTTCCTAGAGAGCCGCAATCGTAACTGCACGAGATTCATCGGTATTCTTGCAAAGTTTGTCGTCGAGGCTTATCCGATGTAAGCATTACAATTCTTTCAAAAACATTTTTTTTTTATTGTTAAAACATCGAAGATTCGAATTTTCGTATTTCCTTTCGCTCTCGCGAGACGCGAGAAATTTTTTTAAGCGACAAGAGAGTCTCGCAAAGTCACTCAGTGAAAGTTCACCGACCGTAAAAGCTTTCTCGATTCTCCGGTTTCGTCGGGATGCTGCGCTGGAGAAGAGTCTCTTCGAGGAGAGCCGGCGAGCCGAAGAATGCGAGCTCTCGATCACGTTCACCGCATAGATGCGATCGTCGCGTGTTGCACGTGCAATGTCCCGAGTGCGTCTTTAGCCTCTGTTTCGCGTGCACTTCATCGCGAGTCGTTCTATCGACAATTTTCGCCGATGTGACTGTTTTTTCCGACGTCGGGACAATAGCCGCGGGCTGTCGTTGGCTCCGCTTGCGGGAGTTCAGCAACGATCTTTCATCGGCGGAGTCTATAAACGCGCTATTCTCGAGAATCGTTTTGCGACGCGCAAGCAACTCTACGACCCGATTATGCAACGTGTTGAGATTATCATTTACCTGACTTACTTAACTGAACGATCGACGCTCGCCTAACGCATTGTCGAGCTTCTCGCAGCCTTGACAACCAGAAACGTACGAATGCGCTATACGTGATTCCGTTTCACTCGAACCCTTTCACTATTCGAATCACAATGTGCGCAACAATGAGATCGCAGATATATCGATTTGCGAGTATTACTCCGACGGCCGATAGCGTATTTCTCTTCTCTATCGGGAAAGTTTCATTCAACGAGTATCGAGAAAACGAGTTCCGTAAATCGACGCGAGAATATTGTTCTTTCGAAGTCCCGGAATTCCGGAGTTACCAATCAACTCGAGTAAACGCAATCGGAGATATAGGATTAAGAACTCAAACGTCAAAGAGAACCCATGCGAATGATAGCAATTTTTCCATTTCTACAGTCAATAACGCGTCTTCGCGTCTTCATTAAGCTCGCGACTTGAAATCGTAAAAATAGAACACATGTATGATTACCTGCGTTTGTTTTCTTATATTTTTTTCACGAAGGCACCTCGTCGGAGAAAAATATTAGTATAGCGTTTGTTGTTTGATGACAACCGCACCTATCTTCCTCTGTCGCAGCGAAACCCAAGTATAGCACTCGAGACGAGATTTTTATCGCGACTATCATGAATTATCTCGTTGGACAGTGAATTTCGTTGAGAAGATGAGTTCTCCGGACGGAATGCTACGAAAGGCCACCATTTTGAATAATAATTACGACTTTCTGTAGGCAGTGAGCGTCGAACGCGTTTAGACTCTGAGATCATCGTGTTTTCGATCGAAATGAAAAAATAAACAAATATTCGACAAAATTGCGTTGCATAGGTTGTGAATGACACGAGAACGTCGTGTATGTATACCGATGGAGCAAAACCTGGGAGAGCCGGTCCAGCGGAGACGCCGAGGCTGTTGCAATAGCGAACTTGGTAACGTTAAACGGGATATATAATCGATGATGTCATACGCCAGGAAAGACTTGACACACCGAGACTCCGGGATCACATACGTAATAAATAAATAAACATTATATATATGTATATATAAAGAGATATATAGCAGGTTTGACGTCATGGCAAATAAAAATGCTTAGTATCGCGTGATTGTTTTACGAAAGTCTTACGAATTCGAGTAATTTGAGTTCTCGACTGTTATCGAGTGACCTTGTCGCGATTGTCGGCGACGAGCGAAAATTTAATGGGTCAGAATCGTTAGAGTGGCTGCGAATCGTCATAGAAGTTACCTATAGCAAACGGTTATGTACGGCATGCATGGCTATTATTACGCACTCTCACACATCCTGCGGAGTAATTAGTATGCCGTTCGTAACGCCGCGTTCTGTGCAGCTGCACGGTCTTCGTTGAGATCAAAGTGACGAGACAACGAGACCGTTGAAAGTCAATAAAGAGACGGTTGGGAATAATTACGAGGAACTCTAACGATTGTAGTTTCGATTGATTGCTCGGTAGCGGACTCTATTGTGCGATAAGAAGAATACGACGAACCGACGTTGAGGAAAGATATTTTCTCGGGTATGAAAATCTCGGAAGAGAAACGTCGCTGACAGTCTGCTTGCGTTAATGCGCGGCTAGCAGAGTAGCTGAGAGAAGGGTGAGCAAGAAGAGTCGAGAGCGAGAAGGTGAGAGAGCCACGAAGCGGATTTACAAAGGGACATACCGTCGGCGAAGGGTTGCCCGGTCGGTTCAGCGAGGGAGGAGGAACTCCCGACGAGAACACGCTGGGGGAACACGCTGGCAACTGAAATCGATAATAAAACTGCCGCCGTTGCCGCAGCTTCAGCCGCCTGAGGCAGCATCCGAGAAGCTTCCGTCGGCACGCTGAATTGAAGGCACTTCTGACCACAAATCTGCGTCCACCAATGCGTCTGACTCTACGCGAGTCTTTCGAAGCTTTAAAGCTGAAGAAATTCAAGGGGATCCTTTCCTTTTTTCGCGATTGGTATATGTTGTTTTTTATTGAAAAAAACTTAACTGTAAATTCGTAGCGAAGCGAAAGAATGTTTTGCTGATGAAGAATTTGAAGAATGACGCGACTGAAGGCTATGCGAGACAAACTACGGCTATAGACCGGAAGCTTTGTATACCGCGGGCAATTATGATGTATTAAACACGTTCATGATTCGTTACAATGATGACGCTTCGGCACGTTCTTCTTTAATCGCGGTACGGGATGGGGAATCGATCGTTCGTTTCATGGCGCACCCCGTCGTACCCTTTATTATTCGTCTCGATGTCGAGGCGTAACTGATTGTCGAGGACGGAATATGGGTATCGCATTACCGCGGTGGTAATTCCGCGCCGCGTGGATCGGAGACGTTCCTAGCGTGTGCCTAATGGGCCGTAACTTTCGATATGTATTGTCGTTCAACGCGCGTTCCACGACGAAGACTCGTTGCAACTTTGTAGCTATTCGTTAGACTCGATTCTCGAATACGAGTGTTGTATCCCTCCTCCCCGTTGTCGTTCGTTTATTAGGCAACGAGACACCCACGAATTCTCATCTATCTCACGAGATTTATGAGTCTATTGACTTGGGAGAGACGAGTTTCGAGACGAGTGCACAATAATCCATACAATAAGGCCATTTGGAAAACGTAGGCGCGTTTTATCTTCGCTAAACGGCACGAATGTTACCGGCAGACTAAATCATTCTCGGGGCTTCTGTTTTGTATCTGTTCCACGTGTACACTGCGTGCGGTATAGCAAAGAAATTATGGATGAGACGGTGTAAGGCTTTCTCGATACTTCGAAGAAGCCTCCGAAACACCGTGTTTTAGTTATCACTACCAGCAGCAGCGCACCCCAATATTTTAAGCATAATAACCGCAAAAAAAAGATGCTTTCTTTTTTTCCACGAATTTCCGTATTAAATCTTAATTAACGAGACCCGAAATTACGAGTTTGAAATTCTTCGATTTTTTCGCAAATATCCGTGGTTATCGGTATTTTTAAATTTCGATATCAGCGATAAAAAAATCGGCAATTTTTCATGAAAAACATTCAGTCTCATTGAACAGTAAAAATCGGGCAAATAAATCGGCAAATATTCTTCGATGTTTTTGTGGCACAGATTTAATTTTTTTTCAAAGCGGAAATGAACACTGACGTCCTTTATCCGTATTATCCGCCGCAGAAACGATGGCTTCGGCTCGCATATCGGTTTCTCGATGCACCGGAAGCGTGACATAGAGCGGGTAGAAAAAAAATATATAGCTATTCATCGATAGGATATAAGTGAAATATAATTTACGGGGCTCCGTGTAAAAAAAACGATGGTGATCGATTCGCGGCGACATGCGAGTACCGGACTCGGTGGTTCGCGCCCCTCCGACATAACGGCGAAGCTATCTACGGCTTCCGTCAGGATGGATTAGCCAGGGGCTCTTCCGTTCCGCATGACTGCCCTGTTGGTTCGCGCGCGTTCTTTACCAGCGTACGTTTGAACGATACGAGAGCTCAGAGAAACTGATGTCACGCTCCCGAGTCACTCGATGTTAGAAATCTTGTCACCCTATTAAATTTTATTTAAATCCTCTCCTACGTTGCTTACCAACGATCTCCGATAAACGGCTTATTGGCAACTTCAGCCATTTTATTGTGTAATATAAAATAGTAATTGTCTACATTCTGTATTATTGAAGAGCGGTAACCCTCGCCAACCGAGTCGGAGGGTTGGAGAGGATTTTCAGCTTTGACTTTGCATCGTATCCAAGGGGTTTACTTTCCCTCTGTCGGTATTGAGGCTCTCCTTTCGCACGTTGTACTTCTATACATTTATCTACCCCTCGGTTAACAGCTGAGAATATAAAAACATCCCTTGAACTGGCAGTAGATAAAGAAATATCGAGTTACGAAGAAACGAACGTATTGCCACATTTCGCTAATCCAGTAGAAAGTATCCGTCGGATTCTTACGATTGATAAACGACCATTTCTCGTGTGTTGATGCAAAAGTTCTTTGCACCCTGAATAAAGTGCAGTAAACCTCTCCCCGAGCCTCTCCTCTCAGCCCGTCTCAATCGAACGGTATTGCTGATGGCAAACTCCCCACCGGCATCAGCTGATCAATACCGAGGCACGCGAGAGGGAGCGTTACTCTTGTGATTCTTTTTTTTTTTTTTTTTTCTTTCTATTCAGCATGTACCACTCAATGCCAGGATCTGTCTCTACTGCCATTCGTTCCCAAATATATCGCAAAAAAATTCGTTTGATTCTGTATTATTGAAATGATCCACCGAATGATTATCCGAATTGACGTTTATAAAAAATTATTCGTTTGTTTCAGGTAAGCGAATTGAGGGCAAAAGCAAAGGTCGTCAGCGATGTAATGTTTCTCCTAATTTTCGAGGCCTTTCTACCCACCGGTTGACCTTGTCACGCACAATCGAAGGTTGGCGGAGTCGCCGAGGGAGTCAACGCCATCGGAGAACCATCGCGAACAATCTACGATCTCCTGGTTTCGTTCTTTTTTTTTTTCTTTTCTTTTCTTTCCTTTTTCAATTCCGATAAAGACAACTCGTAGACGGTTTTGTGTGGGTTGATAAAATGTTAATGTCGCGTGTTACTCGCCAAGTGCAAAGAAATCAAGACTCGTTGAACACGCATGAAGTAACGAAGACTTCGGGAATAATTATGGCGAAGTAGTTTCGTCGGAGAAGCCAAAAGGAGGCGCACATCGTTGCCAGAAAATAATGCTAAGACTATTCGCTCGGCGTCTCGAAGACGCGACTGTGGCGAGTTTCGTATATCCGACAATTCGATAGAATCGCGATGATTAATCGAGGCGAGAGAAACACTGACGATTCATGAATGAATCCAACTGTCGACGGTCCAACGCCGCAACGTTCATTGATAATGGCGAAGATTCTTACACACCGATTACGAGAGTACGCGAGAAACGGTCAGCGGCATCGTTCGCGTCTAGACGCCGGCGTACCGACATATTTTCATTGAAAAAAAAAAAAAAAAAAAAAAAAAAAAAAAAAAAAAACGAATGGGTTAACGAACAGCCGCAAGAGTAAACGAGGTCGAGCCGAGCCTCGCATCTACTCCCTCGAATTACCTTAATAGCTTCGAAATTAAAGTACCTAAGGGTGCGTCGAGTCATTTGCACACCTGTAACTCCACGCTATCATTACATTCTCCGTCACGTTTGTTATCTCCGATAGGCGAAAAACATTAGGATTTTTTTGAATCCACAAAAATTTAATAATTAATTCGGTAAAAATGGATAATTAGACGACTTTTTTTTATTAGCGGAGAGTATTAATTATTCACGAAGAGAAAGTGTTGATTACAACGATAGTTGACTTTTATTCTTTTATCTTTTGTTCGCCGAGGCCTTTCTTCTCGACTGTCTTTGTTCCTTCCCTTCGCCACATCGTTTATTCTATATATAATTATCACCGTCTTTTTCTCCGGCATGAAAAAAAAAAAAAAAAAAAAAAAAAAAGAAATTTCCTCGATTCTCCTCGAGCGCAACGTATACGTAGAAAGCGCGAGGGAAGGGGGTGGGGGTGGGATATATCGAGTGAGACGGGGTTAGGTTGGGAACGGTCTGGGCGTTGGGGCGCAGGAGCAGAAAACGCCAGGATAAACCGACGTTGCTGGTAACTCCGAACGGGGGCTGCCAGTGTACGTACAGTGGGATGTTCTCCGCTCAGTACACGTAAGGAAAAGGACGAAAGGGTGCGCGTCGAGGGGGTAGTAGCTCCACGGGTCTCGCGGACCGACAGTCTACCGTCTAGACGTTAAACGACCGATCGAACTTCCGCTCTTTTTGCCCAGGTAAGCTCGTGGCTCTCCTGACTATCCTCGTCGGTTTCTCATCGAAACGGTTCTGCAGCGCGAGTTTTGTCAACTCTCAGAAAAAAAAAAAAAAAAAAAAAAAAAGTTCCGAGAATTCGACTAAATTTCACGGTGATTCTTTTTCAAGCAAAGTGTCGACAAGCAACGAAAGAAAAAAAAAAAAAAAAAAAAAAAAAAAAAAAAAAAAAAAAATGAAGTAAAATAATACAACGAGTAAATGGTATACTATTCTCACCGCTCGATTATCGCAAAATAAAAGTTGTTTAAGCACGAAGCACGAATTCAATTGGTCTTTACTCTCGAATGTATTTCACGATATATAGTATATATCGAGCTTTGACCATTTCATAATCGAATCCACGTAAATTTTAATTCATTTCGACACCGTAATAGTTTCAAGTTACAGTTGATGTATTTTTACCAAACCGTAAGCTGAAAATTTTGGATACTTTATCGTATATATATCGAAACAAAAAAAAAACGCACGCAATTTGTATTTTAGTCGATCGGAAACGCACCCTGTAGTCTCATTAAAAATTCTACATATACCGTAGAATTATCGTTACGCCTCATGGAATATTATTTAGTGAAAGGAATAATAAAGTTTATCGAAAGTTCGACAACCCCGTGACACAAATATCGTTAAACGACGTAGAAAAGAAAATAAATAAGCGGAGGCATTTGATAAACGACATTTTGTTCCCTCATTATTGCAATCGGTAACGCAATCTACAGGAGGAACTGAATCGCTACGAGCGTTTTGTTTAGTCAAATGCATCCGCGATCGATCGTCACCCGGTTTCATCCGAGTGTCCGTGCGCGTGCATCATCGTCATCAGCCATTAGCCTACCGGGGGGGTTGCAGGTACCGCCCGGTCGTCCGCACACCGTGTATCCCGTTGACCCTCGCGAACCGGCTAACCGGCATGCAAATTCGTATTCGGAGTAAAAGAGTCGAGCGAAAGAGAGAGAAAGAGGCGAACTAACGACGAAGAAGCCGTATAAATGACTAACCCCGGAGACAGGGTGATTCAACATTCACGGCTCCGTTAAGAGACTCTCCTCGTTGGGGCGTGACTCAGATATTAAAGTCACTGCTGCACTTGCACGTGTATAAACTCGACGCAAGTCGACGGAAAGTATTGCGAAACTTTTTTCCACTAACTCGACGAGACGTTAAAAAAAAAAAAAAAAAAAAAAAAAAAAAAAACAAATCTATCCGTACAATCTTAGGGCATTTTAACTGCCCTACTGCTACTAATTTTGTTGAAAACTCGAAAGTCCGCCGAGTCACCTTTTTTTGTTATCTGTTTAGAAGATCGAACGAGGTTTCTGTACTAAGTATACCGTTGTAGTGTCGCCGCGATGTATATGTGAAGCGATAGTTGCATGAACGAGTACTTGGAAAAAAAACAGGTAGTCGGGTGACCCAGTAACGCATGGAAAACCCTCGCGTTCACTGTATTAAATACTATATTCTATTCATAAACTATATATTTTTTATGCTCGTCGTTATCGTGTACCGTGCGCGCGGTACACTTACCGCAAGAGAGTCACGTGCCGCGAGTCCCTAAATAAATACAATTTCCAATGGTTCGTGGGAATGGATATTGTTTCGATCAGAGAGCGAAGGAGCATTGGGGCGGCGCATCCGTTTGAAATACTCGGGGTATTTACTCGAAGGGAAAGGGGAAGACGACAAAAATGCGCGTGATACGGTGGCACCGACACGCACGAAATTTCCGTGTCTCTTCTCCGACTTCTCTTCATCTCTATTTCCTTTACGACCCCCGCGAGGAGCATCGGAGACGATAAATACGACGTCAAGTCAAAACACAACTGGAAACGAACCGATTTCTACCCGATAAAAATTAATCATCGCATGTGACTCCGAATAACAACGTATCCATAGCTTCCTTCCATGTAATATTCATGCCGACGAATCATTTATGCTAATGAAATATTCGAAATTAATTCAACGGAACGAACGAAATTGACTCGGAAACTCGGTTGCCGTGTTTAATAACTCTTCGCGATAATTTTGATCGGCTTTCGAGAAACTCGAAATATATTCTGAAATCTCGGGGACCAAAAGCGGAGAACTCGATATTTTACGAGTCGAACGGAAGTCGATTGTCTAAATAAGACGAGTGTTTCACGTGTCAAGAGTTCGTGTAACATCGGCATTGATTGAGATACGTTGGGCTTCTCGGTCCTCGGCGCGTATACTCATTGCCAAGAGTCACTTGTACACTGTACAGTCGGGGTAGAGGAAGGCGGGGCAAAAGGGAACAGTCGCGCGACTCGAGCTTTGGGGCAAAATAGACCAACTTTAAAATTCATTTAAACTTTAAACTTCAAAAAAGTCCGATTTTCGTGTTTCATGATTATTATTTAAGTCGAAGTTACTGCCGATTTACGGAGTTTAATAAAAATATACGGAACATATGCTTTCTTTGCCTAAAATGGACCGTTACGAAAAATAGGAAATACCGATAAATAAAACTATAATATCGATAATATACTTTTTAAAAAGTTTTTCATTATTTTTTAAAATTTTTTAAAAATTTTCATTCCGCTAATACACGTTTTCGTTGAATGGCGGTCCATTTTGCCCCATCTTTTTTTTTTCGTCTTGATACGTCAAGGGGTGTCTATTTTTTGGTTCCAAAGTAGTGAAACAGCGTTGTGTATAGACAAAGCTTCCCGATTTGTTAAGGCGGTCCATTTTACCTCGCGTTTCGCTATACATACACGTTTTGTATAAAACGAGTGAGAAGGAGTTTCCAAAAGCGGATGAAACACGCTCGGTCGTTCTCTCTTTCGCTTCTGTGCTCACGGATCAATACGAGCGCCGATGGAACTCTCACTTCCTCCTTTTCTGTGTCTCTCACGCCCGCCCCGTCGTTTACTCTCGTGCTTCTCGCATGAGAACAGCCGCGCGCGACGGCGGCGACTACCCGCTTCGTCTTTTCCGAACGGAAACGGAAGGAAGAAGCCGCTGGCTCCGCGCTACCGAATGCGACCTTCGAGATTCTCAACTCTATCGTCTCGTACTTCCGTCCGGCGTACGTACGACGTTATCGTTTCTCGAATGTACGTTCGCGAACCATTCTATCTTACGAATTCGGCTCAAGCCAATGCCAACGTGATTGATGCTTCTACTTGGTACTCGAGAATCACAAAGAATTCGCATAGCTTATGCATTATCATCGATAACGGCACTTCTCTTTCCGACTCCAAAAACTAATCGATTACGTGACCTATTGGACTAACGGATCCAATCTGCGTAGCGGCACGCGAGGCGTTGCTGTACCACCATACAAACCGCGAGTGCACGATATTCCAACGTGTCTACTGGTTAGACAAACAGTGTCAGCCGGCGCAAGATATTTTATTCAGAAAATCGAGTCAAAATAAATGAAAATACACTACGATAGTCTCTATCCTCGACGAAGATCACCCGCAACTTCGTTATTCATTAATCAAGTTGACTATTCATCAACTCGCTATTCCTACCATTACGACTATCCATAATTCATATCTTATCCCTTCGATCAACAGCCCAACTATTATCATATTGCGGTACAAATTGTTACACTGTTTTTTTTTTTTTTTTCTCTCCAACGCCCGATATAACGCAATGAGCGAATATCTTTCTTGTGGAAAGAAAATTAAGGGAGTCGCGAATTCAATGCGAATTTCTTGTGTCGATAATGCACTCAGTGGAAATTGTACGTTGCTTCAGATTTCCGGCGGTGGGTGATCGTCGAGACTGTGTCGGAATTAGAATTAGCAGTGATCGACGATTAGTCTTGTAGTAAGGGTTGGTATAGTCATCGCTGGATAGGGTGGTACAGGTTATTTACACCCGACACGAACCCTAACGCTCCTTCTCACTCGCATGCTCTCCTCTCCCTCTCTTTCTCTTTCTCTCCCTATCTATCCCTATTGAAGGTGTATATACGTGGATACGTTACTATCATGGCGAAGGTATGTTCTCAAGGCTAATCGCTGGTAGCAGTCTAAAGCGATCTCGCCGGGCCACCAGAACGCGCACCTCCACCGCTCGGGTTATAACCGACGTTCCTGCTTTTGCCCGTTAGCTTATTCGTTCGCGTGTCTTCCTTCGTTTACCTACGTGCCTTTCCAGTCGCCACCCTCCTCTCTCTGCCGTCCTTCCGTCGTTTGTTTTCTATCTTTCTCCGACTTTTGCCCCCTTCATCCCTCTGTATACTCATTCTCGGCTCGTTTTTCTAGTCAATCTATACCTATACGACTACAACTGTCCGTCTCTTTTTGTCCCAAAGCTTTTCCCTCCCCCCGGGAGTATCCACCGGAACCCTCAAGGAGAAAAGAAGCGAAGCAACACAACGATGTTGAGCCAAAGTTAGGCGATAGACAAGCGCGGAACGCTCCTCTATGAACTCTCTAAAAACTATCGTTGGATTCGTGACCGTCGATTCGTTTCCTTTTACGAGCAGTAATAGGGGGTAGAAGAACGAGGAGAGAGAGAGAGAGAAAAAAAAAAAGAAAAAACAAAATGGAGCGGAGTGATTCAGGTCACGTTTTAAAAACTCGGCGCTACAGACTGATAGATATGAAACGAGAGAGAGCTGAAAAGCAAAGAAAAAAAAAAAAAAAAAAAAAAAAAAACGAAAGTTCGAACTCGTATTCCGGGATATAAAATCGTCTTCACACATTTTTTTTTTTTTTTTTTTTTTTTTTTTTTTTTTTTTCGATTCACTGCCAACTTTCATATCGCAAATATACGATGCTACTGTTACGAAAGTTCATATTCGCTAATATATCAGAACACACCGTATATATATGGCTAATTAGTTGAATGTATTCTTGTTATGTAGTTTGTGAAACATATTAAATTTCACGATAAACACAACATTTTTTTTTTTTTTTTTTTTTTTTTCACGGCCGCGAAAAGAGTTATGAGGGATTGTCCAAGTGTGATGAGTAATCACGCGGGCAATTATGACTAATGAAACGATGCGGTAGTGTACGATGCATAGTGTTTGTACCGTAAAACACACGTTATCTTCTCGTTCACGATATGCCGTCTACTTGGACGAAGAGCCATTTATTAATAATGAATTTCATGCTCACCGTTGACACGTTGCGTAGTTAGTTAATTTACACACATTTCGTCATAGAGGTAGAAAATTTCGAAGTCGTTGGCCACCGAAAAAAGAAACTTCCGCAACAGTTACTCGAAATCTGGCCGATGTATATCGCACTTATTTTTACACGAAGTATTTCTCTACACGCGTTTGTAGATAAAAACATCACGTGACACAAGTAAAAAAAAAAAAAAAAAAAAAAAAAAAAAAACGTAAATCTAATCACGAAGTAGGTCAGCGTAGAAGTCCTCTCTCCACGTAATGAAAATTTGTTCGTTGAACGAAAGCAAAACACGAAGTACATTATAGACGGAGAGCATTAGCTACCGCGAGCATCACGCCCTACGTAACGAAAAATCTACTTTGATTCGTTCGCAACAGGTTAATGGATAACTCAGCTGGTATCAGCATCGTGATCGCCTCGAGAAACTTCGATTAAGGGATTAACGTCATATCGATATAAAAGACGATTAAAAAAAAAAAAAAAAAAAAAAAAAAAGAAAAAAAAAACACATATTATCGATGGATTCGCAGCAGACGCCGCGTGCATCGGAAGATCCTAACGCAGGACGAGGATCGTCGCCAATGGTAAGAAAGAGGAGAAACATTGGAGAGCCGAGAAGTCTCGTGAGAAATAAGAGCCCTTCGGGGGATGGGGAACCGAGAGAAGTCATGCGAAATCGAGAAATAGTAATTGCCAGACTATCCTCGCGAGACTCGAATAGTTTTCGCGGCCCGTCGATAGGGTTTATCGCGGAGATTGAGGTGCACGTTGACGTGATCGATTTCTCCGATATAACGGGGTACTAAAGTCGAATGCGGTGGCAGGTACCAAAAGCTGTATACGTTTCTACGGTTCTCGTCATCGTTCGAGTCTCGTGGTATTAACGAGAGATCGATGAGCTCATGGCCAATCCTAACGGTAGTAACGATTCCTCTGTATCCTCCAAGAACTCTCCTCGACATTAGTGCCTCAAATAAAATCTATATTCGATGTAACTGTTGTCTATTTGCATAAATTACCTACGGTAGACGCGAATTTCGATTTTATTCTCGTAAAAAAAAAAAAAAAAAAAAAAAAAAAATCGATCGTTGCGTGCAACGCTTTTGGAATACGACGATTTTTTTTTTTTTTTTTTTTTCAAGAGTTACAGTCGAGAGAGTCATTGGATTTCTTTGAGTAAACAAGAGCGCGTGAAGGAACGTGTGAATTCAGAAATTCGCACCCCATATTGTCCGCACTACGAGATGACGTCTGCGCGTACGTGAGGCGGCATATTCCCCCTCGATGAATCAGGAAAGCACTTGAATCTCTCTGAAGTCTTTTCAGACTCTCGAATACGTGCGTTCGTAACGAAATACAGGATGCAAGTAGAAACGGTAGGGTTATATCAGACGGGGGATGTTGTATTGCAGGCGGTAAGAATTATCGGTGGCAGAAGGGAAAAGTCGTGTCAGGTAGTTGCGCAATAGCTATTGGCTATTCCCGAGTTATCGCGAAGTCGTAAATCAGTTGGGGATCTCGAACGATGTTATATATAAACGAGTATATTTTTCCCGTAATAGGGAAAACAAAATCCGGCTTTGCCACCGGGATTTCAAACGCGGCCTCAAGGTCCACCGCCTTTATCACCGAGGTATCCATTGAATAATGGCTCCGTGGGAGGAGCGCGTCTAGGAGGTCAACAACCACCGATTCTCCATCGTTTGGACAGCAGATCTTCTTTGGGTTCGCCCACTGCTCAAGGTGGACAATTCGTTCAGTCGAGACCTCCCTTCGGACCTCCGCGTCCCCAAAATCCTCAAGGAATTCAAATACAAGGACCTCGACCTCCTCCAACATCGAATCCGCAGAGTGTTCAAGGACCGCCCCGCTATCCTCCGGGCACTCCGGGAGTCAGACCGCCACCGAACAATTTCGTCGGTCCGAGACCACCGATTTACAACTCTAATCAACCGCAGCAAATATATTATCAGCCGAGAAACGGTGATATACGTCCGCAAAGACCGCCGAATCCGGAACCCGGTGCAACTCCGCAAATTCGTTTTGCTCCCAATCCGTACAATTCCGATACACGACAGCAATCGCCGCAAGTTATTCCCGACACGGTAGTTACACCACCGCCGAGGAATGATTGGCAATTGAGAGACGAAAGAGTTGTCAATCAGTCGCGCCCTCCGCCCGTTCGAGAATCCGTTAACGACAAGAGAACCCAACCGTTTCTTCGTCAAGGTCTGTCTCGCGAAAAAATGGAAGTTATCGACAGTCGTTCGCCCACACCTGGCGCACAAATCGCCGAACAGAGCAGAGGATTGATTATCGAGGAAAACGATAAAAACGTACCGAAACGCAAAACGTCACCACGGGGCGAGAACGACGATGATGACGACGACGTTGTGATGGACAGTGAGAAGCCGATCGATTCAAAATCTCCGATTCGAGACAAAATCGCTACTGATACACTGCAACCGGAAGTGGAACGTGTTGATTCACCATCTTCACCGGTATCAACGGCTTCACAGAATTCGATTAAAAAATCAGGTACTCCCAGTCCAATTCCACCGGCAACGCTTCAAGATCGTCCGAATTCAGTTAACAAATCCGAGAGTAGCGATCAACCACCGGTAGACAAATTGTCAACGACATCATCGCCCGTTCCGCCTCAAGACAAATTATCAACGACATCATCGCCCGTTCCGCCTCAAGACAAATTATCAACGACATCATCGCCCGTTCCGCCTCAAGACAAATCCGGAGTTCCCAGTCGTTCGGAATCGCGTCTCGGAGATTCGACGAACGCCGATCTGTCGATCGGCGATGGTGATGTCGGCGAATCCGAATCGAACGACACCGAGCATAAGGACGTCCCGATTATGGACAAGAGAAGCGACTCGCGGGCGAGTGACGTTACAAAGAAAGACGATTCGACATTGGACAAGAGAAGCGACTCGCGGGCGAGCGACGTTACAAACAAAGACGATTCGACATTGGAAAAGCGAAGCGACTCAAGAGCGAGTATTCAATCATCGAGATCACCGATACCATCCGGTACACCCGATCACCAGACAAAGCTTTCGGTTCCCGGATCGGCAACTCCGCAAACGCCTAATTCACCGAAATCACCAAAATCACCAAAGTCTCCGCAGGGTAGCGTCAAAGGATTCGACAACGGGCAACTGAGATCACTGTCACCAAAATCGCCTACACCGTCGGTCAGTCCTGCTTCGCCAAATTCACCGAATTCCCCGGCCATTCCGAAGAGTGCCGAACGTGAGAAGAAGACAACGACGTTCGTCGAGGACACGGAACCAGAGACGCAACAAGATACGAAACAGGAGGAAGGAGATACGGGAAAAAACAGACCTATGACCCCCGGAAACGAGACTCGTGGACGTCCGCCGACACCCTCGAAGGCTCTCGAAAGAGCGCAAACACCTGGAACTCCCGACGGCCGGAAGTCCTCAATGAAACGCTCCACATCGGGGCGCTCCATAAAATCAGGTTTTTTTCAATCAATGAGAACACGTTAACGATACCTGCGCGTGACACACGTTTCGTAAACGTTGAAAGTTAGAAAATTGTTTCGAGTCAATTGGTGGATAGAAATGCCTCAAAATTCTTTCATTTATGCTATTTTTCTTTTTTTTTTTTTGTTAATTAAAAATGGAGACTAATCATTTGCTTTATTTGGCAGAAGCTGGAAGCGACAGCGGAGCAAATCAAACGACCCCAGCGCCCCCGGTAAATAACAAATCACCACATAGACCCAATTTTAAAGATTTATCTGATTATTGAACAAATGATCATTTATACTTATAGACGACGAACGGAGTGTCGGTTTCGCCAACGAAGAAAATACCACCAAAGTCAAGGGAAGCGGAGAAACGATCGACAGCCGCATCACCGACAAAGTCACCAAGCAAGTCGGTGAAATCGTTGCCGAGAACACCGGAAACTGGTCCGCCATCGACCGGTGATAAAAAAAGTCAGTATATCTTCGTAATCCTTAAAATTCAATGACATCGTTCGCATATTCGTGTAACGAGTCTTTCTCCCAGAAGTTCCGATGAACAAAGTTCAAGTTGGCGCTGCTCCGTCGCCTAATCTCAAGACTGTAAGATCGAAGATCGGTTCGCTGGACAACGCGAGTTACAAACCGGGAGGTGGAAAGGTTAAGATTGAGAATCGAAAGCTCGACTTCAGCAAGGCGCAGCCAAAGATCGCGGCGAAGAACGACAAGTACACGCCAAGCGGTGGCGACAAAAAGGTATAAACTCTGCATGATTTCCTTTTCACCGTTTCAAAAAAAAAAAATGACCCATTTGTCGAACAATGAAAACCATAATTGACGAACGCAATTGATAATCTCAATCTCTACATTTTCGCTCCCAAGCAGATTACTCAGGTAAAACTTCAGTGGAACGCAAAGCCGAAGGTCGGCTCGCTGGACAACGCGACTTACAAACCCGGCGGTGGTGATAAAAAAATTGAAACGGTAAAACTCGACTTCAAGGATAAAGCGAAGCCGAAGGTCGGATCGAAAGACAATGCGAAACACGTGCCGGGTGGTGGTACCGTAAAGGTAAGACGAGCACCGTCGGCGTCAAATCTGACTTCGGAATGCCAAATTAACGAAAAATTGCACAGGCGAACTAATTGGAGAAATTTCATCGACTAATTACGGTTCCTCAACGTTTTTATAACGGTTTTTTTGGCTATGCGAGGGTTCTATGCTTATTTTCGTTTTACGCCAATCGCCCTCTGCATCATATTCGTGTTTTACAGTCCGTACGATCGTTGGCAACTTCAAAATCATTTAAATGTACGAAAAAAAAAAAAAAAAAAAAAAAGAAAAAAAAACAGAAGACTGATATCGCGAGAATCGTCGAGCGAACGTTCGTGACGACTCTTAACGCTGAAGGTGAAAATGACTAGACAACCCGACGCATCTCGCACGCCTTTATACTTCGTCTTCTGCCTCTCGTGTCTTCCGGTTCGTGACACAAATTGCTCGCTCGATCGTTCAAAACAACGAACGAGTGTGCAGTAGTAAAGTCGCGGGCGTCGCAACGTTCCGTAGTTATAGTTGAATGGCGTGTTTAGAGCAAAGAGTATAAAACTTTGCATGCGGAATGTCGAAACAGAGGCCTCGAAGGACTATGTAGACGGGAATTATAATTCTACAAGTAGTCGGATATATTGTACAGTGGTTCGTACGGGAAGACGGCATCGTTCGCGCGGTGAACAACAAACGCACTCAGGATAACGACGATCAATTGTCGTTTAATTAAATTTAATAATCGTTTCGCAGAAGCGAGAGACGCGCTTCGATATTAAAGGTGCTCTCTGGATAAATCGGCGAACGAATCGACTGCCGCATGTTTAACTGTTCGTTTTTTTTTTTTCCTTTTTGTCATTAACAATCTTATAATTGTTATTTATTCTCGGTGTTCTCTATCAGTCCCCGGCGACGCCGCCGAAAACTCCAATGGATCAACCGAACGAAGTAAGTAAATTGGTTCCCCGTATCGTAAAACGCGATATTTATTTCCACACAATGGTAAAAAAAAAAAAAAAAAAAAAAAAAAAAAAAAAAAAATCGTGTGCGTCGGTAGAATGTCTTGACGTTGCTACGGAAATTACTCTATTTGCCGCACCGTTGAAAATGATTTTTCATTAAATCGAGCAAAGCTTCGCCTCCGCACGAAAGTCTCTCGAGCCGCGATATCTTCGTCGCACGATGATAAATCGGCTCGACGGTACTTCCCTCGTAATAATAAGAGTCGTAATCGAGCGCACGCTTTCTCACGGGATGTCAAAGCTCCACTTTCAGTAAGTAAAACGTTCGTTTAAACGAGCGACGATGCACGTTCGCCTGCATGTTTCGTTATATTTATCATCTTCGATTAATGCCACCGTCGTTCGTGTTTATAAAACTTTGAATAATTCTGTACTAAAATTATTCCTAATCTCATTAACGAAGTTCTGCGCAGTTAAACGGATTGGTAAAGTTCAAAGCGACTCCTTCAGCTCCTTTTGCTTTTAACGATCGATGAAATATTTCTCAATTAATCAAATTTCCGCCTGATAAAAATTTCGATCCTTCGCGATTTCATCCGATTCCTCGATCCTCTCAATCGTTCGTCCAAATATCGACAAGAAGAAATTTGAGAATAAAAAAAAAAAAAAATTTCGAATCATTCGAATTTTATCGATGCGATATCGATTCTAACCGATTCCAACGCACTATCGTTAGATCGAGACGCAGAAGATCGACATCAAAGCCGAAAGCAAAATCGGCTCGATGGACAACGTGAAGCACAAGCCCGGCGGCGGCGACAAGAAGATCTTCAACGACAGGGATTATCTACGACAGAGCGGTTCGAACGTGGAAAGTCTCAATGGAAGCGGAGCTCAGGTACGAACCTGAATCCCCGAGTATAATCATCGCTCGGGACCATCAAAGAGAGTTTACAATTGTAGAGGCGATTCCTTCATCAGCCGTCGGCTGATGAAAAGAACCGAAGAAGATCGCGAATATTCCAATCCTTTTCGATACCGTGTACTATATATTCTCATCCAATCGATTCTCTCTCAATCCGTCTATCTTACTATCTTCCAAATAACTCAGAAATAAAAAAAAAAAAATTCTTCTACCTTTCACACTGTGGCGAACACGCAGTTGCACGCTTGACGTGCTTCGAGGCTTATCTTGCAATATCCTATATGGCACTCGCACCGCGATTAATTCACAGTAGAGTTGATAATTCGATCGCAAAAAAAAAAAAAAAAAAAAAAAAAAAAAAGAAAAATTTCCAAAAGAGAGGCGCGCGTTTTTGCAGGAGAAACCGGGAAACAGCATGCGGCTTTTGAATTTATTTTATTTTTTTCAGGTTCTTTCGCGATATAAATAGCTTATCGGATACATTATTTTGTGGATTATTGTTAAATTATGAAACGATTAACGACAATGTTGTGAACTCTTCGATTTTAAGTTGTTAAGATCGAATCTAACATAATGTGTTTAACGCAACCGCCTCTCGATCGACGCGATTCCATCCTCGAGGCCAATCGAGGTATCTTCCGGCCTCGAGGAAGGTTCGGGACGAGCGATCGAGAGGATAGGAAAAAAAGAAAATAGCTTGTGTGATATTGTGTGTCGCAGAGCCCCGTACCGCCCAACGCGATCAGCGACGGCAAGAACGGCCTGATGCCAACTTCGGACGAGAACCTCAACGAGGAATGCTAAAATTTGTGAGCTTAGATCGCCCGCTTGCACGTGTTACCGTACGTTCCCGTATACGCGATTCTACGTCACAATATACCCCAATCCCGCCTTCATTCGTCGATAAAATTAACAAAAATACATCGCGATACCGTCGAAGAAAAGTGGGCAACAGGAGGCGCGCGATCCGCGCGAGAGATCCTTCCGAAGAATCTATCGGAGCGGAAAAAAAAACGTCGCCTTCGTACCTTTCCACAAGTATTTCATCTCATCGTACGCGTTGTAGCGGCAATTTAGGAATTTTTACTCATGGAAATCCTCGAGAGACTAATCCTGAGGTATAATAACGACGACGAGGAAAATAAGAAAAAAAAAAGATGGTGACTGTGCGGGCGGGAAGCTGATCGAAGGAAGAAATATTGTTTCCATGGCAGCGAGACGGCTTCCGGGCGATCGGCCCTCGTTTCGGATCCAATCAACGATCGGGAATTCGCGATCGAAGGAGCATCGAGCATCGCGATGATGAGGGAACGGAGGTGAAGCCTCGAGTTTGAGTGATTTGGAACCAGAAAATTCGTCACTAACGCGTCTACAAACGCGGATAACCACGACTAATCGTCTCATTAATAAAACGAAAAAAAAAAAGAAAAGAAAAAAAGAGTCATTGTCATCGTTCAGCGAGACTGTCCAATTCGTAGCGTATAATTGCACGCCGATTAACCGCTTGTTAAAGACGCCGCGCCTCGTGATCGGGTTTCGCATTATATTAGTAGTATATGATACACACACAAGTAGTATTGTATACCTAAAGATCGTGAGATGTCGACGTGACGATGAAAGGGTTGAGAAAAAAAAAATGCGTAGGCGCTGATAATCGTTCGATTACCAATCGAATACGTTTTTTTTTTCGATAAGAATTAAATTAATCGTAACAGTGAGAGAGAGAGAGAAAAAAACCGGTAGGAAATTTATCGTCGGAAAATTATAACACAACGCGCGATTGTCTTTGTCAAAAAGATGTCGTTGTCGAAGCGGCAAAAAAGAAAAAAAAAAAAAAAAAAAATGATCTTCGATGTAAATAAGAATACGAGAAGTGACTGAGAATCGAGGCGCGCGATTGATTGATTACATTTGATTGATTAATAATCGCTATATGTAAAGGAGATCTCTGTGTGTAACGCGTAGAAGATGATTATTCATTGTGGTCCTTCGAAATATCCAACGAGTATTCTCGCATATTATAGGTTTATGTAGATATTATCGGTTGGAATCGATAAACACCCCATTGGAGCGGTATGAATGTTATGCGTCGTTGCGAAAAAAAAACAAAAAAATATTGCAACTGGGAGAGAGAAAGGCGCTGAAAAGCGCGAGACACGCTTCGATGAATATTATAATGAATGTGAGAAAAAAAAAAAAAAAAATTATAAGCGAAAATCGAAAAAAAAAACGCTAACGCGCGACATTATATTGTATGTCGGAGAACCGGGACGGAGAAAGCTGAATCGAAATCAACGGAGAAAAGAATAAGAACGGAAAAAAAAAAAAAAAAAAAAAAAAAAAAAAAAAAATACGTTTCACGTAGTTGAATCACTTAGAAAAATCTTATGCATCCACACTTCACTATAGTGATGTATAACACATACATAAATACATACAAACACTCGGACACATTGTACCGCTTATACGTTCGTTATTATTAATTAATTCGTCTCGTTTTTTTTAACATACGAAAAAAAAAATATATATATATATATATATTAAAAGACTAATCGATTACCGTATTAGGCTTCACCGATTTTATCATCGAGAGAGTTTAACGAAAAATTTGTGTGCCGAATGCAAAAATTTGTGTAACTTACCCCAATTGCAAAAAAAAAAAAAAATGTATTTACCCTCTCTTACGATTTACTAGACCAGTCATTGCAATAATATTTTTGTTTTTAAATTTACCTTTTTTTTTTTTCGCACTTTTTTCATTCGCACCCTGAAAATATCTTTCACGATTTTTTTTTCGCCGCGAAATGATTGATATTTATCCTACTATTCCTCTCATCCACGGCCTTTGCCACTCGTAGCGATTATTAAAATATATATTTCGTAGACGAGTGCTGCAGTGAGCGCGTAAATTTGCACCGAAAACAATTGATTAAAAGGCTTTCACTATTAAGATTTCGCCTGGACGTCTTTTCGGCACCACTTTTAGTGGCTTTAAATTAATATTCCGTTTTTTAAAAAAAAATAGGTAAATATTACTCACTCAGTATTCGTAGGAGTTTTGTATTTCGAAGAGGAATTTTCTTTATCGTTGATGTGATCGTTTTCGTAGATAAAAAGTTCGAGCGTCGCGGAGCGTCCGAGTTTCATCGAGATGAAGTCGAGTCCTCCGGAACCTAATCCTCCTCCTACGACCCCTACGCGAAGTCGACCCTCTTCGGCTGTTTCGCCGGTCACGCCGAGCGCTCTCAGGACGAGTTTACAAGCGAAAACGCCGGATTCTCCGGGTCCGAAGAGAGTTACTATCGCCGAGGAATTGCGCTCGACCAACGTCGTCGAGGTTCCTACGTCGGCGAGAAAGAGCCCCGAGGGACAACAGACTCCGAGACGCGCGAGAACCCCGAGATCGCCGGGTTCGTCGAGGCCACCGAGCAGTTTGAATCTAAAGCTCGTCGAAAAATCGCCGAACAGCTCGAGAAAAACTTCTCCAAAGGGCGTTCATCTGCCGAAACTTACGTCTACGCAGAGTCTCGAGAATTCCGAACAGACCGCACCGATCCAAGAAGAGTCCAATGTTAAATTGCCGAAACTCATGCAGACGTCGATGCTCTCTAGTCGTCTAGAATTGGCACAGTAAGAGAAACAGTAAGAGAACGTTGAAGGCATTTCCGTCCAATATTTTAACAAACGATACGTTTACGATTGTTTTTATTTAACGACTTAGAAGGGAAAAACATTACCGAAATCCCTTTTCTTTTTTTTTCTTTTTTCTTTCATT
The DNA here is from genome assembly GCA_963971235.1 of Cryptus armator. Lineage (NCBI taxonomy): Eukaryota > Metazoa > Arthropoda > Insecta > Hymenoptera > Ichneumonidae > Cryptus > Cryptus armator. The sequence goes on from OZ020233.1 coordinate 24,717,968, forward strand.
TTTTTTTTTTTTTTTTCTTGTCAAATTTGTAACGCAAATCGTTCGCGCACATTTCTTCCTCGCATATTCCGTAGACTCGAGTAGTCCGGACTTGATACAGCTTGTCAAGTCGTTGGGATCTTCTCGGGTCTCGAGACGTTGCGAAATCCGTAACTTCCGCAACGGCGTCTTCCTCGGCGGACGAAGATGGCTAACGGACGTGGAAAGGGGACTTAGCCATAGTTTTTAAGCTTCAATCCTAAACACGTTGATTCATCAAACTGTAGTAGCGTGTAACACTCTATCTGCTTATATACATATATATATATATATGTGAATTCAATCATTCGAAACGTATTTAGAGACGTGGGCATCGAGAGAAAGAGAGACAAATCGTTCGATTTTTTTCTGTTTGTCCGTTTTATGTAAAATGGTATTTATGAAAAACTAAAAAACAATGTATGAAAAAAATAGCGAGTCACGGAAATTGAAGAAAAAAAAAAAAAAAAAAAAAAAAAAAAAAAAAAAAAAACGGAAATGAGAGCATATTGGGCTATTTTACGTTTAACGGGAAGATCAGTCTTTCTTTGGCAGTGGTGGCGGTACGACTTTTACGCCGTTGAAGTACGGATGGCTCAATGCTTTTCTCGCTGTTATCCTCTCGCTGGGATCGTACGTCAAGAGTTTCTGCAAAACATCGGATCGTTTATTTATTTATACATTTTTCTTTTATATATATAGCTTTTCGTTATTAATTCGTACCAATAACAAGTCTCTGGCGTCCTCGCCGAACGTCGGGACGACTTCGTCCAAATCTCGGGCTTCCCATCGCGGAAACATTGATTTGTAATCGGGAAGCTGCGAAACACCGGGCCATATAGTTTCGTCAGGGGTTCCGAGAGTACGAAATATCCTGAAGAGTTGATCGATCTCCGAGTCGCCCGGAAACAAGGCTCGTCTCGTAGCCTGCGAGAAGCAACGTGCGAAACGCATCGGGTAAGCGAATTGAACGCGGTATTTGCCGTCTTAAGGTCAACAAAATTTCGTACCATTTCCGCGAATATGCATCCGAGACTCCAGACATCGACGGCCGCGGAGTACAATTTTGTTCCCAATAGAATTTCCGGTGCTCGATACCACAACGTAACGACCTCGTGAGTGTAAGTTCTCACGGGAACGCCGAAGGTTCTCGCCAATCCGAAATCTGCTAGTTTAATGGAACCCGTGCGATCGATGAGAAGATTCTGCGGCTTCAAATCTCTATGCAATATCAGATGAACGTGACAAAAGGCTATGGCTTTCAGAAGCTGATGAAGATAACTCTGGAAACATTAAAAAAACGCATTAATCTCTGGAAAAAAAGAAAAATCGATACATCGGATAAAGAATTTCTCGTAAATCTCGTTAATTCTGTATCTACCTTCACCAAGTCGCTCCACGCGTCTTCGTTGACGCAACTCGTTTTCGCCGAATCCAATAGTTTTTTCAAATCCTGTTCTAGATATTCAAAAACTAGATAGAGATGCTTGTTGCCGTGTACAATGTCAAAGAGATGCACAACGTTCGGATGCGTTAATTCCTTCAACAGGGAAATCTCTCGTATCGCGGTGGACGGCACTCCTTCGCTTTCCCTGATGTAAAAGCGACGTTAACATATTAGAAGAGACGTCTCTACCTGCGAAGGGAAGCGTCGCGTCGATTTTTTCAGCATACGAAAAAAAACGCTTGCGGCACAACTCTGAAATACATATTCTTATTTCTTCGTCAATTTCGAGACGTTTACATAGTCGGCAAAGCTGAATTAATTGAAAAAAAAAAAAAACAAAATTAGCAAAGGCAATAATAGCGACCAATTGAGAAGTTCGTTTGTCTCGTGTCCGTTATTGCGTTATTTGGGCGAATGGATACGACAACAAAAACCAGGCGTGTGTTTCGCAACGAGACAAGCTGAATGATGTGGTGCTACGAGCGAATTTAGAGTAACGTGGCACTCCCAGATTCAGCTGGCCGCGGAGCGTGTGGATTAGATGGGCGAATTAGTGATGTACAGCTTTTGTAATTCGTGGGCATCGATTTTTCGTTATTGTATAATTAATTGGCGTGTAAATGTGAAAAAACAAGAAAAAAAAATGCAATGATAATTTAAGCTTGCGAGAGTTAGGCAAAATGTATAGAGCCGATAAGCACGAAATAATAATGGAATCAATATTTGAAAGTTACGATCGTCAGTCGGACGGGCCGACTACACGCGCGCAGTACTCACGTTTCGAGACGTATTTTTTTCAATGCTACCATTTTTCCGGTCGACTTGTCCATCGCTTTGTAAACAACACCGTACGTTCCTTCCCCTATCTTCTCGATCTTCATGAAGTTATCCATAACCTCGGTAGCGGCGACAAACTTCTCTTATTGTTTTCGACGCCTCGACGCGTGTTCGCCGCAAAATTTTTCGTATCAAACGGTTGTTCGGAATCTACACTACGGTTGAATTATATCCGATTCGTGCCGAATATCGTAATTGTTACGGGTAATTGCGATCAAAAACATGGATCGGCGTTGTGGGGTCTACAAAAACGGGTGAACGACTGCAACGGTAAGTATCGTACGCGATCGTACTGTCAGCAAACGGCGCGGGCTTTCCGTTTGCGCCAACAGCGCTTCAACGGCTCGTTCACCTTATCGATGAAGTAAGTACAAGGCAGCAGAACTATAACGTACGATTATACACACGCGGGGTTGTCGTTCGTTGCATTACATTACTTTTTTTCCCGTCACACTCCACGTGCTGTCTTTGCAACGTGTGTGTACCGCAGATCCAACATGGCTGCTGCAAAGATTTCGTGATTGTTTGCCGGGTTGACGAATACGAATGGAATATTAAGTATCTGCTCCCGACGGTGAGTTAAAAATGTAAAAAGTGAAGCTGAAATGTAAAAAGTACAGCAAGTAAAGAAACGCTGTTATTGTGTCTTACAGCTGATCACCGCAGACTAGAAAAAAACATTCCAGAGACTCGAGAGAAACTTCAGTAGGTAAGGAGTTTTGTTGATTTCAGTGATAGACTACGGGGGCGGTTAATTAATTTATTATACGTATCTCATATATGCCGTCGCCTCGTTAGAACAATGATATGCTTATTGCAATATAATAATCATAATACGCGTGACAAATACAGATAAAACAGAAATCGCCAAGAATGACGAGAAACCTACCTTACCTTTGCCCGTCTCTGATCGATTTTACCTCGAAAACTATTCCATGAATTCAAAATCGTTATTATGGAGTTTCGAAGACGAAACTTAAAGAAAAAAGCGAAGAAAATTGAAGACGTTAATCTTTCAGAATGTCGGGTATTGTTCAGTACGTCGTGGTGCGAGGAGATTTATTAAAAACGTTACAATGGCCCGTTGGAGCCGTTATCGCTCAAGCGTGTCACGCATGTACTGCAGTTACTCATCTCTTCTACAACGACGAACACACGCAGGCGTATTTAGCCGATTTGGATAATATGCACAAAGTTATTCTCGAAGTGAGTATAAAACAAAAATTAAGTTTCCTTTTATCTGTATTAATTTATTACCGATTGTTTCGCACTTTCAAGGCTCCGGACGAAACGAGTCTAAACGAACTGCACGAGAATCTCGAGCAGAACAGTATCGATCACAAACTTTGGATCGAACAACCCGAAAATATACCGACTTGCCTCGTCGCCAAACCCTATCCGAAGGAAAAAGTGCAAAAGTATTTCAAAAAGTTTAAGCTCTTCAAACATTGATAACGTTTCATTTTTTAATAATAAAAAACAGCGTACATTATGTGTTATTATAGTGTTGATTTTTTTTTTTTTTGCTATACCTCAGAGCATTTTTTTTCGGTATGAAAAAAAGGACACAATAAAAATTGAATGATGAATAGATAAATTATCGTTTCGCTCGTTTATTTCGTAAGATGCTTAAATTAATAATGTATGAAATGTGATATGTAGTATATAATAGAACGGGAGATTTACACGGATCGCTATATTCGTTTCTTTTTTTTTTCTTTTTTTTTTTTCATTTTTTTTTTTTCCAGCGATTGCATTTATATTAACATGTGTACAGTGTCACTTAATTACCGTACATCTAAAATTCGTCAATGATACCTGTTTTCATAAGTATAATTCTTACATGAATTGTATAAAAAAATAACCTGACTGAGAACGGGTTTACCGATATGGATTTTTTTTTCGGATATATCCACACCGGTTCACCGTGTTGATGAAATTATAAACGAGTATAATACAGTAGCGTTGTGCAAATAAATTCGATACGGACTCACTAACAAAAATGAAGCAGAGTCGTGGACATTTTATCTATAATAACAGTTATTACAACAGTAAGATTGATTATTACAATTACGTATTTGATAAATTAATGTTGGCTAGAAATTGGCAATACAGTGGTTTTTTTTTTTTTTTTTTTTTTTTTTTTTTTTTTTCTCATTCATGATATTGGCGTCACCTTTCGGGGAAAACATCCCCGACCCGCCCCGCCTCGCGTTATCGACGATCTTAATGACGAAATACGTTTTGTTCAAAAATTTTACACGTAACTTAATATTCGGTATACATATATAAATACATAACTTGCGTAATTATTGTATTATGTACACACACGCACTCACGCACGTACACACACTTCGGGGGCGGCGTCTTGACACTGTAAGTACATTTATTTACAACACTTACTGGCAAGGCGCGCGATATTATAATCGGTTTCGGTTTGATTTTGTCGCATTACAAGACGCTCTGTTGAATACGCCACTTGGTCGGTGATCCGTTTCGTTTAATTTTATTTTATATATATATATATATATTTTTGTTTTTTTTTTCTTCCTATTAACGATGAATACATGTTAGTCTTGACCTTCCTCGCCCAACCATTCGCTCAGTACATCTTTCTTCGACTGAAAAAAAAAAATGAAAAAAAAAAAATGTTACGATTTTTCGAAGTATTTTCGATTAAAACGATGCCGTTAAAACGTGCTGCTTAAGCAATGATTCCCAATTAAATACGAATCGATTCATGCGAATTAATATTTCATGCATATTTTTTGCGTTTTTCCCAAAAAAAAAAAAAAAAAAAAAAAAAAAAAAAAAAAAAAAAAAGCCTTTCAAAGTGTTGTATTATACTCTGTAGTATGGAGTTATCGACCAAAGTCCCCGTAGGTTGTTGGAAATTACCGGACGGGTGAGTTAGTTTGGTAGTGAATTTGTAGGTCGAGTGTCGATGATAGTAGTTGCGGTGGCGGTTGATAGATTGCTGAGAGTGCGAACGAGATTGACGGAGGGGCGGTAAACGATGAATTATTATTTCTCAGCAAGATTTCCGCTCGGATCCGTGTATTCATCGTACTCGTCTTCCGGTTCCTCGTAGTCAGTTTCCGCGGGTTCGGGACCGTCGACTATCGGCGACGACGTACTCGGTAATTCCTGTTAAAGACGTTACACGCAACATTCGAGAAAAAGCAAAACCATTACAACCCTCGTTAGTTAATTTTTATCTAAATAAAAAAGAAAATCTCCAAAATTAATCCGTGTTAATTCGTTAAAAACTATATCCCCAGAAGATTATCGTTTATTAATTACCGACGTGAAGCGGCTACTTGTTTTTACGGTAAATGCGCCGAAACTCGGTCGGTAACGAAAACTATAATAAATACGATTTCGAAATCATAAACATTCGAGAAAAAAAAAAATTGTGTTTCGCTGCGGAATAGTTTTTCTTCAAATATCGATGGTTTCGCAATGGCATTCATTATAGTTTTTGTTACCGACCGAGCGCGACATACGTAGGCGAGAGGTGATGTTTTGCATCACATAACCTATTGTGATATCGAAGCTTTTGTTCCGTACCTGAGGCGCTCTCCAGCCGCAACCACCGAGGGGAAGTCCGTCAGCACCGAGAGGACAAGGTGCGTCCAATCCGGGAACTCCCTGATCACCTTTGTTTCCTTTTTCACCTCTTCGTCCTCGTTTACCGATCGGTCCCTGAAAGGAATAAAAATGTTCTTTGGCCGGAGGAACGTGATACGTAACACGTATGTGTTAAATACGTGGTTTTCGCGACGTGCAATAAGCTCAGGCAATGATTAAGAAAACCTTTTAATGCATTAAAATTAGAGATTATTGCTATGATATTTCGATGCATGTGTGTTAAAATTTCATAATCGCAAGTACTATACTTGAATTAGCGACACGTGTGATAAAGTGATGAGGGAGGACACGCCGGCAATGTGTAGAGTGCTTTCGTCTCGTCGCGAGGCTTTTGATCGTTATATCATTAATTAATCAACCGGTAATCATCGAAAGATTCGAACTATTTAAAAATACGTACCTACTATCTCGTTTTGCGTACGTAAGCGATGCAGTAAACCTAATTTTTCTTTTTCTCGTTTTTTTCTTTTTTTTTTTTTTTTTTTTTTTTTTCGATCTCTATCACAGAGTTACAACTACGAATTCGTATTATCCGGAGAACGATGACCTCAACATTGTGTTCTTATTTTACTCGTTATATTGTCGTACGGTATTATTTAACTTTATCCGCGATATTATATTCTGTAATTTTATTTGACGTTCATCGTAATATAATAATAATCTATAGAATGAACAGTGCCTTCCTTTTGGAAAGGAAACATTCTCATACGTATTACTCACAGTGTCTCCGGTAGAGCCCTTCTCGCCGGGTGGCCCCTGTAATGTCGTCATATTGCAACAAATACATTATTTTTTATATAGCAATTGCGATTATGTAACGCTATATACCTCTTTAGCTGGAATTCCATCGGTACCCTGAAGATAAATTAAAATAAAAAGCTTTTGTCAGTAATTTTGATATGTTATATTTCGCATCGTTCGATCGAAGCTCTGCGAGAGGATATTGCGAATCGGGGTAATTTTTTTTTTTTTTTTTTTTTTTTTTTTTTTTTACGGAAGTGGAATAGCGAATGAAACTCACAGGCAATCCGGGGTCTCCCGTGTCTCCCTTCATTCCCGGCTCTCCCTGTGCGCCCTGAAATTACATAGGGAAGTCGATAAGCTTTTCACGTTCTTCGTTCGATAAACGTTCGAACGTTCGTACGAACGATGTTGCTCACCTTCATGCCGTCTAATCCCGAAGTTCCCTGAAAGGGAGAGGAAACTACGTAAACTCGATTCAAGAACGCATTAAAAAGGGAATATTTTAATAGGGGGTTTGGTTTAGCGATCGACCCAACGACCGACGAGCGCACTATGCACAGCCTCGATGCGTTCACTTATCTCTCGCACTTTGTGTAAATGAATTCTAGTATTACATTTAATAATATATATTCAAAATGACTCGGAAGAGGTTTATGGGACACGGAGGTTAGGGACGATGAAGGACCATGCGGTCTCAGGCTTCGTACGCATTCTCGAACCATTGCACGTCCATATGTATCATATATATATCGTATTAATTATCGCAACGCGCACAGAGACTTTCAATCAGATATATGCGGATCATTATCAGAAGAAATCGATCAATGGGCAGAGCTTCCGATTTCACTACATCGCTGATTTATCGTTCTTTCTCGATAAAAAAAAAAAAAAAAAAATTGCCAGCAATCCAACAGTCTTTCCTCGTCACGTAGATTCTCAACGCAGAATTCAAATTCATCGTAAGAAATCGTAAAAAAAAAAAAAAAAAAAAAAGAGAGAGCGAGTAATAAGCGTGTGAATGAAGTAGAGAGGCAGAATCAGACGATTGGAGACAAGATGTGTCGAGATAGTGAATCGAATAACGCAAATTGCAGTGGGCGATTTCGAACTACGAATAGCCGAAGGAAGCGTCGATGAACACGTGGATGATGCTCCGCGTAAATTTTCGTGGAAGGAGATTGTGATTTTGTAGTATTTAATTAAAAAAAAAATAAAGCATAAAAAGGGCAACAGGCACACATGCACATTCTGTTTATTAATCAGGACATTATGAAACAGTTTCGTTAGTAATTTCGTACGTCATGGATAAAATCATCATCGCATCTCCTCGTCACACGATACCGTCGTCTCGATTAACAAATATATTAATTATATATTCTTAAAATAATACCGAGATACCAGCCGCGTTTTGTTTTTTTTTTCTTTTTTTTTTTCTTTCTTTCTTTCTTTTTTTTTTTTTTTTTTCGTAACAAGCGTCGCTCGCACGGTTAACTTAATTCATTAATATTAATTTCTTATCGTTTAATTAATCCTACGTAGAGATAATGTAGATTTCGGGATTACATTACATTAATTTCTGTATTTTACAAATTTTGAGCGCAGGTGTGTTATTAATGCGAAGACAGTCCCCCGCCGAGGCCCCTTTCGATACATCGATAACGCGCTCGCAAAAAAAAAAAAAGAAAAAAAAAAAAAAAAAAAAAAAAAAAAAAACGTCACGTACTAATAGTATTACATCTGACCCCGCGCCCCCCTTTTTTTTATCGTCTTACACTCTATGCTACCGTATCGTGTGTATACATACATAATTTATATATATATATGTAAATATATATATATAAAAGTAACTAACATAATTGCAATTACAGTCGGGCAAAGCTAATACTAATTGCCATCGCGAGACGCCAGCGTACCTGGGGAATCTTTTCTTTTCTTTTCTTTTCTTTTCTTTTCTTTTATTTTATTTTTTTTCTTTCCTTCTTTTATCTTCTTATTAATTACAATTAGTCGGCCGCGTCGGAGACTGGATATATCTCAATTGGCACAGGAGCCTTCAACTTCTATCGATCCGCGCAGTGAGCTTTCTATTATTACTTGTTATCCTTTTTTTTTTTCTTTTTTTTTTCTTCCTTTTTTTTCATCCCCATTGCCCTCGACTCACCTACGCTCTCTGTTATTCGTATATAATCGTATTTTCGGATTTTTCGCCACCGTTCTTACGTTAAACGTTCGCTACTACGCTCGCTTTTGGGGCCTAAATGTAATAACGATAAGAAGCGATGTTTGTAGGCCATATCTCGGCGATTCAAAGGGTATACTTTGCGCCGAGGATTAGTCCTTCCCGTTGGCAAAGTGCCACAATCGGGGGAGGGGACGGTAAACGCGGTACAAAGCCCACGCCGGGAAAAAAGTTGTCTCGTTAAATTAACGTTTTCGCGTGCGTTGAAGCTGCCGTTATTATATCCAGGTGAATGGCGATGGACTCGAGACGCGATCGAGTAACGCTTCTTTTTCTCTCTCGTATAAACGTATAGCGAGTGGCGAGGCGACCGAGTAGTCTCGCCGGAGAAAAGTTTCGTACTCGATCGTCCTATTAACCCTAAGTACTCTTTTTTTTCTTCTTTTTATCTCCTTCCTTTCTCGCGTTACACGGAACTCTCGAAATAGCGTCTCAGCGTTAAGTAGCCCCTCACGAACGCTCATCTAGGATAGCGTTCGCATTTTTTTATGTACAAATCATGAGTCGCCGGACTATCAACGTTCCACTTTGCTTCTTCTCTACGATCGACCATCGCCAAAATCATTCACTTTTTTTTATCTCTCTCGCTACTTGTCTTTAAACGTAGGAGAATATATAGTATTATGTATATATATTTTTCGTTTTTTTTTTTCTTTTTGTTTTTTTTTTTTTTTTCGTAACTCGGAAGAGCTCGGAGTTGATCGGGAGAGACGCGACAAAAAATATATATTTCCGTGTATGTGTCTGTATTGGGAGTGTACGTGGTGTTGTTGTTTTTTTTTTTCTTTTTCTTTTCCATTAGTTTTTTTTTTTTTTTTTTTTTTTTTTTTTTTTTTTTTCACGAATCTAAGATATTTCGACGAGGCGCACACTAACGAGTATCGTCATGACTTTTGTGTGGCTGTATCTTTGATTGATTCGTATTTTTGTTTTTTTTTTGTTTTTTTTTTTTTTTTTTTTGTATGCCGTTTTGTCCGGATATCATCATCGAGAGTCCCCGGATGGTTTGCGCACTCGATTGGTTATTGTCGGGTTATCTCTTTGCTGTACCTATCCCCCCGTGTTAGTTGTTAGTCGGATCGCCACGGGCCAACCTGTTTTCAAGTCGACATTTATTATTAATATTATTATAATATAACTATTATTAATGTAGAATAACTAGGATGACGATGAAGATAATGTTCATTATGAGGACGAGATGATATTTGATTGTTATAGCGTAACGTTAAGCCATTGAGGCATTACGCTTTCGTCGACGAGGCGAAAGCGTCCGATTAAAAAAAAAAAATAAAAAAAAAAAAATAACCGCGGTAACCAGCGGACTAACGACTCTACCAACGATACAGTCAACTCCGATCGAAACCCCTGAACTCCGATGACGATGTCGTACGACTACGAGATTAAGTTTCAAACAACTTTTCGACACCGGAGTTCAGAGGCATCGTCACGATCAGTTTTGTGAATAAACGGAAAGACAGATAGAAAGCTCGCGTGGCGAAGTAATAAAACGTATAAGAGCGACAACATCGTTAGCACGAGATTCGGACAATTGACCGATGAAGAAGGCATTTAGTGGATGGCGTTAGGAACGTGATGTCCGGTTTCTTACCATCGCGCCAGGTTTACCAGCGTCTCCGGGTCTTCCAGCCTCTCCTCTCAGTCCCATCGGACCCTGAAATTAAAAAATCAATTTCATTCGTATCCTAACGATCTATGATCGATGAAATTTTTTTCATTTTCTCGAAGATAATCGACGAGTTAAAAATAATCGAGGAACGTTCCGATTTTACTCACCGGCAGTCCCATCGGTCCGGGATCTCCTTTGGCACCTTTTTCACCCTGAAATATGAATGGAAATAAAAAAAAAAACGGGATATTTCGATATTAGAATGTTGTGTCGTTGATAGACGTTGAATAATGAAGGAAATAGTGAATTACTGACAGGATCGCCTTTGGTACCGTCGTGTCCTCTGTCTCCTTTGATGCCGGGAGGACCTTGCAAACCCGGATTTCCAGCGGGTCCCGGAGGTCCAGGAGGTCCCATTATCTGCACAGAGAAATTGTTTTAAATGAAATATATGTCTTTTGTATCAAAAGATCGTCGACGATTTTGGTTATTCAAATATTTCGATGCTTACCACTTCGCCAGCGTTTACTTCGAAAGTTCCGTCACCCTGAAATCGGAGAAGAGATGTTAAATTATGCGGGTATTCTTTAGATACAATGGGACTTCGGCGAACGAAGAACGGTTAGCTTACCTGTCTTCGCCGTAACTTTTTGTACTTCTGCGTGCGGCGAATTCGAACGAAGATGAAGAAAAAAAAAATAATAATAATAATTAGATTCGGTGGAAGGAAACGGAGAATAGATATACGTCGGTACATTCACTCACCGATTCGCCCTTTTCTCCTTTTTCTCCCTTCATTCCCGGTGATCCCTGAATGTCGCAGAGAAATAAACGATTGGATTGATTAGGACTCTGTATCTCGCGCGAGCAATGCTCAGGTATAATGGCTGAATGGATTCTATTATTGTACGTACCGGAGGGCCGGGTAAACCGGGGGGTCCCATGAGGCCGGGTGGTCCAATGTCTCCGTATTCTCCTTTCTCTCCTTTCGGTCCTGAGAGACCCTGTAGCGAAGACGAATCGATGAGGAAAGAACTTTTCACAAGATGATCGAAAGGGGCGAATAACATTTTCACGGGGTTCGTGTGTTTTTGATTTTTAAAATTCCGATATACAAATATAGCAAATTGTAAAAATAGTTTCGCGTTTATGTGAATAAAAAAATGCGAAAAATCTCGTATGAAAATTATTTGAATCGGAAATAATTTTTTTTTTTTCAAATAAAAATTTGTTTTTTTTTTTTTTTTTTTTTGCGTTAATCGATCGATTTTTCTTTTAATAATAATATTGATTTTTTATACATACAGGTAATCCAGGGGGACCTTGAATACCAGGCTCTCCATTAACTCCATCGAGTCCCGGTGGTCCTTGAGGTCCGAGATCTCCCTTCGGCCCTACAAAACGTTAATGTCGCAAGGATTCAATAAAAATTCAGAATCCAGCGATGTTTAGTCTAAAACCACCGAAGCGTTTCTCTATCTGTTTCTCTTTTTCCGATCGGTGCAACTATCGGCACTTCGAGACCTGGATGGAGACGAAAATCAAAGGAACGAAAGAAACAGAAGAAAAAAAAAAAGAAAAAAAGTAAATTAACAAGAAAGAAATAAAAAATCGCGACGATGTTTAATGTTGACATTGTGGCGATAGTAAAAAAGAAGGTTTCGACGATTAATGGAAGATATTTCTTTCGTCGCATGGTACATATTCTTCTTTGCGTTATTTCTTTTTTTTTAGCTCTTGTTTGTCGTTAATTAATCTGAAAATACGGTCGCGAGGAGAAGCCGTCGCGATGGTATAAACTACCTGGTGGACTCGTGTCGCCTTTCTCTCCTCGGTAACCCCGTTCACCGGGTTCACCGCGTTCGCCCTTCGGACCCGGAAAGCCGGGAAGGCCGCGCGCCACCGCCGCACCGGAAACTCCCTTGAAACCCTACAACGACACTGCACGGTCAGATCCAACAAGGTCCTCCGGTTTATCTCTTCATATTCAATTAGTCTAAAGACGACTCTGTTACTCTTTATTTCAACAAAGTCGAGATTGAGACAGGAATGAGACGGAGTAAATTGACTATGGAAGACGAAGAAGAAAACGGAATTATTGGGATCGAAGGAGTCGAGAGATCGAGAATAAAGGATCCGGAGGCAGAGCGCGTGATTAAAGATCGCTACAATCAGAGGGTGGATTACTGTAATACCGGATCTAATAAAGGATCAACGATAAAATACGGACAACTGGGAGCTTGATAAATGAGTAGGATAAAGTGGGGCAAAATGGATCGCTCTAGCAATTCAGGAAATTTTCTCGATACCGCAACACTTTTCCACTACTTTTGAAAATAAATTTACCAATAATAAATAGTATAAATAAATAATAAAAAAATATACGAAAAAATAGATTTGGAGTATCGAGACAAAAAAAAAATGGGGCAAAATGGACGATACTTGAATTTTATCGGAAAAATGTAAAATTTGGAATTCAAATAATTTAGTATCAACGGGCGATATGGAAACTATTTTTGACGAAAAATATAACTTTTTTTTTTTTTTCGTACTTTTTTTTTTTTTATTTCATGAATTTTTCCGTTGGTCCATTTTTTCCCCGGAGTTCGAGAATTCGCGTGGCAGTTCCATTTTGCCCCACCGTTTCCTACCACCAGGTTATAAGGCACATTTATAAGAAGCTATTTCTATTAATTACAAAGGGAATGGATACTTACACGTGGCAAGTTGCTTGCCGGCGATAATTGCCAGTTTGCCGGAGAGCCCCAAGCCGCGAGCAGTAACATTGCTACGTTTGATTAGTGATTAGTCGGATTTTGTTTTACCGGCACACAGAGGAAGTAGTGGATGTTACACGCTACATAAACACAAATTAGTTACAAGCTACTTACACCGATTGAAATAATATATCAATAAAAAATATCACACAGAGTATAAAAACGATTATCAACATTAACCAAACACAACACATTTAATCTACAAAGCTATCAGCTAATTACTTTTAAATCCAAAATATATTATATTATCGACAATTTTAACGATTATCCCGTTTAATTTTTCATGTAACGAGAAATCTTATATTTTTCTACAAAATCATCGCGTTACCCTATTACCCTCGTTAATTCTACATAATATATTATATTTTACATAAATACTTACGGTTATCGTTAATTACACATTAGCAGCGATTATTTGCAGGCCTTGTTAACTGTTGGCTGTTATGGTTTTAACGTTATTATTATTATTATTATTATTATTATATAACGCATTTCTCGTGGGCGACGTTTCCCTCTCCTTTTTTAATTTATTTTTTATTGACATCAATCGCTTATCCGTTGAAAATATCAAATAACGAACTGTCGTGCTACAACGGAATAAAACGCGAGGAACAAAACCGCGTGAGCGGCTCTCCGAGTAGTTGTTGTTCTCGCGACCCACTGAGCGTCAACATCTCCAACTTTACTTGGAGAGCGAAATAAAAAAAGCGATATAATGGTTTGAGAGAATAAAATAACAACGTGATATATATTATACCCGGGAGACAACATGAGCGGCAAAAGTGACGAGAGAAGTCGAGACGAATCTCCAAGGCAACGTATCCAAGCGTTTAGCTCAGCTGCTCGTGATCGCGTTATATACCGCGAATCTTTCGCGGAAACTCCGTTACGTATTCATTTTTTTTTTCTTTCTCATCCGAGGATCTTAGCACCTCGTCGTTCTTAGCAACGAGAAAAACGGATCCGCGAACGTGAGACGGTAAGCGATACGAGAAGAAATGCCGATCATGAGTCACGTGTGCTTATCGGAGTATCGCGTATGATTGCGATACCGATAAGAGCGAATTTCTTCAACATCATCCGTATGCCTTTTCGGCTCGAGATGGACGCGTCTTTGAAGTTCTTTTGGAAAATAATGCAAAGTAATGGTCGCAGATATATGACGATCAAGCTGTTCGATCATTCGTCGCTATTCACAGGCATCGAATAACAACGACACTGACACCAAGTGATTACAGTCATCGAACGTTCATTGTCATGCGTCAGGCAAGTGTTTCATGCTTCTCGCAAGCCAGATAACAAAAACTTGGGACGGTACGAGGGTTTTTTTTTTTTTTTTTTTTTTTTTTTTTTTAAGGGGAGGAATAAGGTATTCGGAACTGCAATTGGCCGAGTAGGCCGCGATATCGTGAGGACGGAGACGAGATATTGTGATTAGTTTGATAAATTGAATCGGGATAGCCAAGGAGGACTTTGGCTGGATATTTCGTGGTCGATGGTCAATCGGAGGACCTCGCTGAAGCTTACCCTCTTCCCGTGTTTTCCCCGAGCACCCTTCCCACCGGGCTGTCCGGGTGGTCCCGTAGGACCGAGTTCTCCTTTCTCGCCCTGTGGCCCTAAAGTACGACGCCATTGTGAATCAATAATGATAATCTTCGAATTTTTCGTAAACGCCTCGCGTTGATATAAAATCATAATGAAATGAAAACCATAAAGAATCGTAAAAAAAAAAAAAGAAAAAAAAAAAAAAATAAACATTTCGATAAAATAGTACGAGAGAAGAAATCGATGTCCAGGTCTCTCAGTCTCGAGATTAACTCGCTGGAAAATTATTAAAGCATTTACAACGTGAAGAATACGATGGAATTGTTCCGATAGTTCGATATTAAATATATTGAGTACTAAAGAAACAAACTCTTCCTATTGTTCTCAACATTCTCGTCCTCTTTCTCGCTGAATGGTAGAGCATTACAATTATTACGAAATCATTGTTACCGGATAAAACGGAGAGCACAAAGGATGATCGACAACGGAGAAAGAGACCAGTAAAATTGATAGAAACGGTACGCGAGTGGCGACGGCGAAGTAAGGACACGACGGAGTTAAGAAAGAAGACTATGAATTATCGAATCGAATCGCCCGTCCGTGCCTGGCGCGTCTCCGGATAGAGATAGAGGTGAAAAAGAAGATTAAACAAAAAAAAAAAAAAAAAAAAAAACGAATGATATAGTCACCAAAGCGTAGCGCAATCTAAAAGTTACAATTGGCCAAAGTTCTAATTGGCTAAGAATTACGTGAGTCGAGAGAGGATGAGAGATGTTGAATCGCGACAAAAGTGCACGTATACGTATTTCCGGGGGAAAAAAAAAAAAAAAAAAAAAAAAAAAAAAATGGGCATTTTAACTCTCGGAGGAGAAACGGTGAGCTCTTTATTCTACCCGTTCATTAATGGAATTTTTTATCGCTCTTTCCTATTATTACAAATCGCATTACGTATAACGATCCTGTTATCATGGTATCGGTTTTTATACGGATCCCAAGAATAATTTGGCTTACCAGGCGGTCCTGGTGGACCCGGAGGGCCTTCGAAAGTGCCTGGAGGAATCTGTTCACCGTTCAACGATGTCGTCAAGCCGCGATCGCCCTTATCGCCCCTGTCGCCCTGTTGATGAAACAAGACTTCGCTGAGTGACTTTCGGTAGCCTAGATAACTTCTATCGCGATGTTCCTATTTCGCCGATAACTCGCGTTTCTTTTTTTTTTATTCATCTGATTGTCATTCGCGAGTGTCGGGAGCGCCACGAGAGTTGTTATCGTTAGACATCTGCCACCAATCGCTTCCCTAGCAGCAGCAGCAGCAACACCAGTAGCCCCGCAACTCGTTTCGAAAGTGTTAATTAACCAAGCAAATAAAACCGCAAAACCTGCATCTGTTAGTAATAGCTTTTAGTCCATCCCCACCAGAGATCAGGAAGTATCACTGTAGAATCTGTAATGGAAATTCAAAGTTGGAAAACACTCACTCGTCGACCTGGAAGACCTCTGGTGCCATTTCTTCCTGGTGCTCCCTATAAGATGTACAAGTAAAGAAAATAAAAGAGACGAATGGTTATGGAAAAAACAGTGAGAGACTCTTGTAGTAACGTTGATATAACATGTATTTACGATATAAAGCTTTTCTGCTATCTCTTAAATATTTTTTCTTCCATATCCACTCTCACCATCAACGTGCTTCGCGTTGCTTTGCGAATGACGATCTCCAAAGGAAATATTTATTCCGTATCAAATATTAAGCTCTGAGTAACATCCGTGACGAATTCACCATCGTCAGGAATAAGTTCATCGAATATAACCTCAAAACGCGGAGTGACGATAAATGTTATCTGATATATCCACTTTGCGAAAAGTGTCGATTTTGCGGTATTTTTAAACAGCGATGTTCTGATTCTCGAGAAAAATACATAAGAGAACTTTGCAGGACTACGGAATCATCTTTTGGGACATCGTAGGGTGAAAAAAAAGTCTAATAAAGAGTTTTATTCCCTTTAAAAATTTTTTTCCGTCGAAATTAAGAAATTTAAAAAATATATTTTCAAAAAAATACATCGATCTATTTTTTTTAGCGCGGAACTGAAATCTGCTGGTTGTTTTATCGTAAAATCAAGTGGGTCATTGGAAATCTATAAAAACCAATTTTTTTTTTATTTTCGAAGGGATAGGTCCATAAATTCGATGGATTTCGTCATATGGATCAGTCTAAAATATCGATAAGACCGGAAACTTCTGAATGCGTAGTTTGTGGACATTTTTAAAATGATTATCGGCACGTTGGAAAAGACTAACCTTCAATCCGGGTGCTCCTGGCGGTCCTACAGGGCCAATGGGTCCAATCGGTCCCGGAGCTCCTTTCTCGCCGGGAGGTCCGATATCACCGGGTATTCCTTGCCTTCCGTCCTGTCCTGAGACGCCTTCCGTTCCTTGAGGGCCCGGTGGTCCCGGTGGTCCAGGTTCTCCGGGTTCACCCTATTGTCCGCGCAAAAAAATCTATTGAGCATCGCGACGGAATTCGCTAAGAAACGATATATCGAAGAATGCCGATTTGTCCCGTCTACAGAGAAGAGAAAGCGGTACGACAGAAGTAGGCAGTTACAGTAGTTTTTTCAATTGGCGATATGAGTTATATCACGTAATGAAATTCATAAGATTCAACAGCTGGAAGTAACTACAGTCGAATAACGAGAAGTCAATCAACGCTCTAACAAGTGAAAATAAAAAAAAAAAATATTACAGAACTCGATATAGAAAAAAAAAAAAAAAAAATAGCATAATAACGGAAAACGAGAATACCACAGAAATGAAACATTTATTCTCGTAACATGCGAGAGACTTGTTGGAAGCATACCGATCCAAGCGAACGTAAAACAATGAAGTTGCATTCTACATACTACTATTGATACAATTTACTAATTTACGTGTAGGGAAAACGTTTGGCGTACCGAGGAATGGTGCGTTGTAGTATTTGACGTGAGTCTTTGATTAGCCAAGAAATTCATAGCGATTTTGAAGAAAAAACTATTTGCACGAAGTAACGACGAGTTTATCGAAGGATGAGGGGCAGGAATAGTGAGATGAGATTAAGATATTATAATGAATGCTCTTGCAGAGTCAGGAGGAAGCGAGAGAGGAACTAGAGTCGCGAAGATGAGAGACAGAGGGACAACCGTCCATTTCCGGGATGTCTCCGGGTGACGAGAAACTTCGAGGCCGCAGTTAATAAACTTCTAGGACTTACTTTAAGTTGTATGATGGTCTGCGCCGTTATATTATGGCCCCTCTCCTGAAGTCCCTAGAATTAGGTCGACTACGGGTCAAAAACTAAATATCTACCGGATTCAAAGAAATAAAAAAATCATATTTGTGGGATTCTGGATGTTGTTACCATCAAAGTTTGTGTTTCGATTTGATATTTTTTTTTTTTTTTTTCATCCTCGGTATTGCCACGTATGATCGGAGTGTATCGGTCGATCGGGATAAACGGGGACAAGGAATTTATACAATTATTCGTGTTTTCTTTACGAACTTCGACATGCCAAGATAATACGCATCACCTATTATGTATAATTTTGCCGACGGCTAAAGAACAATCATAAGTCGTGAAATACCATTGCCAACTAACGCAACAAAAGCGAAGGTATCGCTCCGTTTCGTAGGGAATAGCGTAGGTAATCGGCTACGAAGATCGGCTCACCTCTCGGTATAAACGCAAAAAGTAAATATCAATTGTATACATCTATCCGCTAAAGTAAACGGGAAGGTTACACCGCAAGCACCACAAAACGCAACGTCCTAATGATTATTACGCAGGCTTAACAATATCGACGACGCAAAGTTCGAAATTAAGTCATAATAAATAAACGGCGCGCAGCTTTAACTACAGAAAAAAGATAAACAAATAATGAGCGTTGATCTGTTTGTCCGCTCGGCAGCAGGTGCAGCCGATCTTTGATTTTTTTCTTTTACCTTCAATGCGACGATTTCCGCATAGCCGAGAGTTCCACCGCGAAGTGTAGTCACCGACCTCTTTAACCCCAAGCCCTGTGCATTGACCCGTAGGCGGGAGGAAGATTTCTCGATTTATTATCAACTGTATGATTCTTTGCTTTCCAGGAGTCTGAGATTACTCCCGTTTTCGCTCAGCCAAGTAACTCGATTTTTTTTTTTTTTTTTTTTTTTTTTTTATACGTTATACTATCCGAATCTATTCGCGATACCGATCGATCATCGACTGTCGATTCTTTTCGTACAATCGGACTTTAATCTTCGCCAAAGTTACTTAGCTGGATGCGATGCATCGAATGAGAGACGAAGTTGGACGTTCGTTTGCGAAAGATCGCTTTGATATCTCGTTCTTTTAGAGGCAAAGTGTTGGATCGATTAACCGATAAACGCGATATATTATGGAGCGCGAATTATGATTATTAATACATTTTAAAGATAGATACCTTCACTGCGGAAAATACATCGAATCCTGGACTTCCAAGATCGCCCTTTTGTCCTTTGTCGCCGTCTCGTCCCTGCAAACCAGACGTTCAATTCAAATCTCTGCTCGTACATTGTCTATAAATGAACGAAGTCTCGAGTAAACATACCGCATCTCCCTTCGGTCCATCGAGTCCAATGGGACCCTGAAATCACAGTGATTTAATGAGCAAATACTCTTCCGTCGATGAGTTACGCGAATAGTGGAAGACGCCGATGATCCGGATGTTAAAAAAAAAAAAAAAAAAAAAAAAAAAAAAAAAAAAATATGACGTGCATGTGCGATAGAACAAAGGAAACAAAATGAGAGATAGAATAGATCGGGCATAATACAGGCTTACAGCGATAATTATCACCGAATCGATTGAAAAGAGTTTTAAGATAATTAAATAGATCGAGAAAGGAGACAAAGAACGAGAGGAAGATGAAGTGATGAAATAGACAGAGTTACGATGGAAATTAAAACAAAACCTACATACGTCGAAACCCTCTTGAAAAAAAAAAAAAAAAAAAAAAAAACGAAAAAAAGCTTTCAAATATTTCGTCGCAAAGCGGAGTAATCAATGTATTAGTATATTACGTATAGCCAACGTTAATGAACTCTGTTAGAATAGTTGTTGGCAATGCAAGTTCCAAGTTCTAACTAACACATTGAAGCGAAGAGAGAGCGGCCCGCTTCTGATACGAGTAATTTCACCGATTGGAGGTACCCTCTCGTTCCTTCCCTGAATTTCTGGAACAAAAGACTGTGCGGGGATCTCGTGGGGACCGGGGATACTACAGAAACAGTTTCCAAAGATCTAATACTACTATGCAAGCTTTCTGTTAAAGTTCGAACTCCGCGGGCGTCCTCCTTACGGGAGAGTTTCATTCGTCTCTGTTCTCATAAATCCTTCTAGTCGAAGAGACGCGAAGGAATAGATGCGGAAGGTAGTTGAGAGGATGGTAAAATAACTGTTTTAGTACGGTCAATTATATTAGTTTAGCCGCAGACCGCGCTTCAGACGGACACAAGCGACCCGTTAATTTTGCCACCGCGGAAGAGTCGTCCATCGACTTTAACTTTGTTCCTCGACCTTGCGGCTGTTTCTGATTACTTGTGTTAGTTATAAAAAAAAAAAAAAAAAAAAAAAAAAATAAAATAAGTGAAAAAATCATTTATCGTTAAACAGAAAAACTCAAAAAATGCGCATGATAACCGCACACACAAAGCTTCGTAAATGGCGCAATAACATTATCCGCTAATACACATATGGCGCTTACCCTGTCACCAGGCTCGCCTTTGTCACCTCTGCTGCCCTGAAATGTCCATCGAGTATATGAAATTAAAAAAAAAATAAATAAAAACTGGACGCGTGAGATATTTATAAAAAGCTCTTCCTCTAGTTATTAAATATCTCTTCGAGAGCTATTTATCTTTGTCAATGTAACTTTGATTTTATCTTTAGGCTTTTCCTTGCACTGCCAACATAAATAAAATAACGATACTATTTGATCAAATAGAGAAAGGAGATAGACACAGAGATAGCGGATAAAAGTGATGAACATGAGTTTGAAACAGTTTTCATTAGATTCAAGTGTAAAATAAAATAATAATAATAACAAACGATATACCGGAAAACCATTCCTTCCCGCAGGCCCGGCAGGACCCTGTAAAAAGGGGGTTACACTAATTAAAAAAGATTGGTTGTCGTACAACGGGATATCGCCGATGATGAGAGGCGCATGCATAGCGAACGCAGGACACACTTTATCGGGAATAAGTTCTTTACTGCGTCGATATTTTTCTTTGCTTTGGATCATTTTCACGCCAAAGCCAAAGGGAGCTGAAGGGTTTTAGCATGCGATAGTTTCTATATATCGTATAGTTAGAGGGAGAGACCGGGGCGAAACGGACCGGCTAAGTAATACCGTTGTCATGATTTCAGAGGCACGAAGTAACTGTCGATTATCAAAAATAGAAATTGAAAAATAAGATAAATAAATAAAAAAATTCAAAAATTAATAAAACTTTTTTTAAAATTTATTTATAAAATTTAATTTGATAAATTCGATTGATTACAAATATTTTGAATTTCCGAAGAAAAACATTACAGTGAAAATTTTAATTATTGAATCTCTTCGAAAGATTTCGAATTTCACGAAAATGAACGCTGCGGTTTGCATTTTACGAAATGTTTAATTTTTTTTAATAATGACTAATTTTAATTTTTAATTTTGCGGTCGACTACTTTGTCCCGTATCGACGTTTATTTTTACCTAATCCATTATTCCCCGGTAGTCCATATTGCCCCAGTCTCCCGTAATATATGTCTTTTAGGTTATAACGCAGCACTGTGGAATATAACGATCGTGCATGTTAAATATGTATCGACTAGGCGTCCAAGTCCACTCTCCTTCTGCATAATGGATTTCCGCTGTAAAGCAGTGCAGGGGAAATAAGCTGTTTAGTGGCTACGGCGTTATATACACCACTGTACACAATGCCATAAGGCTTTGGATTATGGTTCATGCTACTCTCGTGGCGCGTTGCAGTTTCGCGTATACGCTCGTGCGACCGGAAGAAGCAGTGAGCGGCAAAATTCGCGGCGATATTACAATGTGCCGGCGCAGCTTCCGAATATCACAGCCTCGCCATTGATATTCATTAATCGATCGATAGAAACTCACCTGTGGTCCTAAATCGCCTGGATCACCTTTCTTCCCCTTTTTGCCCCGTTTTCCCGGCGGTCCTGGTTCACCCGGTGGCCCTTTAAAAAAACACAATTGATATATACATTAAAATCAAATTTATATCTTTGCTCCCCTCGTCTTCGTACAGTTACGCTGCTCGAGCGTATTAATATAGTTTCGTTCGATTCCGAAAAAGTGACTTTATCCATAACAGTTTATCCGATCGGTAGAGAGAAAACTGCTAAAGTTTTTGAGCCGCTCGTAAGCCGGTCTATGTATACGTATAACACTACGGTGGAAGTGGAGTATATAAAGTGATATCGTAGTAGACGAGATGAAAGAGTAAAAGTCGAACGAAAAGTGAGAGAGGGTAAAGCTCGGGCAAAGCTCTCGCGCCTTCTGTAGCGGAATCTTTGCGCAGTTGAGAGGAAACGTAAACCTAATTTAACGGACGCGAGCGAAGCGTAGAAAAGGCGCGGAGGCACTCGAGGAGTATGAGAAACGTAGCCCCGTGGAGCCCTCCCCCCGAGGGCGGCGAGTAAGCTTTGCCCTCCACCCGCCAAGTCGCCTTCGCCCCGTCCGCAAGCTCCTTTCTTCGAAAACCAGCTGCAATAGTTCCCGGCATATTTGCAAACTCTCTCGACTTCTCTATATTCAACCTCTCGACTCGTATTATCGTTAATATATTCCTTCGATCTGAATTCCATCCCCTGATTCTTCGTCAATTGCAAACTAAATTGTCTTCGGGAGTTTCTCGTGAATTCCACACACGACACAGTCCACAGACTTAATTCAATCGATACCTTTCTGTGTAATAACGTTACAAAGTAAACCGCTATTCATTTCGAGAGTGAAAAAAAAAAAAACACTGTGGGTAGATGTGTCGCAAAAGCTTCGGTAATAATCGATCGCATCCGGTACTCGAAGGGACGGCGAAAGGAAGAGCGAAAGAGGGGACGCGACCCCGTTGTTATTTTTTTTTTGTTTTTTTTTGTTTCGGCAAAAGACCGGACGGGAGATAATTTACAACGAGCTGAGAGTACCAAAGGGAGGGATAACGCGAGGCACGTTCGAATTTTGCTGTGTCTCCCTCTCTTTATCCCTCCCGTTTGAACCGCACGCGCCCGCGGAGTTCTCGTACTTATACACCTCGGGCTATGCGATAATAAACTGAATGGACGAGAAAAGGGGGAGCGAAGTGGGTGGAGAGAGAGACACACAGAAAGAGGAGCTTTAGTTCGACGAGGGCATAGTTAACAGGAAGGAAGGGGGTTGTAGCAGTGTGAGTGAAGAAGGGAAAGGGTTCAAGCGTGTACCGTTCCTTTGGTCGTGCGGCGTATTCGCAGTAAATTGCGAATATCGTTCGCGGCAGTAGCTTCGAGAGTAGTATAACACGGCCGCCGAACGCCCGGAGGGCATTAACGCGAGGAGAAGAGGAAACCTGAGTATAACAGCGGAGGCAAGCTGCATTGTAGGTAAAACCGACGTTACGGGACTCTACCTAGCCGCGGATAATCGGCGTAACTACGAGAGAATTTTGGGAAAAGCACGTTTTACCTCGCGGGCACGCGTGCTAAAACGCGAACACCCTGTCTCGGCTGCTGCTACTCATATACGGACAATAATTAGACAGCGTACGTATAACGTCGTCTGTACTATTAAATTTGCCTCTCTTATTTGCATTTTCTATAATATACATATAACATGAACGGGGCGCGGTTTTTTGCGATTTTTCTTCGTACTCATTCTCTCTCGTTGACCTTTTACGCAGTACTCTGTACTTTTACAGAAGTCCATAAAAACAGCGGAAAGTTTACAGGGGTATAAATGTATACTTTGATTATATTAACGCCGCAAGCTTTTTGGAGAGTAACTAAAAAATTCTCTGTTTTTTTACTTTGCTATCCTCGGGGTTTTTCATTTACAGAAAACGTTATCCAACGACCCTGTCTACCCGTATTACACAGGTAATAATTTTGCTATTAACTGCGAGAGGGCTGCGCATAAATATCCAAAGCAAAACGCTGAGTAATTCATTGGATAAATATAATTTCGTCAGATCCGTCAGTGAAGCAATCGAGTGTCCACTATGTATTCAGTGTCTTGCAACTTTTGCAACGCTGTTTCGTAAAAAAAAAAAATCAAAAATAATAAAAAAAAAAACGGACCGACGTTATCCATCGAAACGAAACGACTAACAACCCAGGAATGAGATTGCGCCCGAGTGGTTTGTGCCCATGGCGCCGCGCCGGCAGAAGCACAAAAAGCTTGCGGATCCCCGAGGGAATTTATTATCTGTCGGAATGAAAATAATTGCTTGCCGCTTCTCTTCTCCTATGCTTTTGCTCGTTCGACCGGCTTTCTCTCTATTCCAATGTCTTGTTTTCTCGAGCGTTCGTGCGCTCGTCTCTAAGGATGGAAACTTAACTAAGGGCCCTTTATGTATGGCTTATCCATGAATAAGCTTCGAATATTACAAATACTTGCGGGATATATTGCTTCCGTGTAGTCGCGACCGCAACAACCAATATCCGTCGTAACATAGATAACCCGAAACTTTTTTATTTTTTCGCATAAATAAAAAATTTGAATTTTAAATAATTTACTACCTATAAGCGGTATGTAAATTACTCTTGTCAGAAAATATATATAAATTTTCGTATATTAAAAATAATGGAGGAGTTAA
This sequence comes from Cryptus armator, assembly GCA_963971235.1. Lineage (NCBI taxonomy): Eukaryota > Metazoa > Arthropoda > Insecta > Hymenoptera > Ichneumonidae > Cryptus > Cryptus armator. The sequence goes on from OZ020233.1 coordinate 24,742,706, forward strand.
AAAAAAATATATTATAAAATTATAGTTTCAGCTGTTTGCATTCCTATTTTCCGTAATCGGCGCATATTACCACAGACAATAAATGTTTCGTAGAATTTCATTAATCGTCATTCCCAACTGCTTTTTTTAGATAAGCAGCGAACTGCAGCATAAATTGTGGCCGTGAAACTTGAAAATCGTACACCTTGTAAATTTCACGAATCTTCGCATTGATCCATTTCGTCCCAATATTAGAGTAGCGGGACTGTCCAATTTTGACCATTTTGCCCCACCTTCCCCTACATTCCGCAGAATTCTACAATTCAACTTCTCGCCAACTGCACTTGTAGTATTTATTCCTGCCGATAAAATATGTAAGATCGAGTTTCGTATTTATTTTTCACTGTACCGGATAGATTTAGCGATAGGCGTGGTTGAGGATGTTTAAGCGCTCGGCGGTTGGCGGAGATTCATCGGCGAGAATACCGAATGTCCGGTGTAGCATGGTATATAGATATAACACGATAGCGCGTACGTGTGTTACGTGGAAGAATGCAAGAACTGTGAGAGGACGCACGACGCGCTGCGAGGACGAGAACTGCGGGAAGGCTCTCTCGCGCGTGTTCCTTAATTATTACGAATAGCCGGTGCGCGCGAAACAACGCTCGGGCGCACGCCTCACCGGGTTAATTAAACTCCTATGCCATAAATCTCAACCGCAACAGTCTCGTAGCTGTACCTACGAAATATGTTTAGTTCAGTCTGCTTCCACAATACATCGGGTTCGCGTGTATGTGTATGTATGACTGCCCCGTTCACGGCGGTATACAAACCCCAGTATAACGTAGTAGGTACTCCTTGCGTCCGCGAGTATCCTACACATTTTTCTTCCTTCAGTTCATATTTATTTATCTCTGCCGCGCTTTCTTCCACACTCTACTCGTCGGGGGTTTCAGCATCCTCGGTTATCTTTTCGCCCTCTTCTCTCTTCATCTCTCGATGTTTTTTTTTTTTTTTTCCCCCATTTTATCGCATACGCAGTTTTTATTTATGTCCAGCAGTTACCGCTGCTGCTGAAGTCTCTGTTGCTGCGAGCAATTCGTATACGAAATTTATATCTCTCGTGCACCTGCGATCGCGGATTTCGTATCATTGCGAAAGCGAGTGAGTTAAAAAAAAAAAAAAGGTGATAAAAGGGAAGCACCAGATAGAGAGTGAGAAGGAATCAGGCGATACGGAGATCGTGTGGAATTCTCAGCAGGTGAATAAATCGGCCGTATAAAGCCAATCGATAGATGTTGAACATGAAACACGTGGTGGAGTAGAAACGAGAGTCTGCATACAGGAATATATACATAGCAATATTCTCGTCACGTATTCCGAGAGTCGAATGGTACTCGATAGTCGCACGATATCGTCAATACACGAAGGGTACATAGGTGCAGAGAGCTGTCTCGTGTTGCATTCGTGTTGCACTTCACTCCTGCAGCCCAGTTGCGCATATCCAGTGTCTACGTGTCTATACGCTTTCTGTGTATCGCCTTTCGAATGAAAAATAGAGGAGAAAAATCGATTGTTATATCGGTCACAGGTGATTTCTTTTCATCCTTCGTAATCTTTCGGCGAAAACCTTTAGTTTGCGATACACTTCGATACACGTCGATAACTAACCGTACTGAACGATCTACCGTAACGCCTTATCGTTATCGACAATAATGTCGAGAGACCGCATTGAAAATTCTGATTCAATGTAAATACGTAGTCGTTGCATATGTCGTTCGTGCAGAATGGAAAGATAAAAAAAACCATCGCCTCGTTTGTTCCACATGCGAGCGTCCGAAAGTTTTTGGGATCCGGACAATATAGAGCCGTCAAGCGAAAGGATCGGTCATTCTTCGCCACGAGATACCCAATAATTCTGAGTAACGTATATGCGCCTGGCATACATACATAACCATGCTGCCGCTGAGAATAAAAGGAAGAAAGGTTCGACTCCCGAAGGTCGGAGCCATAATTACCTTAAATGGTATACGATCAAAGGGAGCCAGCGGCAGCACAGCCGGGGGTGCGCCCTGGGCATCAGCAAGAACAATAATACAGTGTGTGGCTACGCTTGAATCTTGATGCATGCTGTTTCCCCTGATGCCTTGCCTCTCGATTCTCCTGTAGCGCCACTACATGTACGCTGCTGGCCCCGTTATCGATATAGCCATTCCCTAGTACCAGCAGAAGGGACCATAAGACAACAAGAGCATCAGGAGCAACAGCAGCATCGAGCCACAAACACTGCGCGCAGCAAAGCCTGCTGAGGGATGCTGGCCGATCCCTCTTTCTCTCTTCGCCTTGCCAACGATTTTCCCCATTTATGCCGGCACTATGGGCCGAACGTATGGGTCTATGACTCTCGAGTGCGATCGGTAAACCGCCGTGTATGTCACAGGGGGTGTGCGCTGATGTATGGTAAAAGATACGACGGTACGAGCGGTAGACCACCACAGCCAGAAGCGGCCGCAGCCCTGAAACCCAACCGAGATGTCGTCCTGTATTTCTATATCGGTTCGATATTACCGTGAAAAGCATCGATATCTGCCCCTCCCACCTCTCGAAACCCCCCTTCGATTCTCGGCTCCCGAGTGACCACACAGCGCGGTCTGCACATTTATCCTCGTTCTTCAATAGGGATCCATTATATGCTTGAATTTTTTATTATGAAAACGAAGAGGATATTCAGAGGATAGAAGTTTGATTTTATTGCTTGAAAAAAAAAAAAAAAAAAATCCACTTGGAGATATTTACGGATGCATTTACTCTGTGGAATGCAATTGGTAAATAATGCACTAGATATGCAAAGTTCTCGGCACTTTCATATTTTTGTTGTCGCAACTTTTTTTTTTCGACTTACTGTCTATAATGGTTTCGACAGAAATACGAACGCAGCACTTTGTACCAAAGTGGTCAAAGGCACATTGTGGAACGGTAATGATTCTGAATGGAAATCGCGACTTTTGCGACGGGTCGTAATAATATTCGAAGGGGTGGGGGGGGGGGGGGGGGTGCTGCGAAACCCACCATCGGCTAAATCAAGAGAGTGGTGTGCTTCTCCGGCCGGTTCTTCGGCTCTCGAGTGAACTTTATGACCGAACTGAGCACGAAACCCGAGTCACTGCGACTGGTACTGGGTACGATCGTCGTTGACGTTGAACAGCCGGCTACTCGTTTATTGCGTTTTGAGAGCTTCTACCTCGATGTGCGGTCGCCAAAGCCGGATGATACTCTCTCGTCAGAATTGCCGAAGCATTTTCGGCGCTTTCTCTTGAATACCTGTGCGAGACGACGGAATAACCGCAGTTTCCGGACATGTAGAATGTGGCAATAACAGTGTTTCAAAGGTATAGAAAGGTTTCATATTCGAAAATCAAATATTGACGATTTAAAGGGATATTGGTAAAAATTCAACTCCCTGGGGATTAAATTCATTTCATGTAGTATGGGAGATACGAATTCGATTCGTGACCGCGGTTCGTTCGTTCGTTGCGTGGCTGCTGAGAACCTGGAAGGAACAAGATACCGACCAGGTTTCTCCACCCCCTCCGAACCCGTAGGAGTTATCTTCTAGTGACCAGAGCCGATTCCCTTGGTTCCCAACGACCCCGTAGCACGCATCGTCGGCTACACCCCGAGAGGGTCTAATGGCATCTTTTGGAGTAGCGAGGAAAAACAGGATATAAAAAAAAGCTCGGGAGAGATTTATAGATAGAGGTATAGAGCGAAGGAGGCGGAACGAAGGACTGAGAAGAGGAACTGGTCAATTTCACAAAGAGAAAATCGTGAGGAGGTTCTGGATATGATGGCGATGTCTGGAGCGATATCGACTACGATTTTTTTTTTTTTTTTTTTTTTTTTTTTTCGATACAAAATTCCACAATATTGCCAATAAAGAAGAGACTCGTTCGTCCGAGCCAAAGATACAAATTTAGGTCGATATTCGGATGACAATTACGGAACATACGAGATGATGAAAAACAGCAATAGATGATAAATCGTCAATGACGGAGGATAAAAGCTTACGCCTTCGTTGAAACAGAATTGTGGAGAATATGTTCGCGTTCATAATTTCCTGCCATCCGATTCAGTTGTTGTCGTGATGTTCGTTTCGGAGACTGCTGGGTCGCCGTTTGTACGTAACGTAGTTATACCGTGATACTCGACTCCGACGATGAAGAGTGCACTTGTCGCGAATGACGGAAATAACGAGGAAAGTTACGTTAAACAAGCAGACAGCCCGGGCTGGTGCTGCAAAAGCCGTAGAGCGCTCGACGATTCGCACAAGAGTAAGGATCGCAACGTTCTTTTCACCTAGTTACACCCGCCATGAGTAGTACTCGTTCGAATTAAAATTTTCCACCGACTACAGTAGCAGTTGCTTCCAGCAGTTATTGCGTACGCTTCGAAGGCTAACTAGCAAATTACGATAACACGATATCGAAAAATAAAAACAAAAACGTTTGAATAAACCGTACTTTTACACACACGTGCGTTTATTTCTTATCGGAGATGTTGAAAAAAAAAAGTGAAATATCGTGAGGTCCGTAGCGTTAAATATAATTTTTTTTATCATTTTTTTTCCGAAGGCTAACCTTCTAAATTTTATGTACCTTTTTTTTTTCAACTTTATAGTTTTATATATATTATTTATTTATTTATTCGGTGTCACTAAAAATATATTACTATGATACCGACGAATTATTTGAATAAATCATATTAAGAACTTTATTCGTAGAATCAATATTGGTATTTTACCAATTCAGCTTTAAATTATTTTTAGCCGCTACTAGTTGCTACCCACAATGAATGAAATCGATGCTCGTTAATCTATCAAAGTGCTGGTAATAATGCTTTATGGTGTTACATTAACCATGTGCGCGCAACGGAAATTCATTTAACGTCACAAATTACACTTCAGAAAGTTTTTTATCAAGGAAATATCACGTCGTGGATATCGGCTCACGACTGGGGTATTCGTCATCGTGCTTTCTCGTCGCGGACAGGCGGTCTAGGTAACCGTGTTTGTGGACATAGCACTGTAATAGCTTACCTCTATATAGACGCGCAATGTTCGCCGCCGATACGCCAATACCTTGGCGGCGTGGTCTGTAAGTTTTGGTAACATATGGCACGACCGCGCGATCACGAAATGGTTCGGAGGATGGTGAGAGAGGGGGGGGGGGGGGGTGAGCTGTAGGGTGGCTACGTGGGGGCACGTCCAGTTCGCGAGAGTCGAGCGCCCGAGAAAGCAAGAGGCGACGAGTCACGGTGGAAAAACGAGGCCGAAGAAATAAAATAGAGAAAAGTCGGAAAGTATAAAGGAAGAAAAGAAGTTGAGTTGGGAGGAAGCGAAAAACGAATTCCGTCGTTTTTCCTTTTTTTTTTTTTTTTTCGTGGTGACGGATGCGGCAGAGTAAAAGAGGCTGTGAGCCGAAGCCAGTGGAACGAGAAAATGAGGAGACGCGAAGCGGATTGTCCGATGGCAAAAGAAGGGGAAGTGAGCGCATTTGTGCGGAGGAGAGACCGCTTAGGGTGAGAGACGAAGGGAACGATATCGTAGGGCGAGAGGAGTCCGATAGAGCGAACAGATAGAGAGTACAACGAAAGATCGCCGCGGCTACTAACGAAGATTAATTAGTTAATGGTGGGGTTTGTTTAGTCGCTCGGATCTTCGTTATATTAACCACCGGAAAGGGACTTAACGTTCTACCTCCGCATTTCCCTTCGTTCTATACGTTTCTTCTCGCTGCATCTACAAACTGCTCATGGAAGCTTTCGGCGGTCGAACCAATCGATAGTTGCAATATTGCAACTTGTCCGCAACTTTGAAAGTTTCGCAGTTTGCGTAACTATGACGTTCGTCAAGAGAATTATACTTATCGTGAGTTTCCCACGAACATCGCAAAATATTGCACACAAGGTAGACACAGGTGAATCGGTGGCGTAGGGTAGAGGTAGCGAATAAAGGGAAGAAAGAAAAAGCTTCCGAGGCACACACCCGACGGATCAGAGGAACCTCGCCAAGTCTATTATTAGCTTTGTCTGTATATCGACCTTAGTCGTGACGTTGCCGTGGTCTCGTCGCCGTAGCCGCGAGAGATAAGCAACCCAGATCCGTGACGAAGACACAAAGGAGAGTCAACGACACTTGGATGGATGATGTTGATCCGCAGGTAACGTCTTCGGTGAGCATTGCGCACGAGCGCGTCTGCATAAGACGAGTGGGCGTATCAAATGGATAAATTATTGCGAGAATCTTGTGATTAAAATGCCTTCAAGTTGCGACGTAAATCCGCGGGTATCCACCACGGTCGCGGAACAATCGAACGAAGTAATCTAACGAAAGAATCCGGTCTCCGTCGCGAAGTAAATTAGATTTACTCGATTCTTTGGTTCGCGCGCTAGCAACGTTGGTCCACAGGGGAATAGCTATTGCCGAGTCAGAAAGAAATGTCCGTGGTGCCGCTATAGATCACCTGCTTGTCCGATTCATGATAAATGAACAGGTGAGAGACGCAACGAGTCGAATAGGAGAGGATACTGGGTTGAGCGACGCGAGCGGCGAAATGAGATTATCGGTGAGAGAACTCGAAGACCTCGGAAATGCGACAAGAAAGAAAGAGGAAGGACGACGAAGAAGAAAGGAAAAAAACAATACAGACCACGGGGACTGTGGAAAAAGGAACGACTAACTCTTCGTCACTGATGCAGGGATTAAATGTGTGTGTGTGTGTGTGTGTGGGCCCACCGGAGGATGTGCCCATTCACGCCAAGACGAGGACGAAGATGCGGAGGCAGGAATGGAATGAGAGAAAAGAAGGAGAGGACCTTTCTCTCGATACGAACGCTCTCGGGCTTATCTCAATATTCTCCTTCAGCGATTCTATTCAGGACCCGAATGACGCGAGAACGGTGTGTGTTCCTGTGGCGACCGGTCGAGCTCTCGCGTGCTATCTCCTTCGGGAATCAGCGGAACGACGTTGTATCCCGGGGTAACTCGTCTCCGCGTGGATGTTGTGTATCGTCTCGCACGCGGAGTATCCACAGGAAACGAGTCGGGCGAACACCGATTGACGGACGTTCCGGTCCTTTAATCGATGGTTACCTCTCGAATGGAGAGGAATATCCACTGAGTACATGCGCAATACGCAGTTATAACCCTTCGGATAAAAGCGCGTGGATACTCTATACATATGAATATTCTCCGCGAACGCTAACACTTTATCTCGAAATAAGTATAGCATTTGCAACTCAGAGATGGCAAAACGTATTCATGACAAAGTCTCGTATGTGTATCGTTCCGATAACGATACACGTATCGACAAAGCGTTCACGAGTGCAACGCGAATGTTGGGGGAAAAAAAACGATTTTTTTACTGATTAAAATATTGGATCATCCGGGTGGCGAAACACCGCAAAATATCCGGAAGAGAAATTACCGGGCGGACGTATTGGACGTTTTTATTTGCACGACAGATCTCTATGGATCTGTAAAAAAGTACCGAAACTTTTGACACACTACCATTCCAAACTTCACTCCAATGTGTTTCATTTAAAACCTGAAATCTGTCTCTCGTTTTTGCCATTTCGAATCACTAGTTCAGGAGTTTTCGCGCTGTGTTTTCACACACGTTCGTTCCAAAGCCTGTGTATTGACATCGCGCGCTTCATTATCTATAATTACCCCTGTATACACATACCGGACGCCGGCGTTCCGAGCGCTCGTTCGTTCGATCATTTTACCTCGCGGACATATCGGACACCCAAACTCACCGGCTGCAATCTTCCTGATTGACCAATAATTATCAATTACCGAGCTACAAATTATCAACTAGCGACCAGATAACGGGAGCAAATCTGTCTACGATTATTTATTTTATCGTTGAACTGGTTTTTCACGATCTCACTACACTCTCCGAGGCGCGGCGTTCTCCCCGCGACTGTCGGGATTAATTTTTGCGTTATGTTCACGACGTTGTAAACAGGAAGCGATATACCTCGGGTACATAGTAAAAAAAAAAAAAAAAACAAAATAAAATGAAATATATAGGGTAAAAATAAAAGGTACGGAAGGTTAAAAAGGAGTATCCGAAATTGGGCAAAGTGGATTGGCGGTATATCGGGACGCGCCGTTTGTCAATAACCGAAGCTATCGATCAGTTTGCTTGCGTCGCTGCTGTACGGCCTCTCGAACACAGCGAAATCGCGGCCAGCATGGATGCATGAACGGACGCATGGACACATGGATTGGTGTCCACAGAGACTCGTTCTAAATATCGGTAGTCGAGGATGAGTCTCGATGGTTCGAGTATACCGTGTATGGTACGTTCGTATGTGTGCGCGCTATTCCCGATCGTTTGGAATGCCTCGGGGTACGTAATTTTTTACTTCACAGTTGTATATCTCTGTGCCCTTTGCGTCGATCGCCGTCTCTTATTTGGGCTTCTATCTCGTACAACATTTTTTTTTTTTTTTTTTTTTTTTTTTTTACGATCTTTTTGTAACGAATGGCAACGGAGTCGACGCTTTTATCCACACGGGTTATGTAAAATAAAGCAATGCGTTGTATGTGTACACGCGAGAAAGAACACACGGTAGACGGCACCGATGTGTTACGACGCTTCCCAATTTGTCCGACTTGCATGAGCTCACAGACACGAACAAGGGGAAAGGGAGAAAAGAAAGATGTGCTCAATTTTTGAGACGGCGAATGAAGTAAGAGAGGCGAGAGAGTCAGGAAGCCGGGTTTTCAGGACCGGTTATTGGAGGACGGAGATTACAAGTGGACCGGAACGCGATAGCTTGGGGACACTCGGTGGTCCCGGCAAAGCCGACATGCGAAGAAGGAGAAGAACGGCGTGTCCTGCGGTTTCCGGTTTTTACTTTTTTGCTTCTTATTTGCGTTAATGTATCACATGTAAGCCGTCGAAAATCCATTCTCGCCTTCTTCGCTCCTTCGATCCGCGAATCGTTGAACGAAGAAGATGTCGAAGATCTTGTGTCGAATTTAGCTATCGACACTCGCTATTTAGCTGGCGTATCGGCTTATGGCCATAAGAATATAAACTCCGCACTACAAAACGAGATGGTATGAGAAAATCCATTGGCGACGGGGAACGATGTTCTACGGTCGTTGAGATGTCACGAGAGAAGGAAATTAGTTTGGTCGAATCGTCAAAGGATTTATGTTCAGCGAACGTATTTATGACAAGACGACTGTTAGGGGAGCGGGAGGGGGAGGGGGGGGGGAGCGAAGAACGAGAGGGAATAAAAGAAACTCGTAGAGAACGCCTTCGCAGCCTCTCGACGCTCGAGTAAAAGCGCTCGTCTCTTTTAACGGCTACCCAACCTCACCCCGCGCATATTTCCCTCCCGTTCCGTTTCCACTCACTCTCTCTCTCTCTCTTCGTCTGTAATTCCCTGGATCCCCGGCTATTTCTCCCAGACATTCGCCAAGTGGAAACTGAGTTGTCATGAGTCTGACGTGTCTCACGTAACTCTATAAGCAGAGCAAGAGGATCATCATCCGAAACACATTCGAAAAAAAAAAAAGAACATTTCGTGCGCCAACGTTAGGTATATATTCTCGAGAATGACGACAAAACCCGTGGAACGAGGGGCGAGTGGGAGAACGGATGGCCTCAAACATCACGACAGTCGAGTTGCCTTCGAGTTGACTCACGACTGCGTGCTCTGAAATGAACAAGCCGCTCAAGCACGCAGCGTTATTTCTCGCACTGGCGCTTCCCGTAAAATACGAAGAATAAATCAACGGGGGAAGGCACCAGTGAACACGCTCGCGATGATGATCAGCCGCGTCCTTTGCTCTGTTGGATATAGAGAATCCCACCAACAGTTGGCCGGAATAACGCCAGAAACGCAAACGACTCCGAGACACTCTTGCCAAATCAAACACAACGAAAGAACAGAAGCGGGACTATCTCGGACATAGCTTAACACGGAACTCTCTTCGCGAGTCTAGACGTGACAGAAATATATATGTGTTTTCATCAGAAAGACGGAAAGGGAGAATAGGCAAATAAAAAGAAATTCAAGGAGATGGAAGGGCGTTACAAAGGGTGACTCTGTATTTTGAAATAGTTTGGAGACCCGCGTTGTTGCTGACTGCATCCACGAATCGGTGGCGTGTAATTTCAGATTCAATCATTAATACATCGATCGCGTTGTACTTTTGGACCGATATCGCGATCGAGCAAAAGTAGAGCGCTTTTCTCTGATTCGATAAGAGTTTCCGATACAGCAGTCCAATAGCGTCGGAAAAGAGAACGGATTCAGGAATAAGTCTCACATCGATTCTTGTACGCTTGTTGAAGCACAGCAGAACGTGTCCGACCGTCGCGAAAGGATAGATTGTAGAGTTCGAGAAAGAGAGCAATCTTCGTCGTCGCTGGGTGAGATTCTTGATGTATGTCTTCTGTATATCAACGAGCGCGATGTTCTCTCATTCGCTCGAGATCTATAAAGAATCTTGAAACGATACACTCTTTCAAGAAAGTTCTCTCACAGCAGAGGGGGGGGGGGAGGGAGGGGGTGTACGGAGAGAAGAGTCGATAGAGTATAAGAAATATATAAAGAAGGTACAAGTGAGTAGAAGAAAGTAGCGGGTATAGGATGTATAAAGTCGGAATGCGAAACGGGAGAGAAGGAAAATGAGAGAGAGAGAAGCAGAAAAAGCTCCGGCAACGAAGGAAAAACGGAATTCTTTTGGTCTGTAACAAACGGGAGCCACGCCGGGGGTTAGAAGAATCCGCGTTGCTTCGTTCTCGTCAATGGTGGAATAGAGAGTATATACCGCGAAGAAAGATTCTTCATGCTCCACACGAGAGAGCTACGGGGCTTTGAGTTCGTCGAAGCGAGATTCCGCGGACCACGGGTTTCGAGGACGAAGACGCTGCTAGGACGTAGTTGCGCGTCAAAGGTGCCTGCAACCGGGGATTCTTTGAAGCGAAAATGGTGATGCGATCCCGATGCGAGAGACCGCAGACGACATCCACCCAATCCATCCCTCTAAACGCGAACCCACTTTTTCCCCTTTTCCACGCTGCACAGTATAGCGCACACATACCTAGGGAGGGACACGGTTCAAGAATCATGATCCCGATCTATCGCTCTCGTACCTATCGTCGATAGACTTCTCATGTCGGTCAAGTGGTCTTAATACATTGTGCAACAAGGTCCGAAAGTTGGCGATTGCGACGATTGTGCGGTACCAAGATAATTTTTACTTCACTGCGGTATGGAGAGTGAGGTTTTCGGCGCGTTTCGCGCGCGGAAAACTCTCTTTTCACACCCTGTGAAGTAAAATCGTATACGATACTCGGCGGAAAAACGTTTTTCAGAAAAAATGTTTTCCTCCCTCGTGACGCAGTATACTATTTGACGCAAGAGCATCGATCGGTTGACGTGAAACTAATTGATTATTAAGATCATTAGAAAATAAAAGCTTATTTTTCCGAACAAATTACACCAGAATGGCAGACCAAAGGATATATACAGAGGACTGGTTCCGCTGATCCGGAAAGCATAGTCATGTGGTAGAGAACAGAGAGAATATGGCATACATACTGTAGCAATGCATATTCACTGTACAGTGTGTGTCTGTATATACATAAATGCGTTATTCACGGCGAAGCGGAGACCTCACGTGTCGATGCCTCAGGCTAAAAGCGCGCCACTCCAGTCACGCCCGGTAGTTTCTACAGAGATTTAGATACCCTTGCGGCACACGCGTAATCGCGGCTTCTACGTCCGTTGATGCACGCCGCTAATGTATCCTTGTCGGATATATGTACACATACGGTATGCTACAGATTCTCATAATACCATAGTTGCTCGGGTATAACATATCCGTCTGTGTGGTCATGATAATATTACAACGAGTTAATAAATGCCTCTAGGATCGATAGAAAGAATAAAATGGAACAGTTGCGTAACTTCAGTTTTGGGGAAAAATGGATCAACCCTAAAATTGATGAAATTTCAGAAAAATTCGATTTACAAGTTTTATGATCATTATTTACGCTAAAGATCGCTGCTTAATTATTAAAAAAAAAAAAAAACGCGAACGACATTTAATGAAATTCTACGGAACATTTAACATCTCTGCTAAAATTGACCATTTTGCCCCATTTTCTTTTTTGTCCTAACATTCTAAGGGATTGCGAAAAATCTATTTTTCGTTTCAAAAGTATCAGAAAAGTGTTGTGTTTATCGACAAGACTCCCTGAATCGCTAAAGTGGTCTATTTTGCCTCACCTTCCCCCGTATACAAACGTTGCCAGGAGCATCGCGGGTATAATACACATTAGGCATCCGCACGACCGAGAGTCGGATAAGTACGCTCTCTGACTTGTAATACTAATAGTGAAAGCTCGACCCGCTATGAGTTATCCTTGATTCGAGAAGCGTAATAACGGGTTGCGGAGTGTTCTGCAAATTCACGGTAGCGTCTCTCCCTTCGTTCGACAAGATTGCCAGACGATTCGTTCGAAACGACTCTATTAGGATGTGTCTGTTCGTATGTTTGTCACTCTCCCTCTCGCGCATTTCGTCTCTCGAGTATCGAAAGAGAGACCACCTTGAACGGTCTGGATTAACTCTCCCAGTCTCCCCGACGCAAAATCAATGTCTATATAATTACGATTAAATCAATCGAAGTGAGGTTTATATGGTGCAGATTGTATACCAATTACGCCGTGGTATACCGAGCTAACAACATTTTCAGAGAAGTTGATTGCTATAAACCATATAGTGTAATATTTCATATTAAATTTAATTGGATATGGAATTGCAGTATCGTGTGTGTATCGTCTACGCGGAACATTAGACCACACAGTAAGAGCTGTGCTTTCATTTTATAATGATCCCCGAAGTAACGTCTGTAAGCGAATCATTAGACACCCAATTTTCATGAGTCGTGTTATTCTTCTCGAAAAATATGTTTTGTCGATCGTACAGAGTCATTTTTACGAGAAACAGATATCGTCTGTAGGTTATGTAGTATGAATAGATAAAATGTAGTTCACTGTCGGATATTATCATTGTGTGCGTGTATAAAGGTCGGGAATACTTAATAATTGGAGCGATATTAGTGCCGAGCCATATGGAATAGCAATCGCAAGGCCGCGTGGCTTGAATGAAAAAAAAAAAAAAAAAAAAAAAATACGCAGAGAAACGCGACACTACACTCAACAAGCTTCATTGCCGACGATAAATCCTCGTGAAATTAAGTCGTCGCGAAAGTGGCTCGATCTCCCTATCAATATTCAATATCTGTAATATCAGAGTCGCGAGCGACGATTACGCTCGCCGACGCTTGGGGCATCTACACTCGCCTTTGGTTCTCGCTTCGCTAATTCTCATCCTCTATCTATCACGCAAACCAAGGATAAGAGAGGCGAGATACCTCGCGCATCTCCGTAAGCCCGTTCAACCGCCTCATTTCGCATTCTATTCATTTTCATTATTTATACACCGGTTAGACTTAACGTCTTAATTACGTTTTTTACTGCCAGACAAATATATATACCGTATCTCCGTGCAGTTGCTGGAACATTAACTCTCTGTGCCGTCATTACCGTGGCTCGCGAAACTCTGTGTATAGGTTTACCGAGACGGAATATCGCATGGCTTAAATTCTCAGGTCATAGCTCGGTAGTTGCTGAGAATTTTCTCGGGCATATAGTAGCACCTGAAGATGAGTTGTAATAGCAAGATATATATATATATAATATATCGGATCTACCGAGAGAAGCCCCGAACTACAGTATCCGCTGGATAAGGTACTCCAGTAGTGTATCAACCCCGGTCAGCATCGCTAAGCGCACCCGGTATACATTATACACGCACACAGATACGAGTATATAAGCGTAACACGAAAATATACGCCAACTAGACTCATTCAGATTTAATGCTCCGGTTGAAGATGTCGGTTGCATGCTGCTCGGGCTGCCGCTTGAATCCTCTTTGCTCGATTATTGCTAGCCGGGCATACCGAACGAAATAAAGACCCCCGTCGGGACGATTCCACTGGTGCATCTCATCATAGTATATAGTATACTATATTATATACTATATGTATATATAAGTATGTCTCGCAGACGCTTTCTTCCGGCGAAGAAACAGAGATTCGCTCTATCTCGTTGCGCTTCTCGTCTTTTCTCGCTTTGCTCGTTAAGATTCATAATGTTTTCGTACGGAATGCCGGTTAAGCTTGATGACGATATGCTCGTAAGTTGGTGGTATACATGCATTAAATAGGTCCGTATATGCGTATGTATGTAAAGTCGTAAGCCGCCAGAAAACACGCGCGCGCGTGCAGGATGATCGCACTCGTCAAATGCTCGGGCCGCTTTAATGCCCGTATAATAATTGCGACCAGTATTCGTCGAGAGACGCTCATCTACAGTCACATTCCACGATTTATCTCGATTTCATCTCAATTTCTCTTTTTTTTTTTTCGATGTTCAACCCGTTTCCGTTCGCGATAAGAAGGATTACACGGCGCATTACACGATTTTCCTAATACACATTTCTATTGATAACGCGCGTTCGTACTATGTACCTATTAGCGAAGAAAATAACTATCGCGTTTTATGCGTTCGGAGATATCGTTTGGTTTAACGGCAACAAAGTATTATCGGCTTTGCCGCTTTGGCATATATTTCATATGAATTTTCAACGATGTTTTGCGCATATAACAGAACAAATATCAGCGATGTTTGCCGTGAATGAAGTTCTTTTTTTCAATGATCTCGCGGTTCACTATTCACGGCGACACGTTGGATGAAAGGGTTTCGCTTCGCTGCAACGATAAGCGCCACTTTTTTTTCCATATTCATGGTGTCGTCGTGAATGTACTATATGTACGCTATAAAGTGTACCGCTTCTACAGAGTCAGGTGTGTCGAGGTTGTTGCATTATCCCAAAGGTGAAAAGATGTTACATAGAAGATGAGAAGATTGAAAGGATGGATGAGGAATGAAGAGACGAAGGATTCTCCACTCACAGTAATTGCCAAAGTGCCTCTTGGCGATGCAACAGCACTATACGCCGACAAGCACTGCTATGTACCGTAGATAACACTCAAAGTGTCGTGATGCGTATACGCCACGACAAAGGCCCCCTGTCGTGATTTTCGCACGCATCGCGTACGTGTCTCTCCTTCCGGTTTCTATTTATCTTTGCCGAGAGATTGACATCGTAGTCACGACAACCTCGGATCTCAGAATTTTGAAAGGAGAGCAAACGCTTTTGCTTGTACCGCGAAAGATTCATCGGGAAATGCGGAACGTTGAATAAAATTCGTATTTCCATATTATGAATTTATTGAATAGACGAAGGATTCGGTATATACACGGAGCAGTTTTCTGATATACGTTATACCTTACTTTAGCATGAAAAATTTATGATGTAAAATGAGATTCGAGAAAAGACGAACGGGTGAGTCTGCAGAATATCTTTTACTCTTTCATTCTTACCAAAGACACACACAGACTAACACAGCGGTTTGAAATTTATAGAGAACTTGCAGTGGGGAAAATATTATCGTCCGCGCTCTCTTAATCTATAACGGTATTCGTATTTCTTTTTTTTTTTTTTTTTATTTCGTAAAATATACGATAGTTTAATACGAAGGAGCGGAGGAAGTTTTGAATCTAAATTCCATGGAGCATAGTCACTCCGAGGCGTCGCCGAAGATGCTGGGATATACCGCGTTGGGTTTGGACCACGCGAGATCGAGAGTTATGGCCACTGGTCCCTTCGCGTCTCGGGTATTTATGACGCTCGGCTCTCTCTCTCTCTCTCTCTCTCTCTCTCTCTCTCTATCTCTCGATGCTGGAAACGATTATGTTCTTCACTACGTTAGAATTCTCTCGTTCTTTCGCTCTTTCCATCTCGCGAGAGGCGGAAACCGATGGCGATGCAAAGCTCGTACAATCCGGGATTCTCGGAGAGAAATGTGGGTTTGTTTTTGGGGAGGTAAAGGAGGCTGACCTCTACATAGACACTATATGATTTCAACTGTATGGGATTGATTGCATTATGTATACCTCTATCTATCCACTCTATAAGGTAAAACACTGATTCCCGCTTGTCGAAAGACTCACAAAGGCAGAGCCGATCTATAGTCGTAAATACGGTATACATAGCGACTATGTTAGATACGATATATCCCTATACAGAGGTAAGTGTATCCGTTATAACGCGATGCCGAGAGACGTAAATATCTTCTTGGATGGAAATAAGACTCTCACGAGAGGCTCTCGTCTCTTTTAGTATATATAATGAACGTATTAGGGCTTCGCTCGGTTTATTACTTACTATGGTGCATCGAGAGTAATAGGCGATAGTAAACCCATTAACTTCACCGTCCTGAGTTTACTTAGCGCGCGTTACTTAGTGGCAAAATTTTCGTCGTTATTTGTTACGAAGGAGTCACCGGAATTACCATCACAATACTACCAGTGGTCCAATGCAATGTGTATATATATTCACTAATACTGCTAAATTCGATACGGTTAATGGTCGAGTGTAATCAACAGCAGAGGCTTGACGAGCAAGTATTTCCACTTTGTAACTTTCTCCCGGTATTTCTCCTTTCTCGGTACTATAATGCAATGTTCTCTCAACGTCGTTATTAATACGATTCAGTGTAACAACGGCGGAAGTAGCTGTACAATGGTAACAGCAAAATGAGAATCCCGTAGGATAATATTGTTTCATTATTATTTCTTTTGGAATATCATTTCAAAGTTACTCAACGTCGACGAAGTTTCTACTTCGACAGAATCTTTCCGCGTACTGATTTTCACTCGGAGGGGTCATATTTATTCGTAATGCACAATGATTAGCGATAACTTTATTACTTTGTAGTACGAGGTACGGCTCTTTATTATTACCTCTCCTTTGTCCCCTTTGATTCTCTTCTAACATCGTCAGTTAGTTACTGCACTAACGATCCGCTCGGCTTCTGTTCCCCGGCACTTTATTGGCCCGGGGATCTGATTTCGCGAGAGAGGGATTCTCGCACTACGGTCTATTCCCTTCGGAGCCTTGTCGAGAATACGATTCCGGTTTATTACATTTTCTCGTGCGGGTTAAAAAAAAAAAAAAAAAAAAAAGAATCGCAAAACGAGATGGATCCAGGAACAGAGGTAAAGTGAAAAAAAAAAAAAAAAAGCGAAAGGTAAAAACAAACGAAAATAGCGAGAGCTCGTTTCAGGTGCGATGGAACAGGCGGGTAAATCCGTGACGTGAATAGGAAAATCAAGTCCGCGATTGGAGTAAAATTTTTGTCTCTCTTCCTCCGTCCGACGCGGGACAAACGCTCTCTCTCTTTCTCTCTCTCGCGTTTTCACGTATTCGTGAACACACGCAGACTCATCGTTCTACCAAAACCGAGTCAACGCAATTCGGTGAAAAAAAAAAAAAAAAAAAAAAAAAAAAAATAGAAGAGACTGATTAAAGTGAACCGCGATCCGCATGGACAGAGAAGAGAGACAAACCGGAAGATACGCGAGAGCGAGAGAGAAATAAAAGAAAAAAAAAGAGCCATATGTGCGCTGAGGGAGGACCAATGTTGGTTTTTTTTTTTTTCTATCCACCACTCGTGAGTATTCCGCCGGCTTCGTTGTTGATTTTCCGGCACGTACGATTTCGGTTTTGCGGAATCACGCGCTCGTTGAGTTTGTATTGGGGAGAAGAGGGATAGAAAGTGAGAGGGGGGGGGGGGGTTTGTACTCATAGAGGAAATACGGTAGTAGCATCGGGACAGATATCGACGACGGTGGTTGCCCGTGGATCGATTTATGTATCGAAATTCGCTTCATTCTCGGGTAAACAGAGGCGAAAGCCGCTACGGGCAAATCCTCGATGCTACCGACCACAAATCCTCTTACCTGTCACGTCATACATTTTTATTTATACAGGACTCAGCTGCATGGATATAGTATATAATAGTGTAACACTTCGCGTGAGTAGCGCGAAGTAAAGATCTCTCGTGGCCGTGGTAAATGGTGCAAAAGAGTGATCGGTATCTCGTCGAATATAACGGTGAGAATTATGTCGACGAACGCAACGTCGAAAGGAACGATTCAGAATTCTCGGTAAAATTCTATTGCCCAGTGAAACGGGATTTATCGTGGACGCAAATTGAATAGAGGCGATGGAAAAGTGAGCTTTCAGACGATACGGAAAGATGTGTATAATACGCATCTCGTATATTCGTGATGGAAGAGCCATTTCACATGCAGCAAGTGACGCGGGTACAGTACACAACCGGATAAGTTAATGTCTCGGGAAACGAACCAATTAGACACGACGAGATAAATTAATCCCATATGAACGGGTAGTACGATCGTAAAAAGGACTCAACATTAACTTATCTGATGTTAACTTATGCGGTAGTTAACTGTACGCAGAAACAAGTTTCTCGGTGTGTTCATTTCTCGCACTGTATAGCCGAGCTATGAGCCACCGGGCAAGCATACCTACCTAAGCACAGTTTATAATCTGAGAAATGAATTTCCGAGGCCTTCTGGTTGAATTCATAGCGAAGAGACGGCAGGAGGTCCACGAACGCGAAGACCTCACATGGAGAGGGCACAATGGGAGCTCGGATCTCTCTCCTCGCTTCACCGTCGCGTTCCGCTCGACTCGAATTCTCTGATTTCCTAACCCCCGCGTGTGAGCAGCGACGGCAGTTCCGTCGCCGTTGCTCCCTTCGAGAGCTCCCTTGAGAGGGGAGAGAGAGAGAGAGAGAGAGAAAGAAAGAGAGACCTCCAACTGCAAGGAGAGCCCGGAGGGAAAACATCTCGTCCGTTCATCCGTCGTCGGCGCGACAACGAAAACGAGAACGACGGAGGAGTCGGTTTTGCTCTCGGCATTATGCGCGTGCTGCTGCTGCTTGTACCACCACCGGCATCCACCTACTCTCTGTCACCGCCGGGGCTCTAACGGAATTACGTAGGCGCCGGTACGGCCGAGATATATATCATCGAGGGAAGAGAATGGGAACGGGAGGAGGAAAGGAATAAGGGGAGAGGGTGACAACAGAGGGAGAAGAGAACGAGTACGAGGGCACCGAGGAAGAGGGCGAAAAAAAAAAGAAACTAACGTTTGTGAATAAGAGAACGAAAGGATGAGAGAGGTATACCGAGAGGGGAAGCGTGAAGCGACCGCGATATTGCATTTTTCCACGAGATTTACGCCACGTTACCACAATGAACTCGTTATCCGACGATTTAACTTAGCCCTCGCGTTCCGACACGCTGGCAGAAAGAGACTCGATTATTGGGCGCAGTGTTATAATCCCACCCCTTCCCCTTTACGTGCCCATTCGGGGAGATGAATACCTCGGGAAAAGCTCGTTATTCCTTTTTTTAACTCTCGGTAATGTGTAATCTCGGGGTAAAAGACGTCCTATCGGCAGCACAATGATAAAAGAGTAGGATTACGATTGCAAAGTACATGCCAATGATGGAATGCCGGCGCAGCGAATTCTACCCGCGCATCTCGCATAACTGTAGCTCTGTTCTCGAATCGTTCTCTCGATCGTTGGTTGTTTGAATTTTCCAATACGGTAAAATTTCCGTCTTCTTTTCCTCTCTCGGAGTCTCTTTTTCATTGATCCGCATCGATTGTTCCTGCCGCGTTTCTTGTCGATCGTGTTTCTCGGGTCTTCTTGTATAGTGTGTTATTATGGTACTTTGCCTCGCATTGCATAGACTCTACACAATTCTTTCGTACCTAATGTCGGTGTATCTACAAGTATACAATGGAGCTTACAGTCCCGCTATTATAGTATTGTGCGGTTGAAAATCTCCGCGAGTTGTGTATATATATACGTTTGTATAACCGGAGAAGAGGCAAAAGAGGGCGAATGATTTCGCTGAGAGTGGTGGCGCTTCTAGAAAGTCTAAAATGGGATACCATAATAGTTTAAAGTAGGTGAACGTGTGTGTGTGTGTGTATTCCATGCACGCGTATGTCAGCGTATGCAACCCATGTACACGGGGAATGAATATACGTTGGTCCATTCGCAACTACTTAACATGACAATAGCTCGTAAAATATGATACCCATTCGCCCGCTTGCGGTATATAGGTACAAGTACGTTACCATACATCTTCTCCGATGCTCCAGGAGGAGGATCTATAGTTCCCAGCTGACTGGAATACCGGACCAGAGCACATTTTTTTTTTTTTTTTTCTTTTTTTTTTTCAAACTCCAACAGACAGTGACGGAGACAATGAGAGAGTCGGAAGGGCACGAAAAATATTAAAAAGAAATATAAAGAAGCAAAGCCAGAAGAAAAGAAGCGACGAGTCGAGAGGGTCGCGTAACTTTGGCCCCGAAGAATAAATATAACATTCGCAGCAGACTGTACAATTGGAATAGCGTCGATGCATATAACCTCCGATAATACACTAGAGGCAGTAAGGGAGTGCAGTTTATTGTTAGAAAAACACAATCCACTCAGGTATAGGTTGCGTATATAACCTCCAGGGAAATGACGCGGTTTCGTTTGCTCGTACGTCGGGTAAATTGAATGAATCACCGGTGACCGGTCACCTTCGTCGCGACTCCGCGTCGTGTTTTACGTTACAAAGCCATGTCGCGTGATTAACAACCGGAATGGCGTATTTTATACGATTTTACGAAGAAAAATCCGCCCTTCTGATTTTCGTCACGCGATACTCGTGACGTATACGGGTATCGGCGGCTTCCTCGACGCCGGGGGGGTTGATAGGTACGAACGAGACTCGGGAAGCCTGCGAGAGGGCGCGAGGGCAACAACGACGATCTTCGAACGCGCCGAGTGTTATTAGGGGTGCGTGTCGGAAACCACTTAGCAACGTGACAAACTCAGTCGCTCGGCTCTCGGCGAGTCAATGAATATATTCAGTTCTTTAAATTCTCTTTTTCTCTGAGTTTCTTTTTTTTTTTTTTTTTTATCTTAATATTTACTCGGCGGAAAATAAATTAGAGGGATCGTTATCTCGCGTGCTTGTTGAATTCTACGGAGTCTCGCCAGTTCGCTGGCAAATTGCGTGACAGATTCATGGTGAATTCAATGTTACAGCTTAATTGAATAAATGTCACGACAATTCTTTTTCTCTTTTTCCGTCCATTTCGTCGGTTACGGGTTTTTCATTAATCTATTTGCTTTCTGGCAATTTATACCATTAAGGTGAATAGATTTGTCATTTTTTCAATAATGTTACGACGTTGAGACCTTTTTTTTTTCCACGTATTTCATCCCTATGACAAATTGTACTCGTCCGATAACCATAACAATCGTTTCGCCTCGCGCTCGCGCATTGTGTGCAGAATATACAGCTGCGTTCGCGAGAGAGATATTTCTCGAGTCTCTCACTAGTGAGTCTCCGGCAACTACAATCGCGCGTGAATCTCCCGGCATCGACGAGACGAAAGAAAAGACGTGACGGCTTCGAGAATTATTGAACGGACACGAAGCGTGATGCCTCTCGGTGGAACATAATGTACAGAACTGTCCGAAGCAACAGCGCGAGATCGATGCCCGTACGAAACTCCCATACATCGAGTATATATACACAAACGTTATCAGCTTCATCGTTCCGATAGTGAACACAACAACGGTGGAATATGGGCGATAAAAATCGATGTACGAACGATTTCATTGAAAGATTCAAAAGGTAGAGATTGGGAGGGGTGGGTGGCGGAGGGGGGGAGGGGGGACAGCACGTCGTGTATATCACTGCTCATTCTCTTTTTCCACACTTTTATCGTATACCTATAACGTTATTACCGTCGAACGGAACATCACGCACGAGAACGGAAGCCTCGTTGCACCGCGCGCGCAGAGAGAGAGAGAGAAGGGGAGGGGGGAGGAGAGCCGGCAGAGATTTATCAGCCGGCACGAATTTGAGCGGCTCTCAGCCATCCATCATATTACTCGCCGGGCGTGGATCTCGCTTCCTCCCTCCTGTACCCTATCCTACGACGGATAAAACGAGTCGACGATTCTTTCAGTTTCTCTCTTTTTTTTTTTTGTTTTTTTTTTTTTTCTCTGTCCCTCCGCGTCATCCTTCTCACCCTTCCAGCTCTGGCTTCACTTTTTTTTCTTTTTTTTTTCTCGTTTGCCAATTCTCGCGGTCCTCGAGCGAACGAATGCTTCCTTTGCCACTACAATGGTGCAATCAATAGCTCATTCTCTCGTCGTCGTTCCGAGAGCTCGAGACTTTTGTGTGTCGTTGGATTTGGCGCTGTCCGCGTATAATGGCACCGTACATAAAATCTCTACTATATACATATACATTATACGAGTGTAGAATTTTTCACATTTTTCTTTTGTTTATTTTTTATCGTAACGTTCTCAAAGGAGTTGTCGAACATTGAAATTGTCGATGCGCGGGTAGAAGAGCTAACGAACTTAACTCCGCAGTAGGGAAGGGTGCGACAAAATGGGACAGTTACGGAACTCGTATTTTGGGGCAAAATGAACCAATTCTAAAATTTGTGAAATTTTTTGAAAATATGATTGCTAAAATGTCCACATATCAGCATGTGTTGCATTCTACGATCTTTGCGAAAATGGACCGATGCGAAAAATAGGAGTGCAGATAAGTAAAGCTATCATTTGATTATTTTCTTCTAAAAGAGCCGTTCATTATTTTTGATATGGGGAAATTTCGATTTTCTGTCGAGAATAGTTTACATATCGTCAATTTAAAAAAAAAAAATTTCGTCTTAATACTCGAAAAAAAAAAAAAAATCAATTTTTGGGTTGAAAAGTAATGAAAAAGTATATCGAAAAAACTGCCGGAATTGGTAAAGCTATCAGATTTGTGGCACCGTCCCCAACATGTTTCTTGAAGTAACTCGATAGACACCGCTTTGTGCAAATGCGTACCCACGATGAGATAGGGAAGTGTATTTTATGAGTGTATACGCGACACGTGGAAGTGATTCAGAGAGATGCCAAGACGTCTGAGAATGGACGGAAAGAGATGTGTGCAGCGAAGGGAGGAGAGCGCCGAGACATTGAGAGGTAAAAGGAAGCTGAAGAAGAAGAAGCAGCGAGAGTGAGAGTGAGAAAGCGCGTTTGGATATATATGCAAAGGCTATTTATGCGAACGCAGTGAGTTCGAGGACGCAAACGCGTGCTACAAGAGCCGTCGAGTTCGAGGGCGCGAGTCTCGAAAGGTGCGAGACCTTCTCCTCCTTTTACAACTATCTATATCGTCGCCCGTTCCGCGGTTTCTCTTTCGCTTCGTCTTCGCGTTCTCGGTTCGCACTTTAGCGCTTTCCCCGTACCGAAAGCCTCGGAGACGAGCGAAGCGCGAAAATTGCGAGAGGATGCGAGATGAGAGAAAAGATATAGTCCCCCGTGAGTGGAAGAGATTGCTCTATACGTATATGCATGTGCATGAATACGGTATTTAGAGACGCGACGCGAATGCAAAACGTGCGGCTCGCGAAATGCCACGGGAACCATATAACGCGGCGCAGAGGTCCCGCGCCGCGCGGCAACGCGAACTCGTGCCGGCGCTCATGTTGGCCTCTCCGCTGTTAGTAGTTTGCTGCCTGGTGCAGTGCGGAGAGCGGCGACGATGGATGCTCTCGCCTCGCCCGATTTAATGACCCCTCGGCCCCACTTGCATCCTCTCTCTCTCCCGCGCGCACGCTTTTTCGTCAGGACACTCGAGGCATTTAGTTTCCACTCGCCGAAACTACCAGACGGCCCCGCGCCCGCGTTTTAGTCCTCGCGTTTCGCCGTGTGTGCTCACCGTTGTCGCGTTGTATACCGCGGCTGGTGGGAGAACCACGAATGCTCGATGAGGGCACCAGTCACGAGTCAAGCTTGCGGCTCTTGAATCTTACAGACGACGACTATACGGCTTTTTCGTGACTGCCACGGGCAACCATGCTACAGCTGGACTGAATTATCTTTTTCCTCTACTTGCACTCTTTCATCTTCTTCTCGTATTTTTTTTTTTTTTTTCGTTAACCCGTTTTATCCCATCGCAGTGTTATAGGTAAATTGGATTTTTCGAGTTACTTTGCCAAATTTACAAACAATTCTAATAATTAATAATAATAATAATTATTATTATTGTCATTATTATTATGGAGGTCGCGTGGGATTGTTGTTGTTATTATTATTATTATTGATTGTAATTATAACAGTTGTAATCGATATATATCGATTTTCCATCGACATTGTATTTCATATTCACCGTTCAAAGCCCCCGAAACCTATATTTTCTATTCCGTTAGGCAAACCCAATATTCTACAATCATTTCGACTCGCTGCCCGGATATCCAGCTGTGAATTATTCAATAATCGATACTGGATCACAAATCCAATGCATGCGAACATTCATAAACTAGCGGAATAAACGATATAATGCGATTGCGCTGTGTATACGTAAACGCAACTATATTCCATAACTGATATACAATAACCAGCGATATACATATGCGTGTAATAATAGTGAGTATAATGCACAGATCGAAGCGTCGAAGTGAAGAGGGGAAAAGGGGAGAAAGAGCATTAACGTCCGACACGTGCGAAATTGGTGATATCCTGATATCAATTTGTTAACCACGGGTGCCGAGAGTCAAAGCTCGCGCAGTGTCGGTAGTCTGCGCCCCCGCGCGGTGTGTTTGGCTTTATGTCTGTACGCGTCGGTGTGACTGCACAATTCGTGTACCTCGCGTATCATGCGCATGAATCCCGCTTATTCTGAGTAACGCGTGTGTTCCATTATGAACTATATCGGGGAGACGGAGAGGGAGGAATAGGAAGAGACGAAAATGGAGGAATGGGGGGACCACAATGAAGCCACAGCGAATTTCCGGTCACCGCGCGGCGCGTCCGAGACCGCGAGACTGTGAAACGCGCTGCTAAATACACCCGACGCGAGTATCGAAATACAATCCCCCCGTATCTACCGATATCTCACGCATTGTAGTTATAATTTTCCCCCAAACGTATATTTAATCCATCGTAATATATTTCGTACATTTTGTTGCGTCGGACGGCGGATTTGACTTGCAAAGTAAAACCACTCGCGTTGCCGTAACGCCCGACCGTTATCTTATATACCTGCGCTATTTTTCGTTTCTCGACCACCGCGGGCGCAAGGTCGCCGTGGGAAATTTAACGCGAGAAGAGTACGTATTTTCTAATGGACGCGGTTGCGATAGCGGCGCATCCACGACGATGCCTGCATCCTCACGAATTATGTATGAGTACATACTTACGTACATTGTACGAACATTCGCGAAGAGATACGACGGTATAACTATATACATTCCGAAACATTTTCCGTGACGTTCTTTGCGCGCCGGAAAAGCTCGTGGAGCGACGCGGGTTTGACGATATGCACGCGGTGATAGCGTTGCATAAAGACAGTCGGAGATGCAGTCAGTGTGACATCTGGTCGATTATAATCGAGAGCGCCTGTCGACAACTATCGAATACTCTTCTCGATTGCCGCGAGAGTCCTCGGTCGGTCGTGTCCCCATTTGCGTTTCCTTCGTGTCATTCGCAATGGCTTCACTCGTCGTTTTTTCTTCTCTGTTACATTTCTCATTCAAACTCGTCTCTGTTGTCCCTCGCGTCGTCTGACTACTGTACCCCATCGTGGAAAATGCCAGCACTATCTTTCCCTATGCGCGATCACTCGTTCGGCGCACGCGGAGAGAGATCTCCGTTGAACAGAGCTGAAAGCTTTCGCGTGCGCCTATCGCATATTGTTGGGCGACTGCATGGCGTTGCAAGACTTTCGTGAGTCGTGCAATCGCAAAAACTCTCGGCAATGCCGAGGCTGCAGTGACCTTTCTACTCGTACGTATGCCCCACCGTTTGCCACACGGACTTTGTCTCTAACGTCTGTCGTAGTGTTATTAACGTTACCCGTACAAATGTCCGCTGTATATCTGTGTATCGTTCGTTGCTCCCGGATACGCGCTCCCTCGCAACTATTCGTGCTTCGTAACCGGAAATTGCTCTGGACTGAAGTAGCGACTTCGAACTAAGGTACCCAAGATGAGAGAAAGGAGGGAGGAAGGAGAGGCGTCGAGAGGAAAATACCGCGGTACAGAGGTGGATGGAAGAGAGGCTCGCGAGAGGAACGAAGAGCCCCGGGATATAAATGTATATACACCCGGTAGTCTCAACCCTACCGGTTCGATGTGTTGATGTCACGCGGTCTGCAATTCACCGCAGCAGGACTTCTCTCTTCTCCTCCCTACTTGTCGCTGCGCTCTCCCACTTCTTTATTTCTCTACCAATGCATGCTAACGTAACCCGAGCACCAGTGTCCAGTGCATACACGAGATTCGCTATAGGATTTTAATTATCTCGAGAATGGGGAGGGAGGGAGGGAGGAACGGAGAAAAGCCACGGTTCGCATAGTCACGTCTCGCGTTTAACGACTAGTTAAACCAAAGCCCGGAGAGTGCTCCACGCTGGACGCCGTATAGCCTCGTAAAAGCAGGTGTATCCTCGTACTTTTCCTCAGTACCCTCTCTCGTCCACTCTGTTTTCTTTTTAACCCCTCCGTTTCTCGCTATGTCCCTTTTATCCCTTTAACTCAGCATCCGTATCCTTGCGTTCTCTTGGAATTCTCGACGCCCACTGAGTGTCGACCAATCGATGCTTGCTAACTCTCTTATGTAATGCAATATGCATTACGCTGTAAGGGAGAAACACGAAACGCTTTCAGAGGGCTCGGGGGATGATTCAAAGTTCCGCGATAATCGACCAACCCGAGATAATCGATCTCATTGCTGCTGTTGAATATCGCATAAACTTCGCATCAAACTCAGTTCAACTGTAACTTCGTCCGTAAATGGGTAAATTTGAGAAACGCAAGTTAAGATTCATTCCCACACTGCGCTGCCGCATGCTGACGTATAATCGTGTACTTAATGCTATAACGCACATTTGGATGGGCGCCCCATTGCTTCATAAGCACAGTCGCCACAGTATACGGAGAATAAGTGTCTCCGTGTTTCCACGCGACGCCACATCGAAGACTTAGCAGTGACGGTGCGAACAGATGCTGAATTGCAATAGTGACGCCCGGAAACCCTGAGACTCCCAGCAGCTTTACCCTTCGAGTAACAAACGCGTCAGACGCAAAAGCGACGCAATTCAGCTCCGGGGAGATGGTGGTTCCTACACATCGCGCGACAATCGGCAACGATCGATCTTCACGCGTGAAGGATCTCGAATAGGGATCTCTATTGTAAGCTGTGAATCCCTAACGGGCGCGACTAGATTCGAAACAGAATCCAACTTTCACGCTGCTCTGAAGCCGCAAGGCGAGTTTCTATACCGTTTGTCCCCCCCGTAACCTCGATAATACGAGGACCCTTTTCTGTTGTACGCAATCCCGACGCTTAGATGGCAGAGTGCATTATTCAATGATCATCGGCTTGTTGCGGACTACATATTCTTTTTTTTCTTTACATATTTCTTTCATCATAGTCAACGTAGCGTGTAGGGTTTCGTAAGATATATATTATCCTTTCAACATCTACAATCTCGTCATCAGGTCGTAATCTATGTTCAATAACGAGTAAAGAGAGCACATCAGTGAAACGAATCAAAGTATAGTCAGACGTGACGTCATATCAAACTACTATTCCATTCGTATTACACAGAGATCTACAAATTGCCGTACAATGATTTTCCGATGGGCCGCTCTAAGCGGCGTTTGATACTGCGTCGGTAAATATGCGAACATTGCGGGAATATTACTGCGTCGGCACGGTAATACGAACGTTGTATCGCTGACGACAGAGACGAAACTCTATTTCGCGTACAGCGTGGATCGTCACGGGAAAACCTAATTACGTTGGTCAGCGCGCGGTGTGCGTTGGGGCAGCGAGGGATACGCGATAACTCTATACCTGTAACGTTTTGTACGCAACGAGGTGGAGGTGTCTGACATACAAGGGGAGTGTATCGCCCAGTAGCCACGTGAACGAGCTTTCAAGCTGCTCTATTGGCGTCGCGTCGGGGACCTGCCGTTCCTGAAATCCGATTTGTACCATCGCTTCCCGGCATTATACGCACGAGCAGCAAACATGTGGATTATTTTTAAGCGTCGCTCGCGTTACCGGGCACGCCGACGGACAAAAAGTCGATAGCAGATATGCGCAAAACGGTGAACTTTCCGAACCGTCACCCCCGAGACCTGCGTGAAGCTTATGGCTGTAAAATTACACGTTCCGAGTCTACAAACGTTTACCTTGTATTCGGTACCTAATTTTTTATAGTTCTTCGTTTCAAATTATACATTTCTTTTAATGCAGATGATATTTTTCAAATATGATTAACAATTATTATGGAGCCCTTTACACACGAGAAGAGTTTCGGATTTTTTTTTTTTTTTTTTTTTTTCATTCAAAGTACCACAGCAAGAGCATGGAAAAGGGACACGCTGGTTTCTCTTTTGTGAACCGGTGGAGATACACTCGAGAGGCATACAATAGCCTGGATAAGAAGTTTCAAGTAGAGAGTCATGCGACAAGAGAGACGCGGAGAGAGCGTAAGCGGAGAGAGAGAGAGAGAGAGAGAGAGGAAAGAGAGAAGACTCTACTGCCGGAAGTAACGGAAGGATACGGTTCCGACGCTACACGGAAGCCTGTATCTACCCTCAGCTGCGCGCAGGCAAGTGCAGCCCGCCAAAGTTGGTTCGTAGACCAAAGTGGAAAGCTCGGTATTCCCGTGAGGGGATAGAGAAGCAAAACGAACATCCACGGAGTTCCGGAAACGAGCCATAGTCTAAACTCTTCGTACGCTACCGCATATACGATACTGTATGGTGTGCAACGGCTTCGACTATAGTTATGTCGCAAGTTAGACACGACATTTCGTAATTATCAGAAGTAGTTTAAACCGCGGAATCGTGGAGGCGAAACGAAAATTGGAAAATTACGAAAGTATTATCATCCCCGCTGCGTCGTTTCGTGTACCAGGCGTATGCATATAGTTATCGTGGCAAACGATTCTGCGCAACGGTACGAGGTTATCACTCGAAACGTAAGACGGTGAGCTTACGACGACGGAATTGTTCGCCACGTGGGTTAAATTCTCAGGGGGATGCTAAAGAAGAGGACGTAAAGAACGCGCGGGGAGTTGCCTGAAGGTGTGGAGAACGGGGAATGAGATTCCTACGCCGACGACGTTCTTCCTCCTCTCCCCCTCTCGCCCTTCCCGGAGAAAACGATAAAAAGGGTACTTCTTTTTTTCCTTATCCCTCCAACCGAGAGTCTTCTTCCTCTGTTCTCTTTTCTCATTATAGAGTGTACCGAAGTACACAGTCTCGTGGTACACACACGTATTTGCTAAGGTATATAACATAAAATGCACACAGCAATTCCGCGGCGCGTCGTTAGTTTCACAGACGTCGGTTAACGTCCTCTCTGATCTTCCGTCTCTTTTGCCCGGAGACATTCAATTCAGATTTTGTATCAAATTTTCTCTGGTACGACCACGACGAGTCCCGAAGCTCCGGTTCCTCCGGAACTCTCGTTTCCTAAGGTATTTCTGTTATATATATATATATATCTTTTTTTTTTTTTTTTCACTTTCCCTTTTAACGCATCAGCGAACTTTTTAATTAATGCATTCCTAAATATAAACACTAATAAATGTAAAACTATCCGTATATATTATTCATATCTTCCCGCAACGTATCGTTGTGCTAATACGTGTGTCGTGAAGTTATGTATTTATGTATATATCGAGCAGAGAGCAGAGGGCTTTAAAGGCACGTCCGCGAGAGAATATTAATGACCTTACAGAGAGATCGATAGTCCGAGTCCGTGAAAAGCAATTACGCCGTTCGCAGCGGCTGGTATATATGTAACGTAAGCATATGCGTGTATCAACCGCCTGGCTAACTGGATAAGAAGGGGAAGAGACTCTCGGACGCGGACCAGAAGATCGGAAGGTTCATCAGCATTTCCTTTCGCATTCCCTTTTGCTCTCGCGGACATTCGTCATTAACAACCATTTGAATATTGAGTCGGTTGTATGTTCATTCTTTTTTTTTTTTTTTTTTCACGCCAATTTAGTATCATTAACAGTGTGAAATGAGATTGGCGAGAAGGAAAGTAGAATGAGAGAGAGTGGAAGGAAAAAAAAAAGGGACTCGAGAACCGAGACTACTCCGCGAATGACTCGCGCCCGGTAGCACGACGATGGCTTTCCCTTTTACGAGTCTAGACTCAGAGAGCGCCGCTCTCTGTGCTGTTACACGAGCTTTGCTGTGCGGCACTTCGGCGAGGGCGTAATTGACGTAATAGAGCAATTATCTCGGGCGCAGAAGTAAAGTACGTATGGAATTAGCGTGCAGAGATATGCTCCATACAGCTATGCTATATATATAGCCATATAGATATACATCATTGGGTAGTTGAGCAGAAGAGTCGACGTGCGACTGGTGGAGGCAGGAATATAACTACGATGACGAGAAACTTGAACGAGGCTTCGAATGTTTATTTAACGGTCGGGAGTTAATTGTATATTACGAGTCTGAAGAGACGGTCGGCAGGGCCACTGCAATATTACGTTCCTCTAGCAACCCGCCAGTGGCTTCTTCTCCACTGGCTACAACTACATCCCACGCGAGAAACAGACCATCCGGCAACTTGTATCTTCCCTTCTTTCTCCTCTTCTCTTTCATTCATCGTATTTTTTTATTCGTTTTCTTTCTATTTTCGTTCGGCGCACTCTCCCCGAACATTTCTCTTCGGATATATCATTCTCGTTATCCGGACTTCTTCTCTTCCTGGCTATTCTCTTTCGCATAAAATATCGTATATACTCCGCTGTATTCGTTCTTAGGTCGCACCTTCGACAGTGTTACACTGGTGTTATATAGTACGGAGATCTCTGGAGAGTAATACTTCGCAGCTCTGCACCTCGAGCAGACATTGTGTCTATACACTCTAAACTACTTTCCTTCTCGTCGTCGTCGTTGCGCTCTCGGGATCTTAGCACTCTGTGGCTTGCGAAACAATATCCGTCGTCGCAAACACCTCTTGACTTTTGGCTTATTTACCGGAGGAACGAAGAAGCGAGAGAATTCGAGAGATCGAGAAACGACAAAGGTACAACGAGTGGGGCGTTGACTCGTACTATTTAGATGTATTTTTGTATCATACACTTTTAAGTTTACGTGTCAGCATTTCGTGAAATCGTCGACTTCTTACACGTGTACATTAAATTATATTCCACGAGTCACAATGACACGTAATACTACCCATTGATAATAAACCTCTAGCGATTACCATCGAATGTATAACTAATGAGAATACGACGCCAATCCCGAGGATACAAAACCGTATGCGTAACGTTACACCGTAGGCGATATTCTATGGAGATAAGTGCATTAATTTCGCCTCATAAAACAAGCAACTTTATGCACGAGCGACTGGCAAAGAGTAAATATGTTTACTGTATGTACCATAAAATCATATTTGCCATTAAACAGTATATAGAAGGGTCCCGGTTACACTCTCTCGCTCGGGTTACACGGAGCTTCCGGACTCGTGTACACCTCGACGCCCGAGAGAGAACTCGACTTTCAACCGGAAGTCACGTGTTTGCCGTGGTACTACTAAGAGCAGAGTGTACAAGTGTTCGTCACTTTGCCGGTACACAACGGTTAAAACTTGTTATTACCGCGGCAAACGAACGACAATGGCATTTTTTCATTCTCAACGTCATCGACGAAATATCCGGTATGCCGAGAATATTGCGAAAAAAAATTAGCAACCAACTGTAACGCGAGGTTTCGCAAGTTAAACAAAAGAGGCTTTTATCGTAGGAATATTGTAGAAAAGTTTCGATTTCTCTGACTGAACTTTGGATGAATTTAAAAAAAAATGGTATGCCGGTCGACGGACGGCGGCAAGACGAAAAGGTCGTCAGGTCGATTGAGGCAGGAAACATGCAGTTTTACAGAGCCGAGAGTCGGAACGTGTGGTTCTTTCAGTTTCAAGTGCAGGGTGAAGTACTCGCCAGGGAAAGCAACGGGGGGAAAACGTTGAGCGCGCGCACCCTCTACCGAACGCACCATAGGACTGAGAGAACACGCGTAATTTATTTGAGAGTCCCTTCCACCCCGGGATAGAAGGAGAGAAGAGACAGGCGTTCGCGAGGCACTTCCGACCGGGTAAAAAGTGGTTTTACGCACGTTACGCGAACGCGGCGCGTCGGGGCTCTTTTACGCGGCGAGCGGTCTTGCAGGCCCAAGAGAGTCGCGTGTGCGGAAGCTTTGATGTGCGCTTAGTTCACTCGCGCTCGCTTTAACTTTGGCTTTTCAACCTTTCGTGCTCTCGGGCCATCGGTGTGTGTGCCTCTCATTCTCTCGCTCTCTATATCGTTGCTTTGCTACTCGTTCGACCCCCGGTAATTTCGTATCTCTCTATCCGTCATTCTCACCCCCCCTCTTGCCTCGTCGAGCGTTCTCCATCGCGTTGTCGATCTCTCATCGCCCACTGAACGGGGCCTTCTCCGCCCCCTCTCCCTCATTCCCATCCTCTGCCAGGCAATTCATTCGCTCGCGAATGGCAAAAGTTTGTAAAAGCGATTCCTTTGAACAAATCTCACCCCTCCACGTTTCGCCTCCTCTTATCCGCAAAACGATCCGGCAAATATCGTTAAACCTCGCGGACGACGATAGAAAAAATTGTGTTGAACCGTTTATTTGTCGGTAGCGCAACGATGTTAAATCAAAAATTGTGATTGAAGGTCGTATTAATTTTTGTGGACATCGCTAATTATGTTCTTTGCAAAGCTACGCGTACAAAGTTGTTGAAACATTGGTCGTGAATTTAATTACGCGTGTCGTAGAACTTTCAAGGATGTTAACATTTTTGCCGCTAAGAAAAAGGCGCGAGTGGCTGATGCGAAGAAAAAGTTCTTTGTCGGGAGTGTCGGACCTTTTTCCTCGCTCTTCAAATTTCTTATCCACCCTCTTGATCCTCTGTCGTTTCCATCGAATGCACGTGGATCTTCTTCGAGGGGACGTTGACGTGTCTGTTGCAGAGAAGAGTCAAGTGGCCTCACGACTAGAGTGACCGCCGGTAGCAGAAGCAACAGACGGGTCAGTAGAAATAGTATAAACGTTGCGCGCCGCTAGCGTTATGCCGTCGGCATGCGACAAGAGGGGACTGACAACGACGGCAAGAAGACACCCCTTGATTCTCATTTTCAGTTTTGCTTACTGTACCGCACGTAAGCCGTATAACCCAAACGCGTGTAAAAGCGACGTTCCAACGCGATATTAACGCCGGCGAGTGTTCACGTCTCGCTAATTCAATCTAAAATTTGCATGTAAATTAGCCAACCGGCGGTCTAGCGAGCGTATAATACATCGTGGTACATAGACGAGAATAATGTAGGTACGCACATGATTGTCAGTCGTACACGTTGTACCGAGATTAGCATCGCTCCGGCTGATGAGCTATGCCTGCATGACTTGGGCTATCGCTGGGAGGCGGTGGGTGAACAAGTGTGCGAAAGGTCGGTTTCAAGTTTTGGTGCCGTAAACGGACTCGGCAACGAATTCAATTTGCCAGGCAACCACTTTGTCACGAGAGAATCCCACCGAGTCGTTTATTTTTTTAATTTATTTTTTTTTTCACGCCGTTGAAGAGAATTACCTCCATGATTGCGGATATTCCATTTGCCGGACAATCTTTCTCTCTGGTTTCACGTGTACGAGAGTACCTATACCGAGGGGAGATTATGCGAGAAGAAAATAAGAGGGGAAGAAGAAAGTCGATTTCCGAAGCTGCGACTAGCTGCGCGGAACTCGTATGTATGATTTTAATACACGAAGAGTCGGGACAGCCGAACGTGGCGTGTTGTCCTGCGGAGTTGCGTTGGCCGCGAAATCCAATGCGGAGAGTGCGATCTCCTCAGGAGTGCTGATACTTTACGAGGTTCTCGCCACAGCGGAGAAACGGACGAAGCAATACCGCTGCTGCTGCTGCTGCTGCTGCTGGCGCTGCAGCTCCACGGGGACCGGCAGGCATACGAGCCAATAAAGAATGGGGAGAGAAGTCGAGAAACTGCGAGAGGGACCGGACGTAGGTGTGCATAACGAATGACTCGACACGACTGTGAGCAGATTTGTTTGACGCGTTAGCGCCGTGCCAACTAATAGACCAGTCTGATTTATTGTAACGCTTGCGCACTATTTTATAATGCTTGTATATTATAAATAAACCATACAAAACTCGCGAAATACCATAGGGATGAGGTGACCGATAAAACGAAATAGTTTTGTCGCGATGATCGGATTTATTGTTCTTTTGGCTTTTTTTTTACGATCTGAAAGTTCCAAGTGTTCTGAATTACAGTAAAAATAATATCGAGAATTGTATTGAATATAATAATGAAAGGTCGTGAAGATTAAATAACGGAAATCAATCTATAACAGCTTATCAGAGAGAGCGACGAATGAACCGATAGAACGGTAACCTGGTAAGTGACGCAATGCGATGAGGTCAGAGGCGACGAAAGAAAGAAAAACGAAACATGGCAAAGATCGCGAAACAGAGGGATACCGAGAGTAGTGAGGGGTTAAAACGATTCTCGTGGCACGAAATAAGGTGTTCCGGCGCCAGCAATCGATCGTCTTGCGAAGGATATAATGCGGATACTGTCGCGGCTCGAAACCTTCCAAGGAAGTGTCGAGTGCTGAGACATCGAAGATTGGACAATTTGTCGATGGAACGCGTCGATACTACCGCCCATTCGAAACTACTATACGACGCTCGGGCGTCGGGACGGTCTTTCCGCGAGGCGAAACCGATAATAGTCGCCGCGGACTCTCGGTCGGGAAGACCGCCAGCGTTTTATCGCGTGCATTGCCGTCGCTCGTGCGGTGCTGTGCGTCTCTCTTTCCCTCTGTTTGTGTTACGGCAGACACGAGAGGGAAAAAAGAAGACGGCGAAACTGGGCTCTACGGACAAGAGAATACCGTAACGCTCGCCAGGATCGCGTAAACCACCGAGCTTTACGATCACACGCCAATCGTTGGGTCTCTTTATACGCGCGCGTACCAACAGGACGCTCTCTCTCTCTCGTCTCTCTCCTCTATCTCGTTGATGTTTTCTTGCTGAATCTCCATAAAGCGATCCGGCCGCTTTGCTTCTCCTTCGCGTTGCATCGCTCCTCGACTCGATGGTCCATTTTACTCGGGTGCGCACTTCGGACCAAGTGCAGTTCGGACACGAGACAAATGTTTGTTGTTACGACGCAAAAAATCTTTGATACATTGTAAACGTGCCAATGCATCGATTGGCTTATCGCGAGATGTATCCTCTGAATCTTTAGTCGTTAACGCCAACGACGACCGACGCTCTTCCATTCGTTTATTTTTTTCTGACTCTTGGATTTCATGCGACGCGATGTTTTCCATTGAAAAAAATTCATTTTACCAAATATATCAATATGATATAGAGAAGAAAAATAATAATTATATCATTTGTTCGATGATTTGCCATTATTGCGTGAAATTCGAGACGAAAACTATTCATAAAGCGCTTTAATCGCGGAGAAAGTGATGAAAAATGTTTTTTTGGCAGTTACC
Source organism: Cryptus armator (assembly GCA_963971235.1). Taxonomy (NCBI): domain Eukaryota; kingdom Metazoa; phylum Arthropoda; class Insecta; order Hymenoptera; family Ichneumonidae; genus Cryptus; species Cryptus armator. The sequence goes on from OZ020233.1 coordinate 24,778,369, forward strand.
GATATTCCGCTTGACTGCAGGCGAAAAATACTATTGGATTCATGTTCGACGCAAAAAAAAAAATTAGAAATTGTTATGAATACAAAAATGGAAACCGAAAAATGTTTAGCATTCCCGCCTTTGTTATATTTTTTTTTTTTTAATTAATTTCATCGTTTCGGATTTTTCGGTACCTCGATTCCCCGTAATTCTATTGAAAATCTATTCTATTGATATTGATACTTTTAAAAATCCTAAAAAATTTCCCTTTTTTCCCAAAATCGGCTGTAAAAAAAATGGACCACAATTTTTTTTTGTTATTTCTCGTGTGACGGCTGTCTGACGTATTTTTTTCTCGCTGATCACGAATCTGCAACTTGTTTTACTTCCAGCATTGCATTCAGTACGGAAACGAAAAAGATTTTTTTTTATTTCCATTTTAAAATTCAGACAGTTCCGAAGCGCGTCGAGCGAATAAAATGTTCGCGCGCGTGTGAAGTAAGGAAATAAAAACAGTAAGGAAGGTGACAACCTCGTAGTGTACCACCATAAGCGCAGTGGCGTTGGCATTGAAAATTCGACGGTAAAATGCCGCACGAGACCCAAAGACGTTTCGCTCTTCGAGAGTCCCGCGGTCGACACACCGAGTTGCTCACCGTTGCTACCACACGCTGTTAACTACTTGTCGCGACCGGCTCCGTAACATTCGCGAAACGTTCGATAAAATTGCACAGCGCGGGCCTAATTAACGAACCGAGCAGCATTCACACACACAGAGGAGCCGCGCAGAGAGCCGAGTTGTCCCGGCAGCCGGTAGTACCGCATGTTGTATACCTGCCGCGTTTATTCGCTCGTGCAACATCGACCCTCATGCAGAAAAGCTCTTCCACCGCTCGTATGAGAGCGAATCCTCCGCTCGTTTGGGAACCAGACGCGCGGATAACCAGAGAGCCCCACGGCAATTGGAATTCGAAGAGCAGCACTGCCGCGTAACCACAATAACGAAAATGGAAAATTAAACCGGTACAAATTTCCTACCGTTAAATTGTAACTATCTTTTCCTCTTCTACTATACTCCCATTTCTCTCTGTCACGAGATGCGGAATTTTCGCTTTTGCGGTCTTTCGCACCCGACGCGTAATAAATTTACTCGACGCATTTACACCTCGGGACACGTGTGAATATTCACGCGCGACGCTGTGAGAGAGTGTCGGGAGAGACTTTTGAAATTCCTTCGTCTTCATTTGCATCGCACAGGTAAGCCGGTTTCGTGGCCGTAGACTCTATCCATTACGCGTCATGTGTTTTATCGCGTTCTTGAACACGAACGGAGCGACATAAATGGAGATCTTTGGGACAGTGACGTCAGTCAACGGGAATAGAAAGTACACAGACGTCCAAAATCTGGATCATACATTAATGTGCCCAATGCCGTGATGATAGTCCTGTACACCGATTTAGTTATGTGATGTGTTGCATTCTGACTAAGCATTTCCCACGGAATAGCCGAAGCGGCATCTAACGGAGTGAGAACAGCGAACTCTACGCGTCTCGCTGTACTTTCTCTCTGTCTTGCTAAGGATTCACCTTCACCAGCATAGCCGGCATTGTAGTTGGTCTGGTTGCGAAGCTTGATAGAGTATAACACCCGGTGGTCTCTCGCCTATCCACGTTTCTGCCTCGTCGTAGCTCTCGTTTAAGGAGCAATTCGTTTTCATTGGATCGTACGCAAGCATTGCGACTCCTCTTCCATTGCTCTCTCGGCAGACATTGCCCGTTCACGCGGAAGAGAGTTAATTAAGCGCTCGAGCTTTTTTACGACTTTACCTCGTCTAAACTACGTCGTCTTTTACGCGAGCACTTTCGTATCTTGTATCAGACGCGCGCAGACACACACACGTTGCCATCAACTGGCTTTTTGTCTCACATTTCGATGATATTTTTGGATAGCTTTTTGTTGTACGTTTCCACAAGCGCGGAAGCTCGTCAGGGGAGTCAGTTCACGTTTTTTTCCTACGAATTCATCGTGTTTCCGTGACAGCTTGCCAGTGAGATGTACTACGAACCAAGCTGTAGGTCGTGCGGCATCGACGACGCCGAACAAACGGGCTGACAGACGCGCCTCGGTAAAGCGATGTGCAATAGTGAGGGAGAAATGGAACTACGGGTTTCGTCGGGCGCAGAGTGCGCTGTGCTTCACCATTTCGTGTGCAACAGGTTTCCATTTTCTAACGAGTCATCGGGCGCGCAATTTGCCGACGCAAGCAAGAATAACGCGCCTCGGTCACGCGAGAACCGCAGAGATGGAAACTGTGCACCTAAAACCCGACGACAGACCATCGGGTCTATGTTTGGTCATAGCTGCACCAGCGCTGTTGATGTGTTTGACACGAATTGACGAATAGATAAACGAGATAGATTGCTCCTGGCGTGTCTCGATCATTTCCATACGCAATGGCAACGTCTGTTCTCGTCAAATCGATTTTACCATTCATTATTCGAGTCTCAAAGGTCTAAGAGCATTGGAATGCAATTGTTAGTTACTAATTTCCACTTACAAATGACATTACTCAGCGTTCGATGTAGAAAAGTAGAAAAAAATACGAAGGAGAATAAATGGTGGCTTTTAAATATATACCATAGGTAGCTAATACGACTGTACGTGTAGCCGGCGGCAACTCTCGGCCGCCTACGCGCTTCAGGAATTTCTACAGAGGGAGAGGCCAGTCTACGAACGACCGAGACTCGAAGTTTCTCGAGACTGCTATACCGATGTTCCAGACACCCGTCGCTGGGCTTTACCGTTCAACCGTGGAGAACCCCGCGATATCCTTCTGCCATGTTTACACGACGTACATTAACAACATTTGCCGATGCTTTCCAGGACGCCCAATGGGCCTGATGGTCGTCCTGTGTACATTACGCCTCGTGAGTAATATTTGTTGACGACGGTAGCTCTCCGAAAACCAGCGTGTTTGCACTCCCGTGCAATCGACGACACTGTAAACTCGCTGCAAGCCATCCGACGACTTTCAAAAATCTTTCACGCGGATTGACTTAAGTATAGTTAGGCATTACCAGGGGCCACCAAGTAGTTCAATTATCGGGTAAATGGATCAATGGGAATACAAAATTGTCACATCGAAATCTTGGAATTGTAAAAGTCTTCGTACGCTCCTCGTAAAACTACACTTACAGAGGTTGCGTGACGATCAACCAGTAAAGTTTGAACGTCGAGGATAAAGGACACGCGAAAGAAGAGAAAGGGAAAGAAAGAGGAAATGAAAAAATTGGCATGTTTGCTATTTCCTTATCCAAATGTATTCCACGTGAAATTCCGGGACCAGAAGAGTAAACACAACGGAGTTTGCGAACCAAGAAAATATATGGCCACCAGCCGCGAAAGCCGAGGAACGAGAAGAGCGCCGGTAACATTCGTTCCACTGTGGCGAACGAGGAATATTCCGAGGCGTGGCGAAAGAAGAAATATATAAGGAGATATACAAGATAACGTGTCCAACGACGAAGACGAAATATTTTAACGGGCAAACGTTTCCGAGTCGAAAGGGTTGCAGAATAAATAAGCCGAATTGCCGAAGATACTGTACAAATCGAGTGTAAGTTTGTTCCAAGACGACTGTGAGTTATAACCCGATGACTGTCACGTCCTGTCTTTCAAAACCCTCGCTATACGTTTCGTCTTACAAGTTTTGTTCGACTAGAGTTTTTCACAGAAGCGCAAAACAGTTACGCGCCATTTTCCAAAGTTATAATATTCATGAAGTTGACAAGATGCCGACAAGTTTTTCACCGACTAAATGGAAAATATTGTGTAAATCCGATCCGCTGACTTTCGAATCTACCAGCGAACTTCAAGGGGGTGATTGCATTTGTATGAAAATAAATATAAATTAAGAAAAAAAAAAAAAATCTCCGACGAGTTTTCTCATCTCGTTAAAGTTTACTCTGGTAAAGAGGTAAATATATACTGATACGCGTACCGTTTACTCCGGCACTTTTCGTTTAATGAAATATGATGGCTTCGGGGCATCCGACTGTACTCATTCCTCACTCCGTCTGACAGGGTTTGCTAATTTCAAGAGAAGCAAATTCCAGGGGCGCCTTTCCAGCTATGTATTTTCTCCTGTCTATATGCATGCATTTCGGTATAGTTGGGTTTAGCCATAAGCCATATAACTGTTGAGCTCCGCGGCGAGACGAGAGGGCAATCCGTGCATCCGGTTAATTGGGTAAATACTCCGAAACATCGTCAACTCGCCGATGTACGTTCCGTGCTTCCGGTTTGGTTATATACACTCATTCCAAATGTCTTGCTTACTCGTGGCTATTGGGGAAAACGATCGAGGGAGTGATAACAGTGATGGAGAAGGAGAGCGAAGGGATTGGATAACTGACTGTTGAAGGTATTCGGCAAATTGGAGAAATCCGTTCCAACTCAATACATCTCCATTGGACGGAAATCTCATCAATTAACGTTCATACTGTTCCGTATGGATCCACAACCTATTGCTCTTCTGAGAACACCGGTAGATCATACGTACGCGAATACCTGACATTACCATCAGAACCATCAATTGCATTAAATCCAATCTGGAAATACTAAGTGCGCACGTGTCAAATATAACCGGATGATATTGTACTTTGCGAATAGCAGTGAAGGAATAGCAGATCAGCTGGAAGCTCTCGGGAGGGTTGATTCGTGGTTTTTCATTTAATTAAAGATATTCGAAGCGATGTTCTCAGCCGGAGGTAAAAATAGTCCGTTGCTACCCACGAAATCCGGTCGAAACTTCGGTGGAGCTAATTATGTCACGAAACGTTAATATCCGAATTAGGAGATTGCAAATTGATCGCGCGACCGACATCTTGGTCCGTCGCCTAGCTGGTCTATGACCGGGATAGCGACGACTATTTATCACTGAAAATTCGTCGAGCATTGCGGGTGGTCATTGGACCGCCGAGGCGCAAGTCCGTAGTAGGCGCAGTCTGCTGGCGCGTAGAATAGCCCACCATTGCGTACTATACATTGGTCCCTAATATGTATAGTATATATATATATATGCAGTATAGGGCAGACGAGAGACTAGAAGGATGAGATCCGCGGTGGTATATAATCTCACGGTGGACTCTCTCGCTGGGTGCCCAAACGAATACTGCTGGCCCCGTGCCAAACGTGAAGAACCCCCGAAGTTGTCGCCACGGGGTAACTCCTCGTAGCACGCGACCGCGTCGGCGACCTCTCTTTGGTGAAAATGCCAGAACACGGACATAGCGAGCGGCACCTTATCTACTTGCTATTACCACTACTACTACTACAGTTCCAATAAAGGTACGCGCCTCTTGCCATTGATCGAATATGATCTTATTTCGTCTGGAAGTGAGGGCTCTCGAAAAGTCGCTGACGCGGAGTGACGACTCAATGCTAGAGAAGCCGCCACCGTGCAATAAGTTTACTACTACTATCCGAAACTCGAGGTATTTCAATTGCATACAAATGTTGACGATTGAAATATCCGAGGAATCTTATCGATTCGGCGTCGAGTGACATAATAAACTTGAATGGCAACACGCACAGTCGTACAGAGGAAATCGTAGATTGCAACGAGAGTTTGGAAAGGGAACGGGGATGATGAGAAGTCGTTGAATTGGCGAAAGCTCGATTGAACTTTCCTAATTAATTAAGTCTTGTCTACACGCGGGGGTGCAAAGTTAATCACCCTCCAGTACCGACTGATTCGCGTAGCTCGAGAGTTCACCCACCCCCCCTCCCCCCCGGCTGGCCTTCAACGCCACCTCGTCACCTCCCCTTTGCGGACCGCTAATTAAGATCGGTTTCCAGTGAAGGGAATGGGTTTCGACCAAATTCCGGCTCTCCATTATATCCCCAGGGCTACACACCCTCACCGGTGTATGTAAGCGTTGTGATACCAAGAAGGGTGAGTTGTAGCTTCGGGCCGATTGTGCCAACGATTGGATAACTTTCTTCAAGATTGTGAAGCACCCAAGAGTGGTGGCTGGGTTTTCTGCAACTGGCTTGGATGCTATTTCTCTTTTCTCGCTAGTCGAATAGATCGCTCGGCGCCCAGCGTTCCGAAACTCCCTCGTTCTGTCGTGCGCGCGCGTTCGCACCCGACGATTGGCCTCTCTCGATTTTATTGAGCGCAACCGAAGCTGCGAACGCGCTATAAGCACGAGAGAAGGGAACCCACCCAAAGATGAAAGTAGAACCGTGAGAGTGAGAAGAGAGCGAACGGTTATTCAAGTGAGAAGAGACGAAAGTATGCTACAGGAATAGAACGAGTATACGATATGAGAAGGTGGATAAGGGCAACACGCTGGGTCGCGCGAGCCGTGTGGCGAAGAAGGAACAAAGAAAATAAGCGAGAAGGCGAGTGCCGTTGTATGTAGCCGACGGTATGAGAGGGCAAAGGAAGTAGCGATACGTAGATTTACGCGACGGCATTCCGAAGAATCGATCACCTCTTTCGCCTCTCCCTTCTTTCCTACCCCCCGCCCTCGTCCACTTTTACCAAATGTCCTCGCGTCCAACCGAAAGGGGGGGGGGGGAGGAGGGCGAAACTTTTACGAAACTCGTAAAGCTCTCGCCGCCTTATACCCCGGTCTACCTTCGGGTCCTTCCTTCTTTCAATCCTTCCATCCTTCCTTCCTTCCGTTTTTCCTCTTCCTTACTTCCACGTACCGCACTCTCTCCGCAGTTCGCGACTCCCACGAGAGTGCAAGCCGCGCGTCGTTCTCTCTACTCCCCGTGTACGGTTGCTGCTTTTACCCAGCCAGCCGTATCCCCCTCGTCGACTCTCGCCAAAACTGTCTTTTCGTATCTTTTTCTTTTTCGCGCGAAACTCGCATTATCTCTTTTTCTCGTTTGTTCGGCTCGTCCGATAGTTTTCTCGGCTTCCGCATGGCCCCACAATCCACAGCAACGTCGGCGCCTCCCACTGTTTCTCATTCGGCATTCATAAACTCCCTTAGTTCGCTCGTTTCACCTCATCCTCCCTCATTCTCGCGAACCTTCTCATACTCTTTTCGCTTTTTTTTTTTTTTTTCTTCTTTTTTTTTTTTTTCACCGGTGCAACTCGGCATTATATTTTATATTAGATAACCGAGCGTCGGGCGACGGCGGCGGGGCCAGAGAATTTCCAGATGCCACGTTCAGTTATGATAAACTCGTGAAAGCAGCACGCGGAAACGTAATCAGGTCTGAGTGAACAAGGCTGCCAGAAAGTCCATATATCTCTTTCTTTCTACGCCATTTTCATTTGTGCCTTCCTTTATTTTTCCGTCTTTCGTGTCTCCACCCTGGTTTTGCCTCCTCGATTCATTTCTTTTCGTATATATATCTGTATCTTCTTGTACCGGAACTGTGTTACACAGCTCGGGTTATATAAGTTTGCCAAGACTTTTTTTCCCCCAAACCCTCTGCGTGATTCTCCTTGATGAAGAATGAGTATATGAATCTTTCTAGTTGTTTATACGCGAGTCTTCGTACGTGTAGGTATGCGAGTGTATTCTGTGTACATGCTGTTCAGAACACGTCGTTTCTTGAAGCTCCGTAAGGTGACTCGCCGTTGGTAGATCGATTCCGAGTATCCTCTACCCTCCGGCAAACTTATTAGAGTACCGGTACTCGGGTGTACGGAAAGCTTATATGTATATAAGAGAGTCGTGCTGGCGCCTATAACCCATAGCTATTTATAGAAATTAAAAGCGTCCGGAGCACCGAAGCGTTATTGCCACAGTGATCGAGGTCGACCTGTGGTTGCGGGACTGCCGTTTCGCAAACACCAGCTGATTATACAGCCCCCAATAGCCCCGCCACTGCGTTTATACCCCGAGCCGTTGAAATATGTTCATACATTGATCGCTGTACTGTGTTATTTTGCAACAACGTAATCTGTTTCGATGGAATAAACAGTTTTTTTGACAAAATTCCACGCGTGACAATATCATTTATGGATCTTAACGACGTAAACCTTTTCCCTTGTGGTTAGAAGAGTTTTAGCTTAGTGGAAACGTCCTTCAAGGAAGAGGATATCCTTCGATCGTCCGATAAGGAGTACAGTATATAGGGGTGGTTAACCAGCTGGCGTTGAATGCGAATTCTTAAGGGGGAATCGGCCGCGGCCTCTGGCACTCTTTCTTCGGTCAACGACGCGAATTCTCCTTACTGGCGCGCCACCACGTTGAGGGATTATTGCCGGAAAGACGATTAATTTCGGCAAAGATAAGGCACACACAGCGTCGGCGGTCTTATAAGGTCGTTTCAAGAACGAGATATCTGGGACTTTGGCTTTGGCGAGCCACCATCTCCACCAATCTTTCTTTCCATCCGGCTTATAATTCTCTCTTTCGTTTTTCTTGCGGCTATAGGCCGCCGCGCGGCGTGCGCCGTTCCTGTCTACTTATAAAGCTCGAAAGCTTCTCTATAAGGACCATCGACTCGGTTGAACTTGTCCGTGAGCACCTTTCTTATCTCGCTAATGGCAATTACCGACATTTACAAATTATCCTCAAAGGCGAATAGGTTTTTCTTTTTTCTCCGCGAAACCAACGAGAATTATAAAATGAAGAGAGAGAGAAGAAGAAAAAAAAGTGGAAAAAGAAGCGAAGCACGAGAGTATGAATAGATAATGAGAATCAGTGTGAACGAGGCGGGACGAGCGAGCGAAGGAAAACCGAGAGAAGTGAGCGTTCGATTACGACGTGATAGAAGCTTCATTAAAGTGCTGCTGGCTGCTGCTGCTGCCGATGGAGAGTATGGAGAGTATGGAGAGTATGGAAAGAGAGAAAGCGAGAGAGGGCGGTTGATTACGAAGCGAATACCCGGAGAGTAAACTCGCCCAGGATGAGACTGATCGAGCGTTCTTAATACCTCCACCACGCTTCTCTTCTCGCCTCTTCTTCAATCTCGAATGGATTCTATCGTTAATGGGAATGCCAATTCGTTAGTAAAATCGTTGAAAAAAAAAAAAAAAAAAAAAAAAAATTCGCGTTATTTGGGACTGTGCTTCCGCAGCTTGTCGAGTTTATAGTCGGTACACACGGCTCTCGCACCCGTTGTGCGTATAGCTATATCGTCATTGGGGTACAGAGAGAGAGGGGATGGAATCGGCGTCGCTCGTTATCGACCACTTCCGGTGTTAACGAAGCCGCGAGAATTTTCACGCGGAGAGTTTTCGTCCGATGGTGTGAGAGTCGAAAGAAATGGACGCACGAGCGAACCAACGACGCTACTCGCTTTAGTTGACTCAATTAAAATACACCCGTCGGTCCTATAGCGAGCGTCGAACGCCGCGCAAGCTGGTCGCGGTCGCAATCCGATGTGGCTATTGCTCTGCCTGCACGGTAAACTCCACTGGCAATACTAAACTCGCGATACCAAAGTCACGCATTGCGTGCCACACAGTGTAAACAATAACGATACGAACTCGTTAAATCCTCCGCGAGCTACCGTATCGATGGCAATGCTGGAATTTCTCTCAAACGTTGACGAGAGTGTGCGTTGACTACCCTTTCATGTATACGGTATATAGAAAATCGGTATGTGGTTTATAGCACGTATTCGCGATACACCCGCATAGTTATTGTTATTTTTTTTTCAACCTTTCGATACTTCAATTTATTTCAGCCTCCCAGGCAAGTGAAAAAAGTCTGCAATGGTGCAGCAACGAGGACCAGTTGGGATGGTACTTTTCGAGACACAGAGGGAACGACAAGCTCTCGAGAGATAAGAGGAAGTTATCGACGGAGTTGCGAGAGACCCGCTTCGAAAACTGGGCACAAGCCGAGATGTGGAAAGAAGAAGGAGAAGGACTATAACGTTCTTTCCCCGGGGAGAGCTTGTTCGCACGTTCCCGGCGAAGGCGGAAGCATCGCCACTATATACCATCCCTCGCTCTCTCCGTCTCACCTTCTACGGGCCCAAGAGTGACGTTAAACGAAACCGGGGAAGACAGCGAGAACGGCAAGAGTCCTCGTGTGACTTGGCTTACCGGCTGAACGTGGCAACGCGTATAGGTCAAAATTTTCATTGAAAATATTCGTAACACGGTCACGACGATCGACGTTCATTGGCACTAAATACGAAAATTCTGTTGCATCCCTTAGAAATTATAAATATTTTTAAAAAATAATAATAATAATGATTTTTTTTTATTTTTTTTTATTCTGTAATAGTTTAGATCCGTGAGATTTCGCTTCGCGACTAATCGCGAAGCCGTTTTTCGTTAGTTTACGATCAGCACGCACCCGCTTCTCTCGCCTCTCGCAAAGTACCCATATATACACCGCATACGCGCGAGAGCTAACGCCCGCGTGTTTCTCACTCGGTGAGATGAACTCGAGGAAGCTTCTCCGTTATACGCGACGCTGCCTGCGAGAGGGGCACATCGCGGGAGTGAACGTGGAAGTCGAGAGGTAAGCGTGGGTTGTCACGGCTATTCGCCAACCGGTGCGCGCCACGCTGGACGCGCGGAGAAAGAGGATAAAAGAAATTCTGAAAATATGGGTACGCATGAGCACAATGGATAGATCCCACGCACGTAAAGACTATAGTTATAGAATATATCGTCGATGTGTATACTACATATACGTGCGTATAATACGAAGTCGCTAAGATATCGAAGGTGGTATCTCCTTGACTCGTCAGCGATATTATAAGAGGAGAAAGATATTCCCGGTGAGAGTCGACGGATCGGTGAATTGCGTGGGCATCGTCATCCTCGTCGGTAGACAGAGTCGTCCAAACGAATGAGAATTTCATCGAGAAAATTGCGAGTACGGAGTTTAACTATATAATCCGTACGGTAAATACACAATTCAGCGGAAGCAAAACGATCCTCCTCCATAGTTATAATCCGTAACGATTCTCGTGGCCGATACTCTCGTCGATTTTCCTCGAATAGCCTATTCCGGTGAGAGGTATATATTTATTTGGGGGAGAACTGCATTATTTTGCGAAGGATGACTAAACTCGCGTGAATAAGATCGCGTCGTGGATTTTATAGTCATTGATATAATAGGATCGTTCGCCCAGCATCGAGAGATCGTAGAACCGACAATGGGACTCGCGGATATTGATTTTTTTTTTTCTTTATTTGCGTCTGATCCTGGATCCAGTTGCGTGGGTGACAAAAAACCGCGAGACTACGAACATAACGAAAGGTATTGCGCCGAGGGAATAAAATCAGGTAGAACGAGCGCGCGGAATATTTTTCCGAGAGGTGATTCTCTCGCCTCTCGATTCCAGAGGCTCGATCTTCACTAGAGGACCCCGCGATATATAGTCGGTATTCTCGAAGAAACTTCACTCGCGTATTGCGTGCCGTTCGAGACGCAGACTACTTCTTCGCTTTAAAATATCGAACGCTGCGAAACAGTTTGCATTACTGCACCATCGAGATATGCTTCTTGCATCTTGTATAATATATAACCTCTCGCGCCGGATGCATATTTCTGTCTTGCATACGATATTTCAACGTCGTACGGTCTTCACGTGTTCCAACCGTACAACCGCTTCACGGAGGGCTTGAAAATTCGAATTGAAAAGTAAGTCATCCGCGTTGGGGTTCCGAACACGCGATCGAATTACGTCGGGATTCCTCGTATGCCGTAGGAGAGAAAAAAAACTCGGGAAGTATCGGATTGAAAACGAAAAAACAAATCCGTTAACTATAGAGGTTTCGGGATGTTTCAACTAGCAATTCGCGAGTATTCAATAAACGACAGATTAGCGAATCGTCCGCAAGCTTCGAGTATAATATTCGTACGTAAGACGATTTTAAATGCGTGTACGCAAGTAGCTATGGAAGACATCAGATACCGGCGGACCGAACACCTCCACCGCCCACGAATCCTTCTGCTTATTCCGCTTCGTCGGTTCAACGAGAACGACGACGACAACGACGACGACGAGAGTGCGGCACGGTAGATAAATATCTTGATTTAACGCTGTCATGATACATGCATTGAACGAGAGACTCTCGTCTCGTCGTCATTCCAGCGTCTGTGATATCATCGTTCGGGGATCTTGCGCGACTTACCCGTCGCCTTCGCTTCGTTCTCGATGGATGTATCTCTTCGATTTGGGGGGAATGCTTACGAAGTATCAACCAGACGTAAAAGATCGTCGATTTTTCTTACAAATAAAAGTAGAAATAAAAATAAAATATAATATACTTAATCGAGTAAAGGAGATGAACATTTTTCGTTAAAACTCTATTAATCCTACGGATATGGCGGAGAAAATCCATGCTACTGATAATAGCACCTATGTAGGGGAAGATGGGGTAAAATTATCCAACGGATCAAAATGGGACAATCGCGCCACTCGAATTTTGGGGCAAAATGGACCAATCATGAAATTCATGAAATCTCAGAATAATTCGATTCTCGAGTTCCATGTTTATTTTATTCATACTGCAGATCATCGTTTACCTAAAAAAGATCGAGAACGACTTTCGATGAAATTCTACGGTAGGTACATTTATTGTCCGAACTAAAAGTGGACAGATACGAAAAATAGAAATTCGATAATTCTCTTTCGAAAAAGTCTTCCATTACTTTTAATATTGGTAAATTTCAATTTTTATGCCAAGCATACTTTACATATCACTTATTGGAAAAAGAATTATGTATAATTCAATTTTTCATCTTTATAATGCAATTTAATCATCATCCATTTTGCCCCATTTTTTTTTTCGTCTCAATACTCTAAGAGGCTGTGAAAAATCAATTTTTTGGTTAAAAAGTAGCGAAAAGTGTATCTATCGACAAAACTCCTGAAATTGCTAAAGCGGTCCATTTTGCCCCACCTTTCCCTATATGTATAGTTAGACCTATTAACGAAATAGCGCGGCCTTGTTCACGGTGGAAAGTGACCTTCTAGCTTTCCGGGAACGTTCGCCTAGCATCGGTAGAGAGAGAGAGAGAGAGAGAGCGGGAGGGCTTCGTTTAATCGAAGTTTAATGGACCGATCGTGAATCGTGGTCGTCGTCCTCGTCGTCGTAGGGCAGGCCACACGAGACCGACGATATTCTCCGCTCGTGGCTTTTCTCTCTCTATATATACACTCCCGTCGAATGCGAGAGAGCGCATGCCGTACAGCGCGAGAGCCCGGTTTATCGAATCGCTTGCCGCTCTGTGGACGGTTAATTTTCGCCAAGCACGACTTTTAATTAATCGTAAGCTATACCCAACTACCGTATAGTTATCAACGTGCATCGTGTGGCCCTCCGGCTTCGTGCCGCGCACTTCTATATTCCGTATAGCGTATGTGAAACCTCGGTAAAGGACGAGTATAGGTGGAACTGTGTAATTTAATGCCTCGACCGGCAAGGAACGACCGGAGCGAAGACACGATGAATCTCTCTCTCGTGGCGGGTCTCCATCGAGTCTCGACTCTCGTTGCTCTTTATCCTTATTTATCTCAAACGCGTTCCTGTATCTCGTACTTTTCCCCTCTGGTGCCCCTGTCAGGATCTCGACTCATCAGGGTGAAGAGGATGAAGGCCGTCGCCGGAGTCTCGCGTTACTATATACATCCATACATATGTATATAACGCGCGGTGTGTGGCTGTACTACACTCACTGTCATTATTCTCACAGCTACTACTCTCGCCGTGTATAAATGCGCACACGAGAAGCTCTCGAAGGAAGAAACGAACAGGGAGAGCCACAGTCAGCCCCTCCGGCTAATTGTCCATCAAGGCCGGTTATTAGCGCATTCCAAATACGTCTCACTATTACGCTTCGTGACTCTAAGAAACTCGATGACAGACTCTCATTATGTATTACCAATAAAAAAAAAAAAGTTAACACAACGGTAGAGAAAAAAAGGATTAAATGTAAAAAGAGGTATTGAACTATGGGTCAGATGTATGATATAACTAAGACGCGGATGCGTCGATTACATAGACGTGTCAGCAATTACAAGAACGTTTCGACCTCGTCATTACGTAAATTACATCTTCTCAAAGCCTCTATCGAAATGTTGTCTTTTTTTGTGCTTCTTTTCTGGTAATATTTCAAACCTTTTATGGATATGTATAGTTCCAGTTATAAGAGACATCAAAGTTGTCAAAGATATATGTCGGGGTATGTGTGAGAAAAAAATAAATGGAGTGCAGAGGCGGAAGTCGAATGGGACAAAAGATCCGAGAGCGTTGTGTCTGTTTTTTTTTTTTTTTTTTTTTTTTTTCTCTGTCCTTTGAAATAGCGCGTGAGCTCCGGAAGCGTAGGGTGATTTCGTAAAGTTAGTCTCTTCCCCGTGGGGTGCGTATACACCACATACCGAGACACAACGTCGATGGCGGGGCGACACGAGACCTTAGGCGAGAGATCAAAAATGAGAACGAGCGAGAGAAAGAGAAAGAAGATAAAGGGAACGGCAGTGAGAGGGTCGCCGTGATTGATCGTGGCGAGTAACGAAGCGGGACATCGAGCTTCTGTACGCGAGCATAGTCTGCGGGCTCTCACTTTCCGCTATCTCCGTATGTGTGTACATACATGTGTGTATGTATGTATATATCTCTCTTTACTCGTTTTCTGGCGCAGGCGAAGATCTCTTAGTCTCTTTTCTCGTCCTTTCGATCGTCGATTCCACGTATTTTCCACCCTTTTCCAACTCTCGCGATTCTTCACTGTGTCTCGCGGCGCTTCTACCCATTTCTCCGATCATCCGATTTGCGGAACGCCGGAGAAGGCTTCGGTTATCGCGATAGAACGCGAGCGAGAAAACCGGCCGTAGTCGAGGAGACTCCCTCGCGCGAACGGCGATAGCGAAAGGGAGAGACCAACCACCCCGGCGTTCCCGCCGCCAGAGCCTTCCACGGCTACCGATGAACGGAACGAACGAGAGACGAGAGAGCGGAGAGATGGCGGGTTCAAACCACCGGAACTGAGCGATATATTGAAATTGGCCGAGGGATAAGCCTATCGTGGATACGAGTGACGAGGAGGGTGACCGGTTAGACGTGTGGCTGCTTGGGCAAACGCTCTCTCGTTGTTATATACTCTCTCTCTGCTCTGGGGGCCCCGGATACCCGGGATCCGGACTCCGTCACATAGATTCCGGTTCGTCCGGACAAGCAATTTCGGCTCGCATCCCCCCTGTGTCGTCGTCTCGTCTTCTGCCATCGTCATTGGCGTATCGGTGCCCACATAGCCTAAGCGTGTCGTATAGCACCGGGTACAGCTGGTACACTACAAGCCAGTCAGCCAGTTCGCGATGGAACAATACACGAACCCATTGGCCCGGGGAGACTCGAGAGTCGATTGAACGCGCCGGAAGAATTGAAAGAGGGTGACAAAGATACGGGGGATAAGGTAGCAAAGATAGCGCTGGAAAACGAAAGAGGGGAAGAAAGAATCACGCGATTTGGCTATAATCGTCGATAAAAGTTGTAACGATGAGACACGAAGCCAGAAGAGATCCGGAAGCCAGTGAAACGCGTGGCAATTCTCCGATGTAACAACTTGAAGAGCGGATCAACTTCACGACCGCTACCACCAGAGAAGAAGATCCATTGGCGGAAGCTTTCCGCGTATCGCGTATATATTAAGTAATACTTACTACCCGATTGCATTGAATCTTATTTATCATTATATATTATCATAAATCTGCCTTTGTATGTGAATATAATGATTATTAATATAAATATAGTATTTCGAAGATGGAACTCCGTGTTTTTTTTCGCGCTCCACATCGTTGATTCGATTCTTCTGCTCCTTGATTCATCCGCAGAACGACTGATCACAAGACAATGCTTCTCTACCTTCTGCTACGCGGTTGAATTGCATAAAAATTCCTGGCGCGATCACGAGAGCGTGTCCACGATGATGCGCACGTATGCCGGCCTGTCTGTTCGTCGAGTTCGGTGGATCGAACCGGAAAATGGGTTTGTCCGGGATGAAGTCGATACGGTTTTCTCGGCTCCGACTACTGCGCCGTACATGTAGGTAGAGAGGCTATCCTACATCGTGTCGCTGTAAACTCGCTCACTGGTATAACAGGGTTCAGTGAAGAGTGTATAGAAACCGAGGGCGCGTCACGTGCGGCCTCGACGAATCTCCAGCGTAACGAAACAATTCGACTGTGTGTTATACAGGACATATGCAACACACTGGACTCTAAACAAGCATAGTTTGGACGGCAGAGTATGAACAACGACTATACAGATATAATAATCGCCAGGAATGCAGGGAGCGCGTGGTTCGCATTTGAAAAGCCGAATATTGCCTCCGGCATCTCGATTACATTCTCGATGAGTTTTTATTTTCTCTTCCGGTTTCTATCGAACACGAAACTATAGTCCTGTTATTTTAGTTTTTTTTTTTTTTTTTTTTTTTTCGTTCCTTTTACCTTTGTTCCCGTTTCGTATTAATACGGTAAGAGTGTAATCGGGAATTGTCGGTGATAAAGGCTTTTGCACTGCGAGCGAGCAGCGCTGAGCTTGTATGCTCCGTGGAAAACGAAGTAAAACGAGAGAACGGAGAGAGATTTGCTCCGCGGAGCTGCTGGAATTGCGTCGATTAGACTGTAAACCCGATTTTCCAGTCGCTGATAGCGGCTGAACCGTGCCGAGGATCGCTAAAGTTAAAGTTAAGCCGATCGCGTATCGCGGGGTGCAAGAGTTCGAAGACAAGGAGAGTAAGGCGGGGTATATACAAGGCGCGATCGAAGTAACAGATGTATAAAGGAATTGCAGATCGAGAGAACGGAACGGGAAGGTCGCGGTGGCGTATACGGAATCTCGTGATTGAAGCGCGGGTAATCGAATTGGAAAGGTAATGGACGTAGAGGTTCGATGCTTCGACTCGATTCTCGAGAGACGAAGAGAGACGAGGAACGCGAGGAGTGGGATGGGGGTGAGCATCGTATCGGAGTTCTAGGCCGGTCGATACATTGACGAGAATGCAATTACCGTGCTACTCGACGCTCTCTCCGTATTTCGGTCTTTCTCTCGCTCACACCTCGGACAAGTCTTTGCCCGGAGTACCGCGACGTTCCGAGAGTTCCAATATCGCGCCGAGAACAACGCGCGACGGCAGCTGTTCGGTTTCGAAGGTTGGTCAGAGGGGCAAAGCGGCCGCAGACCATACATTTTTCTTATTTAACCCGCAGCACAACTTTGTCGTGCCAACGACTACGATTTTTATAATTTTTTTTTTTTTTTCGTTTAAACAAACGAGACAGATAGAAAAATGTGAAATAAAATCCACCGTTTAGAGAGCTCCCCGATGTAATAAAGAACCGAGAGACTTCGCTTGGTTTCCGTGCCAAAAGCTCTTCGGAAAATCATTACTCGCGGCTTCTCGACATCCGAGATCTCGACGCGTGTTTTACGTAATTATTTTTGAGAATGAAAATTCCCTGGTGTTCGACAGATACGAGATATGGTAGACGAGACGGGAATTTTCCATTAATAAAAATGCAATAGCGTTTATTCGCGTCTCTCGTTATTTTTACGCGACACCGAAAAACGAATGAAGAGCCGGCGAATTCGTGAGAGCCACACAAAATATATAGACATACATATATATCTATAGCATGTACTATAACACCGCGCAGAGTGCCGAGAGACCGAAAGATTAACGTGTGACGCTGGTACATGCATCTCGCGAACGGCGAGCATTGTTCACGGTGAGCCGGGGGTTTCCTTCGGATTTCGAGCCGAAGGTAGATGCGAACTAAAACGGATAGAAGTGTAAGAGGAACAAAATAGAGTCCGCGTGGAGAAAGAGAGAGAAAGAGAGAGCGATATAGGCGAGAGGTAACGTAAAAAAAAAAAAAAAAAAAAAAAAAAGGACAAATAGAGAAAAGTCGACGCGGAACGTTGAGCAGGAGAAACAAGAGTTAAGTCAGTTGAAAGAGAAGGACGGGCCGAGTAGGAACGAATAAAAAGCAGACTCGGGAAAGAGACCCATAGATACGAGAAAGGGTTCTTCAGTTGAAAGGCATTGTTTATCCGGGGTGGGCGCGAATGCTGTGCATTCTGTAGTAGTGCCTCTCTTCTAGTTTTATCTCTCCAGTCGTCGGAGTGACGGCGAGCCTTTATTATTGCTATGAGAGGGAATATTCTCAGACACCTAAGCTCTCCGCCAGGCAGCCTCCACTGCTCTCGCCGTGCGGCTGCAGCCGTATGCGGTACTCATATACTCAGTCACTTACTCACTTTGCACTCTCGGCTACCGGCTGTTCGTCGCTCCGTCCCGTTCTTCTCCGTATCACACGCGGACTTCCTACTTCTAGTCTAATTTCCCCATCTAAACTCTTCGCGGGAGAGAGGAAAGAGAGAGAGAGAGAGAGAGAGGGAAAGAGGGTGTGTGCAAATGGCAAGGGAGAGAGTTAACTTCCTTTGGATGTCACAAAGTTTTATACACGAAAATTGTGTACATACATAAGCTCTTTCCTCTCTCCCGTACCGAGCCCTCGATAATCAACCGAGCGCCTCTCTCGAGTTCCATTCCTCTTCCTTAATTCCTCTTTCTCCACTGTTGTCTCGAGTATCTTTGGACTAACGGGCACCGGGGCGGCAATTTACGTAAACTGCGTATGTATGTCTTCTTCCGAGTGGTGTACACTCGCGAATTCCCTTGGGTGAAATTTCTATACCCGAGGCTGTCGACGGGCGACTTTAGAGTTGTACAGATTACCGCTTACGCACACTGCCGGTAGCCGGGTTTGATGTAAAATACAAGAGTGCCGGAGGAAGTCTTGTTTGAAGCAAAAGTTTGCCAACTCGGTAAGGAGTGACATTTCTACGTTGGTCGCTCTGTGCACACGCTACACGTTCTCTTCTGCTAACTGTGTGATAAGGGGGAGAGGCATTGCAGTCGCCGACGACGCACAACCCTTCGAGTAACTAACTAACTATTCTCTTCCCTTTCTAACGCCCAACAAGAAGCTGACTATAACTCATCGGATTATACCGACGACAGCTACGGGAATGCGAAGAGGCATCGGTTAGACGTCGGTGTGATAGAACGAACGATTATTCCAACATTAACAATTGTAATGCACCAGCGCTCGGCTTCCGGAGTTTGCTCTTTAAAGAAGTCGTTAGCTACTCGGAACTATCCAGACGGTCTACAAATTTGAGATGAAAAAATGTTTGCGCAAAGCTATTTCGAGAAGAAAAGAAATCTTGTGGTATATCTATTTTTCGGCACTGTTACCTGAGATCTCTACTGTCCGAAGACTGGTGAGCCTCTGTCCGAAGCTATTTTCCCGAAGTACAATAATAGGAGTGTTGGGTATACATTGAGAAAAGAGTCTTCGAGAATCTAACCAGTGTCGTTCCGTAGAATCCGAAAACAACGTGGATAAGCGAATAGAGAAAGGATCGAAGGGCAACGAAACGGAAAATTGACCACCCATCGTGTCTGGAGCAACAAAAATCTTGACCTTCCCGGGGCGGGACGACCCTTCGAGAGGATACGCACTGCACAATGGACGGCATGCGTTGGACCACGAACTCTACTGTCCACTGAAATTGAACCTTTTTTTTTTCTCTTCCTTTTTCATACCAAGTGGAATGTCTTCTTCAACACAATTTTCTCTGCTTTTTCTCGAGGGAACGAACGATGACCGGACGATAAATTGAAAATCTTCTGCCCGTAGCTATGGTACATTGTGTACAGTATATTCACCGAAGTCCTTGCGGAATTTCTCTATTACCTTTTACGGATTTTTCTTTTTTTTATAGCACAGCGCATTATTAAATTTGTTCCTCATATCGAGTGTCGAGTGATGGAAAAAAAAAAAGAATGACTTGTACAAACGAAGACGATCGATCCGAGGATACGAGGAAGAATGAGAGGATGAAGATACCATGTTGGTGTCGTATTTCCCAAATTGAGCACAAGAGCCGTTCGCGAAGCCCGAAACTCGACAGGATGTCTCGTCGAGTTTTAGGTGCCTTACATAAAGATGCAATATGGCGGGTCGTAGCGTTTTGGCACGTATTACGAAATTGTTCGATCGGATCACACGGCACACTTGGTCGGCGCATATTCTCCCCCTAATACACCCGGGTATAATAATAATTTTGGCATAATAACACGCTATTATGGTTGGGGAGGGATCGACGCTTTCGTACCGTATAATTTCGTCACTCCATAGCGCGCCCGGTCGCAACACCCGCGATCCGAATCAAAGGGAATCCTTACGAGTGGCCTGTTTCAAACGAAGGAAGACGCTTCGTCGGGGAAAAGGAGCGAAAGAAGTGATTAAAAAAAGATCAAAGAAAAAGAACAAGAAAAAAAAGTAACGAGCGTTAAACTGGTATTAAAAGGGTATAAAAGGGTTTTTGATCGTTTCCGATCGAAGTTATAGGTGATATAAGAAGAGGTTTAACGTCAGCACGAAGCCCCGTCGTCGAGGAGCAACTTGGATCTATCTTTTTTCTCTCGAGCAACTTTTTTTTTTTTACTTAGATCTCTGTCTCTCGTGACTTGCCACGCGGGGGCGTCTACTTCAAAAGTACCCTAAGCATTTTCTCACCAATTCGTCGGGTTCTCGCGGGGAGAGCTGACTTCGCGCGAGAGAGGAAAGGCACAGAACTCGGTGGAAGCGAGAGCAAGTCGGATTTAATACGAATTCCGGCGAGACAAAACGGAAGCCGGCATATTGCCATTCCTGGTCTGGCGTGTCAGCCGACAGATAAGGCGAATAAAGCGAGAGCGCGAGCGCTGGGAAGCCAGTGTCGCCCGTTTCCTGTTCGCTCGTTCCGCGTGCGGCCTCTCGGCGTCTTCGTCCTTCGCACGTTTCGGCAAATGGTACCATTGCGCAAGGAGAAGGGAAGCAAGCAGCAGAAGCTGAGAAATCTTCTCTCCCTTAGACGTTCCTTCTATTCGCCCTGTAAAAGGTTCTTCGTCTCGCACTAGCGTTTCCCGCATTTCGCTGTCGCAGAACAGAGGTTCCTTCGGATTTCATTTCTATCCCTTTCTCTCTCTCTCTCTCTGGTTTTCGCTCCTGCGACTCATCCTCCCCCTGCTATCTCGCGGTGGCACCGCGTGTACCTAATGTTCGCGGCATAGCACGAGAGGATAGAGGTTGTAGTTGGACCCACAACCCCCTTGGAACAGACGAGTGTCGTATAGGGCAAGGTACTCGAGAAGGTACGAGTACGCCGCGCGGGCGTATTCGCACGAACGATCTACCGCCACGGCGTGGCACTCACACGTCCGCGATCAACTTATACACAGAGTGCGACGAGCTACGAAGGTGCTACACACCACTTGCCTGCTGCTTCTTCGTCCTCCATCCACCACTCTTCTCACCCATCGGAGATGGCAAGTGGAGGCTTGGAAGGAGGAATACCGCAGTCACATTCCTGGGTCGCCGCCCCAAAGCCGACACTCAACCTCCCAACATCGCTTTCACACTCACATCCAACCCAACCTTCTCTTCCCTCTCCTCCCCCCTGTTCCACCCTCATTCTTGCTTCGCGGCACTATCCCTCCGATCCTGAGAATCCTTCCGTTCGCTTTCTCTCACTTGACTTTCTTGTTCAACCCCTTTCCGTTCCACATTCTCGGTCTTTCTCGTGTCCCCATTCGCCGTGACTATAGAAACTATCTCCGAGATTTCCTTGCGACGGAAAGTACGACGTGCGACATAAGGTACACGTACCCCCACGCGCTTACATGCAGCATAAGGCGCGTTTATGCCTCTCGGATTTCTATTCTTCGTTGCATTCGAGAATACCGGCGCGCAGTAGTATGGAAACCGGGTGACGATGCGGTTATGCTAGTCGCAGTGTTAAACCCGTCACAACAGCTTGAAGAATTTTTCTCGAGATGTCTGATACAGCGTTTATCCGATTGGTTTTTTTTTTTCTTTTTTTTTCAACCGGACATCGACGCCCGGCGTGCTTCCGAGGGCCCACTGTCGGGAGGCGAGAAAAGGTCGAGATCGCCGAGGCTTTGCGGTAACGCGCACTCGCGCCAACGGGAAGAAAGAAAAATCACATTATTTCCCACCGTTTCCTCGCTGATCCGATCTTTCCTTACTGTCTATTCGATTCCCGATATCGATGAACGACAATGGTGTACCCATTGTAATACAATAATAGTCGATACACCGAATAGAACGCACCAACTACGAGGCCTTTGCAAGCTAAGTATTGGTTTTCGTGGAACATACAATATTTTGTCAGTACGAATTCGATTGCCCCTGTATTCTATATTAGATTGTATTTTGGATTCTCGACGAACAGATTCCATTTGTACTGTTCATCCACGGGCTTCGGAAAGAGCAATCGTATAGACACGACTGGGAGCTGCAACAGCCGTGATATTTCTCGATTCATTGATAGGCATACACTTGTTTTTCTCCCTCGTTTTCCAATACTTTTCGATTCAATATTCGATGCGCACGATGCACCAGATACGAGAAGGCTATATCCGTCGATTGTGTTGCATAATCGTACGGTATAATAACTACTTTACGTACCCTCGTGCCGTACCCAGCGAGACCTGACGACGTATCGACAGATTCTACATTTATTAAAGAGCCAAAAAAACATCCCTTACTTCCGTTTCAGGCAATTGAAATTTATTTTGGGAATTTGACGAAACGAGGGTGTGAAATCTTTGCCATTTGCAACGACAAAAATTCATTTCTTAGAGTATATATAAATATTTGTCGTATATATCAAGGACGCTGGCGCGCGTTGTGCCGTACGTACTTTCGTGAAATGCCGGGAGACAAATAAATGAGTCGCTTATGTATACGGAGTCGTATTATACCAGGTCGGCAGGGACAATGCTGGGATCCCATAGTCAGCACTGGGCGCTTAATTTAGGAAAGGGAGAGAACAGAGGCTCTCCAATCTCCTTTATCTTTCTCTGCGACTTAACGCCCGCTTCGTTCGTTTTCTCTACGCTTCGTCCACTTCGCCACGAATACAAGTACTACGTATACACATTAGCGACAGCCCAAGAGACTCGTCGACTCCCATACGAACCATTCTCGGGTTCCCCCTCTTGTTTCTGTATTCTTTGAAACGTTTAGGGGAGTCGGAGGAAAAAAAAGGGGACGCTTTAGCTGTTTTTTTTTTCTACAGCAAAATTTTCAAATTAGTACGGTATTGATGTTCTTGCGGAATCTCGGGGTCAAGGAAGACATTTTAATACAAGAATCGCTTCGCTACATTTCCCCATGAAGAATTTCTCTCGCCTTTTGTTGCCGCGGAGCTGTAGAGGCGGCAAGAGGGCTGATACAACACCAGTCGCTAAGTCAGCAAGTATACGAACGTCGAGCGGAGTCTAATAAACCTCTCGTATAGGAGCACGTGGCCCCGATATAACGATGCGCGCATGACGGTACATACATTAGAGGGCGAAGCGAGAAAAGAAATGACTTTGCGGTCGAAGGGATGCCCGCGGAAACAGAGGCGAAAGCGAGTCGAAAGGGTTGCATACGAGTTCACTATACTGCGAACGAGGTTGCGCACTGTATGCAAGGGATATAGGAAAGAGCTTCGACGATAGACTACTCTCTCGACAACGTGCCACCTATCTTCCATGTTCAAAGGCTTTGCGATACTCGATCACTACTGTGCACCGAGAGAAGTGAGGCTTTGCAACCGGAGCGTTGCACACAGTATCGACGAGACGGAAAGAAACGATTTGCACGCTGGAGATGCATTGTAAAAAAAAAAGGTTTCATTCGATGTAACAGTTTTCAAATTGAATGAAGCGTATACTATTTATAATATTTCAATTCCCTCGAGGCTCATGGTATCGGTAACATTGTATATATATGTATATTCTCCGGTGTAGAGTTGCCGATTGAACGTATCAGCCGAAGCGTCTCGTCGAGAGCGACTAAAGTTAAGGATTACCGCGGCGTGCATACATGCGTGCAATATTCGTATCATCCACGTACAGCCAACACAGTTGGATTAGACGGGTTACGCGAGTTAGGTGAGTTACGAGAGAGTTATGCGAACGGATTACAAGCAACGAGCAAGCAGCTCGTGCATCGCTCGGATCGTGTACTACAACGTCATAACTAGAATATCACATTGGTACACGAACGAAACACGTACCGACGATGAAATAGTATTAGTCCCGCAGGGATGGTACAAGTAAGTACAATATAGACGTTGCCGAGATTGGGCGTTCAATGACGAGCGACCATTAGTTCGTCGTCGCTGTCAATGAATTCATTGCTGCCTATTACGACCTCAAATTCTCGTCTCTTGTACGATAATCTAGCGATAATGAGGGCTCGTTGCCGAGAGTGGAGAGGCGCACGAACGGCAGAAAGAGGATCGTAAACGAGAGACGAACGTTGTCCGCTTGTATGCCTCTTCGTCCGATTATCCATACCGGGTTTCGGGTCGCACGCTATCTTCTTTATATCTTTTCTTTACATCGATGCCGCTTCGTCACGTACTTTCAATTCTTAAATTTCGTCGATAGATTTTCGAATCGTCGCTCGCGCGTCACACGTCGATGGAGGACTTGGACACTTAGAACGTCTCTCACGACTTATCGAGTCATCCGAGACCTCTCCAAGTGGTTTGATGTCCGTCGAACAGTACTGGTTTATTCTCTCCGACGCGCATACACACGAACCAACGTCTGTCTCTCCTTTGGTCCATCTGGCCTATCAGGAATGTTATCGAGAATTGGCCGGGCGCCACTCGAATTCCCTCGGATTCCCAGACAATCGTCATCGCGTACTATAACCACGGATATTCCTACCGTCTTTGTCGAGCTCCGTATAGCATCCGCTACCCTACTGCATCAGTTTCTATCCGTCTCCTATATGCCCTTTATTAATCTATCACAATTGAATGGTTTCTCTGGCTCTCTGTCCCAAATCCGTATTACTCGATTTTCATCAAAAAGTGGATTATCCCCCGTCGTCGACCGGTGGACAAACCGACGAGGCAAACCGTGTCCGGCCGCACGAGAGTTCAATTACTGAGGGCATTTTAGCATAATTAGGCGACAGAGCGAGCGGAAGATTGAACGAGGGGCGCGCGAACGATAAAACGAATGAGAAGAGAGTTGTGGAAGTGCGACGACCAGAGAATCTCCACGATGGAAAAGCAGACGAACCCCTCTCTCTCGACTAAAGCTCGTTTCACCCCGAATACGAAACCGCACACTTTACCAACTGGCGCTGTCAGACTCCCGTCAAATTCTCTCGCCCGCCAGGATTAGTTTGGACAGTTCGACCCAGTTATGGTCCTCTTGTACCCTCAATCTCTCGCTCTTTCGAGAAATGTTTTCTCGCCCCCTGTGGCGTGAAAGAGGAATTAGAGACTACGTTGTTACCGCTTTCGTTCTGTGTTCGTTTCGCTGCTTCCTACATCACGACTAATTCCGAACTCTACTCGAATGTCCCGAAAGATTGTAAAAGCTTCATAAGAGGATTAGTTACGTTTTTTTTTAAACAAAAAGAAAGAACCTTCGTCACCTTTGGCATTTTTTATCGCATTTTTCAACGTATACTAATTTTTTTTTTGTTTATCGAATTTTCTCACACTGGATGTACGAAAATATCGTGGAGAAGAATGCATGAGAAGATATTCAATAGCCGGTACGACTTCGGTTGAATATCACGATGACCTCGGGCGGCATTGTGGTTGCAGTGATCATTACAATTTCGTCTATTATTTTAAATTGCTTCGGCCTCATTGGTATTTACCATCGAGTACTCTTTTCCCTCTTTAGTTTGACTTCGAAACAGAGAGAGGATACTGTACCACTCCGCTCGTTCCCGAACTCTCGATGCACCACGGCGTTCTCACACTCAAGTTACGCTTTGTCTCTCAACATATATATATATATGTAAAACCGTCGATAATGGTGAGACTCGAGACGAAGTTTAACAATCGTGGAATATTCACGTAAAAAGGTGTGACAATATTTGTGGTTCAGTAACGACCTCTGGGAAACTACAATTCACGCGAAAAAAAAAAGAAATTTACGCGCAAACCTGCGTACCGCGGATTATGATTAACTTAAAAAGTTCAGACGGCAAAATGAAAGAAAGAAAGAAAGAAATAGTTGAGTCTCGACGTTATACGTTTAATTTATTACGCTGGTAAAAGAAAAAAGAAATTACTTTTTTTAAACACGAGTTTTTACGTAAAATTTTCAGCGAAAATACATTAAGAATAATTCGAAAAGGACCCGCGAAAATATAGAGTAACGAGCGCACTTTTTGACATTTTTTTTTATCGCTACAAAGCTATAACGATCGTGTAAAAGTATACGAATTTATTCCCAGCAATTTCGTTTACATCAACTATCAAACAGACTGAACAAATATACAAGTCCACGTATTTCGATGTATTTTTTTCACGCTGTGTACAAATTCAACATCAGAGCAATTTTTTTTTTTTTTTTTTTTTTTTTTTTTTTTTTTTTCGATAAATCGTTAGTAATACCGTATCCACGACAAATTTGCGAATTGACCTCTCACTTCGGAAGAGAGTTAATTAATTTAATCGCCGGATGAAGGAGAAAATCTATATTTCTCACAGGTAATTTTCCAACGCACATATACACCGTTTCATCGATTTACTATAATCCTCTCTCTCTCTCTCTCTCTCTATTCCGCTATCTCGCGGTAACTCGCATACAGATATTGCCGGTAAATTGAGCCCGAAGTTCTACAGTCTGTTCGAAATTCTCCTAGTCGCCTTCTCTTGTTCGATAAAAGGCACACATTCTCGTATCCTTCGCTTCGTTGGTTTCTCTCACCAGTCTTCACACCTGTGCCGAGTTCTCTATGATTCCGGAGAGTCTCACTCCGGTTTCCGGTATAATCTCAATTGATTTCGCTTCGCTTTTCGCCCCATCGAGAAGCATTTGATCGCCTAACGCGCGAGCATTGCGTCTGTACTCTATTCAAACTGTGTCTACACGTGAAATTACCGGTTACCAGGGAGGCGCGAACAATGGCGGTTAACCGCATGCGTTTGAGGAAAGCGAAGAGAGAACACCAGCAGGCAGTGGCGTATAGTTACATACGGATCACGGAATATATATACAGATAGAGAGTAGAATGTGAAGAGGCGAGAGCCGAGACTATGCACTACATAACGGAGCTTCGAACGAGAGAAAGGTAAACCCCATTTCATGACTACCGATAACGACTGGGGGAGTATGTGTGTGCTGCGCCTGCTGCTCGGAGAGTTTGCGTGGATAATGCGATGCAGAGTCGTACATTCGACAGTTTGAACCCATTGCCCGAGCCGATGACCACTATGCGCTTTAATCGGAATCGGAAATTACGAGCCCTCCTCCGGCTTGCCTACGGCTCGCGTTTCCACGATCGAAACTCCACACGGACGATCGTCGAGGGGAGAGAAGCTTTCTATGGTCTGCCAAAAGGGACCGAAGGTTCGGAGGGCGCGTGAGCTATTCGCAGACCTCGGCAAACTGATGTCGCATTGCCACCAATTCGAAAGCTATCGTGTTACCCGAACAATAACGCAACGACGAGAGCAAAACTCATTTTCTCATCGTTCTCCTATCCCCTCGTCGTTATTTTTCGTTTTACTTGCGCGTAATTGCCACAGTTGTCCGAGAATATACAATTATCCCGACTTGTGTGAAACTCGTTGTTAACGAAGATGGAAAAAGAAGACGCGAACGAAAGTTGGGAGGAAAAAAGCGGAAGAGATCGAGAGAACGAAGGGAAACGGACCGCGGAATCAGAGATGAGAAAAATAATTCCCCTCCCACGGAATGAACGATATGCTACGTTTTTCTTTCCTCTTTCTATATATATATACCTCTGATTTCATTAGCCGGAAGCTACTGATTGCAAAAGTAAATGTAATTATCACGTAATATCGAGGCTCTCACCGAGCTGCGAGAAAATGGAATTACCAGCGCCCAGCGCTGAGGGAAAAACCGAGAAAGCAATGGAACAAGGCGAACCATCTACGATAAAATAGAAGGTTAACGAGAAGCCACGCGAACAATTTCGGGTGTTCGCCTTCTCTGCGTTTGGCTCACTATTCACCGTTGTAGTATATATTATACTCAATCCTTTCTTTTCCTTTAATTAGGAGGATTTAGACCAGAGATGCGAGCGGTGATGCTGCGCGTCTAATACGTCGAAAGGGGGGATACAGGCGGATCGGAGCGGCGAAATGGCAAAGGGAGAAGGATCATCCGTACCGGTTGAACGTACCGACTGAAGACTCGAGTGAGAGACTCCGCAGGCGTATAACACCAATGGTATACATATATATATATATATACATACATATGCCATTTAGGGACACAGCGATAAAGACATTCGCTCGAAGGAAGACGGTGAATGTATACTGCAGCGACGCTCGCGCAACTAACCCGAAAGCAACCAGAGATTACGGTGGTGAGAGCGGTTGATCGATTAGTAATTGCTTTGAAGCCCTAAACTTCCAAGCGCTCTCTCCCACTTGAAATCCCTAAATCCCAAGGTCTGCCTCTACGCGTCTCCGTCCCTCTCGACGGTAAGCCTTGATGCAATTAGCGGGGTTGCATTCATGCCGATACTCTACGGTATAACCGAGTAATCCTGGATTATAGTTGATACTGGTACGCTATACGCGCTCCGGGTCTCCGTATACCGTGTGTCTACTCTGCGCATTCAGTTTCTCCGATATACCGAAAAGCAAATACGCAAAAGCAACCTATACGCGAGATAAAATGGACCGTAGCGAAACGTTAGCCAAAGCAAATCGAAAATTGTGTCCTTAAACCGTTAAAACAACTACGACGGAGTTGTAAATAGTCGCACGCCGATTTTTCTCGAGTTTTTACTGTACGAATTCGGAGCACGAGCTTCGGAAGTCACGCGGAAAGTTCAAAAGTAACGCTTTCAGAGGGGCCAAATGGCGGTCATTAAGCCGGGAGGACCTTTGGAGAATTTTTTTTTTTTCTTTGGAACTGGAAGAACGACAAGTGGTTCGAAGAGAAATCTTCTATCGAACTGTCGTAAGTACAGCGGTAAAAGAGCTCTGTAAGTATTATGCACTTTATATTCTCAACGCCTAAGGCCCATTTTCATTTTTAATCAAATTATTTTATGATTATTCTGTTTTTTTATTTTTTTTTATTACTTCGCGATCGTCGTTTTTCAGGCCGTATCAGGACTAAGAAAATTGCAAAAAAATTGCTCATTGGACTTAAATCGTTCGATTAATCGAGTGCATCTTTCGTATATATGTATAAACTCCGTGGATATTGCGATGTATACCGGCAGCTCGTGTCTACTACAGTTCGGAATTTATAGTGTTTATGTTTTCGCGTAGAAAACACATTTACCGCGGCGATGTATCCAAGCGATACACGCACGATTTACTGCAAGAAACAACTCGACCTTGAACTCCGCAATGTCGATATTGCCGAGTATATACCGTGTGTATATACCGTATAATTGCTATCCGCGCTTCGTGTGCGATCGCTATCCGTTCGAAAGTTTAATAACGCAGATAACGAGAATATTCTCTCGCGCAATGGATTTGTAAATTCCAGTATCGGAATCTTGTTCCCTTCGATACGAAAAAAAAAAAAAAAAAAAAAAAAAAAAAAAAAAAAAAACGAATAAAAAAATTAATTCGGTACTCACCCGCTGGACAATTGCAATCGGCGACTTCTCTTTTGCTCCTGTAAATTTCGCTCGTCTCGGGACGCGGACGATGCGTCATTCCCTGACCACCGTGTCCCTGCATTAGTTCCTCGTCGATATCCCGACGACGCCTCAGGTTGTTGACGTCGAAATCGAATTCGAGATTTTGACAGCGCGCCTCGAGACTCGCGATCCTCGTTTCGAGTCTTAGCTCTCGATAAACGAGAATACCGGAGATCGCGATACTCGTTATACACAACATCAACATGAACCAATTCAGCGATGCGGCTTCCTGTCTGTCGGGACTCTTGCGGAATTTCTTGGGCATCGTCGCCTCCAGACTCTTCGCCGGCCAATTCGATTCGGACTCCATTGTGTTTTTATTCTCAATTTAATTCCTTTGTTTTTATCGTCGTTCCTATTTTTTTTTGTTTTTTGTTGCGCAGACAGCGGCTATCCTCGCAGAATTTTACCCTTCGGCTCTTTTTTTTAATTTTTTTTTTATGTATATCACACTGAGATTTAACTTATAAACGCGGAAGACTTTGGAAGATATTTTAACCGGCTGACGATTATTTTTATTATTATTTCTCTTATACTTCTTTCTTCTCGTCGTCTCCTCGTTTTGTTAGTTTTTTGTTGTTTTTTTTTTTTCGTTTTTTTTTTTTTTCTTTTTTTCTTTTTCAGTACATAATATTACGATAAGTTGTATGCACGTCGAGGCTTCACGCTAACGCGAGACCTCGCGGTCTCCGGCAACGTCTCCGGCTCACGACCAGAGGCCGTCCTCCTTCGCCTCGCGGTACGACGACCGCCGTCGCTACCTCGACCCTCGCGACAATCGATCCTTCTATCGATTTTAAATAGCCAACTATCCTTACGCTCTCTACCGACTCCTACAAACCTCGCCGCGTCATCACCGTCCATCTGGAATGCTGCATCCTCTCGCTCGCTCGCGCTCGCGCCCCCTTTCTCGTCGTACACACTTTGCCGTCGGTTGGATTTCCTCCTTCTGCCACTTGCCCGTCGTTGCTTTTCAAGGGAAACCCATAGTTGCACTGAACAAACAAATCCCCCGAACACAGTTTTCTTTTTATTTTTTTCCTTGCGCTCTCGAACTCTCTTCTATGTCTCACTATCCGGTGGTTCCCCGATTACTTTGCCTAACGTATATATCAATCAATTCTCTCGTTCCCTCTTATTATTCTACGTGTGTGCGCCCCTCGAGTGACCCGAGTTTCCTCTATTACTATAGTAGTCACCGGTATCCCTCGAAAAAAAAAAAGAAAAAAAAAAAACGAATCTGCATACACCGCTCCGAAATCAATTCCCGCCCTCTACCTTTCTATCAATTCGCTCCATTCGCTTTCGGATAGACGATTCTCTTTCGTACACAAAATTTCGCGAACGACAGCGCGATTTATGCTGTTCCCCGATAACTCCACGTTTCCTCGCTTTCGATATCCTTTCTTTGTTTGTTTGTTTGTTTTATTTTTTATTTTTATTTTTTTTCCTCTTTTCTTCGATCAACAAATGCAATCGAATCGTTAACGCTTCTCAATTCATCGTGATCCAAACTTTCGATACTGTCGCGTTCGTTATTTAAATAGTTTTCGTTATTTTCTTCTCTCACACTCGTTTTATAGTTCGAACTTAATTATTTCAACGTTTTCTCTCGTTTACAACGTTGCGCGATGCTATGAAAATTTTTGACAATAGGAAAAAAAACAGTCCGAAGAATGGAAAAATGATCACTCGCGATGTTCGCGTTGTGACGGTCGCAGCCAGACTGGATAGAACACGGAGCGACGAGGGTTCGTCGTTTCGGGTCTCTTCGCCGGGACTCGGCGATGTTCGGATCGCGTTTCACCGCGCGTATGCCGCCGCAGATCCACGAACCTTCCTTCCGTCCCCGCGCGACTCCCACATGCCGCTTCTCGTGTCTCTTTTCCACCGACTATCTAACCCCATATATTTTTCCTTTCTCTCTATTCGCGTACACCCGGTATTCCAACCCGGCACGAGAGTACCAGGAGAAGCAGAGTGGTCAGAGGACTGACCATCCTTTCCCCCTGACGCTGACAGAAATCACAAAACACATCGTACTACCGGCGGTTCCACGATATTTATCTGTCCCTGTTGCCGCGCCGATGCAACGCTCGCGCGTAGCTAGAGACGGCGAATACCAAAAAAAAAATAAAATAAAATAAAAAAAAAACCGAAACAAAAAAAACGTAAAAATACCTCCAACGATGAAATAAATGCATGAATGAACACATCGTCGAACAATGCATTTGCATTAATGGGTCAAACTTGTGGACCTCGTGAATTCTCATAGCACCTGTTTCAACGGATCAACGGTGATGAACGATCGAGAGTGCTGTTGTCGCTTTCGATTAAAAAAAAAAAAAAAAAAAAAAAAAAAAAAAAAATAAAACACATTCTACTCTTTTTAATCAATTAAATTAACGGGAAAGTATGTTGGTCAACATCGATTCGGATTACCGTCCCGTTCTCTCACGAGTTGAGAGATATATTGTTCTCTACTATAGAGAACTGCTCGCTGGCTGCTTGATACTATATATACAACGGGAACGCCTCGAGTTGTGTTGGCGGCTCTTCCGCGAGGGTACGGACGGGGTTACGCCCTACCTTTTTTTTTTCTCTCTCTCTCTCTCTCCGCAAATACTTCGCTAATGCTCTTTTCCGGGAGTTCGAATAAAAAATTCATTGCCTCGACCCGGGAGGGGGTGAGAAAGAGGTGCATCCTCATCGCTTCGTATTATATCGCGACCCCCCTTGTCGTCTCGATTTTTTTATCCACCTCACCGCTATCCTTGATAACTATAAGAGCTTAAAACTAATTAAAAGTTGACCGTTCCGCCCATCCACTCACCGAACGTCGTACATAACGCACATCCAGAATGGGAAAAAAATTAAAAAAACGTCAATGCTATTTTCGGAGCGGTTTTTTTTTTTTTTTTTATAATACACGCGGTGCCTTCGAGAGAACTCGATAAACCTCGCTATTAGGGAGAAGCTTGGCAAAGAGAAGGGGCAATATAACGTAAGAAGAAAAAAAGGTGGGGGGGGGGGGGGGGGGACAAGTGATCTCGGAAGAAAAAGGTGAGTGCTTCGAAGAACTGAGAGAGAAAAGTACTTCTGGACAAACTTTTCACGAGGATAAACGTTATCGTCCGAAGGGAAACGATGCACTCTCATAACAATTCGATCCTTATATCTCTTTATCGTTACTTTATCGGGACAATATAGAAACTTTATATTAAGAAAATATGTGTATATCAATTCTGGATCGTTCGCCACGTTTTTCAATCGACTTTACGTATTTTTATGAAAGAGGGGATAGAGAGAGGGAAGTATTATGGTTGTGCGTAGGTATATCCACGTGAATGGCGAGACGGACAGCTCGTTAATATTGCATAACGTCGTGTAGTGGGGGGGAAGGAGGGAGGGAGGAGGGGGGAGTTATAAGAGGAAACGCGAATCGATCGACAAATTGGTCGAGCATACAATGGACCCTATACTATCCATATGTGTATATATATAGTATAGCGCGTCGTTGCCTATACTGTTTGCTCACTATACATACTATTATAGACGACATTAAACTGCTATACTTCAACCTAACCCTCCGCTCTTTGCGTAACCCTTTTACCGTTCGCTTTTATTCTTCAATACAAAATTAAATACTCCGTATACATTATATCGTCGGCTTGTCGGAAAGAAAAAAAAAAAAATTTCTAACACAACGCGTTTCTCTCATCAAACGAATGTTTCTTTGAAGTTTGAATACGATATGCGAAAAAATTATTATTATTTTGGTTATTATTCTTATTATCAATACAATCTGTATAATTATCCATAAATCAATTTTTTTTATTTTTTGTATAATATTATTATTATTACTATTTAATTTAAAATGTTTAATTATTGAATTTGAAATGATTCAATTTTTTTTGTGAAAAAAAAATTATTTTTTTTTTTTTTCGATATGCAAAATATCATCTGCGATGTGTAAAAAAAAAAAAAAATTAAAAAATTTTTCTAGCAAAATGTAATATTTTTTTGTTTCAACTTGGAATATGTTATGAAAAAATTGAAGATCGATAATTTTTTGGCGACGCGTTTCGTCATAGTAGTCCGAGGTATATGTGTCTTCCGGGAAGTGAAGGGCGCGCGCGTGGCCCGATGCTGGGTTTGGCGGGTGAGAACGCAAAACATTGCCGGATAGTATGAATGGCGAGACGCCTCGAGCCTCTCTAACGTTAATATTACATAATGTCGAGGGGTATACGAGGAAACATCGATCGACAAATCGATCATCCACACTCAGAGGGGGGATGGAGGGGGGGGGGGGGGGGGAGGGGGCATGTGAGGGCACAATTCCCTCGGTCTGTCACTATTCCGTGGCCTCTCTTTCTGTCGCATCGTCGAAAGCTAAGCCTCCCTAACGTTGGAGAGCGCGCATTATGCGTGACGTATAGTGTCCATTGTGCCGTAGGGTGCCGTCCGACCCCTCTCTCGTCGACGTGTATATTCGTAGCCACCGGCGGACACGACTGGAGGAAGTGCTCATATAGACTACATCCTAGAGCATCCTGCACGGGCCCGTGCGCCGTGCTTAAGCATTATATTCCATACGTATATAGCCCCCGTTTATAGTATATATTGTATACACATGTTGTGTACTATATGCTGCGCCTATATTTGTCAACGAAATCGAGCGGGCAGCGCGTCGACAGGTCCCTTTCACACTGGTCAAAGCACCGCCCATTCTTACCCAATACAGCCGATAATAGTCCTCTGATAATATGCAGAAATATCCTCAAAAATTCAGTCAACACTTCGAAAAAAGATCATTTCGGCTATAATTTCGTCGAATTTTATTCGTCGCAAGAAAAAAAATACTTCGATAAAAAATTTTTTTATTTTTATTATTATTATTTTTTTTTAGAAATTATGAATATACTTTTCTCCGCGAGCATTCAGTTTGTTTAGGTATTTCATTACGACTCCGATCCTTGCTATGAAATCCATTTAATCTTTCGCTCGTTCATTAATGGTCTATGCTTTCAACTTAAACTGTTGAGGCTTCAACGTCGGTTATTTAACGCTAAATAACATAAACGAATAGACTCTTAGGGTCCTTTCGTGCTGATTAAAGAAGCGACAAGTTGTTTCCTCGAGCGAACGAGTGAGATTAGCTTGCGCGGCGTAAGTCGACGGAGGTTGGGGCAAAAGTATATCGACGTTGACTCGTAGTTGCAACGACAAGCGAGCGGAGTCGAAGGGTAAAAGCGCGGCTTGGTCTGCGGCGCTAAGTAGTAAGGAGGAGAAAGTGAAAAACAAGTGAAGGAAATGAGAGAGAGTGTAGATGGGAGAGGGAGGGAAGGGGGGTGGTGGTGCTTATAGAGTGCACCGTTCCCTCACTTAACGAACTAAAGCGCTCGACGCAAAATTACTCGTCCAGCGATGAAGACGTGGAAGAATCGCTAGAGGGCTACGCGAGGAGGAGCGAAAGAGAAGAGTCGGAAACGCGCGAATGCTAAGAGGGTGAAGGACCCTCTTAGACACTCAGCCAGAGGAAGAGAGCGACCTGTCGCTTACCGAAAGGCCATACGACGGCAGACGAGAGGCTGCAAAAAGTTTTTCGTTACCTAAACGAGAGAGGAGCGCAACCGGCGGATAATGGCCAACGATATCTATGTCGCGTCGAGTCATTCCCCATAACGCTCCAAAGTTGCATCGTGACTTTGTATAGTACGCAACGGCGATAGTACAGTTAGGACAATATCGTAGGCGATATCAGGTGCAAGCGTATCCTCGTGGGAGCAAAAGGAAGTCCAAGCGATCGTTGGGTCGATCCTACGAAACGGAATACGAGAGCCCAAGGAGCAAACGGGAGATTGGCAACAGCGAGTAATAGGAGAGACCGGACTACTTGGCAAATGCAACTCGGCGATTTGCGCTCGAAGTTTTGTAACGAAGAGAAAAAGGAGACGACCGGAAGGCATCGGGGACGAGACAATCAGGATAAAGAGTACGAATGTCGAGGAGAATGGTAAGAACGCGCGTAAATACTACGAATATAGCGGCGCGGTAACCATCCGAAGTAACCGGAGAGCGAAAGGTATAGGATGGAGGGAAAGAGGGAAGAAGGAAGAAGCCGACAGCGTCAACGAGAACGAAGGTGTCTCTCGGGCCGTTAGCAGCTTCGCCTCTTGCAACCAGCAGCAGCATCAGCGAGGGAACCCAAAGCTCACGTATATAACTCCGCAAGGAGCAATATTAATTCCAAAACGTAGAGAGAGAGAGAGAGAGAGTGAGAGAGAGAGAGAAGCCAAAGTCGTGAGACAAACGCGAAGGTGTTACATAGTTAGCGCGAACCTCGACCTCTCGGCTATACATTAGCCGTGGTACGTGCCACGTAATCCGTTTCAACTTACTCTTACGGCGAGTTCAGGATGCTGTGGGGACCAGTCGCACACAGTGTATAGTTGCACTTTGCAGTAATATTCACCCGAGAATTTCTCTCGCTAATGCTGTTACTCATAGTGTAGTAAACCGAAATAACTGACAAATTGTTTGGTACAACTGTTAATGCGAAAATAGGAAAATTCGGCGATTTTATCGCATTGGAAGATGTCTTGTATGTTTTTCTACGATATTCTGATTTTTTTTTTTTTTTTTTAACAAGAATTTTATTCATCGAGGGATCCGCGAACGGAAAGTTCTTTGGAACGAAGGATGACCAATCCCATTGTGGCTGTCGGGGCCGTTGTACGTAAAGCATTATTCTCCCTCAGGCAGCCCTTGTATCGCAGCCCTTTTCATTCCATTCGCAGTTCTCACACTGATTGCCGGTGTCCGCATACAAGTACACGTAATCTCATCCGGTAAATACATCTTGACGTAACAAACGCGGGCTGTACAATTCTGACGCAAAGTGACGGACTCTATAGATATACAGACGAGCTTTGCGTATACACGCCTTAGCCGTGTTGTATACGACTCCATATGGAGAAAGGCGGCGTGGAGACAGAGACAGAGATGAAATTCGTGGAGGGTTTACATGTGTCTGTATTGTTGTTGAACTATACCGACACGGCGGTCGCGCAACCAGACGAGAGAAGGAAGAGGATGCGGACTACGGGTATTGAGGCTAACCGTGTACAATGGTTGGCTGGTGGCCCTACAGGTTGCCCTCGACGCGGTCGTACTGCATCCATACGGTAACAAGTATAGATGTATCAGGCGAGTACCATGGGTCCTTCCAGACCTCGGTTACGCGGCCGAAGCGGTGTTACCACTGTGCTGCGTTATCGTGCCATGCTGCGATACATGCCTCAGCCTCGGGCATCGCATTACACAATGGAACTGGTAACCTGTAGGGCTATTGGTTCGGTAGGTAGTGGTAAACTCCGAAGCTCCAGCGGGCAAACGTATCTCTCGACCAGTTTACCTCGGTCTCGACCTCATCGCTTATTACCGAAATTTTCGAGAATCCAAAGATTATGTCTCGTCTTTCGTGATTTACGATATCCGAGTTAAACTCGCAAATTTGAATGTTGCATTGATTAATTTTTTTTTTTTTTCGTATTTCGTTCGTTTTTTTTTTTTTTTCGGTTTCGTTTTTTGAAATTACTATTTTTCTTACTTTGACAATTTTTTTTTTTTATTAACCGAATATTTTTTTCACCTTCCGACTTAGTAGAGTCACCCGATTTTTTTTCTTAGCGTATTAGGAACTCTTCCAATCTCGCGTGTAGTTTCACGAGTAAACAAGAGAAGCTTTTCGATATTCACAAGGGATCTTCGGTTCAAGCTGTGATAACATATTTTTTTTTATTTTTTTTTTCAATAACCTGAAAATATACGAAACCGGAATGTCTGTCGTTGCGACTCTAACTTTTCTCACCCTCCTCTTTCCCATGGATACTCTGGAAAAGCAGCGACAATGCATAAGGAAGTCTATTGCTCCCTTCCGGAGTTCCCGGTGTCGCTGAGGGTGCCGGAGGGCGAGAGTCTGTATGTTCGGAAAAAGGGAATGTGATCGCGAGACGAAAGAAAAACGTGGGGTTTGGGAAGAGAATTTGAAACTCGATGATTAAAAAGTCGGCGTTGATAAAGAACCTGAAATCCCTGCTTTTGTTCGACGCTCCGTAGAT
The DNA here is from genome assembly GCA_963971235.1 of Cryptus armator. Classification (NCBI taxonomy): domain Eukaryota; kingdom Metazoa; phylum Arthropoda; class Insecta; order Hymenoptera; family Ichneumonidae; genus Cryptus; species Cryptus armator. The sequence continues at coordinate 24,816,169 of OZ020233.1, forward strand.
AGATCATGCGGTTTTTTTTTTTTTTTTTTTTTTTTTTTTTTTTTTTCTCGACACAATAGCCATCGCGTATGTCCCCATCCGTTGAAATTAACATCGCCTAAGGCACAATTAATTCAATATGCGTAATGTCGTTACGAATATCGTGATTATTCGGCTAAACGGCAGTGAGTGCCGTTGAGCTGAATGTGAATACTCGTACAGCGTATCATACTCATCGATAGTCGTTGAAACACGCCCTTGAGTGCCTGGAGAGTCTCTAGTCGAGAATAAGCTTTTGATTTCGAAGGCTAGCCGATTCGGAATTCAGCATCTATACGTCCTTTCCCCCCCGTAGTTTCGACTCTACTCCCTCTGAACCGGCAGAGCAGAATCCTCGATAGTATGCGATCGCACATCGCTATCTGCGAACGTGGTCGCACGTGCTGGGGTGGCTGCGAAATCGTTCGTTCGCGCACCCAGTCGCGCCCACCAGCCGGTGAGGGACTCAATGCGCAGTTTGTATTCCGTACACCAGTAAAGAGTCGTTCGTTACCAGACTATATAGCCGGTACACTCGACACTCCCGACTCTCTGTCTCTCGTCTTCTCTTTCTCACTTTCCCCACGTTCTCCGGTTCTCCCTGTGTCCGATTCCCTTTTGGCTTTTCGTCTCTCTCTCTCTCTCTGTACATTGGGCACGACTCGCGTCGCCACTGAACCACCGATCTGCGGCTTTATATTCATGACCGTAGCCGGCAACGTGAGAGATACGCCGTAACGATATATTAATTTGTCATTAATGGAAATCGCAGACATTACTGTATATACAGGCGCGACTCTCGGTTGTTACTTTCTTTTTTATTTTATTTTTTTCTCTCCGTACATCGAGAGAATATCTCGAAAAAACGCAGAAACGCAGAAATAGAGAAATTAAGGGCGGTTTTAGGTTAGATAGATCGAGATGAATAATGAATTTTCGATCTTCATCACCGCGAGCAAATTTTCAATATTGCAATCGCGACGAGAACAATGGGTTGTATTCACCGTAGAATTTGGAGAATATATGCATTCGCAGCTGATACGATGAATCGGGTCCTTCTGAATTAATACGCGGGAATTAATTCAGAATTAGGGTAACAACTGTGAATCGAGAGTCGTTGGAGTATAGATAATTAATATTTCATGTAGAGAGATTGAAAAGTTGATTCGCCTTGACTATCATCGAATACAGTAATTGCTAATTAGTTCGCGAATGGATATACGTGACTGGATTATGCGGAGGACGAGAGCTCCGAACCAATATGCATATATAGGTACACAATATGTACACATTGGTTGTAATGTAACGCATGCACGGGTATGCAATCAGTACGCCAGCCGGTCAGCAAGCATTTTTTTTTTTTTTTTTCGTTTCGTCTTTGTTAATGGTTGTACCAGTGCGCGGACTATACGGCGCTCGATTAAACCGGACGAACGAAGAGAAGTCCGAAACCAGTGCTGAAACGGCGCGTCATATATAGAAGGAGATATTAATTAAGCGTGTTACTCGCATCGGCTCATTAACCCGGCCACCGCGCTCTCGTCCTACTAATGGGGTTATCTCTTCGACGAGAGCCGATTGCGGTGAATCGCAGCAGAACTGCTCGACCGTCGACATACATAACGCGCACCTATAGCGCAACAATGCATATCTCTATCGATGCCGCGCTGCTGCGTACTTCATCGATTTTCAATAATATTCCGTAACAATTGATTGATACAATTTCGCATTAACAAAGAAATGAATAAAACGCAGATACGAACTATGTTATCGCACCGATGCAGGTGAAAAAAAAAAAAGTAAAAAATTACGTTCTCGAATTGTAGCGTTCGATGAATTAAATTGTACGATGCGGTGCAAACCGCTGATAGAGAAGTTGTTGAATTGAAGTTTGAAAAAAAAAAAAAAAAAAAAACAAAACAAAAAAGGGAGAGTGACGAGAATAGACGATAACGAAGCGGGACGACTAGTTAAACAGGAAGGAGAGAAATATTCGAATGCAATGCAGATTGCTGCTGTTCTATATACATACGTATGTGAATCGTACGTATATCGAGTACTATAGAAAGTACCGTACACTATATATACTCGGAATGACTGCCCGTTTCACGCGGCGCAACTTCGAAAAGCTTTCTTCCATATCGGCTTGAATCACTCGGTGCTAGAAATTTAACGGCGAATTTATTGTTTCGCGTTAAATAGCTGTCGGGGATTTTTATTTCCGCTGCTTCATCGCACATATTTGGACATATTATTTTCTGGTTAAATTGGACAGCATTGGCGGCAAAAGAAGAAAGAATAAATGAAAAAAAAAAAATGAAAAAAAAATTCGAAGAATGTCCCAAAGTCGGGACGAGTTAACTAACTAATTTACATATACTTAAGCCTCCGCGAGAGAAGACTTTAAGCCGACGCATCGATATTCGTTCCACCGCTTCCGCGGTGCGGCTGGAGTGTGTCGCGGTAGAATCCGCAAAATCAATTTCTACATTTGAAATGTCGCTTTCTTGAAAAAAAAAAAAAAAAAAAAACGGCAGGTATTTAAACTTTAATTCGTTTAAATACCGAGACGAAGATAAACATAACGAAAAAGTAGATAGAAAGTACGGAGCAGCCGCGGTGATTGAGTGCTTTTTGCAACGCTGAGAAATGCCACGTTTCACGGAAAGAAGGGAAATATATTGGATTTAGTTTGCTTTAACGTAACTTCGTGAATAATGCAATTCTCCATTTTGTAACAGAGATAAATAATAAATAATTAATTGTTTGCGCAGTGAGATGTCACTGTCGCAGAGACGAGAAGCAGAGACGAGACATCTCTCGTGGCACAGTCACACAGTGGTACAGTGTAAGCATTCCCTCTTCGTGTCTCTCGCTCGCTCTCTCTTTCTCTCTCTCTCTCTCTCTCTCTCTCTCTCTCTCTCTCTCTCTCTCTCTCTCTCGAGAAACAAATGCTGCGGCAAAGCTGGGAACGACGAGAGACAAGTGGATACTTCCCTCTCCACTGGCAGCTCGATGCCTGCCTCTGTCGTTGCCGCTGCTCTCCGTTACGGCTATTGCTGCTCCGACTGTGAGCCAACAACAGGGGGATTCATCATCGGTTTTATTGGCTAGACAAGGGAAGGGACTCACTTCGTTCTCCTAACTCTCCCCCGTCCCGTATCTTTATCTAACGCGCTTTTTGCTGCACCATTTTCTTCACTTATTTTTCTATGACTCTTTCATTCGGTACCTCTGCTTTTCGTTCGTCGGACACATTTTTCCATTCAAGAGTTTTTCGAATGAATTTTCTTTTCGTCTGTAGCGCACCGCTTGGCGCTATTATCATCCCCGTTTACGAGGCGCAACGCGGATGGAGTTCACGATAAAAATAAATAAATGAAACAGTGGAGAACCGAACCCCGCCGTCGACGGGGCGAACATTGAGAGAAAAGAAACATCGAGAGAAAAGAGTACGTCGAGAATTTACTCTGTTCGGATGCTGCTTGCGATGCGCTACGATCCATAGCGAACGAGTATTCATTCGATATTGGGTCAAGTGCCCTTCGTAAAGTTTGCACTTCCAGATCTCTGACAAACACTCGTTATAACATATATATATACATATACTCGAGAAGCTACATTGCGTTTCAACGTATCTAATACTCGAATGAATCAGCTAAACGGTCCCGCGATGGGAGGCGCGATAAGAGCCAAAAACAATATTTTTTTCCGCTTCCGGCGCGAGTTTCCGTGGCAAATGTTACACTAAAAATATAACAATTCTCAGATTCGTCGTGAATTGCGGAAAAATACTTTGGATATAGCGGCGAAACGACGATTGAGCATTTTTTTTTTTTTTTTTTTTTTTTTTTTTTTTTTCGGGAAATGGAATTTTTTTCTATATTTTCAAATAGCGTTATCTTTGCTTCTCGATGAAGTTGAAAACTCAACTAGATGTGTCCGCGTGAGATAAAAAAAACTCCCATAGGGAAAAATTCATAGTTTCAACATATTTCGATCGTTTATATAGATAATCAGATAAATTTCGTGACATGAATTTTTTTTGCTATAAATCGAAACGGCTGTCGAGACTATTGAGTTAATGTCGGAGAACCGACGATTTGTAGCTGATTTTGCGTCCGGAGGGATTAACAGTGAAAACCGTAGGACTATAATATACCGTCCTCATCGTCGAGCACTCGGGAGGGTAATTGCGAGCACAGGAAGATGAAGATTGTCGTAAATACGTCAAATCACCGTCTCACTCAGTTTCCTAAGCCCACACGTGCAGAGCATATATACACGCCGCGTTCTCGTCGTTCGCAGGTTCCCCGTTTCCACTCGTTACGAACTTGCGTTGCGTTCGTTCGGTAACTCGTCCGTCGGCTAGTTTCAGTCCCGCGCTACAATTCAACGACTTCCGGGCCCCCGGGAGCGGATGCGTCGAACGAGAGAGAGTGACCTCCGGAGAATCGAACTTCCCAGGGATTTCGATCGACGTCCCTGAGGCGTGCGTAATGCGTCGTATACGATAAAAAAAAAAAAAAAAAAAAAAAAAAAAAAATAATCGGAGGTTAAATTCATTGGGGTGCTATGAAGCGCGTGACTCGTAACAGTAGTCACCGGATACAAGCGTATCGATGTTAATTATCCGTGTATATTATTCGTCGCGTGTCTCGGATACTCTGCGCATCTGCACTTTACGCCGTTCAACGGACTCTGAGACATTCCAACTCCTACGCGGCAGATCTCTTGCGACAATCAACTCCAGTGAGACGAAATTCCTTTCATTGAATTTCACGAGGACGTCTCTCGAAACATCACGCGCGACGCTCTGATTGTTCCCGGCTGATTACCACTGATTTCGTCTATCGAGCTTTATATACATCGCGGAAATTTCAACGAATTTTGTAGACCGTCTTACGCGCCTCTCGAAGTCTCGAATCTTCGAGAGGATAGATGATGAGAGAGAAAGAGAAACAACGATTTATATATTAAAGCTAACGAAACCACTCGCGAAGCGAATCTTCAGAGGGTCGTTAACGTTGTCATCGTCGGGTGTTTCTGAGGAGGAAATTGAATTAAGTAGAAGGATCGTCGGGGCGGCTAAAAGGTGGCCTTTGTGCCGTAGCCGCCCGGTTCGCTGATGCGGCCGGGGGGGATATTCTCTCTGTGACTTTCTTCCGACGTATATATAGTATCGCGCCGATGGTACGCTAAGCGAACCAGAAGAAGCCGACGGTACGAAAGACTCGATTATTGAGACGAAGAAAGTCAAGTTCCGCTCTCCGCGCTGGAAAAGCTCTTTGGTACACGTAATAACTAAAAATGTATAATCTGATAAACAATTCGGAGCTTTAACGCCATTAAATTAATCGTTGGAATTTTACGAGCGAACTGTGTTGAGACATTTTCGTGAAACACTCGTCGGGGGAGGATCACGAGGAAAACAAAAAAGTTAAAAGTTGTGTGCAACCGTCGGAGAAATATCGAATTCCCTCGCGAGAGAGAAAAGTCTCACCTTACCAGAGGCGCACACTCGACCAACGAGAGCGTCCGTACGCACGATTTGCGCTGCAAAGCGTGAGTCACGCAGCTCGTTGCGAGCGACTAGTTTCGAATTACTCGCTCGTCGTACCCGGTTGACAGGTATATTACCGGTATCGCAATACATATGCAGTACAAATATCTACCCTAACGGGATAACAGTCGTGGATAACAGAAGTCGAAACATTTTTCGCGATACCTAAGTACAAGAAGGAGCTATAAACACGAGCGGATCGTATGTTTGTCAGCAGTGATTCGAGATATCGATAACCCAATTACTAACAAACCCGCTGCTGAAAGGATCCGATAATGCGCTGATTAATCAACAAAGTACAACAGCCGTTCCGGCGACGACGATACGTGTAATCAATTCGTAAATAAAAAATGTATTTATGCAGCGAGGATCGAAATACTGGATTTTCGATGCGAAAAAGCTATCATGATTTTCAAGTACAATGATGACAAGAGAGAATAGCAGCAGCGAACGCTCGACGACCCCGAGCGGGGAGAACATCGGGCAGAATCGAGGAGAGAGCGAAACTCCGCGGGATTAATGGGGGTATTCGCAGGCGTCGCGTGGGATCTCACGTCCGTGTCACGTTATTATAATACAGGAGAGAACGAGAGAGATATATGCAGTTAGGTACACACAACGAAGAGGCAGAGGGGGCTGCTGATCCTCGTGTACACAGCATACACAGCCAGAGATAACGTGAATTGGCAGCCTCGAGTTACGCTGTCCCCTGGGTAATGATGTACATCATTCAATACCTCCGGCGGCAGTGATGCCCGATGCGTACTCCACCGATTCGTAGTATTAGTAACGTAGGAACGCGCAGGACTTGTGTGAACCTCCCTCGATGCAATGTCCAAGTCCGAGCACCTAATTATACATTCTATATTGGTATACTAGGGGAAGGTGGGGCAAAATGGACCACCGGGGCGAAACCGGATTGTCGTGCAACTCGAATTTTGGGACAATATTTACCAACCCTAAAATTCATGAAATTTTAAAGAAATTCAATATTTATTGTTATTATTATTTATTTCATTTTATTGAAACTTCGATGTTCAAGTTTCATAATCATTATTCATGCTGTCGATCACCGCTAACCTATAAAAAGTTTGGGTTAAAGTTAACCAATACGAAAAATAGGAAGGTCGATAAATGAAACTATAATTCGATAGGAGTGTTTGAAAAAAGGCTTTCGGTAATTTCAATATACATCGCGGTCCATTTTGCCCAATTTTTTTTTTCGTCTTAATTCTCTAAATCTATTTTGTTATTCAACGTAATGAAAGAGTGTCGTGTGTACTGAGAAAACTCCCTGAATAGCTAAAGCGGTCCATTTTGCCCCATTTTTACCTATACGCATGTAGTACGCCATATGTACGATGCATGTGAATCTCGATGAAAAGCGTAAGGGAAGCCGGAGCCGTATAACGTTAGTTAACCGAATTAGATTAAGAAATACATGAATCATTGTGAAAATCGTGCAAACATACGACTGACCCTTCATAAGATTTATTCTCGTCTCATCTGCACCAGATTGAAGGGTAGACGCGGGCCAAAACTAGATACAAAACCGGAAGAGATCGAGAGAAAAAGTTTACTCGAGGATCAGAGGCAAAGACGAATGGTAGGTCCGACAAGCCGACTTCTCCGTTGGGCACTATAACGTTTAACTCGTAGTCGCAATACGTTTTCTCTTCTTATTCCATTCCTTTTGTAGTTTTTTTTTCGCCTGAACTACCTCCGATAAAACTACCCCCGAGTTAACTCAAACCCTCCGCGCACGTCTCGCCGCCGAGATCACTCAGCCCGCGTTTTCTCGTGCAAAGTCTCGCCATTCCCGTCACGTTTCGCGCAGCAGCTTCGCCTTTGGCTTCGCGTATTCGGTACTTGCCCTGTGTTCGTATGCCGTCTTCCATGCCGAATCGAAAACGCGAATGTTTGAAAACGCTTGTTTGCAAAATAGTTCCTAATTACGAGAGTCTACAGCGCGCCACAGGCGTTGTGACCGCAATTAAACGAATCTTTCTTTATCAAAGATACGCCGTCGAGGGGCGCGTTTGACCGTATATTCCACATTTTACACTCGAGTCTCCCCGGAATATATATACAAAATGTTATTTAGTCGAGTTACGAGAGGGGTAACGAGACGTCGTTTGACGAGGGACTCTCATCCGCGGAGAATGAGCCCATGAGTAATTGAGGCAAACTAAACGAAAAAACCATCGAGATGAAGCGAGAGGAGGGGGATGAAGAGAGGCTGGAAGAAGAGAGCCGAGGGGGTTACGCCCGTCATGTAATAGCGCGTCGCGAGTCCCTCGAGTAACTCGAGAACGAGCGTGAACATCTTTGGTCCGCGCCTCGGGAAGCAAGCGAGAGAGGTAAGAATCTCTCTCGGATCTTCTCTTCGGATCTCTGGATCTCTCGGTGGTGCGGAGTATCGGAACGCTCGGCACAAGCTCACCAAACGCATGGATACCAGGGGAACAGGATTGGTGCACATAGGCGGCGCACACTCTCCGCTCCCGGGGTCTGGTTCTTATGCTAATCCGTGATCATGGGTGGCCGGCGCACACGCCCTTCGCTCGCCGCTGAGGCCGCCTCATCTCGTATTAATTGCACTTACACACGCGTACACTTATACACGTAGTAATATAATACGTTTATATACAGTTACAAGTGTACGTGTGTACTTTATACGGGTATCGAATGGGTATATATAAGTAATCCTCGGAAGATCGCGCTTTAATATCGATGCTCGATTAACGTCGATCACGATGAGACAGTTATCCTCGCTAAATTCGCATCTGAACGTATATCTACCGCGAAAATGTCGAATAATGTTATCGTACATAGTGAGAACTCATTGGTACGATATAAATCGGTGAAAATGATTACTCCGAAAAAAAATCAACAATGTGGTTTAACGTTGGATAGAACGCGAGAGGGTTTTCGGCGAAAACTCATCCAAAGGGATGCGGAGCGAATGGATGATGCCTCGGAGGCACAACGATGATAGAACAGTTCTAGAGAGAAGAACGGATTACACGCGACTACGCTCGTACGTGGCCCGAGGGCCTGTCGGAAATTAAAACGAAATGGCACGAGCGCACACACTGGTTTCCAACTTGGATCGCGCGGATAAATTCATATGCATGCGAAAGGTATTTCTAACGAGAAACAGTGGGGTAAAAACCCCCCGAAAAATCCAGAATTCTAGGTATTCAATAATCGAATACGAGATTCGTTTTGGGTATAAAATAATATTTGAAAATATCGACTCGCGAAGGTACCATTTCGATGAGTACTCCGATAATATATGGATCTCGAGCAGATGAGATTAATGCGCGCACAACGTACGGGGAATCCCGGAGGTAAACGATCGAACGGGGCACTTCGGTATACATACGCAGAAGTGGCCCTGTGCACGAGAAGAGTACGTAGATCGTTCGTAATCGAATAGCTAGTAGAAGAGAGAAGGACTCGAAAAGCCGAAGCTGCTGCTCTGCATTTGAGTGCCTATCTCGGTCAAGGGAATTGAAGAGTTTGCTTTTATCGTTCTTCCATCGGGAATTAAAGCTCCGGGTGTACATTGGTAGAGAAATTCCTGATAAATTATGACGGAGAGAGAATGGAGTTAAAACGAACGATCGATTGACGAGATACTTTCGTTTATTTTTCGCGTTGACGATCGTTAAACTATTTGATTATTAAATAACAGCGGAACAATCGAATTTTGTTTTTTCTCTTATTTAACGAATTCAACAGAATCGGGAGGAATTCTCGGTATTATCGTATATACCGTATCGTAAATATTTCTGCAGTAAACGATGCATCGGCGTACCACAACGATAACAATCTGACCACAGTGGAAGCAGAAGCATAAGCAGCAAAGGGGGGAACTGTCTATTGGCCGGTGATGAGGTTATTCCGCCCTCTTTCCCTCGGGAAGTGACGTCACATCGTCACTTTAACATCGCAAACATAATAGAGACGACAACTGCTGATGCGAGACACTCTCTACGAACTAAATACGTATTCTATGCGCGTTAAGCATAACTCGCCTCTCTGCTCGACTCATTAAATTATCGTCCACGTAATATACGCACGAAGAGACCGAAGCGAACGCGCGCACACACGCTACTCTGCTCACGCGACTGTCTCTACGCAGTGACTTTGATACGATTTACACTGTTTGAATTTACTCCCACATCAACAAATTCTGATACTATCCGTATTTGCGTCAATGATACATCGCTCAAACGAACCGTACTAACGATCTCTCCGCTCCTAAGGCGCGTATACCATACGCCCGATTGTACATAAATTCAGTGTACGTTATGTCGCAACTAACCCGGTCTGAGATTTCAAATTCCGACAAACATACGGGAATTTAATGCGAGAGAAGTTGATACCCGTTCCGCAAGATGAAATTCCTGAATTGTCACCGGTGCACCTCGATGTACATAGGCTATCGCTTAAAGTTTCGTATATATGCCCAAAATTCAAGTAGATGCAAATTGAAGTTAACCACGTCGAAAGCGCACATTCACCAGCAAAACGAGAGATCGTAATCCGGTCGCTTGGATTTCACATTCTCGGATTCCTAAACTTCCTCGAACGTTTCCGCATCCCCTTCGGAGTTAACACCGAATGCCTCGATCTCGTCATTGTACTATCAACATTCCTCGCTCTTTGGTGGTCGTATTATATGACGCGGGTTATTGTATCCATAAGAATTTTACGAGAATATTGTATCGTATTTTACTGCGAACAGCAATGTTCACGTTTCGCAAAGAGATGCTGTTTATTGAAAAAAAAAAATTAATTGTGATAACTAATTTTTCGGAAAAAATCATTTTTTTCTACGACCTTTTAGTTTTTACAACGAATAATTTTTGTCAATTTTTTTTTACACATTCTCCGCTCCGGAATTCAAATTTTAATCACCATCGAGACTTCGAGTAATCGATACACGATTAATTATAGAGAATAATTATATAGCCAGTATACGACGCGAAGTCGGCGATTCTACACTGTAAATCTCCATACAGATACAGTGAAACGCGATAGAAAATGTTAAAATACAGTACTCGCGCGAGTTTTGTCGCTTCAATTTTCCGGTAGCCGTGTTACGTCGGTAATAGTCGAGTCTGGTAACACGACGACGTCAGGAAATTGCACGGCAATCGTTTCCTTTCGATGTGCACAAGAGAGTGAAATATCCTTCGATCGTTTCGCGTATCTTGTCCATAACTCGAATTTACACGGACTTGACGACCGTCCCTAGTTACGGCTTCAGCCTCTCCGTCGAATCAGCAACAACATGGGATACGAGAGTTAAAGCGGAAAATTTCGTACTAATGCGAAGAGCGAAACGCATCCGTTCTGGTAATGAAAAAAAAGTCGAGACACCCCCCGTCCAAGCGGCACAAAAATATTGCCATAAATCGAAAAAAAAAAAAAAAAAAAAAAAAAAAAAAAAAAAAACTAAGAGTCACCAATCGTATATAAAATTTTCGAGTACCGAGTCTGCGCACAGGAAATATTCGAGATGAGAGCTGAAACGCTGGTTGATATATCAACCATGAAAATTTCTTCTCACGACAGTTCAATAGACCGCGTGGTTGTACCGCACAGAGGGTACCAGACGGCGTCTTATCCAAAGAAAGTTCGTACGGCAAAATATGTACAACGGAGACTCTTGAGTGAAAAGAACGTGTGGAGAGCTTCCAGGTATAGCAAAAAAAAAAAAAGAAATGAAGGAGAAGGAAGAAAAAGAATTCTCCCTATTCTTGAAAACTGCATCCTTCCCATTATAGTGAAACAAAGGGTATGTGGCTCCATTAGGCGACTCCGCCAATTTGCGAGTGCTGGTTATGGCACCGTTTCTGTTACTGGTGCCTCGAGGTGGGGGGGTAGGGATCGTTGCTGCTGCTTTCTGTTAGTTGCCGGACCCAATGCTCGGGGGAAGTTTCGTCTTGTGTGTGTGTCTGCGCGAGTCTTGGCTCTGCAGACTAATTTTTTTTTTTTTTTTTTTTTTTTTTTTTTCGGTCTTTCACCGTGATGCGAGATGCGAGAAAGGAGAAGAGACGGGCGACAGAGAAGTCGAGAGCCGAAGAGTCGCAAGGGTTGAAGAGGTGGCTACCGGCGGAGTGGCCCCCGGGGGGAGGTGAAACTAAGGGTTCGGGCAATTCTCGAGAGTACAGTTGCCGCTCCCGTCCGCCCGACGACTGCCGCACACTCAACGGATACAGAGGCGAGGGGGCAACAATTATAAACACAGCAATTACGCGACTGGGTGCGTGGACGGTTTTCCTCGCTCTCCTCTTCATCATCTTCTTCCTTAACCCCCGGCTTCTCCTTTACTCTCCTATTTTTGTGAGGCATAAAGACCGCGTCTCTAGATTAAACGAGAGAGCTACGTACACCCGACGCCGTCGAGATACTCCGGTTACGTTACCTCGCTAACGTGGCGAAAAAGAAAATATTCATACGAAGATGGAAGATACGTAAAAAAAAATATAACGCAAAGCATTACATACGGAATAATATACTTTCAAAGGTTTTTTTTTCGCGGAGTATCTCGAGCTATTTGTGATTCTCGGGGAGTAGTAAACGTTCGTATTTCGAGAAATCCCTCGGTGGATATAGACGAAACCTTGCGATTTTATGGGTGACTCTCCGTTTTGGTGATTACTATGCGACTCACGGGAAGTCAGTTTTGCGAGGCCGGAAGAGCTGTCTCTTGACTATAGGACCTACCAGCCGTTATACAGACCGTGTACCACCGAGGTACAAGTCTTGTAATACTATCGAAACTCCAAGGTTTGCTACGAGACTTTACCTCGTCTTGCAATACTATAGCTTAGCGAACATTCTCCCTTTTCCTCTGTCTCATTGCTGTTCGGTGCACCACCACCCCGTCGTTCTCTTCATTCGCCTCTCCTATTCCTTATCGCAATTTAACTGAAGCTCACTCGACTTTCCCCAACTGCTCTTGGCCTTTAGCTATTTCAAAAGCGCGCGACCGTTGCTTTTCAACGGCCGGAGGCACGAGACGCGCCCTCGCGTTTGCGTTCGCGTCGGGGACTTTCTGCTCATTTCACCTCTCGCGTTCTCTCGAGGAAGTGAATCTGTACGAGTGTCAGAATGGAGAATACCGACAGAAAGTTGTAGTTGTACACGAAACAAGTGCTCAATTCCCCATAGTGGCAGAACCACCGCTACTGCGAAACACCGAGAGGCCCGGCGCTCAACCGTGCCGCGAATAACGAAGGAATCCCTTCGAACAACAGCTTAACCGCGTTTGCATAAATCATCGCATTTAACCTGCCAGCTTGACTCGCGGGTGTTACTCGTCCTCGAGAGAAATTGAAGAAATATATTACGATAAACAACGTGAGAAATACGAGAATAAAGACTTTAATGGAGTAATGCTTATCACAAGAAATAAAATACGTGTACTATAGCGTCGAGTACACGAGACTACGTTACTTAAAGGGGAAACTGTATCGGAACTTTAAAAAAGTATAATTTTTGCGAAGTTTTTTTTTTTTTTTTTACTGTTCTAACAAAATGAATATTTTTTAAAACCTTTTCGGGTATTTTATTACATATTTCGATAGTACAGAACTATTGTAATTTTGATTCTGAAAAGTTACGATTATTACAAAAACAATATCAACTAATTTATTGAAAAAAAAACAAAAAAATGTCAAATTAAATTTTTTAAATAAATCTCTTAAATTCAAATAAAAGTAATATACCAATAAAGAAATTCTTTGTTTTTATTTTTGTATTTAAAAAAAACAAAACCATCGACGCATTTTAAATATTTCAATACATATTATACAAACGAAAAAAATATTTTTGCGTTAATAAAATAGTTTCACAATGTCGCGAAATAAAAAATTGCAAAAGTTTCAAAAGGATTCGTTTTATTGGAGTCGAGAAATAAATTGCAAACGTAACACTGTTTTTAGCGTTCTAATTCAGTTTCGCCCCTTAAATATTGAAACCAAACTGGAAGCGTCTACATTTACCTGTTGCCTGTCCTTTAGAAATTAATACGGTGACATTGGGTTTCGCGGGTATAGCGGCGCCCTTTATTTCGCAATTATAATTCATTTGGCTAATTGGCTATCAGCCTCGTCGCGCGACAATTTGTACTGTCCGAATGGTCTATTGTTATGAATGTTATTAACTGCCATATAGGAATAAATTTTGGGTTGATTTGCGACTGGTAAATATCTTCCGTAGTGCGAGAGAACGAGGGAAATAATCGGATTGGGTGGTGGATGAAGCGGTGTGTTGTAACCCTTGTCCGTTAAGAACCAATCGAGGGTGGAGGAGAGCGAAGTTGCAGCGTGTGCAGCGTCGCTCGTGTCCCTCGGAAATTCATGAGTTACGGTCGGCTTCGGTAGATGATGACCGAGCGAAGTCACGGTATTTGGGTTTGTTGATTGCTCGATCGCACGATTGCCCGCGGGCAACTTAACCTCGTAATCTCGTTCGTCATTCGTGAGTTCGTACGACGCTTCATCGTTGGACAACTCGTACACAGGTTTCGTATCTTGCGACTTGGCGTCCTCGTGCCTCGTAGTTTCTTCGTTGCCGCGGTTGCCACGATTTTCCTGTACGTTCCGATCCCGATGAAGCATCTCTCGAACATACGAATGAGTATTCCATGACTCGGTGGAATAGCTGGGGGTGTATAATGGTGAACCTCCTCCGATGGGTGAGACGCCCGGTGGACCGTAAGATCGAACGACTCCGCGCGGTGGAAGATACTTTCTTCCCGGTCGAGATTGTTCCCAGTCGAGAGGAATGACCCCGGCTACTGCCACGTCGTATTTCTCGATATTCTTTCCTCGAACGTCGTATCGATCGTCTCTCGGAGTTTGCAAAATTATACTGGGACTCTCGACGACGAACGATGCAGACGAGAATAATGGATTATCGATCGAGAGACGATCCGGTGTCGTGGGGGGTCGATTCGTTATCGTAATTCCCTCGATGAGACACAAATGGGACAGATGAAGAAACAAACTTATTCGCGCTAACCACGGGATTATCATCGCCCAACGTTGAGTCGAGAGACACTGAGACGACGATTTTTGCAGCTTTGCTTTTTATACGGACGGTCGTTCTATTCCTTAATGCATTTGTCGTGTAGAATGCAGGAAATGTTGACGATAGTTTCGCAAACTTGGCGCACTTTCTTTTTTTATGTTCGAATAGATACGATGAGTTTTGACGAAGCATCGATTTAAATCTCGTGTTCATTGAGAAACGTTTAACAACGTCGATGTTCTCGCAAACGACATCGCGAATGTAGTGAAGTAATTCGCGGGAAAAAATAATTAGAGCGGAACTTTTGGGTTCATTATCATGCGAGAGGGATCAAGAGAGCTTCGACAAAGGCCTCTTCGTTGTCGATGTAAAGGAGGTCGCGCGCGGTCGTATGGAACGAGAAAATACAACGTCCGGCTAGGCAGGGCGTCGCCTCGAATATAGACGAAGATATGCGGGTTAAATCACGGCCGGTACAATAGAATGCAACATCGAATCATCAACATACTTAATGTTGAACTTGTAATACGGTAAATAACAACATAGAGCTTCAATCGCGCGAAATTTTCATGCGAATCGCAATTCATGCGTTTTTCAATTATTTCCTAGTGGGCGCCATTTTTTTGTTTTCTTACAGATAGTTGAGCAGTTCTTTCACTCTCAGCTTATTATTTCATATAAAAACCGAAATAAAAATAAGTTTTTGGAATTATCAGTGTTCCGGTTAACTGGTAACAGAGACAATGATCGATTTCGTCGTGCAAAACATTTGTATAAACTCTTTAATTTTCATGCCAAAATATGTCAAGTCGCTAGTTTTTCGTATTTTTCATTGTCGTAAAATAACTCAAAAAAATTACGCAATTACTTTGCTGATGGCTTCATCGTGTCTATTTTTTTCCGTATAACACTATAGACTCTTGAGTTTTTGCGTAACTCCATTAGAAAGCAGAAACATTGTTGTTGAAAGATATTGAAAAATCGCCACTTCGGAAAATGGGTTAGAAAAAAAAATGTTGTCACTCACAGTTTGGCGGTTATATGCGACGCATTCCTTGCCGATGTTCACGAATCTGCCAGATGTATTATTCCAAGCGAACACAAAACTGAAAACCCGCGCGATATGTAACACGGAATCCACTTTAAAAACAAAAAAATTGTTTCTATCAATTACGACTTTCAAAATCGGAAGCGCACAAAAGCTGTTAGTCGGTACGTAAAGACGTAAACGGCATGTTGAACGGGTCAAGGGGGCGCCACGGTATGGGCACATGTGCTTAGAGACACGAGACGTATACGCGACGCTTCGGCACGAGCAGTCGATGTGCCAGTGTACTATCGTAATTCATACAAACCACGCGATACAAACAACGCGTGTGCAGTTCGGCACTTATCAATTAACGTAAACACAATCGACACAGATTCACATCAATAATGAAGGTGAAGATCAACAAGAAGGAACTCCCAGCGGAAGGAAAAACGACAGTGACGAAGGCGTTGAAAAATGTCAAAACCCGACTACAGGTATGAGAATCACGTGTCAACATAACCTTTCACGATATTCCATCCCGTCTTTCTCGTATTTTTAATCTATAAAATTTCGCATCGCAGAAAGCAAGCGACAGGGCGCAAAGAATCAAGAAAAAGCAGGAAAAGAAAAAAGGAACCAAAAAAGTACAGAAACCGAAGCCGAGAAAATTAACACAGGAAGAACTCAAAAGGGGTATAGTTTACGTCGGTCATATTCCTCATGGTTTTTACGAAGAACAGATGAAGGAGTATTTCACGCAATTTGGACGCGTCACCCGCGTCAGGCTTGCAAGATCAAAGGATGTAAGTGATTTATCTGTAAAAAATAAATGGTACCTCGACAGGCGGTAATATTCTTTATTCCGTTACAGACTGGCAAAAGCCGTGGTTACGGATACGTAGAGTTTCATGATCCTGACGTAGCTAAAATCGCAGCGGAAACGATGAACAATTACTTAATGGCTGGAAGACTTGTGAAAGGTAAGATACTTTTTCAAATCTTGATAACGTAATATTCCAAACAAAAAATAATAAAAAATATCCCTGACTTGGAAAAAAAAAAAAAAAAAAAAAAAAAAAAAAAAAAAAAATTAACTTTATTATATAAAAAAAAATCGGGTATAATTTTATTCTTTTTTAATAATATAAATTACTATTATTAATAAATCCCTTATCATATTAATTATATAATCAAGAAATTTAAAAAAATTATAAATAAAAAAATGTTCTCATAAAACGTTCTGTTTCTGCAGCGATGTATATACCACCGGAAAAACAGCACGGGGGATTCTTCACGAAGTTTCACTGGACGAAGGAGCACTATCCGAAAAAGATGAACAGAGTGAGAGAGGTGAATGCGTACAATGCGGGAGAAACAAAAGAGGAACACCAAATTTTCGTCAAAAAGTCAATCAAAAGATTGAGCAAATTATCGAAAAAATTGAAAAGTCAAGGGATCGAATTGGATTTGAAAATAAGTCGTGAAATAGTATAAATATAAAGTTATTTTGTTACCTCTTCGAAACTCTAAATCTCTCTTTATTCAATTATTATCATAGCCACTTCAATGATCATTCGTTTCATACGTTCCTCACTTAATATTTAGTATTATAATTAATGAATGTACATAATCAATCGTTCGACGAATTTCTCTACGAAGCCGCGGTGGTGTCGTGACTCGGGGTTATTAACGTATTCGCTCCAATTCCGGTTATTCCTTTCGTGCGTTTCCACTTCATTCGTCTGTTTTGAAACCAAACTTTCACCTGGAAAACAGCGCGAAATGAAAACCTAATAATTTATATTCCAAAAATAGAAAAAAAAAAAAAAAAGTTTACTTGGCGCTCCGTGAGATCGAGAGCAACAGCGATTTCGTATCGTCGAAGTCTCGTGAGATAATTGCTGTGCGAGAACTCGAATTCCAAGTGGCGTACTTGCACTTTCGTAAAGGCAGTTCTCTCCTTGCGGGCTTTGTCCCCGTGGCGAGAGCGTCGATTGACCGACGATTTCGTTGAATCTGCGAAAAAAAAGAAAAAAAAAAAAAATGAGTATTTTAGATGGACGCGAACTGCTCAGCCTCCCGAATGTTCCACATGTCGAGGTCGCGCGTGGTTTCTGCAAGGAAACGCGGATGACGATACGCACGTGGCAGTAACATTTGCTTGGCGGCGGAGCGATATGCTCCGTTGAAGACGTGGGTCGACTCGCTGAAATCTCACCACTCGATCAGCCATAGAACTCGTCGCCGGAACGTCTCTTTCTTCCGCGCCGCTTGTATCATCAGCGATCATATCCCACTGACGTAATTCTAATATCGCAAAAAAATTCTGAAGCCGAGCGCTACGGAGTTTTGTAATTTTTTTCATAAAATTTTTTTTTTTTTTTTTCATTCTTCCATATAGCAGTTGACTAGCGTATGATATTTATCGACAAGAATTCCCATTGTCACGTCTAACCAGCCGATCAATCGTGTCACAGTAATCAGAAACGCTTTGTAAATAACCGGTTAATTTTTTTTTTTTTTTCAATTTTCCAAACAGCATATCATTTCGACGTGATAAATGGGCCAATAGTCAGCTATATGATGACAGTTTAGCCGCGCAGAGGAGTTACAGCATTGAAAATAAGTTTCAAGAGTCTCGCGATAGGAGTTTTCAAGCTGAGATTTAATGTTGAAGCGCGTATCGCAACGAGGATAACCCGGAAGAAAATTCTGCTCGACGGTTGTAAGAAGATAAAAAAAAGTAAATAAAAAGCAGAGTCACCGAGCGCTGCAGCCAAGTGCAGCGGGTCCCGGAACGGGTCAACCGTCGTTTCTTCTGGTCGAGAGGCTCGACGAAGGAATCTCGAGCGATGGGAAGAGAATTGCGTAACTTGCGCGCAGTCAGGCATCGTCTCTCGAGCGCAACACCAATGCGAGTCTCGTTAAAAATTATTATCGGATAAATATTTAGACTCAACGGGGTACTGTTACGGTTGCGTCTGGAGCCATAAACTCGACGCGACGTTCGCCAATTATCTTATCAACAAACGCGAACGCAAACGCGTGTCTATCCATCGATTAAAAAAATGTCTTCACCTATCCCGAGATCTTCGACGATGCCGCGAGTTTGCGCATTCGGAGAAGAAGACAAGAAGAAGAAGAACTTACCGTATTCGGAATCGAGGGGATCGTTCGATTCAACGGAGAGATCTTCCCGTCGATCTTCGGCGTACGCGGAGTCTTCGACCGGTCGATTATCATTTCCCGTCGTACGATAATGAAAGTCCCGTTCATCGATGTTCTGTTGATCCTCGACGTACGAATCTTGCCATCCGCGGAAAACCGGAGTATTCGAAGATAGCGTCCTTTGATCGATGCGAAAGCCTTCTTCTCGTGTTTGTGCGGAAGCTATCAGAGTTTCCAGATCCATCGGAAGATTCTCGTCGTTGTTAGTCGTCGGATAATCGTTCCAACTAAATGAATATCGAAAGAAAAAAAATAATAGAAATAACCTATCAGCGCATAAGCTTTTCTCGATATCATACATTTTTTTTTTTTTTTTTTTTTTTTTTTTTCGTCGCGTAACAAAGTTATCGACTCGTAAAATTCACCTGCAGCTATAGTAATTATCATTGTTGTCAGACCCGTCGCGAAAACCGGCTGCCGGACACGTTGAACAATTCGCCGAAGCAACTCTGCTGTCTTCCGTATAGTTCCAGAAAGCTTCTCCTCCGGGTACGCGACCCGATGCAATTTCCGTGTCAAAGTTTGTCCGAGAGACGGGACTCTGCGGAGTGGGTGGTGTAGGTGGCAAAACGAATGTGTTGTCTTTGAAACTTTCGACGTTTCCGAGACGATCCGAGGCGACGCATTGTCCCGACGAGGCATTCATGACCGATGGTGATGTTTGCGAAGATTCTACGGTTTGTGTTTCTTCTTCGCGGTTTTTTGCTCTTCGTTTTCTTCCTCGCGGCAGAATACCTTTGCCTCGAAGGCTTTCACTCGCGTTAACCGATAACGATGTCGGTAAACGAGACCGGCAATTATTTATCCGCTAATAACATGTTAGCGCACGAAGGCGCATTCAAAACTGCGATAACTAACGTTCCATTAACTCTACTAACTTTGATAATCTCTTCCGTAAACTGTGAAGCTAACCGCGTGAATAGTCGGCTGTGTGATTCTCCGAAGCGAATTGTCACCCGACTGACTCTAAAATGTCAAGCAACGAGCGGCACACGCAAGAATCCCGGCAGCTATGTAATGAAAAAACGAACAAGTGGCAGTAGCACAGCGTGCGAAGAAGAAGAAGAAGCAAACGAAGAAGAAGAAGATGATGATGTAGCGACGTGGGCGGCGAGGGAAACGAGGCGTAGGAGTAGGGCCTCCGGAAAGTTAGTTCGACTTAGTCAGGAGGGGCCTTCGGGCAAATATATTCTCACAGGCTAAACAGCCAATCCCGGCGACTCGTTATTCCCGGATAACGGGCCACGGGACTGACGACGATACGTATAAACGAGTGTAACGAGATGGGCGGTCCACCAATTTTTATCGTCTCTCCCTCTACTTTAAATATGGCTGCGTATCTTGCGCTTAAAAGAATTTCGTCAAAGACAAAAAGTTTCGTGTGTCCGCGTGTTCATCATAATATATGGTCCTATATCTTCATTTGAGTCTCGTGAAGACGAAATTTATGCGCATCGGACGAATACATAGGTTATGTTGCTGCGATCCTCCATTCCCCCGATTCCCAGTCGGTTTCTTCCTGCGATCCGCTTATATCGTTCGGAATCCTCGCTTTCCGCCGTTAGAGACCATTATTGCGTCAAGAAGCGCATAAGTCAATCGAAGAAAAGGAAGAGGGAGTATGTAGTGCTGCAGCTAAGACAACAACCAAAGCGCCGCCAGATCCTTCGCCGAGGGAAGGGGAGAGTGTGAGTAACAGGTCCGTTAACAGGATCCTCGAGTCTCGTTAATCACGCCGGTATACAGTATATGATTCACCTTCGGAGCTTTCGCACTCGCGTGTAACATTATTGCTTGCATTCTCTTCTTGTTTTTATTCTCCTCGCGCTGTTCAAGAACACGCCAACCCCCTGTACTTGGAAACGGAAAATTTCGCTATATCGCGAAATTTATACAGAAAATAAATTCTTTGAGTTTTTTGGTTAGAAACTCAGCGGATTAATCGATAATCACACCTTTGAAATAGAAATTAATGGAAAATGAAAAAATAACCTTAAAAATTAATGGAATACGAAAAAAAATTCAAAAGTCTTGGGAAAACGAAGTAGAAAGGGTATGCATAGCGCGTGAGAATTCGTGTTCTCGAGTTGACGAGAATGCCAGACGCTTAGAATGCCCGGTTTTGCCTCCACCCGGTTTATATCAAACCAGAGACGGCATTGCCGCTCGAATATTATGGGAATCTCTGTCCACCGAGCATTGCCGGTCCAATTCGAAACATAGTTCATTTTTTTTTTTTTTTTTTCACGGCTCTGCCACGTAAAATCGGAGATATCTCTATGTCTGCATCGATATTTCGAGTTTTACAGCTTCCTGCGGGATTTTCCGATGTACCCGTTATTAGCTCGTTGGCTCCAAGGTATTGCGTGTCCCGTTCACGCCTTTCGAAACATCTTTTTATTGTTTTATAAAAGTAGCAACGAGTCACGGGGCACGTGTCGAAACTTTTGGAGCACAACGCACGGCATAGATATAGACATAACGTATCGGTACACGCGTGGCGGAAGACCCGCGGACACTCGAGAGCACCGCACTCGAGGAGAGTACGAAAAGCCATGAGGCACGGAAGCGTAATAATGTTTAAGGGCTTTTATCATCCGACCGGCTTCTGTTTTCTCTGTGCGACTTCTACTTCGAGCTTCTGGAGCAGTCGAAATTCGTTCGTTCGCTGGTAAACCACGTTACCGTAGTTACTCCCATCCGAATCGTTGTGATAACAATTGTATATTATACCGGTGAGAATCTAAGTGGATTATTCAACAAGAAAAAAAAGCTGTTTATTACGAATATGGAAAATCGATGGAGAACTCCAGGTAGTTATTTTATCGTTATTTCCAGTGATATCAATATCGACCCCAAAAAATCATTAAAAAAAATAAAGAAAATTTTTTTTTTATGATTTAAAAAAAAATGTGTATTCATTTTTCGTGATAACGAGCGAAAAAAACATCAAATAAAATGTAATAAAAATCATCTTAAAAAATCATAAATTTTTTTTATTTTTTTTATTAAATCATTCGAATTATCGTGAAATTTCAGGAATCGCCGAAATAACACTCCAGGCGTACACCAGACGGCACGGAGCCGCGGAGGAAAGTGCGAGTGATCGTTGTCGCGCGAGAATCAAACCGATCGTTCTGACGATCGTAGGCGTCACATTAATTTCTCTGGCGGTATATTGGCTCATCGTTGCTCCTATCTTCGAGAGTCTCAATGCCGAAGGCGATGAGGGTTCTTCGGGACGCACGAGAGGCTGCGATCGATAACTCACTCAACGCGCTTTCGCATCAATATTTCAATCGACTGTACTTGCATCGTTATAATTCCACGATTTTAATAAACAATATATCAGTGTATCGTTAGTAACTCGTGAATTACAATTCAATCATCTCCACCGATTGCTTATATTTTACTTCGATATACGATTAATCTTTGCCGAGGTATAGAAAAAAAAAAAAAAAAAAAAGGAAAAAGAAATGCATAAGCACCGTATCAATACTCGAATAATCGAAGCAAATACAAAGTTACGCGCAGTTGAGCCCCGCAATTGGAGAACAAGCGTTTAGCAGCCAAAGATCTCGTATTTCGCGGGAATGTTGTCGCCGGTAAGGGTCTCTGATTCACGAGGCAGTTGCATATAAACAAGAGAACGGAGCGAAACAAAGCGATGCCGATATTCGGGTCAATGCTACGATGTTTCTCGGAAGTTGAGATTCGATATATTGCGACGCGAGAAGGCCTTCGGGATATCCCAGCGGGATATGGCGAGAAAGATACTCGAAGAACGGAATAATGTCGAGAAAACAGCGAGCTAATGATGAGATGAAGAAGAAAAAAAAAGAAGAAGTAAAAGACTACGCGGCAGAAGAAATACATAGGGGAAGGCGGAGGGAGGGAGTGGGGGTGCGGAGGTTGCAGCGTTCTCACCAAGAAATAAAGAATGAAAGAGCTTCGCACACCGGAACATGCGTTTTGCACCAACTAACTATAAATAGCTCTTATTTCAAAGTTTTACACTCAACCGAGGTCTGCCCTGAGTGCTCGGAGAACTTCGAACGAACACTTAAACGTTAACTTTACTGCCAATAATACTGTAGGCTACCAGCATCAGCAACAGCAGGAGCCGCGACGCCAAGAAAAAGAGATTTTTTTTTTCTTCTTCTTCTTCTTCTTCATCTCGGATACACACTTTCGTGTGTACTATCAACAGCTGCCGGCATACACCGGTGTATTCGAGAGCGATATCTTTCGCTCACCGTGTAATTAGAAAATTCCAATGCTGAATGATCGTCTTAATTCCCTCTCCGCTTGTAATGCCGATTAAAAATAACATCGATGACTCGTTAAAACTTCAGAAATGCAAATTTCGCTCGTTATCGATTGGAAAGAAAAAAAAAAAAAAAAAAAAAAAAAATCTGTACGATCGATCGATAATTTGGTCCGCGAGTCTCGATCGATTTTCGATAAATCGCAAAACACTTTATCAATAATGTAAATGTAAGATTTTGTTGTTCGACGATTCGGGTTTTATTGCAAACGAACCCGCGGGGTCGATAGTATACGGTGGTAACGAGGAGACTACGATGGCTCGCCAGTCCGCAGGGTAGTGGAAACGACGGTAGTGTGGGCCGGAGGTATAGTAGGAGAAGCTGTGCTACAAGGATCGGCTGGTCACAAAACTGAACTCGATCCCAGTTCGAACGCTTCACCTCTATAGGCGCCAACCTACTCGGATCGGCAGTCTCCGCGGAGCCAATCGATCGATTTTATTCTTTGACAATCTTATTCGTGTGGTTTTCTTTTTTTTTTTTTTCCGCGCCTCCGGTAATCAACAAATTCGACAAATTGCCAAATGATTGTCGTTTCATTCAAAAGTACGTAAGAATTAATAAGAGTATCGAGAAAAAAAAAGAGCTTTAAGACGAAAGATATAGAAATCCGAAATCCGCTCACCGCAAACCGGAAGAGATCCTTCGATATTTTCTCATTAATTTTCTTTTCCTTTCATCAATAATCACTATCGATTGTTCGCGATTGTTTTATAAAAAGGATGGTGGCCCTTGTGGTTCCTGATAGCCGGATGTTCAGCTTCGTGGGCAAAGTACGTCGAGGAATACGATTCAATGAGGGTAGCGAGATGCGATGCAAAATGCAGTGGATATACTCCGTCCTATCGGGTAAGTGTGCCGCACAGTTAATAAAATAAATGTTCTCCTTGAATTTCCGAATGAAAAAAGTTTCAAATATTAGAAATAGAACGACGAAAAACGAAGTTATTATCCTCTCTAAAACGATTTACACGCCTATCGGCAATAAAGTTGTTGTTTTTTTTTTTCTTTTTTCGTGTTTCACCGCAAATTGTCTTTCCGAAGCGCGCAAAGAAGCTCCGGGACAACGAGAGAAGCTTCTCCTTGTTGCAGAGCAACAGAGTTGCCCTTTCGACATTATCGAAAAACAGGTTTTGCACAACTACTAACACCGCGGAACGCGCCCGTTTGCTCATGCGGATATAGTACAAAAGGAAGACGAGCACAGGGCGGGGTAAGCGATCGGGAACGCGTCGAAGCGATTTCGGTCGAAGGCCGAACGCATCGAACTTTCGTGCTTCGCTCGGACCGAAGTTTTTTTAGCCCCCGGTGTCTCTTGAGCGATTCAAAGGACACTCGACTCGGAAGGGAAAACTACTAAACGGTACAAACGCGTGCCTCGTCGTCCGTAAATGTATTACGGACACTATGTGTACTGCAATGACGGTATATATATATATATATATATACAGTACGTGTGTTATAGTACCATACGGGTTGCCGCGTATGTTCGCGAACTCGTCGAAAAAAGTAGGCCAATAAGTAAGCGAACCAGTTTCTTCGGGCGCTCGAATGATTTATGCGTTCCGCGGTGATGGGACCGGAGAGAGACCGCCGGCGGCGGCCACACACGCCGCGCTCAACGGCAAGGACTCTCCTCGCAAGGATAGCGCTCTCGCAGGAGTTCTCGAGAATCGAGAGAGCGTGCGAAAGCCCCGGAATTCCGGTTCGAGCGACAAACCGATCTTTCGGAAGCGATCGGAATATCGCTTGTTAAACGATAAAAGCGATTTCGAGACGAGAAGATTTTCTTCCTCATCTTCCTTGCCACGCGTCCCTTACCATTACTGCTTACTTACTATCCGCACGATAAACTCATAAACTCGTTACCGATCGGAGTAACGCTGTTTCTTCCACTGGCACGCGAGTTATGCTTTTTTGCGGCTCTCGTTTCGATCCCACGATGAACCTCTACGATCGTTTGCAGTGTATGGACAACTGTTTAGCGGCCAACTACACGAAGCCTGGCTATTGCCCCGAGGAGAACTCCATGTCGCCGTTCGAAGCCGCGTGCATCGACGCCTGTTTCAACGACTCCCAGTGTCCCGATCTTGCAAAGTGTTGTCCCAATGATTGCGGCATCACCTGCATGAGACCTACCGGCCTCGACGATCGGAGCGGTCAGTTTTGTGATCTGTGGAATGAAAAGATAATAAAGTTAATGACGAAAAGTTTAATCGAAGTTAACGCCTTTTTTTTTTTAGATATACCACCGATTCCGCAAAATATCGAAATCCGACGGGAGAAAAGCAATCTTGTGATGCTAAGTTGGAAAGTCATTTCTTCGAAGGTAAACGGAGATTTAACGAAAAGCGACAACGACTCCAGCGTACGATATCTTGTGGAGGAACGACACGTGTTGGGACCGCGCTACTTGGAAACCCGATTGAGCTCGTGGTCCGTCAGCCACGTGTCGAACAAACCCCACGCATCTCTCCGCGTCGGACTCAAAAGCGGTCATTGGTATCAATTTCGGGTTGCGGCTGTTAACGAGAATGGATCGCGAGGATATTCCATCCCTTCGGGTCCATTAAAGACTACAGGTATTCGTTTATTCACTGAGATAAACGATTCGCAGACTTGGATTTGTATTTTTTGTTTTTTTCAGAACCCAGAAATCCACGCGAACCGAAAAATCTTTCGCTCGGCGGAGCGCGAGTTCAGAGCGACGGAAAGCTTCGAATTCTTCTACGATGGCGTTCGCCATCTTCGGATGTTCCAATTATGTTTTACAAACTCTTCTGGAGCCGACTGATCCACGGACCTGCGAACGATTCTATACTCGTTAATCACCGAACAGTTCCCAAAGTTTGTTTATCATTTTATTCTCTTCATTTTTGCAATCTTCGATTCTGATATTCCTGAGTTTTTTTCGTTTGGTACACAGGATAAGGTTTGTTACGAAGTTAAGAATCTTGAGATCGGATGCCAATACTTTCTTCAAGTTCAGGCGGTCGCTGTTTACGGCGGGCGACGATTGGCATCGCGGAAAGCGTCGAAAGTCTTCAACAGTACGGATTACGAAAAATACGGTAGGGTTTCGTGTTGCGAGTTTGCGTCGTAAATAAATCGAAAAGGATCGTCGAAAGATGGAGTTTTTATGCCAAAAACCAAGTCGGACATTTATTTCAGTTATCTATTTAAAGACGATGGAGACGGACGTTCGCGAAGGTGCGAGAAACATCACGCCGGGCTTCGCGTACGGAGATTGATTTGTCAATGCGCCGACGAGATCGAGGCGCGTTTAGTCTGGAGGTCGGATCCACGAGCGAAAAATTACAATGTCACTTGGAATGAAGATTCTTGCGAAACATCGACGAGCCTCGACGGCTCTGGAAAGTCGAGTAAACGGATCTCCGGATCGCGAATCACCGACGTAAGTCACGATGTTTATTATTTCTGTATTATACTTCCCGTTTCGTCGTTTTTCAATTCCGTTTTACGCAAAACAAATAACGTAAACGGAATTCATACGGCGCGTCGAAGTTATTCATTTGTTTCCTCTCTTTATTCACAGAAAACTCGCAAAGACATTAAGGGATTGAGGAAGAATTGCACGTACACGGTGAGCGTCAAGAGCGTTGGCGATGGTGGGAAAAGCGCACTCGACGGTGTCAGCATTACGCTGGAGGATCGCAAAATTGGCATCGAGTTTGTGACGAATGATTGTCAGAATCGTCAGGGTAAACGCGGCGAGAGGGAACGCGGCTTCGAGTCGTCGCGATGCCGAAGACGAAAAGCGAGAATCAAGAAAGTTGTCGCGGAAACGACGACGTGAAGATTAATATCTTAAACCTGAATATTTTTATTCATTAAAAAATAATTATATTCTCGCGGAAACCAGAACTCCTTCGCAATTGTAATAAAATAAGACGATTTTTTTTTTTTAATAAGAATGTTTCATCGCCTCTTTCGCTCGCTCGACCGTAATATTCCATTTTATTCCCTGTCTTTCCGTACACCTCGTAAAAACGATCGACTAGAAATTAGGAACGGACGATGTCGGGTAAACCTCCAGACTCATCGGATTCGATGATAATAATTCTCTCGTCTTTGTCGTAATTTCTTTATCTTCAAGGACTGCGCAGCGACGAGATAATCATCACTATTGCCGATAGATAAATCGTGTTATGCGAGAGTATCGAAGCTCCAGAGTAACCGGACAAATGATGATAAACGTCCCGCGATCCCAACTTCTGGATGGGTCTGTAGTTATACTTCAGAGTTCCATTACTCGTCATCACGTTCGTGAATACGTTGAACTGCAATAAACGGATAAAAAACGCAGTTATAAGGCATTCGATTGGCTTATACTTTCTTATCATTTCAGTAATCGGTATCTTAACGTTAATGTACCTGCGACCGCGATATCGTCAACTTCTCGGTAAGAATAAACCACGTTACGGTCTCATCGCAGCCCGGCGTCGTCAGGGAACCATCGTAGCGATAGAATGTCGTGTGATCCTTCGGTAAAAGCAGAGACGGTATGACTTTTCGTTGTATCTGTATGGAGCTTCCGCCGACCCACGCGGAAACGGCTTCGGTGGCTTCGATTATTGCCGAAAGATCGTCGTTGTCTTCCTCGGCAATCTGTAACTCCCGGAAAAGTTTTCCTCCATTGCGATCACTCAAAATTTACCGGAAGGTCAATTATACCATTTTTTCTTCGATATTTTACCTTAAAGAGTACCGCAACAACGGCTAATCCGTAATCGTGTTTCGATGCCTCTTCGAAATTTGGAAATTGCTTCGAGTAGTGAACCATATGCAACTCCAGAGCTTCTCTAGTGCCGTCTATCAGATGCTCGGAGCCCCAATGGAAGTGCATCTGTTCGAAGACATAAGTCGACGATAACCCACCGCCTTGTAGGAATAACGGCACACCGGTGAGTGATACTACGACTGTGAAAAAAAAAAGAAGATACAGGAATCAGAAATACGCTAATTGAAATCAATTAACGACTATATCCGAATTATTCTCGCGATCTTGAGGACCGTTCGAGAATCGATAATTTAACGTGCAAATATGTATAGGTCGGTGGGGCAAAATGGGAGAGTAAGACAACTCGAACTTTGGGGCAAAATGGACCAATCGTAAAATTCATGAATTTATCAAAATTTCGTGTATATCGACGAAACTCCTTGAATTCTTGTAACGGTCCATTTTGCCCCATCAAAAATCATTGGTTTTTCTTTTATTTTATTTTTTTTGCAATTTTTTTTTTACTCACCCGTGTGACCGTTGTTCGTCAGATTTCCCGTGTAAGCGAAATCGTAACGAACGAATCTCAGAGATCCCAAGTCGGTTTTCACCGTCTCATCGTTGAGAATATTTATCGGCGATTGTTTTATTCCGGTTTGACAAACTCCCGGCCAATATTCCGGTCCTGGAATATCGAGACTCGTCACTATTTGTTAGTCTTACGAATTCCTTACGCACGCTACTGAATATGAAATTAGAGATAAGAGTGACCAGGAAGTTGTATACAGGATACCGTGAGTAAGCTGCGTCTATATATACACGGAAAACAATAGGAAAACCAAACGGGAACTTCCGGACCGTAAAGATAAGAATTAAAATTTCCGTTGACTACTCGAACGCAAAGATCGAATCAGATATCTGATATCTTTGGGTTCTCCAAATACAAGAAGGAAAATTAACTTTCCTCGTGATCTTTCCCTCCGATCGCGATGTCTTGTAAAACTCGGCTTGAAATTTGTTAATATTTGCGTCGTGTTCTATCTGCTCGACGAAGATCCTCGACCTCGAGGCCGCGAGAATTCTCGAGTGACTCTCGACGCGACTCCGTGCAGTTTATTCCCGTTATCAAGAGACACCCTTCGATATATACGTGCAATAGGTTGAACCAATTAATTCATCGAAAGAATAAGAAAGAAATATCAAATTTGCATATTCGACTTAAGAATGAGAAATTTTCGTTGTAACGAAACGGCGTCAAACACGTAAGGACCCCGGGGATATGTATTCGTAAATTGGTTATTATCCAATCTGTGTGAACGCACTGTAGCGCATCATTTCCTCAATCAGTTGGTGCGGCTACAGAGAGCGGTTGAACGATACGATTCAAAGGTTCTCTCTCTCTCTCTCTCTCTCTCTCTCTCTTCGTGCCCTGCGGCCCCCGAGGTTCGCAATATCGGCCGACTCTCGGTTGTCCGATATAACGCCAAGCATTGACACACGGATTGCGCCAAGCGCTCGGTGTGCAAACGACTGATTACATTAGTAATTCCGGCCCACTCTCTTCTTCTTATAGATGATAAATACATCGTCGCTATATAGCTATAAATACGACGAGGGTAGACGAGTACTTAAACAGCGTTTATACTTTAATAATCTTCCCCAGTATTTCGAATTATTGACCAATGAATCGCGTCTTTATTATATTAATCACGTGCATATAGAAAATTATCGAGAATTCGAATTATCTTTATAACTTTTTTCAAGGTTCGTTTGAATATTGATATTAACGGAAAAATACCGATTCTACCATATCGTATCGAAAATTGTCGGCAAATAAATTAGTTAACTTATCGGTATGAGTTATTAACCTAAAAAAAAAAACTCAATTCTTCCAGATAAGAATATATTTTTACCGACGGATATAAATACGCGTTTACGCGTTTGCGTCTTTCTTGTAGATGAAAATATATTGTTATCTGGAAGAATTCAGTTTTTTTTAACTATTGCGTTGCATTCGACGACTTACCTTTCGGACCCCAGTAAGACCAATCCGCCGAACTCACGAGGTTCAAGTGGACACCTGAAATCATTGCGAAGACATGCATATGGCTCTCCTTCATATATTTTTGGCATTTCAAGATACGGAATTTGTATTACTATGTCGTAAACCCGTTCGACTATTCGTCCGTCAGCAATATCCGACATCTGCAAATATCCCTAATGGTTACGGTATTCCTAGTCGCGATGTTTTGCAGCGTATAGATTCATCGATTTGCGTATTCGCGCGTTTATTACTTCGACTTTTTGCTCGAATGCATCTTCCCGACTTTTGCGATACGACTTACGAAGGAGAGAGCGATAGGGTACTAACAGAAACGTTTGAATTAATTTTTTTTTTTGAAATCTGTAGAAAATCGCGAATTTTTGGAAATGTGCCGTTTTAGGTCTCATTGCGTAATTCCGACCATTGAAATTAAACATATTGATTTTTGAAAATTTTGCATTTACACTGATAAAAAAAATCGGTGGAATCAACTAAATCATTTGCGGATGAAGAAACAAATATTTCGATCATTGAAAGAAATACCTATTTGACTTTATTAACTGTTCGCTAAAATGATTTTTTTTTTTTTATGAACCAAACATTTTCTTCACTATCCGCAAACGCCGATTTGATCCATTCGACCGATTTTTTTTTTTTTTTTTCAGTGATCGAAGTCATCGTCTCGATCCGTGGCGTTAAAGAGATTCAAAAAGATTTACGATGTTCCAGAATTATCGAACACACGGATAACTCCATTAAATAAGCGAAAAAATAATCGTATAAAGCAAAAAACAATTTCGCACCGTTGTTTTTCGTGTTTTCGTCGAAAGATTCCACGTATTTTCGTAATAACTGAATTGCAAAGTCGCGAAAATCACAGGTGCAATGCGCAATCGCGTGCATCGGTCAATCGTGAATTATCCTTAAGTGACGGCATTCCAAAATTGTACGATCGGAAGGCAAAGAGGTACATTTACCAGGCGGACTCGCGTGCTCCAGCTTCCTCTTTCATGTCATCAATCACGCAATTAGCTACAAATCGTCGTACTTACGTGGCCTACTAATTACGTCGCAATTCTAACGACATTTTCAAGAGAAACACTCGCGCGTATTTCGCAAAGAAACCAATGCAAAAATTGTCTCACAATCTTATCTATCGATATGTCTATTAACCGATTCTATCAGTGCTCGCGATTCTTCAATTGATCGGGAAGAAACAATCAGTTGAAGATAAGAGTGATAAAGCTTAAGATTTTGTGAAATATTCCGATCGCGGTGCTCGTAATTGCGCCTCGTTGAGAATGGAAATTCGGGTGATATCCTACTTCCATTCATTCGCTCGCATTGTGTCGGACCTTCGAATGAATGAAATGAGGTTTCGCGCATTGGAATTCTCGTACGCGTTGCGCGACAATAACGGGGAGAAGGGGGAGGGGAGGGCGGACCTTTAATTGCGTTTACATTGACACGCATTGCCGATTCAATTTTGATAAATTGAAACATCTCTACCGAGGGCATTCCGAAGATTCTCGATATAATCGTCGTCTGTGCAACTCTCCGGCGGGGGAAGGCAAGGGAGGCGAATTAATGTCGTTCTCGTGCCAGAAGAGTGTCTCACTTGCGATAATTCACGATCATTCGCGCCTACAACGTTGACGAAATTAAACGACCTTCTGCAACAGTCATCCGCTCGAGAGTGGTCAGTGCCGCACAGTTTCGATGCAACATCGAAAAAAAAAAAACTATAGTCGCGAAATGAGATCGAAAAAAAAAAAAAAAAAAAAAAAAAAATCTTCGAAAGACGGCATATAGCGGGGATATCGTTGAATGATTTACCTGAAGCGATAATGAAGATAAATATCGACACGAGGGTTGTCATCTCGATAGTCGCAAAGTTTCTTCGTGTATCGGAGTCTCGACGGACGATGAACGATAATCGTTATGTACAATTTTAAAAAATCGAGTAAAAAATAAATAAAAAAATCGCGGATAGCGTTGGAACGAGTATCACTGACGAAAAAAACAATTGAATTGTTTTTCTTCGATGATGAATTATTTTTTTTTATTTTTTTTTTTCAAGACGAAGATTTGTCGGTATACCAACCGAGCGGCTCAGCGACGATCGCACGACTGTGAAGATTATTCGTCGGCAGGTTGGTCGGTCGTGCAACCCCCAGGGGATTACGAAAGATCATCATCGTCATCGTCGTCATTGTCGTATGTCGGCGAGTATCGGACAGAGCGAGAGAGCGAGAGAAACGGAGTGATTTGAGACTTGCGCGCGCGCGCCAACCATTCTTAGTCCGACTAACGCTTACGTTACGATAACTCGCCACTGTACAATGTATCATTGCGCTTTGGTGCGCGTATAGGTGGAATGGAACACAGACAATTGGTTCGATGATGTTGTTAATGTCGATGCGAGGAGAAGAAGAAAGATTCACGAAGAACGCTGCGTATCTCGAGAAGGCAGAAGATTCCAACGCACACGACGATGACGACGACGTCGATAGATCGTCACACACGTTTATACCTTCTCTATGTGCTCTTTAATCAACGAATAAACGTGTTATCATGGATACACGTGGACCCGTATGTTATATAAAGAACGCGGGGGAGTCCTTTGCTCTCAAACGCGTTCGACGTCCAGTGTAAGCGAACGACTGCGACGAAATCATTTTATTCCCACGCAACCCCTCAGTCTATTGACTCCTTTCAGGTGCAACGATGCGTTGGTATTCACTTCGGTGAACTCGATATTAAATATTCATATTTTTAATACGTTAGTGTCGAAGGTTTGTTCGATAGACGTGATAAAACAGACGTCGGCTCATCGGACGAGAAACGCGCGTCTTGTTGATTTGCATCGTTGCGAAGAAGAGCACAAGATTCAGCGTCGCGATAAATATTGAAGCCGATCCGACGACGGTGATGTCGCGTGATCCACTGAATAGCTCTCGGCGAATCTCCGAGGCCGTTCACTAGACCAGGTTACCGAGACAACCCCTTGCGGTGTTGCGTCGCGAGTGCGAGTTGCGTCTCCGCCGGTACCGCTCGGTGCCGTCGATATTTCATCTCTATACGACTGTTTCCACTATTAACCTTGACTTGCCTCAAGAAAGGCCTTTTGCGATGTCTCGTGTCACCGATACGAAACCTATTTTACCTATATACTCAAAAGCTACAATAATTCTCATCGAAATATAAAATTTTTAAGCAATTTGAAAAAATAATGGATATTAGATATTTTTTTATTTTTTTATTTAAAAATAAAAAAAATGAAATAATTTATTATTATTATTATTATTATTATTATTATTATATTTTTAAATAATAATTTATTATTATTATTATTACTTTAATCGAAATATCAATTCAGTTATTATTGTTGTTATTATGACTATACGTTACGATTTATTGACGATAGTTCTATATAGACGTATAGATGTTTTTATAAATAGTAAAGAGGGATCGAATATCGACGCGTCTATAGATGAATAAAGGGGGTCGCGCGAGAGAGAATGATAGAGGGAAAGGGGGTGGGACGGCGAAGCTCCCCTAACCCACGCAATTCGTTACAATTAGTTGGGATATCGTCTCTGCGATCCCACGATGCGAACAGACATATATAACATATAATGGCGCGTTATTATAACTATAGCGGATTGGCCTGAATGACTAACTGGACAACAATTGTCTCCACCTCCTTTAATCGACTTTTCCCCGAAGGTACTCTCGTCGGTACTGCGATTTCTTTCATTTCTTTTTGGGCACTTCTTGTCCTCGTGGTTGATGAACGAATGAAAATAATGGGATGAAAGAAACGCCGCGACGTTTATCTCGCGATGTATTATACTACGAATACCAGTGTACGAAGCAAAACGGTATAATACACCAAAGAGTCGCAATGGTGAAACACGCGCGCGCTTTGCACTCGACGGCAAGCTCGTTCGACAAAAATAGAAAGACCACGCGTAGCTTGTGCGTGGAACGTGTGCGGAGAGATTGGAGAGCTTACCAAACTCCTAGTTTTCCCTTCTGGTTACAGTTTCGGAAACCATCGCGTCTCGTTGCACGATCTCTTCGAGTGTTTATCGGCTGATCAAGAGTGACGAAAGTGCGAACAAAAATACATTGAATACGGAATTGATCGTGGAAAAAATAAATAGATTTGTCGGTTAAAAAAAAGATCGCGAACGTTGAATCGCGAGGTGCGATTCACTGCGGCTGGATGCCAATTTTGGAATCTACGTATCACAACGAAAACGATGATTCAACGCTAATTCAGTGATTCGCACTGAATGAAAAAAAAAAAAATCAAAAAGGAATAAGTAACGAAAATAACGGGGAAAGAATTATGGCGCGTTTCAGATCCTCGTTGAGGAGTCGAGATTCATCGAGCACTTCGACGGGTTTGGATCCGCGCGAAAGGGTTAAAGATTGCTGTAGAAAGCTCGTTGCATTTATGTGCACTCAAGTCGGCGTTGGTGGGCTGGTGGTCGGTTACGCGATCGTCGGTGCATTAGCGTTCTCGGAGATCGAGAAGAGCGCCGAAATAATAGATTTGGAATTGCATCGAAACAATTCGGCACGAAAATTATGGCTGAGAACGGCGAGCAACGAGACGGTAAACATCCTCGACAAGGAAGCTTTCAACGAGACGGCAACGCGAATACTTCGCGAGTACCAAGAAATTGTTGTCGCCGCTGTGAAGAAGGGTTACAGCGGACAAACGCCGGAGGAAATTTGGACGATACCGTCGGCGCTTATATTTTGTTTGTCAATCTTTACGATGATAGGTTACGGCAACATGGTGCCGAAAACTCCGTTCGGAAAGGGTGCCACTGTAGTCTATGCGATAATCGGTATACCGCTGTACGTACTTTATTTTCTCAACATGGGAAAAGTATTGGCGCAAACGTTTCGATGGCTATACAGATGGATGCACGAGTGCAGCGGTCGTCGACCACCACCGGGTACGCGAATCATCGTTCCTTCTACAGCCTGTCTGTGGGTTATATCCGGCTACATACTCGCCGGCACGATAATATTCGCACAGTGGGAAAAATGGAATTATCTCGATAGCGTTTATTTCTGCGTCACTTCGCTGTGCAAGATTGGGATGGGTGACTTTTTTCCGGGTGTCAACGTTATACGCGAGTACGAGGATGGTAGTCAAACGAAATTAGTTATAACGTTCGTTTATCTTCTGCTTGGTCTCGGTCTCGTCGCTATGTGTTATAATCTAATGCGAGAAGACGTTCGTGTCAAAGCGCGCGAACTCAAGGACGATGTGACTCAGACATTCGAGGATTTTAGAGTGAAAATGATACGTTGCTGTCGGGCTACGCCGGATTGATGGTCGATTGCGTTTAATCTAACGTTTAGAATTTGCCTATGCCACGGTGAACGAAAAACTCGTTTCGTCGTATATTTATTATTTGTAATAATTCGATGCTATTGTTTTTGTGTACGTTATTTTATACTCACTGGAATAAAACAGTGCCCATTGCGCCCGATAATCACGACACACACAATTTACTGTACTTTGTATAGGATTAATAACCAAAATGTTTACGATATCAAGCGTACGCGGTTTCGTCGATTCCAACGATCTCTCGACTCGTCGAGGCGATCAGTTTCTCTGATAAACAAATTCGCGAGAGTCAAACACGCGACTTATAACGCGTTATCTTCAACCGTTACAACAGCTTTCACTGCATTACCGTCGCGCAAAGAACCCGCGAGTACGGGTTCCATTGTAGAAGAGATCACTGTCGAAAACGTTCGTGCCACGGGCTTTCTCGAGTACACCGCGAGCGAGGAGAGCACCCCTGGGAACAAGGTGTGGGTCCGTTCGTGACTGTATGACACCGAGCTGCGTTTGTGAATTTCATTGAGACTCGAGAATAAGTTAAACAATAACTCTACGGGCAATAACCATGGAACCGTATGATGTCATCGTTAATCAACCCGTGGTTATCGATAACGTGAGTTATTAACAAGTAGTTTTACTTTCACAAGTCGAATCTCCGTTGGGTCTCTCGATGTGTCAAATCGACACGAGCCATATTGTCGGCTACCGAGTACCACCGAGAATAAAACTGAGATAATAAAAAAAAAACGGTCGATCAATTATTTCGTCAACGGAGATTCGACGCGAAGGGATTCTTCGCATTATTTTTTACAGATCCAACGACGTAACGTCAAATCCCCGAGAAGCGTCAGTCGGACTTTCGAACGAAAGTTTTTGCAATAAAATCAATACCATCGAAATGAACATTGCGTTATTTTTTTTGCGTGTTTCAGGGTTCCGGTGTAATCAAAGCAGGATTCGCCGGTGATCAGATACCAAAATGTAGATTTCCAAATTAGTAAGTACCGTCATTGAGCGATTGCCTTATTAAAATTCGTCGGAGTGTCTCGTCGCGTTTGGAGGTTATTGACAGAGGGCGCCACCGTAAAATTTACGAATAAAATTTGTTATTTCGATACATTGTTATTCCGTTTTGTTGTTTTTCTAGTATCGGCAGACCGAAACATGTACGCGTTATGGCGGGTGCTCTCGAAGGTGATCTGTTCGTCGGACCCATCGCCGAGGAACATCGAGGACTTCTGTCGCTCCGTTATCCAATGGAACACGGCATAGTTACCGATTGGAACGATATGGAGAGAATCTGGTCTTACGTATACAGCAAAGATCAGCTTGCAACGTTTTGTGAAGAACATCCGGTTTTACTCACCGAAGCCCCGTTGAATCCCCGAAAGAACAGAGAAAAGGCTGCGGAAATTTTCTTCGAATCTTTCAACGTTCCTGCGCTCTTTGTTTCCATGCAGGCGGTACTTAGTCTGTGAGTCTCAATCGAAAAATCGATTTTTTTTTTTTTTTTATTGCCCTCGAAATTTCTCGAAATTTCATCGAATCTGACGAATGTGAAATTATTTTTTGTAGATACGCAACTGGTAGAACAACCGGTGTAGTTCTCGATTCCGGAGACGGAGTAACGCACGCTGTGCCGATTTACGAGGGTTTCGCGATGCCCCACAGTATTATGAGGGTGGATATCGCCGGCCGCGACGTAACCAGATATCTCAGGCTGTTGTTGCGCAAAGAGGGAATAAACTTCAAAACAACTGCCGAATTCGAGATCGTAAGAACGATCAAGGAACGCTCTTGTTATCTCGCGAGTAATCCACAGAAAGAGGAAACTATCGACACGGATAAATTTCAATACACGTTACCCGATGGCAGTTGTCTAGAGGTGAGAAAAACACGAATCTACAGCGGGGAGTCGCGGGACTTATCGTAATAGTTGAGGAATTATAAATTTTCTTATATTTACAGATCGGTCCGGCGAGATTCAGAGCACCCGAAGTTCTATTCCGACCGGATCTCATCGGCGAGGAATGCGAAGGTCTTCACGAGGTGCTAATGTACTCGATCCAAAAATCGGATTTGGATCTTAGAAAAGTGCTCTTCCAGAATATCGTATTGTCCGGTGGATCGACGTTATTCCGCGTAAATATTTTATCATCCCGATTACAAGATTATTCGATATTCGGATTATTAACGTTTAAACTTTTTTAGGGTTTTGGTGACAGACTACTGGCGGAGATTCGTAAATTGTTACCAAAGGATATTAAAATCAGGGTAAGTGTGATATATAATTAGAATCGATCGTTTGATCAATGCTCCAAAAAGCTTGACGAGTTATACATATTTTTTTTTTTTTTTTTTTTTAAATAGATATCGGCACCTCAAGAACGTCTGTACAGCACATGGATCGGTGGCTCGATTCTGGCATCTTTAGATACATTTAAAAAGATGTGGGTCAGTAAGCGCGAATACGAAGAGGACGGTACCAGAGCGATACACCGCAAAACTTTCTGAGAAACGGGATCTCGCGAAAAAATGAGATATATCGCATAACTCCTAATGGGAAGCGAATAAAGCTCCGCACAACACTCCCCCCTCACGTAACCGTGTTTAATTATACAGACACAAACACAAACACACACAACGCTTTTGTCGCTCCTACATTTTTACAAATCGTCGCCCATGCGAGAGTAGGATTCCAAGGGATCGCGGATTTAATCGCTCTCCAGAGCCCAAGTACTTCGACGAATACTTTGCAATATTTTTGTTTCAATCAATTTTCACTCGGATACGTTGCATTAAAAATTATCGTACAACAAAAAAACAAAAACGGGAAGAACAATTGTGCAGCTCCGATCCCTTAGGAATTTGTGCGTAATGCGCTTCACTCAATTTAGAATTATTTAACAGCGAATAGCACGATAATTAATTTAATCTAAAAAAAAAAAAAGAAAATACTAACAAAAAATAAACTGGAATCTCTACTTATCTTTTTTGTACTGTCTAATGTGTAACGTCGCATAATGGAATGGTAAGTCCCATAGGGACGCGAGAATACTACGATTTTCTTTGATATGTAAACGTTCGTCTCGGCGCCAACAGTACGTAGAGGCAGTTTGAAATGCAGTATATACAGTGATTTTGCAAAGTATTTGTAAATATGTATGCTTTCGTAATAATAATAATAAAAATCATCGTAATTCTGATGAATACATCGTTTTGTCGGCTAATTTTTTTTTTTTTCTCCCGTCCCATCGAAAAAATCGTTCGCGAACTCTATCGAAATATTCGAGATATCGAAGTTAGCGATCCGTGACATATATATATATAGCACCACCGGCGTCGTTCCATCATGGCGGCCCCCATGGGTGTAGCGTAGTTCGATCGCTCGCCTGTCTACGTAAAGAAACGTCGTCCGTTCTCAACAATAAACAAAGGTTAAACGTCGATTTTATTGAAAAACAAACAAAAAAACAAACAAGTTCAGCAAATCTGGATGATAAAAAGGAGATAATGATCGCCGCCTCAGATCCGCTGGTACGGTGTTTTTCGTATTCGTATTTTTTTCTCGTCTTATTCGAATGAATTTGCACGATATAAAAATCATCGGGTCGGGATAATTGTTTTTCTCGTGTATCAGGAATATACCCCGGGTGGCCGTGAGACGTGTACGCGGCATCCCGGCTCAGTGATACATCAACAAAGCGCGGGTTATCAAACGGTAACCGGCGACAGCGTTCTTCTCCAAAAATTCAGCCAAGTCAACATTTCCGAGAAATCTCCCGTAAGTTTCGTATTTCATCGATTCTCGTAGCGCTAATTCCGACGTATTGATCGTTTGTTCTCTCGTCCCAAATTATTCAAAGAAAGAATTCTGGTTGGTGCGCGACAATGAGACGTGCGGCGAAGAAGAACTCTACTGCTCCGGAAAGGTCGCCGTGCACTCGAGAGGTACGCAGTTCACAAGAGTACTACAGACGGCTTACACCTGCGATACTGACATCAAACATGCTCTTTGGTGCACATTTTGTACTACGACGCCGGATCGTATGACCAAAGATCGAGAAACGGAAGAAGACGAGAGAATCGGAAAATCGGTGGAATGCCTATGTCTTCTCGACTCTTATACTCTCAGAGTTTTCACGGAAACGGGAGAGGATTATGTTTCCAGTTTGCCGTTTCAGGTAATGAATTATCGTATCCTTGAAACAATCACCAGGAATATTCCTATCGGTTAATATTTCTAAAGTCGTTAGATTTTTGACAAAACAATATTATATTTTTTAACAGATATCAGCCGTGTGGGCAACAAAGTACGGAATCCTAATGGAAAAATCTCAAGTGCCTATGCCGGTGTCCAGATACGCTTCTCTGGAAGCGAGTAGATGGGCCGCGCAAAACGAGAGTAATCTGCCGGTTGCCTTTTCCTTGATGCATCCGCTGGATGAAATTTGTCCTCTGCTCGTTAAACACGGTAAATTTTGATGGAACGTTTACGTTTCACTCCGTTATAATAAATGCGTCGATAACTTCAAAGAATATCTGCATATGTTAAACAAGAAAATTTTAAACGTAGAAATAGACTATTCATATTATCAAATTTAACTATTGGACTTTGAGATGCGAATAACAAAAAAAAACATAATAAAGTCGCCTCATAAAACTCTTGTAAATCACATGAAATAAACAGCAAGTAGTCTATCGCTATTTTACCTTTAAATTCATTCATCAGCCGCAGCCTCTCCACAGAAAATTTATTCTCATTGTTCGTCTTCTCTGAATTTTCCCAGGTAGCATCTCGTACATGTGCGACTCGAATCAACAGATCGTATTCACGAGTTCGGAACCATCGTTAGCAGTGATTTACGACACGAAAACGGGTTTACATTCCGTCTACAAGATACGGAAGGCATCGACAGAAGAGCGTCAAATAGTTTGCGGCAGCAGCGACACGACACCGAGTGTATTTAATCATTCAACAAGCGCATCGCCTTTACACATCGGTGGTAATGTTTCGGCTGCGAAGAGTTGCAGCAACAAACCATTGAGTCTCTTCGGTATGTCCCAAAGCATTCCAAGCATCTTGCGAACGTTTAATGTTCTCCGTTTGATAAATTCAATTCTTTCAGGAGTTCCGAATCCTCAAATGAGCGGAATGAGTATGGGACTCGGAATAGGATTGCCGAACAGTCCGTTCGGCTCGCGCGGAACGTCGTATACGACTTCCTGTTCGGGTGGCGGACCATCGCCATCGCAACAGCAAACGCACAATCAGCACTCGCGTTCTCAGAGTCCAATGGCGACGATCTCTCGGTGCCAATCGCCAACGCATTCGGCGTTTTCGCCTCTCATCGCCGCGTCGATTGGGCCGAATATACATCAGACGCGGCTTCATCACACGGTGATGGCTGGTATATTGGGACAATCGTTGAATAGTCCGAATAGCTGCAACAGCTTTCAGTTTCAGGACACTCCGACGACGTCGAGTAAACCGTTGTATCCGGAAATATGTCTCGATCACGTGTGGACTGAGAATACCGGTGTACCGAAGCAAGTAGCAAATTTCGATAAAAAATTATCAACGATCCCTGTCCACTCGTCGCTTTTCCTAGTCACGATTTTCCTTTCAGATCCTATCTCTGTCCCGACGATATTTTGTGTCTCGATTTCCTGTGGACTGTTACCGGAAAGTAAGGCTCCCGAGCGAACTTTGCGAAGTCCACGATATCGCTAACTTTTTTTTTTTTTTTTTTTTTTCTCGCAGAGAAGTAGTTTCCGGAAGAGCATCGAAAGTTCTGTTAACTTCGGATCTCGTTGGTCAAGGATACTTGGGATATCTCGTACCGAGTAGATCGCAACTATTTCTCGTTAGACTCGAGAAGACGAATAAGCAGCAGCAGATAATCTTTGGAATGGTGACGAGTATCGTCGCTAAGGACGCCGTCAATCTTCCGGTTGGTAATCGCGATAACCACTACTCAAGATTAACGATTAACGATTTCATTATCAACGGAATTTAAATGTTTGCAGACATTGAATATGATAGCTACTCTTGACTTGTCGAACGGCGTGACACTGTATTCGGGTGTAACATGCGTCGGAAAAGTTCACATAACGAGTATCTTACCGAATATCGGAGGCTGTAATTACTTCGTCAATAATCTCGGGCAGAGGCTGAGCTCACCGTTTCCTCGGCGAAGTTCACTGATCTCTCAAAACATCGCGCCGCACGAGGCAAAGTTCGAAGAGGCTTTGCATCTGCTGAGTCCCGTTGGAGGAAGTTGCGGCAGACCGCCGATGCTTTTGGAGAATTCGTTGCTCGATTCGGCTCTCCTGGCGCTTAAAGATGCTGTCGGTAACAAAATCACGTTGGAATACGGCAACAAGTCTTATTATAGAGTTGCGCTACCGGCTTCGAGTACTTCGCCTTTAGGTTCGCATTGCATTTATTTAACAAGACAACGATTAATAAATGCCTCATACCGATAATTTTTTTTACCACAGTGACAAAATGCCTAAAGGCACTCCGAAGCGTTCTACAGCGCGATTTGGCGATGCAACTCCTCGTCAAGTGGTACGGCGCCAGAAACGCTCCGGGACCACAAGATTTTTCGCCGACGCAAGAATGGCACCTTTTTCTCGTAGTTCTGCTCACTTTGCTTGGCTATGACGTTGACAAACTTCATCTCATTCAGAATAACGAGAACGATCATCAAACAGAGCGGAACAGTCCTATAGTTGTCCCGAAAAAGCTGAAAACCAACGACTCGGGAACTCACGAGGATTGGCTTTACCTGCTCGAATCGCCGGAGCACAAGAACTCCGGCGCTTATATCGCCGATGTATTGCATTTGAAGAAATGTTCGAACGTCCGTAGGGTCGATGGTATCGCGAGTGCGAAGGGCGCGAGTACGTCGAACATCGGTAAAATCAGTACTCAGGCGATTCTCTTTCCCTATCTACCGCTCGTTCTATTTTCGCTTCATCTTCTCTACGAGGAGTTGAAACTCAATTGCGTTATGTCCGAAAGTCTTCCGTTACTCGCTCAGCTTCTTCATCAATTGAGTACCGATCTGAAATTCGAAATGTATTCTCGACACTATTTCTTGGATTTTCCGAAACTCTGTCGCGGCGACGTTTACGCTTCGCAATTTACGTTCGCCGATCTTCAAAAGTTAACTCCGCCGAATTACATGCCCTCGAAGCCACCGAGCGTCTTCGAGACTCTCTACAATTTATTAAATAGTCTCGAAGTTGTACCGTATCCGCACTTGAGTCGCGTCAATCCGCGAACGAAGAGTATCGTTCAGTTGATGGCACTGATAGCTCACGAAGAAACGGCTGAAACAGTGGAAATCGATAGATTCACGAAATTAATCGTTCCGGCGGGTAGCAGAGTTGATTATCAAGAAACGGGATTCCGACACGACAAAGACGTGCCGAGTAAAGTAGAACGCCCGATGGCCGATCGTATCGTATTGCTTTATCACGAAATGGGCTTAACGAAGAAAGACTTGGAAACTCTGCCCCCTGGTGTGGCACTCATCCTAAAAGATGCGATGCACCGATGTCGCGAACGGCCGCCATCTGATTGGCCGACGCAGGCATACGAATTGATAGATCGTCAGGATCTCGCGGCATTGGAGAAACACTCGCGAACCCTGAAATCCGAGCACAGCTCGGAAACCAGCGGACAAAATTATCCCGCGCGAGATCCGGAACAAGACGATGGAATGGATTTCGACGATTCGATCCTTAAATTGAGATTCAACAAGGATCATCGGGTCGCTGAATTGCGAAGGCTTCTAAATTCCTCGAAACCCGTTCGCATCGCTATAGTCCAACGTCCGGACGTCAGCGATCACGAATTCATCGAGGAACAGGAACGGCATTTGCACGCATTGTGCACGAGAACTATGGCGCTACCGGTCGCTCGAGGAATGTTCACCCTGCGAACTTCCACGCCGATAATAACCGAACAATTGCCGATACCGCGTCTCTGCCTTACAGGGAAAGCACCGCCGCGCGGTACTACTGTAGAATTGGCGCACATAGATGTACCGCCCAATATGAATCTATGGCCTCTTTTTCACAACGGCGTTGCGGCGGGTCTTCGCATACATCCCGACGCTTCGAACATCGATTCCACTTGGATAGTCTACAACAAGCAGCAACAAGGAGAATTCGGCATCGAACACTCGGGTTTTCTCATGGCACTCGGACTCAACGGACATCTGAAAAATCTCGCGCCGTTCAGTATGTATGAGTATCTCGTCGAGTGCCACGAGGCAACGAACGTCGGTCTTCTTCTGGGATTATCGGCGACTCATCGCGCCACGATGGACGTCTCGATGACGAAACTATTGTCGTTGCATGTTGAGACTCTGTTACCACCGACGAGCATAGAATTGAATGTTCCGCAGAACGTTCAAGTCGCCGCTCTCATGGGCGTCGG
The DNA here is from genome assembly GCA_963971235.1 of Cryptus armator. NCBI lineage: Eukaryota > Metazoa > Arthropoda > Insecta > Hymenoptera > Ichneumonidae > Cryptus > Cryptus armator. Next base: position 24,860,007 of record OZ020233.1, read on the forward strand.
TCTCGTTTATCAGGGAACGGCTCACAGACACATATCGCACGCACTTCTCTCGGAAATCGGTAAGTCGAGAAAAATCATTTGTGATGCGTTTAGATAAACAGTTCGCTGACTAATCGTTGAATTTTCATCAGGAAGGCCACCGGGTCCGGAAATGAAGAATTGCGTCGATCGAGAGTCGTACTCTCTCGCCGCGGGAATGGCACTTGGATTGGTGGTACTTGGACGGGGCGGAGGTGCCGATTTGGCGAGTATTCCGGACACTTTGCATTACTATATGGTCGGTGGACACGTGAGACCTTTCACCGGAGCGCAGAAAGAAAAATACAAATCGCCGAGGTATTTTTTTTCGCTATTTTCGATACCGAGAAACAATTTTTAAAAAAACATCGATTACAATGAAATTTCTTTGCCGATTTATAGTTATCAAATCCGCGAAGGCGACTCGATAAACATAGACGTTACCAGTCCCGGGGCTACGATAGCTTTGGGACTCATGTACTTCAATACCGGCAATCGAGCTGTTGCCGAATGGATGAGAGCTCCCGGTACGCAATTTCTATTGGACTTCGTGAGACCCGATCTGCTGCTTCTACGAATACTCGCGAGATCTCTGATTCTCTGGGATGAAATCGAACCGACGACGCTGTGGGTATCCAGTCACGTACCCGATATAGTTTACAAGTATCGACTCCAAAAGCCAACACCCGAGATAACGCAGAACGTGGATCTGGAAACTATGAAGTGAGTTCGATGGAAGTTAATCGCATTGTGTTTTTGTCGAATCTCAGCATTGGATTTTAACGACTATACGTTTTTCTTAGTCAAGCGTACTGCAACATCATCGCGGGCGCTTGCATGGCTCTCGGACTCAAATATGCGGGAACCGCTAACGAAAATGCATTCAAAACGCTCTACAATTACGCGCAGATGTTCACAGCTCTGTCGCACAAATCTATCGGCGAATTGGCCGGAAAATCGACGATCGAGACGTGTCTAAACGTTATTTTACTCTCGACGGCGGTCGTGATGGCGGGAACCGGTGATCTCGAGGTAATCTCGAGCGGAATTACTTGCCGAAAGCGTTATTGTAATACAATTTAATTGATTGCAGATCATGAGGATATGTCGACAAGTGAGAACCCGCGTCGGACCGGCGAGCAACGTAGTTACTTACGGCTCTCATCTTGCAACGCACATGGCACTCGGTTTGCTGTTTCTCGGTGGCGGTAGATACACTCTGTCGAACAGTCCGAGTGCCGTTGCGGCTCTGATTATCGCGCTGTTTCCGAAATTCCCTACGCACAGCAACGACAATAGGTAAGAATTTCGCAGTGCGAAATTCTACGCAGTATCGGAGAAGACTTTCTGTTTCATTTGTTTGCTTTCAGATATCATCTTCAAGCGCTTCGACATTTGTATGTTCTCGCCGCCGAGCCGCGGCTGATTCTTCCGAGAGATATAGACACGAAACACAATTGTTATGCGACCGTTCATCTCACTTTTAAGACGGAGAGATTGGCCAACGGACAGGAAGCCGTTCTCAAGGCTCCCTGTTTGCTTCCACAGCTCGAGAGTCTCGATAAAGTCGAATTGAAGGACGATCGGTATTGGGAAATTGTCTTTGAAAGGGGACACAATTGGCAACAACTCGAAGGAATGCTGGAGAAATGCGGCTCGCTGAGCGTCAAGCAAAGGGCGGGATGTCTTTCGTATCTCGAAGATCCTCATGTAATTATCGTATTTTTTTTCCTTCGTCGTCGGAGAATTCGTTAATTGTAAATGAATTTTTAACGCTCTCGTTTCAGGGATTCAGAAGTTTACTCGCGCAAACTTTGACGACCGGAAACGTGCTGACTTGGGCCGCGAGACCCGAGCACGTGACTTCCTTTACGAACGACAAAACCGTTCTGAATATCGTGAAATATTTTTTGAATCGATGCACGAACGAAAAATTTAAGTACGAAACTACGAGAGACGGTCTTTTCTCCAGTAGTCACAGCAAAACGAGTTCGGGTTATGCGTCGAAGAGTTTTAACGACTCGGGGGAAAAAACGTCGAGATCTTTCGACGGTGAAAAAATGGACATCGGCGAGTGCAGCTCCCCGGTAAAGATCAGCCAAAGTTTGACAAACGTTCGCCACGATAATCGCGAGGTCTCCGATTCGGAAAAACATTTTTTGCAAACGCTCGCGATAATAGTCTACGAGTGCGTTATAAAGGACAAGATAAGTTTACTGCCGTTGTGGGTTAATATGTATAAAAGCATCGAAACTATAGAAAAACGACCGACGGCTTACGTCGTTTGGCAGATAAAACTCGTGTCGTCTCAAGTACTTCAGAGAAATAATCTCGAGGAAGCAAACGCTTTGCTCAGCGTCGAGAGCGTTCTCGCGATCAAGCAACGCGCAGCTTTAATTATGGACACGTGGGAGGACGGTGAGAAAAATTCTTATTTCGTTGAATTACTCCGATAATAAATGACTCGTTATTGACCCGATATACATTCGAATCTTCTCGTTATAGAACTCAAGCCGATGTTGAGGAATTACTTAGCCAACGGCGTTGTCAGAGGCGATCCCGATACGCTCGCAAAATTCAGCGCGTACTGCATATTTCACGATATTCCGTGTTATCAACATTGCAACGAAGCGAGAAGTATGCATATACGATAATTCTTCTACAGGCATATATGATAAAAATCGAATTTTTCTCATTTCAGTTCATCCGTTCGTGAAAAATCAATTATCCCAAATCGTACCCGACGCTACACTCTACAAGTTATACTATCTACAGAAAGGAACGTAAGAAACGAAAAAACATTAAAAACGCGAGAATCCAAATGATCTGTGATCTTCGAAAGAAAGACGACTGGTGCTACAAAAAAAAAAAAAAAAAAACACTTTATTATTTCATTAATCGACATTTTTGGATCTAATGTCGCCAAATTTTTTTATTAAAAAAGTATTTAATTCCATATAATAGAAAATAACGAATACCGGAAGCCCTATATCCAGTATCATTCTCTCCCCTTTCATTCGCTCTAATTTCGTGTACATAACTTCGGCCCAATGCTCTAAAGTACAATGTATCGATATAAATGTAATATAAATATTTTTCAAAAAAATTTCGTGAATTTTTTATCATTTGGAGAGGAGCGCTAAACGAAGAGTCGTCTCCTTCGATAAAATGCCTCTTCATGTATTATAGGTTTCCCTGTTATCGTATTTATTCCATTGTCTATTATAGCGCCGATAAAAGTGTAGCAATAGACGCATCCAATCAAAATACCTCCGAGATGTCCGACGAACGAAGCGTTCGGCACGAGCAGATGAATCAAAACTAATTCCGCCCAAACGGCCAATTTACTCGGTACTCTGAAGCCTCCGACGTTATGTAATCTATCGCTCTCTTCACAGATAACGATGACTTTGAGAGCGAAAAGTACGGCGGAAAATCCAATTGCGCAGGTGGTGTAATAAGCCCAATCGCCTGTTACTTGCATCAGCGCATATGATATAGCGACGTACATTGCACTGCAGCCGAGCGAAAGAATTCCCAAGAGTATTGCAAAATTTCCCGTTCCGTACATCGGCTCCAGATATGATCCTTTCAGTATGAATGATATCATGTTGTAGTAGAGATGCATGTCTGATCCGTGTTCAAAATTCGAGATGACGAAGGATCTCCAGTCTTTGTATTTTATTATCTTCAGCGCGGATATGCAAACGTCCTCTGCGTTCCATGGTACTTTGACGACACCGATGAATAGCAACGCCTGTTAAATTGCGATACGTTTTATGAGAGAAGTTTCAAGAATTTAATTGTCTCTGTGCAGCTATTTTATCTTTAAAATACCACACATGGGACCGATAAACTCGAGGATTTTCGGGAAAATGTTGAATATAAGATTTTTTTTTTCGGCAGTTTTAAAAACGTGTAACTTCGATAATACTTATTATATCAATATTACGCGGCGTCAAACGTGTTTATTGAAGGGTGGTGTTTTGATTTCGAGGGAATTAGACTCAAAAATATTGATTTTCGGAAAGTTTTTGGTGTAAAGAACACCGGGCCATCGGATCTTCTGAAGCCGTGTGTGGTGGTAATGATGGGAACAAATGTTTGAGGTAAAATTTGTCGATCGAATAATCGAGTAAAATACCTGTCCTATGACTCCCAGAAGTGTTGCCGGTGGAATTTTGTCGATACCATAATTCATCGCTTGCATACCCAGCAAGTACAAGCCGTATTGCATGCCTTGCTGTCTTCTCTGTACCGGTCTCATTTTATCTCGTGAGTTTCACTCAAAATCACTCGCTAGTCACAAACTTTGTAGAGAAATCGTGTCAAGTGGGAAGTACGGATAATGACAGAATATCTTTATACGATCGACGCTTCGATACTGCTCTTCTGGCTGTGACGTGAAATTTTAGTACGAACATCGGTTCTCGCGTTGATTCTTCGGCTTATGAAACTCGCGAAATTTCCAGAGTTTTCACATCCTATGTTAATGAGAAGCGACGCACGCGATTCATGTACCACGTGGTACGACACGAATGGCCAATGAACGCGTAGTCGGAGACTTTCGCTTTCGCTCGGAAAAAAACAACAGCATTTAAGGAGAGAAAACACGTGGGCGGCTACTCTATTTTATACGAATCGATATAGCAATGATACCGATTAAGATTTGCGTCAAGACGTGCAATAACGTTGACGTGTACTCTTTCATTCTTGTCCGACAAGCGTCTATTGACGCAGTGACGTGTACCGGTATGTTTATAAAGTGTCCGATCAGCTTGATTACTGTGTGCACCACGCATCTCTTAGTCCAAGTTACCGCGTGACGCTTTTTTTTTGGCGTACCCGAGTAATCGTTTTTACTTTGTAGAAATATGGTGATGGTACTGAATCAGTGTCTAAGATTGAGCTTTGGTACTTGTCGTATAATCGTAAATAAAAACCGACGAATTTTTCATGAACCGTTTATTTTCAAATACGTATTCCGACCTTTCCATTGGTCCATTTGGCAAACACTATATAACCAAACCTGAGACAGCATCCATCTTGATTAAATCTTTCAATGTATAAACGCGGCGATCCGAGTCTCTAAGTTCAAGTTTGTTTGTTTCGTCAGTGCGGTTCGACGATAAAATCTGAGACGTTCTCGCGTGTGTTGGATTCGCTATGTTTCGACGCGTCCGTCGTAAGTATCGCTCGTACAGGTACAAATAATTCAATGCAAACAGGTTGAGATTTTTTTTGTAAACGATGTTTATTATCGTCGTTACAATCTTTTGTCAAGATCGTTTGGCGTGGTATGAAACAATTACACTTTCGATGTTTTATGTTTCTCCCTTTGCGATTCGGCACGTCGTTGGATAGGTTTACAATATTTACAATGAATTACAGGCACTAAATGCTAATAATACGGAAACGTTGCCGAGTCACAATGGGGGCCACGCTGCGATTTACGATGCATACAATATTATAACATAACCATTAAATATTATCTCGTTCACATGAACTACCAATCAAGTATTATCAATATGACATACGAAAACTGTGATTTTTTAATTCACAAAATAGTAATTAAGCATTCCGCAATAGTCTCAAGAATTTATCACAAAAAAAGATCGATACGCTTCAGAGCGTACCATCGAAACCGATAGGCATTATAAATGAAAGGAAAAAAAAAATAATAATTTTTAAATCTCTCGTTCTCTCGATTGTCGCGCGTGATCGCGCTCGTACGTGCTAACGGACAAATGAATAAAGCCGATACTCGCGTAACGAGGAATCTCAACGCGGTTATTATCACACACATACACATTAGCGATTGAAGTTTCGATGGGATGATGATGATTGAACGTTTAGCAGGAATTATTTACACGGCGTAATTTGATGTGTGAATCGTGTAGATGCAAAAAAACTTCCGAAGGTGCTCGTCTCCTCCGACGACGAAACACCGCGTCGTGAATTTATCAATCTATTAAACGCCACCCGTCCCACTAACGAACAAATTATTCAACGTTTAACAATAAAATAAATAAGGGTGATCGTTATTAAATCTAAGTGCGAAGTATTCTTCTTGGTCGGTTAATGTGATTTTTTTTTTCCCGAATCTCTCCCCGATCCCGGATAACTCGAATAAACTCGAATAAACTCGAATTCGTCACAGTTCACTTTCTCCTTGTTCGAGAAGCATCTCTCCGTTCTCTTATTCTTCACCGACCAATCGTCAATCTCTCTTTCTCTCGTGGCGTTTCCTTGCAGCACAAAAATCGGAATACGCCGCTTTCAATTTTTTTTTTCTCGTCGTTTACCACATCCGTTCTCGGCTTCTAGTAGAAACGTACGGAGCGGGTGTTGCTCTGCATTTCGGGTACCCTGCGGTCCCGAAAGAGCGGATTGACGCCGCGATAGTAAGAATTCTTCGTCGTCGCGATGAGAGCCGGTCGTTGTCCCGACTTGTTGTTAATGTAGACGTTGCGCTTGTTTCCGACAACGTCGTAAGTCGGCTTTTTGTAGAAAAATCTTTCGCTGCTCGCTTCGATTTCGGAAACCGACGGTATTTTCGAGTACTTCAGCTCATCCACATCTTCGTCACGGGGCAGAGGTCTTTCCGCGTCTCCGGGAACGGGACGTCCATCCGGAAATACGCGAATGACCATCGGTCCTACCAAATAGGGACCGGAGTGATCCGACGGCCTTAGATAGTCATTGACCGGCGCGGATTCCTCTCCAATACCATTGTTATCGCTTCCACTGGCAGCTGTAACACGAAAAAAAAAAACCTCACGTTAGAAACTCGATTTCTCCTTTCGATATTATTTCAACTAATTCGATAAATTATAAATTATTATTGTTGTTATTAATTTTTTTTATTCTTTTATTACTCGATTATCATTTTTTTTTTATCGAGAGAATAAGCCGCGCATTACAAGCGTATTTGGTCGCTTTGACCTTTTCGTGTCTCATCTCGCGTCTTTAAACTTTAATCCTTTCGTTAACGCGCTATTACGAGTCTTGTTTCGTGGATTAACTTTTCGATGTCTCGCGTGATAATTCGAGGTTTTCCGATAGGCTTCCGGCATATCGAAACGATCAAAGCCGCCGTTCAAGGTCTATAGCGAGATACGCCGTTTCAAGAATGTCGATGAGTTCGCGCGGCCGCCTCGAGCCTCCGGCAAGGACGGTAGAGTTCGAACGGTTCAACGTATGGAAGATGAGATTGCGACCTCTCATCTTCACCTCGGAAGTCACATAGCTATTGATAATTCCTGCATCGTACCGACTTGCAATAATAACCGGCAAAGACTATCTTGCGAATTCACGAGACTTTTATTTTTTTATTCACGGTTGAGGCATTTGGGGCCAAGGAATTTTTTTTTTTTTTTTTTTTTTCTTACGCGTCTTATTTTTGTCTCGAATAAACGATGTCGAGATACAACTCGTCAATGTCGCGACGCGAAATGTTAATTAGAAATATTCGAATATCGAGTTTTAACTTTACGCTATATATGATTATTATTTTTCAGACACAATGCACGGAACCGTCGATCGTCCCGCGGTGGTGAACGTTATTATATGGGATCCCGAGAGAAAATGTGAAAGCCGCGCGATTCTTCAAAGAGGCCATGAGAAAAGTGACCTCCTTACTGTACCGAACAGCCTCGCGAGTCCGTCAATGAGCATCGAATTCGACTGGGTAAGTTTTTTTTTTTTTTTTTTTTTTTTTTTTTTTTTCAACTCTCGTAAAAAACGAATAGAGGCGATTTTATGATAATTACCTAATGGATCAGTTCCGGCCGCGTAGTAAGAGTCCTCGTGGCTGAATTTCGAATTGAGTCTATTCTCGCCGATCATGGTGCGCCAAACTGTAATCAAAGCAAAGTATTCCGTTAGTAATTTTTCATTTTTTTTTTTTTTTTTTTTTTTTTTTTTAAATTTCGGTACTGTAAAAAAATTAAATTCTTGCGGATGAAAATGTATTCTTAGTTACGAGAATAAAAATGTTTTTATTCTTGTGACCAAAAATATTTTCATAGTCGCGAGAATTCATTTTTTTTTTTTTTTTTTTTTTTTTTTTTTTTCAGTGAATGTTAAGTAAAACTTACTAATATCATTTGCGCCGCGTTGGTACGGATCCATGCGATCCAATTCGTTGTCGTCAATGTTAGCGAGACTCCTGATACCGGAAACCAAAAGATTTTTGTTGCAGTCCGGCAAAGGCGACTCTGAGCAATAGCTCGCCACCTGCTTGCTGAATAATTTGTAAAGATGACTCATCTGCAAAAAAAAAGAAAACAAAAGCCATTAGAAAATCTGTCGCGTAAACACATTAGCGATCAATGTTTGGCGCGCAGTTTGGAGTATTCGATGACAAATTTCTTTGCACGTGTTGTATCGTTGCCACAGGAATTCGCGAGGGAATTATTAATACATCGATTTTAAACTCATCGTCGAGGATGTTGTTTATGGCGAAGCCGCGTGCCAAATCACGAATGGGTGGTTCCCGCTGAAGCGACGATCGTGCATTCCACGCACGTCCGGTGAAACTCGGCAATGTGTAACACGCATCAACGAACAGTTACACATTCGTGTCACAGAACGATGCTCAGCGCCACATTCGGCGGCTTATCGACAATCACGTATCGCGTTGCAATGTGTTTTTTTTTTTTTTTTTTTTTTCACAATAAACGCGACTTCGCGTTCGGAACGTGACTCTCGATATATATATTGTTCGAATGACCGGTATGCGGTTATATCGACGAGCAAAAGTTTCGTCAACAGCGTGTCGAGAGAATCTTTAAATTTTAACGCCACTCCCCCATTCGCCGCTTCGATCTCACCGATCGATCGGCATTTACGAAATCTCATTAAGCCGATCCGTTCGCTGCGAGATTTATCGAGAATATCCGTGTTTCCTTGTGTATCGCGTAGGTGGAACGACGGTCTTTCTATTTATCTCCCAACTGCATCGCGAATCGTTTCCGGAAATTCGGAGAAAGTTACGCGTGACGCGTGTTGACGAACGACCGCTCGGTCGGCGGGGAATGAATCGTTACACCGTTGTATTACGAAAGCGAAGAGGACACGCATAATTCGTAGCCTATTGTAATGCAAAAAGTATTTTTTTTTTTTTTCAGACGCATTGCTCAACATTCGTAACCGAGAAATGTAGAATTCTGTAGTCTCCCTTCGATTTACCGATTTTACGATTGAGGTACCGATCTCGTTGTTCCGTGAAGACTTTACGGGAAAAAAAACTGTTGATTTTTCAAATACGGATCGGAGAAGAAAGTTATCGTTGTTGGGAGATTGGAATTTGCGTAAATAGACAGAAAGATCGGTAATTCGTGTTGTTGCCTCGAGTATTCTATGCGAGAACGATCTTTGTACACATTAGAGAGGTGAACGTGCGCGGATTCTTTTGCCGATCCGGTCTGGTTAAAGCGACTACCGGTCGAAGAGAGTGTTCTTGAACTTCAACTACTGAGAAGCCTAACGAGCCGTCGAGTGCTTCGGCAAGATCGGCTTTTACCCACCGAGGCGCGTCTTTCTTTGCGCCTTTTACCCCGAGCGCTCGAGAGAAACGTATTTTTCATACGAAAATCGATTAAAACCGTTGAATTAACTCGACGACTTTCTGACTTTCACGGATCATTAACTTCTGGCATCGTACGATCATTGGCGAAAGAGTTTCGTCGCAATAACGATTAACTATTCGCGATGTATACACGCAATTTATGAGAGCGAAGAGGAATTGCTGGAACGTGCGCGATTGTTCGGTGAAAGTGCTTCGCAACTCGTTGTGACCGTCGAGCGGTGAGATCGGTATTGAAATCGCGTAATTTGTTTCGCGTATACATTTGTGTTGACCGATGTATGCGATTAATCGACGATACACGGTTGATCGGTAACTTTGAAGAAAAAAATCGGTATGCGAAAGTTATGATTTATAGAATTTAAAGTCTATGATCGCTTAATACTTGTGTCTCGATCGACGTACGCGATCGATCGGTAACTTTAATAAAAAAGAAATCGGTATGTGAAATTTATGATTTAAAGAATTCAAAGTCAATGATTACTTACTTTCTCATCTCTGGTGAGAAATTCCCACATCGGTATAGCGGAACCGGTGGTTCTCGTTGCCAGACAGCATACCGATACTGCCACGATAGCGATCCACGTTCTCATAGATCCAGATCCGCGCATCATCTTGTTATTTCTGCTGTTTTTTGTTTCTTATTACTCCCGAAAATAGGTCAATCACGGAATTATCCCGTACGTGCACTCTTGTCTCACTTTTTCAACGAAATTCGCGTATCTCCCACAACAGTTTTGTTTTGTTTTCAATCGAATTGTATAGATCGGTAAAAAAAATCCGAACGTTGGAGATTTTTTTCACGTTAATGAAAGAATCGTTGCACTCGGATTGGTCTTTTCGTAGTTTTAAATTATATGTTTGTCTTACGGAACTTTTCTTCACGAGCGTTCGACGCTTACTGAAGTTGGTGTGGTGGACGGTTCGGTTTTATATCTCCGCCGGATAGAGGCGTATAGCCCGCGATCGCGAGCCCGTTCTGTGCTCCCACTCCCGCTTCGTATATACGCACGCCGGCAGGTACGATGCGACCTACCTGCGCGGCATGACGTCGTGTTTACGGTCGGAAGCCCGTCAATCCTGATCACATACGTATAACGTATACATCTACCAACCTACGATCGTTCGGCACGACGGTCTGCCTAGTCGAGTGGTCGATGCCCACAGACGCTTCGATCGCTTCGACTCCTTATAACTCTTCCATAGGATAATTGGACCGTAAGGGCCACCAAATTATTATCGCTTGGATCCTGTTTCTCGAGACGATATTCCGGTAATGAAGATTACGGTCCCGAGAACATTGAGCGGATAATTGTATCTCATCGGGAGCCTACGTGGAAATCCCAAATGCACATTCTTCTTTTTTATTTTGAAAATAAACTTCATCCGGTTTCGTATGATCGAGAGTGTTGTGTTCGAAATTCTGCGTCCCGATAATTCTTTCCGATTTTCGGGAATTCTTTTTAATCGAATCGCGGAAAGTTTGAAGAATACGGTGATACAGACAATAGAGAGAAAAAAAATCGGTTGAATCGACTAAATCGGCGCTTTCGGGTAGCGAAATGTTCGGTTTATTGGAAGAAATAGTTAATTTAACTAACAGTTATTTCTTTTAATGAATGAAAGATTTCTTTCGCTATCCGCAAACGCCGATTTCGTCAATTCAACCGATTTTTTTTTTTTTTTCACGGTTCGCGGTTATCGGTCTTTCAAGACGTAATCTTCCAGTTTCCTCAATCTAATTTCGCTAAAAAATATAAACGACGGAAGATCGATGATAGTTCGCTTACAGTTCTACGATCGATCGCTCGTATATATCGACCGATTATTCCGAGGAAAGACACGTGGACTCGCCATTCGAGAGGTTCCCATTTATTGGGTGATCGTTAAAGCGTCGTTCGCACTCGCGTATCTTCATCTTTCTCGCGTATGTCATGCCGACTCCTTTCCACAGTCCGATTTTACAACTCAGAATGACGCCGATGTTTGTCGAGATGTTTCTTTCACTAAATTTCGTTCGACACTCACGAAACGCGTAGTATAGTGGCGTAACGTCGTAACTTGTCCTCGAATAATTAACGAAATACTGTCGTATCGCTAATTAATTGACAACGAAAACAGAGTTCCGACCGCATTTTGTCGATGGCGCATTTTTGCTACTGTAAGCAAAGCGCCATTTTTTTTTTTTTTTTTTTTTTCAAGTTTCTAAGCTCCGTATTACCTCAGCATTTAGCAGAAAATACGTTTTTTTTCTCACCTTAGTAACACTATTGATCGTAAAATGCTGTTACTGCCTACCGGCAGTTTTTCGCTCGAGGAAAAAAGAATATCATTAGCCTTTTTAATCGCGCGTTTTCCCATATCTTTGTATGGCGTCCTTGAACTCATTTTTCATCCGCGGGTATAGTACGGGTTGCAATGAGTAATCGAACATAAATGAAGGAACGTTTAAGCATCTATTTGCCGTCGAAGTATCGACTATGTAGTCGCGAGGTGATGAGAGAGTATTCAGGCTATTGGAGCACTAAAGTTCATCGCTCCAGTTGGCCGCACGTCGACGACGAGTACTCCTTGCCGAGTTAATACGATACATCGACTCTTCACTCGATAACGTTCTATCGCGTAGGGCATCTCCTTGACCGTTCGTTTCGCTGACCATGAAACGCATTCCTTCCGGCGCGTTGCCCTTCCTCGTTACTTTACGATGTTTAATAATCGAATCGTAACCACTTATTTCCTTACCATTTTCAGAGTTTTTTTTTTCTTCTTTCGATTTGCAAAGACGAGAATGTTTCGTAATTATCCGAACTCCTTGCTCTCTAACCCCAGCCGATTTATCCCGATGCGGAATCATCGAATCTCCTCCCATGTTGTTGTTGCGCATCGTACCGGTCGTTTCGATATGTGAATCGTAAATTTCCGGCTCCTTAAGGCACTGAAACTTCATATTATGGGGTTACAACCTCCGAAAGGCCTCGAGGTCTTCCAGATGTTACGTTTTTTTTTTCCGTAAACATCGCGTTGGCGACATAACGAAATCTGAACTTCTGATCGTCGCTTTCGAGAACCGGTGTCAACAGTTTACTGCTTTAATTACACAGCTTAGCCGTGAAAAATACGTAAACACTGACTTTTCAGATGTTTTTATTCAAAGTGACATCGTCATGATTCTTGTGACGCGGGAAAGATTTTTATTGACAAAATTTAAATGAGTTTATGCAGAGAAAAATCGGTTGAATCATCTGAATCGGCGATTGCGATTGGCGAAATAAAAATTCGATTAATTGATAGAAATGGTCGACTTAACTAATAGTTCGTTAAGTTACTTTAGGTTTTTCATTTAATGAACGAAATAATTGTTTCGGCCCCCAGAAAGATCGATTTAATCGATTCAACCGATTTTTTCTCGCAGTTCCGGAGTATTTTTGTCGAATGCATAACTTTCGTCTAACAACGACGGGATTTTTCGAGTTTCGAGTTTCGTTGGCACCGAAACGACCGAAGAGTCTTACAATCTCGTTGGCGAATCGCTCGTCTTCCACTGTGCATTCTGCCCGTCGAGATTATGCAGTCAGTTAGTAGTTATGTCACTGGCTGCTCTGTCCACAATAATGAAATGATCGTATCGGTGCTCTCGGCTCGATGCCTTTTACACAATACTAATGCTAATATTTCGACTCTCGAGATTGTTATTTCGATCGAACGTCCCGTCGCCATATATGTACGCAATACCGGTTCGAGTTTCGGGGACGAGAATGAAACGCCGATATATAGCGAGCAAAACATTGTTACGATAGAAAAATATTTTACAGCGCGTGTCGAGGAATGATGAATAGAGGAAACGATTGTAATATTAACCATCGCCAGTCAATGACTCACGACATTGATAGTACCATAAATAAAAGACGCGAAAAAAAAATAAAAATAAAAATAAACGAAAAAAAATTATGCCGAAGTTGCATAATGCTTGCAACGATGCATTACGATACTCGTCTCGGAAATATTACGTCAAATTCTATATTTATTTGCCACGCAAAACGCACATTAATAGTACATTGTGATCGATTGGATTTTCAATTAGCGAAGCTTCTCGATGTTTCTTGAATTCAGCGTATAATTGAATGCAAATTGTATTTTTAGTGATTGATTAATTCTCGGATCGAACTCCCCTTTGGCGGTACTGAACCTTGAAAAATGAGGATAATGCTTCTTCGTTTCTTTACTTATAATCGAAAATCGGCTTCGAAAATATTGAATTTCCTTGAAGCGCAATCGCTGCAAATTTAGATAACATTTTTTTTTCGCGAAGTTCATACTTTTCGCTTGCGATGCACGATACAGTTACGCGAGAGAAAGGATAAACGGTAAAAGAGAAGAAAAACAATCGCGTATACTTACGATCGACAAACGCAAAAGATGTCAATGATCTCATGCAAAAGACACTCTCCTCGGGCGGTGTCGCGTGTTAATTGGCCAATTAGCCTAATGTTAACGAGACGACTAATGTGTGTCGGTATCGACGCCGCTTCAGCCCCGGGGGCTGCGTAAGCGCGGTAGCCTTCTTTTTTTTTTTTTTTTTCTGAATCAGCGATATTTCATGGTAAATCGGCAAAGATCGGCACTTTCCCGCGGCTTTACTGACGAATCTTTGATCCCGTGACGCATCGGCAAAATTAAAAATATTTTCTTTACCTGCGCATCAGAAAGTCCCGAATTATTCTAAAAGTTTTTGCGCGCTGATGAAACGGAGAAATTACCAATTTCACGCGATTCTCCGATCGAATAACACAAAGTCACAATCGTGACAACGAAATATCTGACAAGAGAGATTCGAGGATATCGCAACACCCAAAATATATCTCTCATATAAACTATGATCTCATCTCCCCGATCCGGAAGTACCCATCGCTCCAATGGGTTTCGTAAATTCATCGTACCGTTGTGGCACTCGTACCAATCAATCTTCGCTTCAATCCTCGTGGCGAAAAAAAAAAAAAAAAAAAAAAACGGAAAAAAATACAGTCAAACAAGAGACATAACTTCGGAGGAAGAAGCAACAGAAAAATAAGCAATGGCAAAATATATACGCGTAAAAAAGTGGACAGTGTAGATACAATAGATAATTGATAACGTGCCAAGTCCAAGAGTCTCTTTTTCCACAGTGTTTTTAGCGACTATTTTTTTTTTTTTTTTTTTTTTTTTTTTTTTAAGTAACTCACGAATATAGCTGACTATATCCATCTATAGTTGAAACAGTCTTGAAGCGAAGAACAAGCTTCGGTAAGAACATTCTAAACAATGAGTCATTATGAGAAGCCGCGCGGGACTCGTCAAAGTCTTCGATGATGTATTATACGAGTTGACCGAGTCGTTTTTATTTAATTGAAGCGCTATTTGGTGGGGAAAGGCTGAAAATAAATTCTTCGTTTCGTAGCCGTAGCAAAGTCGTAGGCAGCGAACAAGAGATTTTTTTTGCATTCTTCAACAAGCGGGACATTAATCGCCGTTTCTTTTTTTCGTTGCCGATCACAGCGTGAAAGACTAGTCGCGCGTATCGGGGATTCCCGGACGTGAATATTAGGGTACAAAGAGCTTTAGCGGATTCCACTCGATTGTCATACTCCACTCTACTGCTCTCCGTCACGCGAGAATTTTTTCTTTTTTTTTTTTTTTTCATCGTTCTTTCTATTTTTATCGATAGTCTCTGCCTAACGACGAACAGAGACGTTAATGAAAAATTATGTAAGAAAATTACTGCGTGGTCTCGGGTCTCGAAAGGTCAGTGGTATAGGCATACTTCCGCTTGTGAAATCTCTATCTTCCGGGGAGAAGACGAGCATCGAAACGGTGCGTATGATAATCAATGATTCTTTATTCGAAAGATCACGAGACGCGTCATACAGTTCGCAGCATTCCTCGTCTACTAGCCTCGAGCGGCATTCTCTAGTCTATATACAACATATATACGCGTGGAGTTCTCGAGATCGATTGGAATTTCGACGATGTGGGATTTACTGGAAATTCCAGTTACGCACGCAAAAACGCGCGCGCGATCGCCCCGTGCGTCGAAAGAATTTCGGGTTCTCTTATTTCGTTCTCGCGATGAAGCCGGCAGTGATCTCGTGGCCTAGAATTATGGTCGGACGTATTTTTCGGCAGAAAAAGAAGAAAAAAAAAACGAAAAAAAAAAAAAAAAACATCGTCGCTGCACACGCTCGTTTTTTTCGACTGGGGAGAGAGTGAATGCCAAAAGGCAGAAAGTACTATTCCGCATAAAAATCTGAGGCTAATTGTGTCAAGGTGAATTTTCGGCTGACACGAGTCATCGAGAATATAATGTATTGACGATATCGATTTATTAAAAAAAAAAAAAAAAAAAAAAAAAAAAAAAAAAAAAAAATCGTTTTTCGATCGCGCAATTCTTTAATTAATCGCATCTCGGATTACCGCGTATATTTCTCGCATTTCTCGACCAATGAGGATGTTTAGTCATTTTATAGCGCAATCAAAGTATTTTCGTGTTGTCCGGCTGACACTTTTTTGTCGTTCTCGCGACCCGGTTCGCGTGTTCGTTTTTTTTTTTTTTGCTCGATTCATCGCAAGTGTGAAATGAGAAAAAATTTTGTAGCGTGTTAGAGAGAATATATCGCTGTAATTTTTTTCTTCTTCGTCGGTTTATCGTAGATGAGAAGATAAAAAAAAAAATGTTGGTATTATTCAAGCGAATCCTTCGTGAATGTTGCTATTCGACGCGTTCCATAGTCGAAATGTCATCCGGATAAAGACTGTCCTGTAGAAAACACGCTTTGCCATTTACGTCAGAGAGTTCGGTCGCACCGGAGACCGCGGCTGTTTGATATCGTTGGAATAATCGACAAATTGAATACTCGAAATGAGCAATTTTTTTATTTGCCACGCGCAACGTCCGCGGACACGAGGAGGATGAGTTATCGATGGGAGAAGCCCAATGCGCGAACAACGGGAAGTGACTGGCCTCTCGAATAGTTTTTTACTTCCCGCTTTCCGGTAGTTGATTCTTTTGTCAGTTAAAGTTAATGCCGTAATTGCATTGAACGAGACTCAGTCACCATTTCATTCCGATAGGTGACCTTCCACATCTCGTAACGCGTGTTAATGAGACTTTATCGATGTAGTTACGCGATCGTACATGCAGAGGGGTAGAGCAACGATAGTCGCGGCATTTGCTGCTGCGGCAGGAAAGAAAAAAAAAATGATAAAATCGCAGTCGTGTTTAGAGAAGACGAAAACTGCACAATTGCCGGATCCGTCTTCGGGTAATATGCGCGACGATTGCGCACTCTTCGTTGAGATTTCCCGGTTAAGATTTTAAACTTAATTGGCCGTTTGTTCAGCACACTAAAATAAGTCATGACTCGTGCGCACCTTCTTCGTTCGCTACGTAATTCCCACAATTTTCGAAGCAAACGCGCGAAAGATCGCGAGATGAATTCTCTTGAATTCCGCGTTGTATAGATCCGAGATAATCAAATTAACTGATTGTCTCGTTGACTTTAATTGATGTGTATTCCCGAGAAAAGTCCGCATATCTGTATGAGAAAAACCTGCCGGCGAGTAGGCGTCCGGATAGCGAATGCTTCGATCTATAGATCAATATGAAAAAAAATTCCATCGATTTATTGTCCATTAGGTTTTCCATGCGTTTTTTTTTCGCAATCGCGAGCCTCCGGGAAGGTCGTAAGAGCGTATTGAAGGGGTCACGACTTACCAATTCTCGATTACAATAATTATGGCGAAGAATCCCATCGAGTGATCGATGGGGTCCGTTAGAATATTTTATAGTTTTATCGAAGTGCACGCGAGTGCGAGTGAGCGAGCGAAACGATCAGAGTCCGCCTCGTCTGGACTTATTCGTCCTCGAAAGGTCGTTTCGGAATTCCATGCCTGATATTAATCAGACACTCGTATAGACCGGTCCGTCTTCTACCAACGCGTAAATTATTCCCGATCAAACCCTCTCAGCTTGACACATGAAGTCTTCGGGATTTTTTTATTAACACACCTCGTATAGTTCGGTATTAAACCCGAAGAAAAATGCTTTTCCAAAGACACGAGTCGATTCGAAATATGATTTTTAAATAACAGACATCACTGTAAAAAAAAAAAAAAAAAAAAAAAAAAAAAAAATTGAAATTTTTTGCATAAATCCATTAATTTGAATGTTCAATAGTGATGAAAAATCAATGTACTCGTATAGTGAAATTAGAATAATTTATTGGACTCAAAGTATTTTTCTAATGAAATTAAAATTAATTATTACGACTACAGTTTTTAATATACTTTGCGTTAATTTTTTATTATAATTGTGCATTGAATTCAATATACCAGTTGATGCATAAAAACTTCCAATATTAAAATAATAATAATAATAATACATTAATTAATTAATATTACGATAAAATTTTTTTTACAATGATTGTAAGCATTGAAATCGATATGTTGGTGAATACCGTTTAGAACTCAGGAATGCTGGGGATAATATTCGCAATTATGAATGATCGACAGAGCAGAAACGTACAGCATAACGCCTACGATCTCGAATAAGTCGTTCACCTTTCCTGTCTATGCTGACATTGCTTCTCGGGTTTCTTCTCGTTCCTCGAAGAACAATAGAGAGGTTGTTATTAGCGAACGGTGTCCGTGAATTAACGTCACCGCGTATGTATACCGCCGATATTGATGGAAATTTTATTCTCCAAACTCGCTGGTAAAATCGCATACATCGTCGTGGAGAAATCCTTGTTGAAAATGGCAACTTCGCGCGTCTAGACGACGAGGAGACGCGCGAAATAAAGAAAATATAATCGTTCGCCGATACTTTTGTTGAAAATTTATTCATTAACAGGCTGTCGTGAACGTCACCGAGGGGTACAATAAAGGATACTTTATGATTGAAGGGGACTCCGTAGAGTCCGAACAATCTTATCGATACTGTGGAGAGGTTTCGAAATTCGATGCCTTGTAACTCCTTGTGATCCATTGTACCCCGACCCACGCAATTTCTATTTCGAGATCGCCGATCGTGCGCTATTCCTGCCGTGTACCATGCATAGCTTAGCGTGTACCATCATCGTTTCAACCGATACCTCTTTTTCAGGTCAATAATACCATTAAATTGGCTATATGAGCGAACAAAAATTTATCGTTTATCTCCCAACGATGTAAATCTCGCGTGCGTCAATTCTTAACGCCCTCCTTTGACATCGTTTTGTTTTATGATTTGCCCGTTGGTATTTCCAGGATTTATTAAAGTTTAAAAAAAGAACGAAAAAAAAAAAGCGCCGCGATGCCGACCCGCGTGCGATTGGAAGGAATGTTCTTCCATCGGGACTAATCCTCTTTTCTTGCAATACCAGTAGCGAACGTCGCGATCTATCATGCAATATCCGATTTTATTTTTTATTCGCGACTTCTGCAACGTTTCGCGGCGGAAAGAATATACGAGGTGTAGAAGAGGCTCCCGATAGACGAAAATCATATGCATATATTTCGTATTACTACACCTGGGAGGCCCCGTAGCGCCTTTGTACCTAAACACCCGTTTCCCATATGCCAGAGAATCTTAAATTTATAAGACATCAGATTTTCGAAGCCCACGCGAGTTGGCGCCATCCTTTTACTGATGGATAATGAAAGATCTCACGCCTATCCCGGCATTCCAACCCGAAAGTCTCGTCTTCTCGTAGTCGTTGTCTCCGAGGCTCTTCGGTCCTTCGGAGGCGAGAGAAGACCGCAAGCTTTCTGGCGGGAACGCCGACACGAATACGAGTCTACTGTGCTGTGTGCTGTTATATCATGGAGTGGAGGAAAGACGATCGGAGATAAAGAATTACTGAGGGAGAAGGAAGTGAAAAAAAAAAAAAGAAAAAAAAAAACGAGACGGATGAGAGGCCCTGACAAGGTCGCGTTTCACACGTACCATGTCAATGGCCCCGATGTTAACTCGGTTCACTGACATCTATTGAGCTTTAACGCGCCTCTCGGCAATTTTCCGCTATTGAACATCCGTTGGAATGTTTTTTGCGAGAATTGGAAAAACGGCTCTTTCGCTGTTCGACGAGTCTTCTTTGCAAATCCGCAACTTACGTTTAGATATTCTTATCCTGCCCTCCGTTGCGTCGTATGGATTCTATTGGTAAAGCTCTGCCTTCGATTTCTCAATCAATTGTCGGCCGTTTCGATAACGCCGGTCAAATGACGATAATGTATTATGTCGTACGCGCCCGATGCGAGACGATTAAGAAACACAGAACTTTCACCCGAGGCGCGACGAAAAACGTGAGAAGAATCGATGCCTCGCGGAGTAATTTACTATACGAATTTTTTCGAGAAGTCAAATAGTCGTCTATGCCGACTATCGAACGTATCAGTGGTCCTCTTGGTACCGTTTAGTCTCATTAGCGAGCGATTGAAAATATTTATAAAAAAAAAAAAAAAAAAAAAAAAATTTCGATAATTATCGATGTTTTTTCTGAAATTAGTCAAAAACGACTAACGGATATGTGTTCACCGCGGAAAAATACATCGAAATGTGTGAACAGAAACATTTTTTGGGAGTCGTCGATGCGGCGGAAAAAAATTGAAAATGGAATCGGAAAGTTAGAATTGTATTGGAAGTTCGATTAGATTCGAATGGATTGGATTTCAAGGGAACCCTTTAAGGTTATCCATTTTTAACGTGTAACAACTGTAACAACTTGAAATAACGTCGCGATAATACCGTCAATAATCCTAAATGGATCGGATAAAAAAAATTGTTTGCGTTTTGTGTCAAGGCTGCGCTACGTATTTTTATTTCCCGGTGGAACACGAATCTGGTGCGT
This sequence comes from Cryptus armator, assembly GCA_963971235.1. Lineage (NCBI taxonomy): Eukaryota > Metazoa > Arthropoda > Insecta > Hymenoptera > Ichneumonidae > Cryptus > Cryptus armator. The sequence goes on from OZ020233.1 coordinate 24,880,476, forward strand.
GTTTAATTCCTCGCTTGATATTTTATACATGAATCCCCCGACAAAAGCTATAAAAATAATGTTTTTGGCGCTTACAACAACTTTCAGAAAGTTTCGAAAACGAGTAATTTTTTTGCCGGTGCTGATTTTTTTTTATCATTGAATAATACTCTCGCCACCGACATACATCGCGGAATGCCGGGATTCGTTCGAAACAATTCTCAGTGGGTCAAGATTGACCCCTCATCTCCCGGATTGTCGATCTTTGCGCTCGCGTCTCAAGATTCTTCTGTACGGTAAACATTACTTTGTGTGGCAGTCGTACCCTTGAACAGTGATCAAGACGCTCGGGAATATCCCTGACCGTAATCGATCACGAGTATCGATGAGTCATTCGCAGCTTCACGATCAATGACCGTCGAGATGGAAATGCAATGACTCTGTAAAAGTCCTTTATATGATCGGTACATAATCTCAACGCAATTCCGATAGATTCTCGACGAAAGTTTCCTTCACAAATTGCTATTTGTCCTCGAAAATCGACATTGGGAGCAAACATCTCAAGGAGTTATACGATCGGCTTACGAATTCCTAGACTATCCGTCGATTCATTATAATATGCAAAGTGAATATAGCGGGAGGTTCAACTTCGGAAAGTCTACTGCGTATTATCGTCCGAGTCAAGAGCGAACGTTGAACGTCCTCCGATGAACTGTAATGGAAAGATACAACTATGATTATGAAAACCGATCGCGGTTCGGTATTCGCGACGAGCAAAGCCGCCGCGAGCGGTATTTCCCCAAACGATATTGTACCGCAACTATCCGGTATTAAAACAACAAAACTTGCATGCCTCGCCCAATGCAGAAGCGCGAAGGATAGACATCGATATAAACCGGTATCTAGAAAAAACTATTACTATGCTAAACTTAAGTTACGATGCAGTCGCATTTGACTTGCATCTATAACCACTTTACATGTTCCCGTCTTTCTCACTTTGAGTTTTATTGTCCAAGGGCAGTTCTCAATTTTGTCATCCCGACGAGGCGAATAGGAGATAACGCATTAATGTCAAGCGAAACGCTAACAATATGCGATTTTTTATTGTATTTTATGACCGATGTTATGTCCATCGCTCGAGAACGGCTGGAGGCATAAATGCCGGTGTTTTTAAGCGTCTAGTAATTTTATAAGAGATTTTATAAGAGATTCAATAATGAGAACAGCGATGAGATATCGTTAAACTAGAAAAGCGCGAAACTGTTCTTACCGCTGTTTTAACCACGAAATGTGCATTAAGCGACATTAGACCTCTCGGGAGGTAAATATTTTGTTGGATTAAACGTATCAACGTATCGTCGACAAATTAGCTTATCCCGTTCACCAGATTTCGATAATATTTTATGAATTACAAAAGCGTAACAAACGAGCGGTAAAGCGAAGGACGTCTTACGGTTCGTCGATATTAAGAACCGTGTGCAGTACCGATATACCGCGAGAAGAAGGCAGTAGCATTGACGGAACTACGAGAATCGCTACTATAACTTAAGATCAATTCGTTGAATACCAGATTCCTGAATAAAAATGTTGTTTTTATTTTTCGCGAATAAGGATTTCGGAATCTCGCCGCCTCTCACAACTGACGTCAAAGGCCCGAGCGGCCGTGTTTGGCGCCCGTGCTTCGCTTCTAGAATGCCGTAAAAAGTTAGTCCGGCGCCATCCGGTTCGTCGCAGCTATGGATATGTCGCATATCTCTTATATTGACATCAATAATACGATTTTTCGCCGCGAATGATGAAGTATCGATCGACCGAACTTCTATCCGTATACACATTATTTTTTATTTTTATTTTTTCAATCTGACATTCAATTGAGAAGATCGGCATCGACTATTCATACAATTAGCGAACCGTGTGATCAATGTAGACCGGTCACTATAATTCTTCAATTAACGCTAATTGATATTCTCGCCAATCTCCAAGTCAATAATAATAATTAACCGTCGTTCATCAATCTTACTTGGGTCGGGCAGCTTGATGGTTGTTTTTTTCATCGGATCTAAAAGGATATCTTCGATGAGTGAAAAAAAAAAAAAATTAATGAGACCGAACTCGCGGGTTCCATCGCATGCCGAAGAGCATTAAAACAGTAGCGAAACTTCAACTCCACATTCATCATTCATGGGACTTGTCGTTAATCGGGGCAACGTAGGAAAAAATACGAAAAACACTTTAACTATTCAATCGTTTGACGCGGAGCCGGAACTCGAGTTACGTTCCTCGATCTTTCCGAATGACGTATATACATACGTGAAAAGATTTGGTCATTCGAAAAGGACACGCGATCTCGGACGTAGAACGGGCTCGTTAAATAGTAGAATGAATCCGTGAATTCCCACGAATCTCAGAATCATTTCGATCGGAATTGTCGTCACCGAGATGAGAATCCCGGAATGACATGGTAATTAATCGAAAACGTCTAGCGTTGGCGCCAACGACGAGTATTATACCGACGAAATCTACGAATGACCCGGTAGTCGTCGTAGCCGACGCCTCTCGAGATCCCAAATGCAAAATACAATTTTTACCGCGCACCCGGCACACGTGGACTTTGTCCAACGGAATGCTTTCTCTATTCCCCAGTCGGTCCGCTAATATATTAGAGTCTCAATGAAACTGTGAAGATTGTGAGCATCTGCTCTTGAAATGAGATACAAGATATGTAAGAAAAAAAAAAAAAAAAAAAAAAAAAGAAAAAAGATAAACAGGAAAACGAGTCGGTCGATAGAACACGTTGATTAACATAATGTTCTGGCGACGGATAAAATTGCACATTTTTCTCGTCTAACGAGTCTCGTGATGCAAGTTTTTTTTTTTTTTTTTTTTTTTTTCGGAACAAAAGTTTTGTCGCCACGCGAGACTTTGTTCGGAGCCCAATAAATTCGGCTTGTCCGACGTCCTGCTACTGGGAAATCCGCGCGACCGATGCGAGAAAGAATACGATATTACTATATAGAAAGCAGAGGCATCCGCGTCTAGTCGGCGGCGACGATAAAAAAAAAAAACTGGAATGAGGGAAAAAGAAAAGGAATAAAATGAACAGCGCTCGCTTGAGATTCAAGAGAGCGATTGTTGTACTGTATATTTATACGGATATCGATCTATGTAATTCAACGTTTCTTCGCCGCATGCGAAACGCCTATCATTTCATTATCAGATAGTAGATTAGAGTGAAAGTTCGTGATGAGTTTAAAAATATATATTTAACGTTTAAAGACAATGGTATACAAAACGAGGCGCGTCACAACGACACGACATCCGAGGCGATGATATCCGAGAATCGATCATTGTAAATTGTTAACAAGATAAAAATACACGTCGAAAAAAAGATGTATGAATTGAAATCCTTTACGAGTTCAGTTCGTGTTGCGTTAATTATTTCGAGCGGACAGCCTTAAGCAGCGTAGTATTGACTCGGATATTAAAAAACCGAGTAGTCATCAGTGTCGCATGTACGCGTGATGCGCTTGATGAGCTGTAAAGGAGGACAATTTTTGACCATAAAACTCATAGAAATCGATAAATTTAAATTCAACATCCGTAATTTCATACTTACGTTTGTAAAATTGCGCCTGAAAATTAACTTCGGGTAAAAGTTGGTGAATTTTTTGCAGTACCGTTGCATTGTTCGCCAGAGACATGTCGACGTTCCAAATCTATAAATCAGAGTGGATCAGTGTTATCAATAAATCATCGATGATCCAGGATTTTTGTTTACCTGTATGAGATCATCCCGATCTCTGATCGACACTGTGATCCCGCATACTTGATCATTCGGGGCAATGCAGTCGGTAAATTGTTCGCCAATCGCGGCCAATACTACCTCCTTCCAGACTTTTTCCTGTTCATTTTAGAATGATCATAGAATACCGTTGATCGGAAGAACAGTGATCAACGTAACCAACATACCGAATCGCTTTTGTGGCACTTTAGTCTCCATGTTCCACCCTTTTGATTCGCAGCTTCTTCCCAAATTGGCAGTCTCCCGTCTCTCATGAGATGATAACTGTATTTTATCTGCAATATTTTTGGAGTTCACGATGTATTTTTTCACTCAAAATCGCGTATACGAAAATAGATTTTTTTTTTTTTTTTTTTTTTTTTTAACAGTTACCTGCAATTCGTTTGCCTTTGGTATGTTGTTGTAAACAGCCCAGAAACCTTGCACAGTGTTGACGGTATAAATTTTTTTCAAGTTTGCTTTGTACTCGTCAGCGGTGGTTCCGGGAATGGCTCTGTCGATACGAGAAATATTATTTTTTAACGCGTTTTACATTTACGCAACGTTGACTCAATACAAAGCAGCTGTGTAGCCATTTTTTGATAAATGATCATTAACGATTCAAACGCAAAAAAAAAGGGCAGTTTATCGATCTGAATTGTACTAAAGCGGCAAGGTTTTGATGTTAGTGCGAAAGACGTACTGCACGTCGTTACAGATGCACACAAGCGAGGATACGACACCCAATGGATTCTTGCAAAGATCATTGCAAATAGAATGCATTTATCTTAGTGACAATGTCAACATTCGAAGTATCTTGCGACGAGTCCCCTGAGATCGATCGCAACGCGGCAACGTTGCGATTTGTCGACGAGAACTCACTTGTCGAGCCAAAACGTCCACGAGGATTGCAGAGGAATTCCCGATGTATCCTCTTCGTGAATGTTCTCTGTCGTCTCATTCGTGAACGTTGGCGATGTCGAAAGACTCTTGGAGGAGCCGTCAGTCGGCTCGCAATCTAACGCAGCCATGTTTGACACGAAACACGGGTCTGCTACTCGATCCGAACTTTGGATCTGAGATAATCATGCGATGGAGAACCAGCCGACTGTCAGCAAACAGCTGAGCTCAGCTGTGAGACCTCATTCCCGAGCCTAGCGCCGCTTTTTACGCAACTTTTCATGCCAAAGACGACTCTGCTCGGTCGCGAAGAAGGCGCGGAAACGCGTCCGAGTGATTTTCACTGTTACTTATCAACATTAACGAAAGTTGTCGTCATCATCAACGATTATTCGAAATGCTACATGAAAATGGAAAATCTATAATCTCTTGTGACGAGTTTACTACTTGATCTTCTACCGATTATGACGAGAATCGAACGATCCCCTGTTTTATCATTGGACGCATTTGCAGGTCTCCAACGGCATGCAGGAAACTATAATTTCATGTTTTACTCAAAGCGAAATGTGTCACAGTTGCCAATGATTATTTATCGATACCGTACAATCTTACGACTTCGATTCGTATCCAAATTAGCATTACAATCGAACGCAACGCGCATTTTACACTGTCGCGGAGAAATCCGAAAAATCGATCAATCAATTACAGACATTTATCGAGTAAACGAACGTCAGTTCGGTGACCAAATGGCAGCGGCACAGCAGCAAATAATCACTTGCGAAGATAAGAAAACCTCGTAATTCAATAATCATTACACTCGACTTGCAAATTGTATTCACATTTATACGAAACGGTAATACAGTTATTAAGACAATTTTCGACCGATAACACGACAGCATTCGCGGTTTCAGATATTATTTTCAAGGCTTCTGGAATAACGTGTTTTTGCATTAGAAAAACAAATTATCCGGTTAATGAATGCTATCGTAGTTTTATTGAACTTGTTTTTCGTCATTATCATTATTATTCATTGTATCCCTTCATTCAGAATCAACCCACCCGCCGTGATTACAGAATAACGTGTTTATTAAACTGCAAGAATGTTGGAGTCTCGTATATGTCTTAAAAATCAACAAATAAATCAATGTCATCAGCTGGCAAGTTAGCGATCGCAAGAATGCGACATCGTGGGTTACATTGAATGACGTAACATGCGTACAGTGGGTCAAACGCGCGATCCACGTGTTGTTTATGCCTCAGCGATACGTCTGCATTTCTGTCTGATTCTGAACATCCGCGCGGCTCTGGAATCCTCTGCTCTACAGCAATAATAGGTCAAAGCCGGTCGAACTTTACTGTAATTACTGACGTTAAATATCGCGTGACTGAAACGTGAAGGGCGTCTATTATTTAACTTACACACAGAGAAAATACATCACTGTGACTTTAATGACACATCATAGCGGTTTATTGACATTTTTTTTTTCGCAAACTTTGAAGAGAGTCTTAACTCGTTCAAGGCAACAGCGTCGAATGTTAAGGTGGGGGACCAACCGGTAGACGATTTGAATACAGCAGCGAACAAGTTAGCGACGGCTCTCGGTCTCATGAAAGTCGGAAGTGATCGCATTTCTTCTACGTGGCTATTTTTATACTCGTTGAACGTATTCCCGACGTACGGCCACATGGCATGAGTTCATTTCAATTATATTGCGTAAACGTTTCGTCTATCTATATCGGATGTTACCGGTGGGTGCGTACAGAGCGACGGAACATTCGGCGGAAGGATAGAAAGCATTCGAGTTTCAAATAATAAAAGTAGGTCGGGCTGTATATTTGAAAGAGGAAAGGGAAACTTTTGTGTTTCAATCCAAGAGGCACCGCATCGAGGCAGTTTGGCTCGCAGACTCGAACGTTTGGCTGCCCACTCGCCTACACAAACCCGACTCGACAAGTCTATTTTCTTCATCTCTTCGGCAGTCTCTTGGCATCGCTGTCTTAACTAACCTCGATTGAATGGATAACCAGTACGATAACGCGACGCGTTGGGACGCGGTGCTTCGCCGAAACTCAAGATTACAACGATAAGATAACGCGACTAGCGCGCGTATCGGTGTGAAGTGCCGTATCGAATGCGGACCTAACGGTGATTGTGATTGAGAATGAGGAGTGGTGCCAAACGAGTGTCCTACACTTTTCTGTATTAAATGAATATTAATTAAACGGCCGTGAATCGGATTACAATGCAGGTAAGTTTATCATCAACGATCTTCAACACGCCGCCACGTCGACAAATTGCGTCTTAATTATCGACGAGACACCCGACGAGTCTTTGTTACCATTATTACGATTTTTTTTCAGACGACAACAAAATTCTTCATGCGGCAGAAATGCTTAGTCTTTGTAATATTGATTTTCGCCGGTACGTTATTCGTTGCCAGACAATGCTTTAACGAACCACCCAACAACGACCAACCAGTTGAACGCGTTTCATCGCCGATTCGAGAGAGTTACAGCGACGATCTCGTGACGGAAATATACGATGAAGGTAATCCGTTGAAGAGAGAGAGAGAGAGAGAGTCCTCGTTTGTTGATCAGTGTCTATCTATCGTGCGCTCTGAAAACGTTACAGTTTATCGACGATGGTACAATTTCTCCACGAAGGACGGTTGGTACAATAACGAACACGTATCCATGTGGGAACCCGATTTACTCACGGAAATTCGAACCTCGTGGCTTACGAAAAAATCACCGCTAAGCATTTCCTACACTCTTAAAAAGCCGGAAGTGAAGGATCCCTCGATGGGTCAGGCGCAAGCGATAATGGAAATTTTTGAGAACAAAGTACAGCAAAATTGCCGCGATAGAGAAAAACTTGAATTTAAGGGACGAATTGTCGATTAACGATTGTTCTTTCGCAGACAAATGGATTTTTCATCGAATGCGGCGCGTACGACGGTGAAACGAGAAGCAACACACTGGTTCTCGAAAGATTTCTCGGATGGACGGGAATTTTGATCGAAGCGGATCCTATTAACTTTACGAAGATGTTGGGAAAGAACAGAAAAGCTTACATGTCGCCAACGTGTCTCAGCATCAAATCTCATCCGATGAACGTAAGTCAGTCTATCGATACAAATTTATATGATCTTAATAACGAGAATTGTATCGCCGAACGTTGAATTCAGGTGTCGTTTCTGATGGCGCAAAATATCGGACGTATACACGAACCCGATAACACGATAACCGCGGAAACCGAAGAATACGGTCGCGACGTTGCTAACAGTGGGAAGCATGTTACCGTTCAATGCTTTCCTCTCGTCTCTTACATCGCCGCTCTCGGCGTCGAAACAGTCGATTACTTCAGTCTCGACGTGGAAGGCAACGAGATGGATGTTCTTGAAACGATACCCTTCGATCGCGTCGATATAAAGGTACAAACAGAAACCAATCAATTTTTGCAAATTATATCGACAATACGTGGAAATTAATTATTTATAAATTTCAGACTCTGTCCGTCGAGTACATTCACAATAAGAAGGATCGCGAGTATATAATCGATTTTATGGCCAAATGGGGTTATTACGTTTACAGTTTCGTCGAGCGTCACGACAATCTTGCGAACGACGTGATATTCGTGAAAAAAGTATCGTGACGATGAAAGCATTTGTGATTCCGTGACATCGCGATGCATTCGTAATCGGCGGCTGAATTACCAAGATGCCGCTGCACAGTATTATTTTAATGGTAAATACTTTTAGAAACGAACAAAGTAAATGGTTTCGTATCATTCGTACAAAGAGATGATGTCGCTGGGGGAGAACAGTTGTAAATAATAACGATAATCCGCGTATTTGTACTGCTAGAGCTAAAGTTTATTTCGCAGATAAATAACTGTACGATAATATTACAACGAACAATGTACGGATTAACGTACAACGAAACAACAAAATGACAGAAATATAATACACTATTATCACGCATCGCTAGTATCAATGAGATATCAAACTGTTCTCTAAATATCGAGTCAACAAATCTTATTACCTTCGAATTCGGGGGGTTTTTCCTGATGATTGGAATTAAAATTTTTTTTTTTTTTTCAACTATTTACAAAATATATATACAGCAGAGAGCGAAAAAAATCGATGGAAAACTTTTCGATATATTCGCGATTGCGTTGTTTTGGATGTTCAGTGATCCTCGATAGACTTCCACGAGCACAGAGCTCGCTGATCGTCCGGTGCTTTTCCGAATGGTTTTGTTCCGTCCGAAGCGACGTATTTGTTGACTTGATAGTCGAGTAACACTTGATAGTTATAGATATCGGAGCCGAGCTGTTGAGTAAGAGGACTTGTGTTGGTCGTGAATATTCCGGAGAAGCCTTTCCTCTTGGCGAGTCTCAGACACTCGTCTTCCATCAGCTTCATCACTATAACATTCTCAGCGGCGTTCAGTTGATTATGAGTTCCCATCATAAATGTGTGAAAGATCTGTCCTCTTCCCTGTGGAAGTTTGCCATCACGAATAGGTCCCTCGAGAGTCTCGAGGAACTCGAATATTATCGTTAGTTTCGAATCTATCGTAACTTCCGGCTCGTCTCTCGCGTCGAAATTTAACGATACGGCGATCACTCTGTCGTCGTTTTTGGAAGCTTTCAGTACGAAACAGAAACCCTTCTCGATCAATGCGTCCCAAAGCTTCTCCATGAGTTCCGTGTAATCGTTTCTATTAAGATCGGGAAGAAGCCATCTTTCGAGATCGGCTTTCGTGTAGAAACTGTCGGTGATTATTCTGAAAAAAAAAATTGATAATAATTAGACAAATCCGTGGATATCAATTATTGATCGCTAGTTAAATCGGCGAAACTTACTCTATCACTTCGTTTTTGTGCGAATTGTTGAGTTGTTCAATAACGTATTGCGACTCGTCCATCGGCTCGTCAGACTCGTTCGAGTCGTTGTTCAGCGTCATTTTTTCTAGTATCGCCGACATACTTTTTGCGGCGATAAAATCGGTAATACTGATCTGATATCCTTGATCGCGAAGCTTAGTGACCGTGTAAATTGAATTGAGAGAATTGCCTCCGAGTTCGTAAAAGTTTGAATTTACGTTTACCGTCGAGCGTCCGCTCTTACCGATTACCGCCGCAACGGTAGGAAACAGTATCTTCGCTTTTTCGAGTTGATGCTCCGGTACCTCGTTGTACTCACATTCGATCGTTAGTTCCTCTTCTGCAAGAAAATTTGTGTCAAATAAGTTTAAAAAATTTTGATTAAGTGTTCTTAACGATCGTTGGAACATTCAACGCACCATTGAGATTGGAAGATTCGTATTGCTGAAGTAAAGTTTGTCGGTCGATTTTTCCATTGACGAGAAGTGGTATGGAATCGGTAACTATTATCTGCGGTACCATGTAAGGCGGAAGTCTGCTCTGCAGATAGTCTTCGGTTTGAAGTCCGGAAACGGAAGTTGCCTTCTTGGCGGTGACAAAAGCGATCAAGGCCTTCAAATTTGAATCATTGTAAGATACAAGAGCTCTCGATCGTTCAATAAAAAGACGAAAATCGTCATTCGACGATACGCGGGAGACATCGGTTTTTTTTTTTATACCTGAGAAAGTTCGCCGGGTTTGTAACAAAGAACGACTGCCTTGTCGACGCCTGGGGCAGCAGTTACCGATCTCTCGACTTCGGCGAGATCGACACGATGTCCCCGTATTTTGATCTGCGCATCGGTACGCCCCTCGTAAACTACAATGCCCTTGATTATCCGCGCGTAATCTCCGGTCCTATAGATCGTCGCGTATTCTGCAACACAGTGTGAAATAATGATTAATTCATTATTGAGCTCCGATTGATTATTTATGTTATTCTATGAAGAAATTCATTAAGAAAAAAAAAAAAAAACTTGTACGCGTGGTTGTCGATTACTTCTTGGAGAACGATACACGATCATTGACGGGAGAGAAACCATTTAAAAACTCCGATCGACACTGTGACGCGCAGAAGTAGGTACTTCGCTCGGCAGTAGCAATGTTGCGATTACTGGAGAATTTTTTTAACGCATTTACCACGTCAAACCACTTAGTAATGGAATTCGGAGCGCGTATCTCGTTGTCTTTTTCATTCTCTCCTTTGAAAACAGAGACGCAGAGCTACGACACCAATAGAGTAATCGGTTAATCGTGTCTCGGTGTTTTAACGGTAAAGATTGTGAATAGAAACGATTCGAGCGACGAGTGCAATCGACTCGGCGAGGAAAAGATATTAATAATGCTTAGCCGCTGATTTACAATTGTTTCCAATGGTATTCGTTGAATGTAACTTAATGACCCATTTTTGCATCGAAATTACGTATTTTCTTCTCGAAGGCGATAAAAATTAAGTATACAATGTCGAGGATATCCGCATTCCCGTTTGAGTTTATGATAATTTGCAAAAGAGAAACTGTTTCATGAGAATCATAACACTTCGGGCGTTGTGAAACAATCGCAAGGACGTTGGAAAAATCAATGCCATGAATCATTCAGAGGGGACCCACGTCGTCGAGCAACGATTATTCTCTTATTAGCGAGCAAATAATAGGCTTCTTCTCGCAACAAGACCTTGACTGGTCATTAAATCGTGAAGGGAGAGGTCGCGCCAATCTCTTCGCCAGCGGGGATTGTCATCGCGTTAGCCTTCTTTTTCAATAAACGGCAACCCGATATTTTTCCCTCCGGCGTAATTAACTAACAATCGAGTCTAATATAATAATAAAAATAATAAATAAAATTGTCTATCAACATAACGATCTATTCAGTACCTGGATCGATGGCGTGAGGATTGTTGATGAATTTGTGCGGATCCCTTCCGCGTATGTAACCGGCGGCCAAATTGCGCCCCGCGACAACGAGTTCTCCGACTTCTCCCTGAGCGACGAGTCGCATTTCCTTGTTGACGAGATAAATTATGCAATTATCGAGAGGTCGTCCAATCGGTACCTTTTCGAGTTCTTCCAATTCGTTGGGATTCGTCAAGAGATGATAAGTCACGTCACCCATGACTTCGGTACTACCGTAGAAATTGGCCAATACGTGTTGACCGCTTGTGAAACGAGCGAAAAATTGTTTGGCCAACGATTGCGGAAGAGTTTCGCCTGAACAAATCCAGAGCTTCAGAGACTCGAGTGCATCATCCTTGTTCTGTGCACATGGTAACCAACGAAAAGACAAAAAAAAAAGTTACCATTAATACCTAAATGACCAATTTGAAAGGCAATGCGATCGAATTTTTCTATGAAGTATTCAAAGATCTCTTACCCGAAGGCTTAAATACATTAGCATCGACCGAAGGAGTGACGGGACCAGAACCAACCGACGAATCTGAAAGATATTACGTGTTAAAAAAAAAAAAACACGCAAAAAACGACATTTCGTGCGGTTGATGAAAGTTTAATTTAGAAGCGTGTCGTACCCGATGTTTCTCCAATACTTGAACGAATCTGGCCGGATCCTTGGTAACTTCGCGGGGAACGACGACGATAGTTCGCGCCTGTAGAAGGGGTCCCCAAATTTCAGGCGCGCTATCGACGAAGGTCAGCGCCGTTTTGAAGACGCAACGCTCCTCGTCGATTCCGTAAGGTAACTCGCGCCATTGCCATTCGAGTCGATTCAACAGCGTTGCGTGCGGCAATCTCACGCCTTTCACACAGATTCGACGAGTTAGAAGTTAATTTTAATGTTGGATCAGCCTGAAGGCGTTTTCATGATTACCTTTCGGTATGCCGGTGCTGCCGGATGTGTAAAGAACGATAGCGAGTTGTTCCGGATGCTCGTCGATGATCAATGCGTCGCCGGGCTGATCTTTCGATTCTTCCCATAGTTGTTCGAACGTAATGAAGGGCGCGTCCTCGTACGACATCCTATCATCTGTTTAAACGCGTAAGAAACATTCTTAATCAAAGTAGAGCACAGAGCGATTATGGCTTCTAAATGTCCGTATGAGGGATACGTTGTATTATTCATTCAGCTGTGAAACCGGAGTCCAAAGCAATATATCACGATACGAGGTGGACCAGGAGTTAGCCTAGAGCTAACCGTCTGCTCTAGACGTTGATACTGGGAGTGTCTCGAGGAAACCGTGTTGGAAAAATCGCTTTTACACATTCAACGTTAGCACGTTTTTCCTCGGACTGACCTCATGCTTCTACATGTTATACGTGACTGGCTTTAATCGGGTTTCCGGTATGGGCAAAAATACTATAGTGTCAACTTCTTTGCAGTAGAAAAAAAGAGAAACGGTATTACAATATCGTGTCTGCTACAGTAGCAGACTTTTCTTTTATGGTAATAAGGTACAAGGTAACGGGTCGCCGCGTACTCGCGAACGATTCTGCAATATTTATTTTACAGGAACAAAATGTCTGTGATAATTACCATTTTCATCGATGATCACCAATAGCGGTTCCGCTTCTTGCAATATGTGTTTCACCCTCGACGATGGAAACTCCGCGTCGAGCGGTAGATATGCCATTCCAGATTTTAGAATAGAGAGCAAAGCGACCGGTAGGCGTATCGAGGGTTTCATCGATACCGCCACAATCGGTTCCCCATTTTCTCCCGGTTTCACGATCTTTCGCAATGTCTTAGCTATCTTGTTGGTGGTTGAATCGAGATCACCGTAGGATACTACTTGTTCCTCGCCACTTTCGTCATCATAGATAATCGCTGGCTTCTCGTAATGAACTGACGATACTTTGCGAAATAATTCATGCACCAGATTCGTGTTTTTCTTCCCGATGGTGTTTTTTCCTTTGAGAATCGATTGTTGCTGAAGAGAACCCATCTGACAAAAAAATATAAATCGACTTCGATTATGCGTTGCGTATACTGTTATTACGCAGGAAAAAAAAAATGATGAGATCGACGAACAGGAAATCGTTAGAAAAACTGCTTCCGAACAAAAAAATGACTTATGCCACGTTACTATTACCGTCACCGGCTTTGGAAGGGCAGCTTTGGTACATTTAACGAACCGACGCCTCGTAGTTCGAGATATAAACTGCTTTAACTCCATCATAATGCGCCCGGGGAAACATTTTACAACGTCGCATTCTCAGCCTCCAACAGTTCGAGTGAGAGGAACCGAAATGAGAAAATAGAGAGTTGGGAGAAACCGGTAGCTCGATATTCTCAACCGCGGGTAACACACCAGGGTCACGCGCGTTTCGATGAAACCAAAATCGAATAAACAAGGCTGCGACGCTGCCTTTGTATTTGGACTGTGGTAGGCGCTCGATGTCGTCATTAACGGCCTTGGATTTTGACTATTCGCGATGCGACGCTTTAGCCTCATCGGCTAATCTTTGAGGATATATCGAAGTAACATTTATCCACAAGCGGAATTCCGTGAAACGCGCGGCGAGAGACGGAAATTGATGATTATGGAACACAGACTCATGCGCGGGTACAATGAACTTCCTTGAAGACAATTGTTGACGATTTCTCACGGTTAGAACCGGCAATCTTACTCGATTAAGTCCTTAGCTCAAGTATTATGCAACAAGTACCGCTGATTCACAGATATCTTAAAGCGAAAAAGCGCTCGCGGTATCCGCCGTATCGCAGGAGAATCGCTAATTAGACATTCGAGCCGAGAAACGAATAACTACGCCGAGTCGAAAGAATCTCCGTGAGAAACCGGTTGAGTTCAACGTTCCGTAAGATGGACGGATAAACCATCGAAAAGACGTTCATGAAACGTGCGTTATGGTTATTTTGATAAGTTGTTTAACGACGGAATAAAATAGCGTACAGACATACGGAATATTGGTAATCGTAAATTCGTCACAACTGGTGAAATTGCGTGTAGTAAGAGTTTGCGCAAACCGAAAGTGGCTTGTTTAATCGCACAGACTAAGAGTGCTAGTCATGCATCGACGAACTCGGTCATCAGTTTTACTCGGTTCTTAAGACATTCGCGTGAATATCGCGCTCTTGGAATCGCTTATCGTTGAAGAAATTCGTTCGAACTGTAGATCGATGAGAAATTTTATTTCATTTTCATACCTTTTTAATTATATGATTGTGTCCCGTTTAAGTATTCCTGATCTTTCCAGAATATTGCAGAAAAAATATTTTAAAAGAGAATGGTGAATCACGTTTTTATGGCAAATGATAAATCACTGCACAACACTCGGCATTTGCTTTGCCAAAGTTCAACAAGTATTGTTGCCTGAATTTTCCACATACACTTCGGCTTTCACAACAGTATCGAGTATCCGTTTTCGGGGTTTTTTTTTTTTTTTTTTCTTTTTCTACGATTCGAAACTCCGTGTATTGAAAAAAACGCACGAATATATCTCACCGTCGCACTCACCGTCGGACACGCGGAAAATGGGTCGTTTTATTAATCGGTACGCAATTCGCGTCTACGATAGTTTTCGCACTTTGCGAACCACGCGATAGTGAGTTTCGACGGTGACTCTATTGTCGAGTTGAACTGCGAAGCAATAATCGCGAAAGAGTGCCTCTTCCCGTTGACGCGTACCGAGCTTTTATATGAAACTGCCTCGGAGGACCCTGAATTGTTCGTCGGGTTCTCCCTTCTCTGCTGCCGCTATCTAACATTGGCTTTGCTTGTAACCGCTCTAAACTCACCACGCTGTCTATAAAATAACAAACGGTGTTACCGTCACACAAATGTGTCCAAAAAATTATAGACTTTTGTGTCAAATACAGCTGAATATATATCGTCCAATTATAGACATTGGTAATTTCTAACGGAGGCCCTTACGATTTTAGAAATACATCGCAACCAACGAGAAAAAAATGTTTTGTTCCCTCTCACCGAGTATATACGGCTGATAAGCAATGCACTCAGACACAAATACATCGATTATCCAATTGATTATTCAAATGTAACTCCGAGTGATCGAAACCAATAGCATCATCGCGCTTCGCGAGTTTGCGAATATTTTATAGCTGCTAGTAGCCGACTACTGTTTGATTTTTCTCCTGTTTTTTTACGCGTTTTTCCGTGTCAAATATTGACGTAGGTGCAAAAACCGAAAATTCGTTATCAAGAGAACAGAAATACACGTGGTACTGCGATGCTGGAATGATGAATCGGCAAATATTTTATAATTAATTTTGGTATTTTCGAACATTGGTATCTCTACCTCCCGATAGAATTTTGCTAAATTCAGATAGAGTATTCGACAAAGTTACGATATCATTTTTTTTTAAGGACCATTAAGTAGGTCTCGTAATTTTTTGCATCACATCCAAGAATTCTGCAATACGATATATCGCAGCAACATCGATGTACTCTTTCGTAGTTCGCAGTTTCGCAGTTTCTCGTACATATCCACGGGGTGTATTTTTTTTTTTCCTTAAGCGAAGTGGAACATTGGCAATTGAGCAAAATTATTCTTTTCCGCTCTACGCGAAAATGATGATTGACAACGTCAGTTTTCCGCTTACATGGCAACAAGACTATTCGATATTTCAAGAATTCATCATAACGTACACATTATTTATGTAGGAAAAATGCAGATTCCATATCATACGTGTCAATTGATGTCGCAGCGTTAATTCGTCGAATTGATCCGGTAGTTTCCTCTCTCGAGAAATTTCCGCGAAAATTATGAGACGACGAAAAATCGATTTATCGCAATTTTCATCATCGTTTTCGTATACAAGTCGGAGGATACGGTTAGATTTTGAACGATATATTGGCTCGACAAGTTGGTAGCGTCTGTAGCATAAAACAGTAGCGGTGTTAGGCCCCTTCCACGCTCGCGGCGCTGGGGGGGTATTTAACTAAAATTGTTGGAGAGATTGTTCACTCCCGCCAGCGAACATTCAGTCGCAGTTTCACCTGCGCCTGAGAGGACGTTTACCTACGAAAGTCTTGCGCCAGAAGTAATTGCGCCACGGCCCGCAGCCGATCTCTTGTGTATAGCCCCTCTTTACGGTTTTCAACAAAAATAAACGGCGTGACGGACTTTCGAAACTCTCGTCTCGCTGTGTATGAAACTTCAATAATAGAGATATCTGAACAATGGACCTCTTTTGGCAAATGAATTCTCGAGTACTCGGCTTACATTGTACTTATTTGTTTATTCCCGTCCGGAGAAATGTGTGGAATGCCTGAGTGATTCTTAGTCATCGTGTACACGAAATGAATCCGTTGCGGGGAAATCCCTGTATTCCGGGATAACCAGCGCGACGCGTTCGCAGCGACGAGTAGAGGAGCCGCTTCGATGCCCGCCGAATCATCGCTATAAGACTATTTTCCCTTTACAATACTGAAAACCTCGTACATTCCCCATTTCTAGATTTCAGTCCTCATTAATTTTTATCTCTTTTTACGCCTTTCGCGTCATAAAAAAAAAAATTAAAAAGGTCGCTCCACTGCTTTAAGATCGATTCAAAATATCGTTATGTTCGATTAATGATCCATATCCTACGAGATATACAACATGATTCGCAACCAACTACTTGACAGGCATTTATTTATCATTTGATGCATATTTTCTCCTTGAAGCAACAGAATAGAAATATAGTATATTGATCGCACATATATATATCGCGTTTCGATTAAAGGCGATTGTCGTCAGGATAAATCGCTATAGAAAGTGAGATCTGAGGTGATTGAGGAGTGAAACGAAGGGGGAGACATGTAATTATGATTACGCCACATGGTTACATTCCTTTATCAAAGTGATATGTCGAGAATCATACGGCGAGGCGGAGTCTGCGGATGGCTCCGTTTCCCTGCGACGAACTCGTCGTCAGATCTTCACAATGGAATTCCGTCTCAACTGATCGGCGGTTGTGCGAAACTCGTTTCGCATTCACAACATCGTTCGCGCGACCTACTTTGTTCCACCGCTCACGAATATAAATGATTCACTGTATTGCAGCTTATGATGATCGCCTTGCAAAACGTAAGAATTGTAACGTAAAGATCTTGGAAGCGATTGGCGAGTACGCAGTCCTATAATACGGCAATTAATATTCGATATCCTTTCTCGTCATATTTTTCTTGTTAAAAATATAACGGCAACAGATACGTTACATAATGAACCGAATGCAGTACACTATTATGATTTTTTGGAATTAAAAAGTAAGCTGTATAGTGATACCGCGATACGACGTCGTAATGCAACTCGTTTAAGAACGACAGGTTATCCAGTTGCAAAACATTTGAGTCCTTGAACTTGCGCGAGATTTTCATTACCCGTTTCGTACCGTCTGCGATGGATGAGACGAGGCCGTCGCTCGCAGTCGTGATTTACAGAAATAATGACCGTTGGGAGAGTGGATATTTTGCCTGTTACGCAAGCCTGATTGCTCGTATGATTGGGTCAAGTGGCGAGAACAATAGCGATGATCCATCCAGTTAGGCATAACCCCGTTACGTTCTTAATCCGTCACATCCGCGGTAACTTTATCCTCTGCTCAGCCTACCGACTTCCGTCTTTTGAATGTTGCGATGCGCTCGTTATTATTTTTTTTTTTTTTTTTTTTTCACTTAGCAGCCTTCGCGCAATTAACTCCTCATATTCGTCGACGAGGCATTCTTTTCATAATTCAGATGTTGCGCGTTGCGCATTGTCGTCCAAACAACCCGAATTAATCTATGACGAGAATCGTGTTAATTAAATACACGATTTGTTTTGCCAGCAAGATAGTTGTTTCCGATATGAATATCAAGACTCACGAGAAATTATATGCGAGCAGAGAGAACTTTGCTGATCAAAATCCCCGCAACGCAAGAATTATTGCGTTCGTTGATAAGAAAAAAAAAAAAAAAAAAGGTTGCAATTAATAACAATGAGATTTTTTAATTATCGCCGCCGTTCAAACGTGTAATAACGACATTGTATCGTACATTGCGTCAGAAAATTACCATCCATTGGATGAATCGCTACAGAACACAACACAACACAACACTAAACCTCATTTGCATTGTATGCATCGATTATCCATCATTAACAAGCGTTCGTTGTATCATAACCTTTCTAAGTGAGTTAGAATTATGGATAATGGAACTCGTAACTGGATATCCCGACCGATTGTGACTTTTTATTGATTCTACAGTGTTATTTACATATTTTTTTAAAGACCGGCGAAATACACGGATAGTATTCTTACACGAATCTCTTAAGAGTATTCTTCTCTATGATTTTATCATTGATTACGCAAAAAAGATTTTTTTTTTTTCGTAAATATGTTCCTAACTACACTGACGAACAAAAAGAAGCGTATCTCGATAAGGATTTACTAAACTTGTAAAAACGGTAGACAAGGAATACGATGCGTAAATACGGCACCGTTATCTGAAAGAAAAATTCTGCACAAAGGAAAAATGAGGGTTTACGCGGGTAGGTATCGCATTTCAGACACTTTTGTCAGACACGTTGCTTCTGATGCTTCGGTTGCTGTCTCTTCTCTGAGGACCACGAGCCGGTCTCGAATTTCTCGCGGGAACTGGCGGTTCTCTGTCACTTCCGACTCTCCTTAGGCTCGTGTCTCTCTCCAAGCCGCGGCCCTTGCTTTTCGGGGGTCTCGGCCCTCTGATGTTCGACAGTACAACGTAAACGGCGAGAATACCGACCGCGAACATTGCTACTCCGACTCCGCTGACGGTACCGACCTTAAATATCGAAAGATTTTTCTCCGTTATTAACGCAATGAAAAAATGAATCGATACGTACGTACAGACAGACAAACTGGAATGCTAAAACCCCTTTTTGAGACACTTTCGCATAAATTTTAATTTTTTTTTCAATCTGATGTTGAAATAGTTTCTTAATCCCCAATTCAAGAGCTTTTTTTTTCCTCGCGATTACGATACCGTCTCTTTTTTCTACTTTCATACTTCGCGATCTAATAAAAAAAATACGAATCATAAGGCGATTCTGTAGTTTCCTTACCATAGTCCACCATTCGCTTTCGTCCATTTCGGAGAGAAGTACGCGCGCAGCTTCTTCGTCGTCTTCCTCATGCATCATCTTAATTTCCTTTGAAGTCGTTGCGCATCCAGTCTTTCTTTCCTTTTCCTTCGAAAGAATTCGTCGAATGTTTTCGGGTAAAAAGTCGTCGTCGTCGTCGTCGTCCGCGTCATCGTCATCCTCCTCTGACGACGATTGCTCCTTCCAGTAAATCTTTGCATGATTTTTCAACACCGTCACGTGTCCGAGCTTCTCGAGGCTTCCTTTTTTACTCTTTATCGTAAGATCCAATGTTCTCGTTGCTGCTTGATTCTCCGCGTTTTGAACTGTCATGATATTAGATAGAACGTTGTTCCAGTCCGTCGGGTTCACCTGGTTTTTGCACTTCTTCTTTTTGCTGTGGAAAAGTACATTTTCTCGAACGGATCGCTTTGATCTCAATGACCGCACTTAGCAGTTGTGCGCGTATTAACCCACGTATTATGAAGGGGGAGTAGCGTCATAAATTATCGACAGAAGTATAAGCTTACGTGCGATGTGTGACCGTGTGATTTTAATGTATTACTGAGATACGCAAAACTGAACTAGTTTTACCGCGCCGACTTAATTCATCGTAAAATTCGAAAGTAATCAGATGTTGTCTGCGACGACGCGTCAGCATCGGCACAACGCTCGTTGCCGAGCGCCGGATTGTAACCTCGGGCCAACGATGGTCGTTCCCTTGTATCCGAGCGGTTTAGTAACAATTACTAAGGCTCACCCAACTTTACGATAATCGCCGATCGCCATTGAGTTAATGAGATTAGTGTTTAATTGAATTTCTCAAAAATTCACAATGTCCTCCAAGTGATCTCGCGAGTTAAAAAAAAAAATTTGAAATGATTTAAAATTCTTGAAATGTTAATTCCAGTTTTTGAAAAAATTTTACGTGATTTTTTTTATTTTATCGAAAATGCGTATTTTCATTTATTGACTAAATATACGAGAGTAGAAATATTTTGATAATTCCGAGAAAAATATCGTTAATGATGAATTTTTGAGGGAAAGGGAATCGAATTAAATGACAAGCCTCCATGCGCTATACTACTCATGGCCACCGTAGAGTGGTTACCATTACCATAAATCTGCGATATTCGTAAATCAGATTCTATACATAGCCGATACACCGGACAGTCGATATTGAATTATTAATATCAGGTTGCCATAGCGACAATTTAAAGCTTAATCGACGAAACTTTTTTTTTCTTAATGATTTCAACGTATTAATAATTATGAAACGTTATTACCCGTAGCTAAACGATTGCTATTTTCTACATGAGCAATGCGGCGCGTTCTTACCACATCGCATCCAGTGCCTTTCCGTAGATCTCGACAGCATCCTCGAGCCATCTAACTTCTCTGAGTTCTTCCGCGTCGTATTTTCCGTTACCTTCGTCGCCTTCCCAAAATCTCGATTTCTCCACCTTCTCCTCGAGACCGACAAATTCATTTCTGTCAAATGCGAATGATCCTTTTTTCATTAACGATATTGAGAATAATCGATAAACGTTATTCACGGTTGTTGAATAAACGTTTAGAATTTAATTTGGGATAAAGGATTGGAGAAGAGGAAAAAATATGTTCTCTCGTCCTCGTCAGGTGTTCAATGTTTCTTTACCTAACGCCTAGAATCATGTATCCTTGGAGTGTATTCCCTATTTTAGCGAAACCTTCACCGCTGTGCGGTGGCAAGATTCGCAGCAAACTAAACTAAACGGGGACTCGAGACAACGTTCTATAAAAAAAGGAAATAAAAAAAAAAAAAAAGATGTTGGACACATCGGACAGTGAGCATCGAGGCGCTACGACAGGAAGTCAGGCTTCCTGGCGTGGCACCGAGATTTCTCTCGAGAGAAATCTGCCACGCGTCGTCCTGTGCGACCTTCGATGGCGGTTCGTGTAGTCATGGAAGGATCCGAAGGATCGATGTTAAACGTGGGCGGGGATAATGAAAAAACATGGACTCGATTTTCCTACAATGCGTTCTCAAGGACATTAATGAGCAAATATCATCGTTGCTGTATCATAACAGTTTACTGCGCAATAAATAAAACAATTTGCACGAACCAATGCATGAAGTCTATTTCAATTTATTACGCCGATATATATATATTTTTCATCAAACCATTAATTCGTGGAATCAACAAATCAATTTATTATTTCAACAAATTCATTTATCATTTCAACCATTTGATTATTTCCGCCAATTAATTAAATGATTGAAGTGTGCGTAACTAATTCGTTGCTTGAAACACGAATAATCTTTCCTCATCATTCGTACTTTGTTGCTACTCGGGACACGATTGACAGATGTCCTTTCACGGTTTATGCACTGACCACCCCGACATTTACCATATTCACGATGCAGGAATAAATTCGCATCGATTTAAAGTCATTTCGATTCCAATATGTAGGTACAGTAGGCAATCAGATAAGTTGAAGAGTTGGGAGCCCAGCCAATTAGGCACCATCAGATAAGTTGAATGTCCTAATACCTGCTGGAGTACCTGCCCCCTGTCCCTTCCACCGGAAAAAATCCCCTTCCGCCGCGTTCCCTCTCTGTCACACAAATTACAGCAACGATTCTATTGGTCGGTATCAAATGGGAAGGAGCGCGTCGTTGCCTCGTCGAGCAGGTAGAAGGACCCGGTGAAGGGTCGAAATTCAACTTATTCGATGGTATTTTCTTCAACTTACCTGATGGTTGGAATTATCTGATTTGGAAATACGCGATCGTCTACTGTAATGCGAATAATGCCGTAAGTGTTGCCGTTAGAATCGACTGACGTGTATTACCGTATAAAGAAAGAAAAATGTATATATATATATACACAACGTTATCGACGTGTGGCTACAATTTATCATTATCGAATACCTTGAACACATATGTATTTGTCCGTGAATTGGATTAAATCGAGCGTATCGCTTTATAAAATATTAATAATCATATCTACTGTAGCCTCTTCTTCGCGGTCGACAAATCGCGGTACAAATAAAACGGCAACAATAGTTTCGATGTAAAATCTCGCAATTCGATATATTTTTTTCGAGATAAAACGTTCCACGCCAACTTTTTAAGAGGACGACGATTTAATTATTAATATTAAAAATAAATATTAATTTCATTGCCGCGTAAAATAAAAAAAGTATTTATATAGTCTATTCGATTGATATCTCATACCTCGCATCCTCTACCAAGATAATTGTGTTCGATGAGTTGACTCGATTTATGGACTCCTCGATGTTTCCCTCACTCGCCACTACTATCGTAGCGTTCGATGTTCCCTTGAAAAAGCCATCGTCCGGTTTTCCAATGTGAACAATATGCGACGTAAAATCTTCTTCGTCGTTGTCGTGAACCATAACGCAGAGTCCTTTCGCAATTGCCATCGTTGTTAATTTTTTTGCAATGTTCTGCACGTCATCGTCGTTATCCTCGTCGCCGTCCGCCACTAAGGTAAACGATTTCCACTTGAGTGCCTCCAGGACTCTCAAAACCCCCTTCAACAATCAGTAATTACAAAATCACGAGACCGTCGACTATGTTCGTGTTCCGATTGATCATTGTTGCAACCATTAACCTGTGCGATAAAGCTATCGGACTCCTTGACGAGACGATGCAGGTACGGTGAGTTCGATGCTTTTCTAACGACGTGCGGTATTGCCAGTACCGAGGTAATCTTGTGCACAGCGTCAGCATTCGTAGCCGTGTCGGGACCGATTATTCCTGAAACGTGACGCCGATTTACAGTTTTCTTTCTCTGTTTTTCATTTTTTTTTTACACTGTATCGACCGATTTTACACTGCAAAAACGTTTTCTGGAAATTTAATGTACCGGTACTGTTTTTGTGCAGAAATTTGTGAAAAAAAAAATCCGCAAAAAAATGAAAAAATATAATAATTATACTTTAAATTCTTTACTGTAATTCCACGAAAACAGTACATTTATTTCTCGTCACTACCGTAAATTAAATTCAATATACCAGTCTTCCCATTTTATCGTACATTCAGTAAATAAATTACCCAAGTAATGAGGCGGTTGAAGACAGTTTATATCGGCCCAAACCAAAGCTTTCATTGCTGCCTTCACAGAGCCTGCTATGCTTCCGCACGTATCCATAACGGCCAATTCTATAACGAAAAAAAAAAAAAAATTGCATATTGCACTTCTCCATTTCTGGAGATCCTTTTTACCTATTTTATAACCGTTGGTTTTGTTGTTATGCGCGTCTGCCAGAAGCTTTGCAGCCTCGTAGAGTAGCACACCCTTAGCGGAAACTTTTTGACACGATGGATCATCGTGAACCGCTGTCAGAAGGGATATCTGCGCGCGATTTGGACACTCCGTGCGAACGCCGCACGTACAGGCGGCCAAAATTGCGAGCACGACTAGCCAAGCGTAAAGCTTCGCCATAATTACTGCTCGGCGAATGGAGTTATTGAAAAAAAAAAATTGATTTTCCCTGTTATTAAATATTCATACTATGATAATCACTTCGAAACCTACACAAAAATTTCACTGCACGCGCCAATCTAATATCTAATCACTTATCAGTGTTAATCTTAAAATTCGTTTCTTTTATTTATTTATTTTTTTATCCTACTTTTCGCACTGAGCGTTCACTCCGCACTGTGAACCTTGGTATTGAAAAATGCGAGCTTTATAGGGAAGCCACTGTGACGTCCGTAATGTATTTGTAAGGTTTGAGCCGTGAGGTCGAACTTGAGTCGCTTTCGCATAACAAATAGGCTGTCCTATTAAAATTTGTTTATCTTTTATAATTTTTATTTTTTTTTATTCAATACTCAATCGCTGCATCGCGATTGCTGATTGATTAATTCGTTTCTCCAAATAAATCAATAACGATTTTTACACCTATATACATCGAGCAGTTGAATAAATAATTCGTCGGTAAAATTGGATACCGTAATTTTGTCGAAAAAAAATTTGGGATTTTATATCGATGAGTTAATGTTGACAAAATTGAATAACAATGATAAATAAAAAAGGCGTTCGATGAATCTGTTTTTACACTTGACATTTATTTTTGTCTTATGAGAACTCTCTTTAATACAGTTATCTCGGTAAGCTCGTTAAAACGACGAATATAGTTAAATGGAGGTGTGTGCAGGTTGCGAGGGTTGAATTCACGTTGTGAAACACGTTTTATTACATAAAGGGGCGTTCGAAGGAATCTTAAAATAATCACATATATAACGTTCGGTCATTAAACGACGGTTATTGGACTCGTTCGTTACACCATAATGACATTATCATTATTCCAGCGAGAGAGGTATAAAAAAAATAAAATGCAACCGAAGTGCAATTAGCAGTTACTATATAATAGAAAACTATACGGAGATTATTCATAAAATAACAAGCGAAATAAATAACTTATGGCGCTATTCCCTTATCATATGTTATCTAACAATCAATTATCTCGATATTGCGTTGATAATTGAGAAATCGCATTGACGACGCCTTTCAATCATCAGTAACCAAAAAGTGTCGGTAATTGATCGACAATTATGCAAAGCATACGAACATTCTTAGTCAGTGTTCATTAAAAACGACGCATAATACCCTCGTTGTAATATCTATCGTTAAATTATCCGATGTCAAACAATAATCGTTATTGCTCGTTATTACTGCCGACATGGTGCTCTCGTAATCGCATCACTCATTGAAAAGCATCGTTAAAAAACAACGAACGATGAGCCTATTAACGAGATTTCTAAGATTCAATTAGTCTTGCGGTGTTTACAATTGCTGTGTTAACCGATTGTAATCGTTCGCACAGTATTGATAAAAGTTACACAATGCGCATGCGCTTTTCGTAACTTCGGCGAATTCGCGTTTTATTATACGCGTCGTTATTAGCATCCTGCTATATATTTGCATTTATTTATATGAAATACATTAAAAAAATATATATAATGCCACAAGATATCTGCATAACTATGCAATTTGAAAATCTAGAACGCGCATTCTTTAAATGCAAAATAACAACGTCGACGGAATTTACAATCGCTCATTTAGCGCTCAGACACGATTTTAATTCGATATGAGGCCTTTTTTTCGATAAATCGATTGTGGACCACACGATGTCGACATTTATGCTGTACCAATGCGATCGAAGATGTACCGTTACCCTAAAGATCTGCCTTTACGGCTGTCCATTAATTGATTTTTCAAACTCGTAATTGCCACGAAAAATCAATAATTTAATATTGCAAACTCCCGTGAAAATATATATTTTTAAATATATATTTTTAAATTTTTGCGACTAGTTAGACATTGTGAACAAAGTTTGCTGGACATTTATTTAATGTACTGGAACTAAATGTTTTTATTTACATATTGATACATGAAATTTATTGTACAAGAATAGAGATACTTGCAACGCTACTAAATACGCGCGCGCACGCTACTATAAAAGTAAATTTATTTTTCATTTTTTTTGTTTTTTTTCGCATAGAATATAATGTACAATTTTATGCATACAAACTTTAAGTACCGGTTCACTGAATTTATTGCTTATTTTCTACGATGCAAGTCCGCGTTGAATTCTAAATTATATCGAGACGTTGCTCGTGAGGAGATGAAAACAAATATATATATTAATGAACGATTTTATGATTTATTAGGCTGTAATTTATTTTTTATACAACAAATTTATATTTACAAACCAACTAACACATGCAAATGATAATAATACGATCTAAAATAAAAATCGTTACGTCACCGAAATTTTTTAAAAGGTCAATCGATCGTTTATCAAAATATATTAAAGCTATTCGTTGCTCCAGTCAACACACGATCGGTAGTGTTCTCAATCGTGTTCTCAATTACGACATCACGGGCCTTACTATCCAACGCCTTAATTTACTTTCCATTATCGCCCTAAGCATCGTTTATTAAAAGTCCGCTGGAGAGAGTTTCCGATAGTGCGGCATCAAAGAACGCGAGTTCTTCGGAATTCAGCTGATTGAGATTGGCATCGAAACTGCACGATTGATTCGCAGCAATTTCCATGAGACCATTTCCAACCGCGACGTCACCGTCGAGAATTTCCGGATTGAAGTTTCTGTCGAAAGCCGATTGGGAAGGTGTAACTTTCAGCAGAGTCATGTTCGATCGTTGTTCGGTCTGTCGTTGTTGACAATAATTCAAATGGGACGATCCCAGTTGATGAAAGTTGGAGTTTTCCTGTTGCTGTTGAGTCCTACATGCGTTGAGACCCGGTGATTGATAGGAAGCAGCGCCGACAGTGTACATCGGTGACAAAATCGGCGCAGGCGACACTGCTGTATCAAAGGGAAACGACTGCACCTTCGCTTCCAGTTTCATCGGATTGAAATCAATCTCCAGCGGTTCATCCAGTCGCGTTGCTTCTTTTTCCGCTTCGGCTTGTAAATTTCGCAATAACTGAGCTTTCGGATTTTCCTCGAATTTCCGACGCTTTCTTCTCAACGAGTCCCGATCGAGGGTATCGGATGGCAACAACTGGAACGGCCAGGGTTCGCTGGTAACGCCATCGGTCGGTCTCCTGAGCTGCACGTAGACCGGCACCGGCTCGTTAACCCACCGATTCTTGTAGATCGGCGTTCGAAAGGCTATGGCAACCTGTTTGTGCACATGAATCGATTTGAATTCGCCGAGTCCCTCCCAAACCTCGCGACCATCGCGTTTCTCGAAGAATCGCACTTGTATGTTATCTTTGGCGACTTTTTCACACAGCAGCACCATTTCCGTTCCACCATCGACCGTTGCGCTATAGTGGCTGATTTTGCATATCAGCAAATCCGACATCGCTTTCTTGTCGTATATCGTTTCGGACACAACGGGTTGCAACGCAACATTTTTCTTTCCCTCGCGTCCCTCGATGAACACTTGAAAACACAATCTAACTGCATTCAGATCAATGCTATTGGGTTGTTTCTTGTGATCGAATCCCGTTCTGAAGGGATCGATGCGTATGTCTTCCCGCGTTTGGAGCGCCTCGCAAATGTCTTTCTTCTTCACGCACTGAATTCCAAGATTAACGAAACTTACGACTGGATTCTCAGGCGTGAATTCGACTTTGCAGACACCCTGACTGCAGGTACCCTTGCCGACGAGACTGTGAGGATGAGGTCTGTGCGGATAATCCTTCGTAACGCACGATACAAACACTACACCGTGTCCTTTATAGCCGTTTATTCTTATAGTCGGAAATGTCTTATTTTCGAAGGTACTATTGGCACCCGGTATACTTCCGGCCAAACGTCCCTCGCACTCGTAACGAAAGCGCAGCGCTTTACTCGCCGGATGTTCGATGATTTCCACATACGGACGAATTTGCGTAGCTTCCGCGTTAACGATATTCATTTTTGTCACTTTTCACACACGTGATGTACACTTTAGCAGAGTTTTTGCCGTTTATATCCCGTTAAACGCTCAAATAAACGCCGATCGGCTTCGATGTTTGCGACGATGCTGTTGCAATGCTTGAATATCTTCCTGATGTTTTGGTGCACCGTGAATAGTCTACAAAGTACAAAGTTTTCCCGCTGTATAATTTTCCTCGTAAGCTATAATTAGCAGAGGTTGAATAAACTGCCGATTAGCTAACCACAGCGATATCCCATACGCGATTACTCACCGAAGCGATAATCTCTCTGACTGTGAGGACTTTCGTGACACGCGGATTGACAAGTTTCTCGATCGTTTCTGTAGTGTATACAGAAGAACAACAACAACGATCTCGACTAGAGGTGCACTGTACTCGACGAAGAATGAATGCTAAATGACTATAGAGATATCAGGGTTCTCGGGTTACTTTGCAGGGTATAAAAGGGATTTTTCAAGGACCGGTTACCGCTATCTATGACAATGTATTTCACATAACGGTTATTGTATAGACAGCGCCACCTTTTTTTCCTTTTCGTTTCATCGGTGCTTTTATTTTTGGTGAAACGAACCCGTAATTACAGTTTACGGGTCATTGATTATTGGCTATAAGGAGCCGAGAGGATTGCACAGGTGCGATACCGGTCGCTCGCTTGGCGCAGGTAGCGAGAGGACCCGCATGACAATGAACCGCAATACCTGCTTACGGTCGATCAACCGCGAAGCAACTGTAATGACAAACGATAATGTAAATCCTACGCGATTTTTCTTTTATCCGCTGTGCGAATATTTAATGCCGGCAGCTATCTTATCAGCGATCGGACAGTCGGTAACCGAACTTTTTGGTACAATACTTCGTCGAGAAAAGGAGATTGTCGACTGGCCGACTTGGCCAGTGCCATCGCACGTACAATCGTTTAAACTCTGTTGCGAACTGCGAAGATAAATCAATGTCGCAGCCCGCGGTCATTGGCGATCCTGCATAATACGATTGCCTTTCGCATTAATTCTCTTCTGTCCGTAAATCGCCTGAACATCCTTCGGACTTCGCTGGGTATTTCGTATGTTAATTAACCGGCTTCGGAGAGATCGGTAGAGGAAAACGCTTAGCTGCGGAGGATTGCAGATTTTTAAATAACGAATTGCTTATTGTATACTGTTATAATGAGAACGGTACATTATTCGCAATCGCGGGAAACGCAGTTGCGCGGCAATTCTCGTGGGAATTGATATATTACCGACTTCTTTGCGAGGCTAATAAGAAATTGGATATTTAAAGCAGAAAAAAAAAGTGACTACGAGAAATCGATGCTTCAATGCATCAAGTAGTTTGCGAGAGAACTTGTTAAAATCGTCTTAAGTCATTCAATTGTTCGAATAAGACGATCGGCGACTATTTTCTAAAAAGTCTTTTGAATCGTAATTCGAAAATAAATGCAATATATTGACATAATTATTATAACAATAATACGATAACATTTTTTAAATATGATTGCAATAACATTTATTTATAATAAGTAAATACACTTATTAATTAGAATTTACATATAAAATGGATTTTCAAAAGTTCGCGATGTATTTGCGATGTATTTCTTGGATATAATTTCGATAGAAACATTTCCATGAGGAGATATATGCTTTTTCGGAGTGATTTTATCATGCAACGTTTCTATCAGTAGTTGTGTTTCAAACGTCAACACAAAGACGACGAATTCTCCGCGATATAACAGGTGCAATGCCGAATTTTTGGTTATGTCGAAAATCGCACGGCGAACCGCTTCGCTGAAACACTCTCGAGACTCTCTCCGACGATGATTAACGAGCGCGCGGAAGTATGCGACGGACTATAAATCATATTTCGTTGATACGCGTCAGTAGCCGGAAATTATCGTACACGCGTGCGGCTCACAGCGCTCGAATGAACTCTGAAAAGCTGCGCTTTGCAGAATCGATCACTCCTCCGAAACTTCCTCGTTTCTTCGATCTCTGGCTTTTCCGAGTCTCTTATAAATTTTGTCATTATTTTGTTTATAATTGCATAAGTATTATATCGCCGAATACGAAAGCGCGAGAACGCCAAATATTCGAATACAGCGCAACTGAATGTACATACAATGCGCAAAGGAAACGTCTGTGTTTTATTCATTCATTGTGTAAGTCTACTGGGCGCGGAAAGATAGAGAAGCTTCGAAGCACCGAGTGAGAGTTCATGGGATCAATTGGCTCGCAATCATCTGCCATTGAAGATCATTCGAAGAAACGGCAGTGACGATTTGTCGGCCCGGGGATCGCTCACCCCTAATAACCGATAATGGGATTAGCCTACGCACGGCCACTGATCGCGCATGCGCTGCATTCAACGTAGTTGACCAATAGCCCCTGCGCGTTCGTTTCCTGGTCGGCGTCTTTATCCGGCTATAATAATTTCCGAACGTAAAATGTAACCCCCGTTTCATACGCGAGAGAAAATGCCTGTCACGTTCGCGACCCGAAAAGTCGATACTTACGTACTGCAATCTACAGAAATGAAAGAAAAAAAAAAAAAAAAAAAAAAAAAAAAGCATTCTCTCGAGAGCGATCCAATCAACGGTTATCGATCGCGATTTTTATTCGCCATGTCGAGCTTCCGGTCGCAAAATTAAGGCGTGCAGAGATTTTATAATAATAATATGAATAATAATATCGTTTAGCTATACTTTCTACCGGCAAATAAATTTCAAAAAATTAGCGACTTTAAGGTGTTTCACATTGCGCGGTCGATTTGCTCGCCGTGTTTACAACCTATAAATGTTGTCGAGACAACGTTATCACATCCGTAAAGCTCGTCCGTCGGCGTTAAACGGCGTTAGTTTCAAGATCCCGTGTTGATCGAAAGAATTCGTGTATTAATTTACGCGTAGTCGCGTTGCTGTTAACACGAGCATAACACGAGCGCGTAAGGTGCCGGTGAGAGCGACGAAAAGCCGTCTCTCGAGGGAAAAAGATATTTGTGTCTTTGAGAAGCCGCCTACCGCCGCCCCGCATATTACTCAGTCTGGCTTTGTACCAACAGCAACAGGCATCTTTTAAAAGCGACAACGGCACGCGTCTCCACGACGCTTGACGCTTCCCTGAAAATGCGTTCCTTTTGTTTTTCCTGGACTACGATAAGCCCCCGCCGTATTTGAATCTCCGGACGGCGTAGTCTTTGCCCCCGTCGTTCGGGAGAGAGTTCCTCGAACCTCTCGGCGCGTGAGTTGTCACCAAATTTCTGAATACTCTGTTAACGCGGATTTCCGATACATAGGGGAAAGTGGGGTAACATGGGCCTATGGGGCAAAATGGAAAAGACGCGCGACGCGAATTTTAGGGCACAATAAACAAATCCTAAAATTCACGAAAAAAAAAAAAAAAAATGGTGTAGAAATTTATTTAAAATTAATTTTTTTTTTTTTTTCATAACTTTCCTCTATTTTGCCATAAAAGACAACTCCGACCATTAAACCGTAACTCATACGATAACTCGACTAATAGCCAAACAATCGCGACTATTATTGTTCGCGTATACTGTCGCGTGGGCGTAAATGAGGATATTTTTAGAACCATGTGGGCTGCCGTCTCGCCACCACCGAGAAATACGTCATTCGAAAGATTGTTGAAAATTCCTTTATTATCCCATTATTACTCGATGTACACAACTTGTTTTTAATTGATCAGCAAAACACACAGTTTCGACTGAATTCAGATACAATTATGTTGATAATCGTTTATCGTCTATAAATACAATACAAGACACGTGCGCGTCCCAACACCCTCGAGTATCTAATAAAACGAATAAAAAAAATGCAAATTCGAAAAAGTCGGATAAACGAGCGCTTTAAACTTTACGATGAAAAAAAAAAAAAAAAAAAAAAAAAAAAAAAAACGAAAGAACCGCGAATATGAAATAGTTGACGATGGAAAAGATGAACAGCCTTCCGTATAAATCTTCCAGGGCGGCTATGTAGATTTATAAATAGTATAACTCGCGGGGGTATAACCAGCGGGAGGATTCACCGAGTAATTCACCGACGCTAAACTCTCCGGACTATTCGTTTGCTCGCGGTAACGTTTTCATAAATATAGCGACTTGTGCGCCTCAGCGGATGAACCATCGTCGACAAATGCCGACCCTCCAAACCGGAAGGTTTTGCGAAGTGAAACATCTGGATGAAGTCTTCTTCTTCTTCTTCTTCTTCTCCTATACGTTTCGCTGTAACGTTCGCGCTATATTGCGGGGCTCGCGCGGTGGCATTAGGAGATTTACGTCCATCGCTTTTCCGACATTTATGGCGGAAGTCGATCTACCGCAATATTATTATTTTTCGCTACACAAAAGCATCCTTTTGCCTCAACAACATCTGGTTGCTTTGACTCGATCATAATGAAATATGATATTTCGCGTACAGTGGACCACCGGATAAGTCGACATTTCGGAAAACGCACCAATTACGTCGGAGCAAATAAATTAATTTTCTCGCCACCTGATTACGTTTCCTTCTATCGACAAAATTTCTTTCTCCAGCACTCTTTACGCGATTTTCTCTTATTTTTTTTTTCATTTTTTTTCGCACCCGTCGTTTTGAAAAAAAAATTTGATATTCAACTATAACTCATCGACATCGTCGTAATTATGATTTTGTTGGCTATGAAAACGACTTTAATTTGCTTTGTCGGATATTCCTAATAACTTCTCTGATATTAATTCGTATTTGTAAGTTGTAATAAAGCGATCTTTTCGAAAACGGTAATTGGATTCCATGTCGCCGTTCACCTCGAATAATAATCAACGTCGACGTTCCGCCTCTTCTCGAATTCTTATCTATGCAGAAACTCGACTTTTGCGCCTCGATGACGACGGCCCACGGGAGCGTTATATCGGCCGGTTACAACGGCTTGTTACCGGAAATACGATTACCGTGAACTTGACCCACATTCGCGTAAACTTTCGGGAAGAGACTCTCCGGGTTACGCTACATAATCTTTGCCGATTGGATTCTACTTAAAACCAAACGTGACGTTTCTTTTCGGCGTTCTTTCGACGAAGAGTATTATCGTCGTGACGGTTTTAGGAAACTAAACCCCAATTGGAATTTCCTCGACGCGCGATACTCACCTTGGCGCGTTATCGTCGTTTTGCATATCGAAACCCACGTTTGTCAATCAATGATTCAACGAGCGG
Source organism: Cryptus armator (assembly GCA_963971235.1). Lineage (NCBI taxonomy): Eukaryota > Metazoa > Arthropoda > Insecta > Hymenoptera > Ichneumonidae > Cryptus > Cryptus armator. Next base: position 24,913,711 of record OZ020233.1, read on the forward strand.
ATTGTAATACGTTCTTCTAATGTAAAACGAGTTGCAAAGCGAATTCCATTTAGTTGCGATACAATTTGTACTTTACGCGGAATCTATCAATCGATCTATTTTTATCGTTAATATATAGGGGGAGACGGGGGTGCAAAATGGACTACCGGGGCAAAATGGACCACGCAAAAGTAATGACGGTAGGAGACAAAATTAATTATCACACAATTAAAAATTAAATTTGTTAGTCATTGTTGAAAAAAATGTTAAACTCCGGAAGCGATGTATCGATTCTTGTCGGACGCAATGCCAAACATGATATTAGTTTGCGTTGTGTACGGAGTTGTAAGTTAATAGACGAAAAAACCTCGATAATTACATTTTTCTCCATCCCCCCTCTTCCCAAAATTTTACTCCATTTTTTCCTTCGGATTGCATTTTTTTTTGTTTTTTTCGGAAACTCGATAGTTATTATGAATTCGTACCTCTAAAATCATGAAAACGATCTGTTTTTCTTAACTGGTCCATTTTGCCCCGCCTTCCCTCACGTTATTTGCGGAGAGTCAAAGCGACGTTAAGAATACCGAATATAAGTATACATAACGCCGTCACGCAAGGAACATGTGTGTATTATTGGTTAGTCGTATGGGAGAGTCATTTTGAGCCGATTATTCGCAAACACGATTCGTTCGAGTGGGTATGCAAGAGATTCTCCTCTTGGGAAGGTGGAAAGAGCGACAAGACAGTTTTCTCGATATCTTGAATAATGTATTGGTCGGCAAAAGCGTTCGACAAGCTCTTTCCCATACAAATATCCATCAACTGAAGCGTTCTCTACGCGCGACCTTAATACACACAAACACTCGGGAATCGTTTTCTCCGTTGCTATTTTTATTGTATTCGAAATAACATTGAACGCGTCAGTATTGCAATTCGTGATGAATAAACCACCGTTAGACGTGTCATAGACATTTTCATTGTCATCGGCGCGTCGCAATGACACGACCTTTAATGGAATTAAAGAAAATTTGTCGAAACACGACGATTGAAATCTCAGAATGAGTGAACGACACTGCCGCACTTGTATAAAACGTCGAAACTCGTTAGAATTACCGTAAATTTAACATCGTTTACTTTAGAAATTAAAAAATAGAAACGTTTCGATCTCAAAAGTAGTCGGTACCGAAAATGAGAAAAAAAAATAATGCGTGAAAGAATCAAATTTAGCGTAAACGCGAATAGACACGTAACGGATTATACTGTATACCAGGGTCTGTCTACGCTCGCGTGGAATCTGTAAACAAAGCAACCGGGTGGCCAAACGGACGTACGTCAGAGTCATATCTGATGCTCGACTAGCATCAAAGAGACGTTAGAACAGACGGAACGGGATATCCTAGAGAAATATCCGATGACATAAACGATTAACTACCACGTCGCTTCTCGCTCAATCGTGTTACCGTCCGAATTCGATGTCAAACAAAGAATTATCGACGTTGATTTACGCGAGATCGCGACTAGTCAGACGAATTTGCTTTAACCATTATTATCCGAACGATGTTGCGATAGAAAAGTAGGGCGAGCGATGACGGTGTCGAAGAATGATACACGCCGTTGGGGGGAGAGGGGCGCGCGCGTCGACGCAAGATGGAAATCCCTCGAGCCGCGTACTTCCGAAAGATCCAAGATCCTTGTACCGCGAAAATCTGCGAAATTTATCCCCCGTCGCGTCATCGGGTTCTTAGAGCGAACTGTGGGCTCTCGGTCTCTCGTGTGTTTCGGTATTTTTCGGCGAACAGGTGGAGAAGCAGCGCCTGCGCCCCGATTGCCTTACTCTCGTCTCGCTTCGGCCGAGCGCCGATTCAAAGAAAACTCGTGCCTGTACAGCGGGCTCTCGTGGACGAGACGCTATTCAGTGTACCGTCACAATTCGCGCGCTACGGTTCATGTTCTCTAACCCGTGTGACAAACATGTTAACTCGCGTACAACATTCGGTATAACACCAACGACATTTGAACGAAACGTTTTCCGTCCGATGCAAAGGACCTCAAGTCGACCGAGCTGCGGTTCAGTTAGGATCGTTCCACGGAGTTGTTGACATCGAACGTACTCACGCGCGCGCTCTCCACACGTTGAGATGTCATTTTCCTTGCATTCTCGACGCAAGACACGTGTTTATAACTCAAAACAAAGTGATTCGGATCGTTAAAGTGAACTGATTAATAACATAATCGTAAATAATAATCGATTCGATTAATCGAAGTGTAAATCAGATGTCGTTGTTAAATATTGACGTTACACATGTTCGTTAAATCCGACGAAGAAAAAAATGTTGATTCGTGAATATTTGCCGCGAAAGTTTATCGGCATCAGTTTTAAGTGCGTCGTCTATCATCGAAGGGTTAAGCGTGTACCAACTCGTTAAAAAGTTGCAATAGTTTTTTTTTCGTGCTGTATTAGTTTTAACGTTGTTTCGAGGCGCTGTCGACGCTGGAATCTCGGAATATAAAGACAGGTGAGCGGAGTTTTGTAGGTTAAAAAATAACAAAACAATGTTTTCGTATCACTGTGCGATTATAGAGAGTTAATTTTATATCCGGTATAATTATATCCGAATAATTAGAACGTACATTACGGATTTTCTTACTCGCGGGTACTTTGACGCTCGTATTAGCAAGGTGACTGAGTTTTTCCTTTAATCGCTCGTAAACTCTTCATTTTGGAAGTGTGCCCCGGAAACTTCTTGACGACTCGCGGAATACTCGCGTTTTATGGACCGGAAGGAGAGAGATTACCGTGAGGGTGTTAAAGTTTCATCGCTCTCCGTTATAGGTACTATGCCAGTTTTTTCGCCGTGACTCAGAGATCGAAAGGCGCGAAGCACGGGCTCTTATCGTTAAAACGACTAGACAATGCGATGCGTAATTGATTGGCAAATAATCGCTATCGATTATCCACTTACTTCGGACGGTTCTCGAAACGATTAACATTCTTTTTGTTTTACGCTACAGATATATTGTTTTAATTGTTTTATTTACTCGTATGTTTTTTTCGTCTGGAGATTCTCATAATCGTTAATACCAGACGGATCGTAGACGAAAGAGAAGAGCGTATTTACTAGTGGCATTCGGAGGGCGCGCGCGAGTTATGCAGCGCTTGAAATATTTCAAGCTCCTTGCCGTCTCCCGAGAGGGTCGCTGAGATATGGTATTATAATCTTTAGCTCCTAAGCTCGCTCGGTCCTCCGAGTTACATTGGCGCGAGTCTATAAAAATATTACGCAGTTTCGTTGGCGTGAAAAAAAAAAAAATTCAAAAATTCAATAGACATTCTTTCTTTCGGTGCGTTAATTCGAGAATAAAGTTCGGACGAGAATTTTTCTCGGGGCAAAAGGGATTTTCACATCATACGCGTAATACCATAGTGCGCGGAGCGTTAAAATCATTCGTAGCTAATTGACCCAAATTCGATGTCTAAATGATCGCGCCGAGGATGCCGGTTAGAATTTGTCGCGATGTCAGTCAACGGTTAATTGGCGATAAACGAAAGTGTCAATGTGCAGTGATACTCGCTGCTCGTCCTGAATTTAGAATGCGCATATAACGCGTCGTGAAAATAATTGTCACGGCTTTGATAAACTCGTAGAAACATCGATAAGATCGCAATTAATTACCGGCTCTCTGTCGATGCTACTCGACTTTCTCGGTGCCCCGATATACACCCACTGTTAGTTCTCCATCGAGACTTTGAGTTACGATCCCTCGTTTATAACGTTACTGAACGCGCTTCCGCGATATTCGAATACGCGGCGTGACAACTTGACTTTAATTAACCGACACAGCATCGCTACGTTTTCTCCTGTCTCCGATGGCTAACGAAAGAAAAAGAAAAACCATCAATATCCGGCAGCGTGTACAGTCGTTACAAGTCTCGCAATTCTTTATCTTTCGAATAGAAAAAAAAAAAAAAATGAATGGGTGTCGGTTACTCGTTAGTCGTAAAAATAATCAAATGTCGGCGATCCTTAATCTTCCGAATAAAAAAAAAATGACATACAAATGATATATATATTTTAAAAAAATTGTAATACGCGTCGCTTGTCGGTTCCTCGTTAGAGAAACTACTCCCAGTAGGAAGTGTTCCCGACACACAGTGAGCTCTATATAGTCACTTGGGAAATCTATTCGGGAGAATTTCCAAGAGCAAAGCGGCGACACGAACTTATCGAGTTGTTCGCGCGTAAAGGAGAATCTCGTTGCACTGAATTTCGCACTCGAAGCTTCTCTTGTTGATTAAATTACTTGGGAATAAACATATGCCGAAGATATTGGATTGATTAGATTGTATTGGCGCGTTATTAAACCCGTTACTGTAATTGTCTCGAAATACTTGATCCTCGAACACGAAACATATTTTGCACCTCTTTAAGGAGAGTGAATTGTTTACATTTCCATTAAAAAATGAGATGAAGAGAGAATTTCAAAGAATCCCCAATCGGATAAAATTCTCTAAAAAAAATGTCTTCTATTTGAAATAATTTGTTAATAACTTTTTAGCATTATTATTATTCAAAATTAGTATTCTCAGTACCTTTCCAACGGTTGATTTTTTTTTCAGATTTTTATTTCATTGGGAATAATACAAATATCGATGTAGAAAAAGTATAATAGTTACACTTTTTTAAAGTATTCGAAAAAAAAAAAAAAAAAAAAAAAAATTCAAGATTTTCTCGAAATCTTTCGGTTCCAACAGATCCACGTGTGATGTTCGAAGGTTAATTCGATTTTGCTATCTTTCAGATTTCACGAGATCCCCGAAGTGATCGTTAAAAGCGACGGTGCTTCGTGCCGGAAATGAAGGAACGATAGAAGCGGAATAAGTTTTTCGAGTAACCCGTCCCGACGGGGGTGAGGGGGACGAGAGCAACATCCTCGAAATGTCTCGAAGACCAAGAATTCGTCTCGCGTTGATCACCACGCGAGATAACGCAAAAGTGTCGAGTAGCGAACGACATTTCATACAATTAGAGAAATATTGCACTATACCGAAATAATTGGCATTGAAAAGCCTATAAATAAATCAAATATATCAATTTAATTAAATCTCAATATTAAAAAAAAAAATTCTTTGTGATATCATTGATTTTCGAGTAATAAATTGCGACGCTAGTATTCGATCGAAGAAGGAGAATCGTTTGAGAAAAAGATGCTGTCCACCGTGTCATCTACGGCTCTCGAGCTGAATACCTCGTACTACACAACAATCGTTGGTAGCAGCACTCTGGATGGATTTTCAGGTCGGTAAAGAATTTTTTTTTTTTTTTTTTTTTTTTTTTTTTTTCAACAACATTCTCGCAACGAGTACCGGACAGATTTTTTATTTCATTCGCATTATCTCGAGATTCCCCCCCTCCGTTCTCTTACGAAACTTAGAAGTCTCCGACTCGGTCAGAAAACATTAATTTCAATTCCATATAAGGTGCAATATATCTGCGGCCCGAATTCCTCGCGATCCTCGTGCTGTTGCCTCATTGATTCCGATCACAAATCGATTACGAGAGCGTTTGCCTCTTTGTGAAGCGCCGGTTCGCGATCGAGAAACGATCTAACGATAAGGAAGCGTGAATAATGTTGTTTGTCTGTATAGTTTCAGTCCTCGAACCGGAGAACACAACATCAACGCCATACATGCTACCGGCATACATTCGCACAACATCGATGGTGATATGCATCGCAGTTATGATCCTCGGCATAGTTGGAAATTTGATGGTAATATCCCTCAACCTTCGTGTATTCGAAAAAAAAAAAAAAAAAAATTGAATAATCGAAATATAAAGAACCCTCGGGAAAGATGGGGCAAAATGGGATAGTCGCGCCGCTCGAATTTTCGTAAAAAATGGAACGATCTTTAAATTTATGAAATTTTTTTAAAAGTACGATTTTCAAGTTTCTCGGTCATTATTTACACCTCAGATCGCTGCTCACCTGAAAAAAAAAAATCGGTATCGACGTTTAATGAAATTCTACGGAAAATTTGTTTTCTATGATAAAATGGATCGTCACGGAAAAAATAGGAATTTCGAAAAATAAAACTTCAATTCGATGATTTACTTTTGAAAAAGTAAAAATTGAATTTTGAAATAAAAATTTTTTTTTGCGGCTAAATTACGGTCCATTTTGCCCCAATTTTTTCGTATATTCAAAAGTATAGGAAAAGGTTTGTGTATATCGACGAAATTCCTTGAATTCTTAAAGTAGTCCATTTTGCCCCAAATTTTCTTACCTAATCGTGGAATATGTTTTTGTATTTTTGTTCAATTATTCGTCAGGTTCCACTGGTGGTGTTGCGCGGCAAAGACATGAGAAACAGTACCAACATCTTTCTTGTGAACCTGAGCGCTGCTGACCTATGCGTCCTCGTGATCTGCGCCCCGACGGTCCTTGTCGAGGTCAACGCGGGACCGCTAGTCTGGCCGTTGGGCGAACACATGTGTGAGTATACGTCGACGCTGTACACGCGTCTCCAACATATACGACGCTGTATATAGTATCTATAATATCCCCGAACTCTGACGTAGCATCGCGTATACATATATACGTATATATCGCGGAGGTACAATAAACGCGAAGTCTTCCTATCGACTTATTCTTTCGAGGCGAATAACAGAGCCCCGAAGCTCGCGGAGAGAGAAAAATACTGTTGGTTACGAAGTTTCGGTGCTGCGGAGTCGAGGCGATGAGAGTTCCATGTTTCACGGATGCCATATCGGCCTCTCCGATGTCCAAACTCGTGGGTGGTCCGTTTAACATCGAATCTTCTTGTTCTTCTCCTCATTCCTCTTATTCAGGATCTCCAATGAGAATGCGCATAATCATTGGAATATTTTCGCGATATCATCGACCCATTGATCAAAAAGGGATCGTCGTATTTCTCTGCAAATCGTTATCGTGTATCACACATTTATTTCCTTTTTTTTTTTTTTTTTTTTTTACGGTATTTTTTTGTCGGATAAGTAAAAAAAGTGCGCTATGTAAGCGATATTTTCGGCAAACGTCTTGCCACTGCTTCGTCGCGCGTACACTCAGGACGGCGTGACGGTTCTCTGATATGCTCTACCGGGTGACCAGCGCCCCAACATACATGACATAACGCGACGTGACACAGACGCGGAATATACATAGAGAGAGAGGAGGTCGAGGATTTTCCCTTCGTTCGCCAACGTTATTGCGAGCGGACCACCCACGCGAGTCTACGACAATGTTAACAGTTTATTCTGATAGACGAGAAAAGTAACGAACAACCTTTGACCGATTGTAATGGGGGCGCGCAGAGCCCTCCGACAGATAAACGAAAAAAATTTATTTTTTAAAGACGGAAAATAGAATTTCATTACAGATTTATAACGAATTTATATTCGGAAGACTGTTTAATGGCTGATGCGGACTTAACAAGATCGAGCGGCGAGATATTCCTCATTTAGACGGACCCACCGCGGCGGCATAGCCAAGAAATCAAAAAGTCAAGAGCCCATAGCCGAGAGTCACTCGCTTTTGCAATTAACGTCGAATTATCGTATGGCGTTATTCCAAACGAAGCGAGAATTCGCAAAACGTGAAATGCTTGGGATGCGCGCAACGTTCGCTCATCTGACCGCTTGATCTTCCTCTTGGGTCGCGATGACGCTTGGATCAGTGCCCATTTAACGGCCTAAAGACGATTTTAGAGTGTCTCGACAAACGTAAACCGCTAGAGTCTCTCCACCGACTCTTATAATTAATGATCTAATTAGTCGCATTTCATGCAAACTTTGAAAACTGAGATTCAATGATAAGCTTCGGGAGGGACCTTGCGATCCGGTAAACGCGAATTTCGAATCGTGGATTCGTTTCGCACGGTGCGCAGTTTGTCTGGAATAATGTTCTCGCGAACGGATCCATCAAATTCGTTTCGTCTGATCCGGCGCTGCGGCAAAATGATAAACGGAAATTCGGTTTTTCAAGATAGGAAAGTATGGAGAAGGACTTTAAAATTCTACCAGCCGATCGGACAATGGAATATTATATTCGTGATAGTTAACGGTCGTATAACGTTACCGTAGATCCGAGAAATTGGCGAATCGTCGTCGACGAAATGTACGTTGCAATAGAGCGGAACGAAATTACACGTTGATAGATCAAAGCGATTGATATTCGAGTGGAATCAAAGCAACAGCGAGTTCTGCTTGTATCGGAGATTCTCCCAATTATCGCGGACCCATTATGCACTCGTGTCCAGTGAGTCGCGCGATGCGCAGTTGAGCTGTGATACCGGCGTATCGTCTTTTACTCGTCACATTTCCTTGGCGCGTGATGTGCGCTTCGAAACGGTAAACCAATCGCTTTTTATCATCAATTGTTTTCTTCCTCGTAAAAAAGGGTTTCTTTTCGTGATATTTTTTTGTTTTCGAAGTTTCTATGTCGATATATTCGCAATGCTCCAAAAAATTCGATAATCAAATTGAGAAAAAAATTTCCATCGTGTGCCATAAATTCGATAGCTGTCGCAAATTTTTATTGTTTTCGATGTTAATGGTATTTTCATTAGAGTTTCGATAAAACGTTGAGAAATAGATACATCGTATGCTCGGTGACAATTTTCTCTCATATTTAGTCTCTGTATTTCGAAAAATAAAAAATAAACGAAAAAATGTAATTTTTCAGATTGTTTCCCCATAAACATCTTTTACTCGCTAAACATCCTCTGTAAAAAAAGCCAAAAAATTGCAAACGATGTTTTCCATAGATGAAACTTCGTGAGTAAAAGAATTTAATACGAAAGCAATGTGAAAAAATTACAATTTTCAGGAATTTTTTTTCTATATTCGCAGTATCTACAGCTGGATATTGAATATCGAAAGTTCACCGCTATTTCTTATCTCCGTTGAATATCGTTCAATCGCGCATATGCATTGTATCGAATTTTTCGAAAGATGCACATTTCGCGGTCCGGCGCTTTCGTCGTCCGCCCGAATGGAGGATAAAAAAGAAAATAGAGATATCGAAAATGATCGGAAAGCGCGCGCGGATGGACGAGATTATTCGATGGGGTGAGAGGACGAGGTACAGAAATCGATGGCATTTAGGCGTCTGGCGTTTATGAGGCGCAAACAGTTCGCAGTTTGGATGACACGATCCTTGCCGAAAGCCTTTGCTCTCACGGAGGCTGTGTTGTCCTCCACAATGCCACTGCGGAGTTCTCACCAAGGCGTTCCGACTTTTCGTATATACTGGCATTCCCCGCGTTCTCATCTCACTTGTCATCCCATTGAAGCATCTCGTGAAACGCAAAAGCCCGAGTTCCCGTTTTATATATATATTATAATTTCAGAATTTTTCCGAGTTTAACGACTTCGAGAAGCGATGACGCGCGATTAGAATTCAAAACGCGTCTTTAGGCAAAGTTTTTTTTTTTCTACAATTTCGATTTCTATAAAAAAAAAAAAAATTCAATAAAATTTTTCGATATAAATGAAAAAATGAATAAAAATATATTTTTAATTTATATAAATATATTTTTACCGGCTACCAGACGAAATAAAGGGAAAACGCGCAAAATACAAAAATTTCGGAAAAAAAAAGAAAAGTTTAGTAAACGTTGGATACACGATACACGGGATATTTATTTACCGCGCCGATAGTTCTCGAGTTTCTGTTCGTTTTATTGTGACAAACTCGAGACCGGTGGGTAGTGCGGCCAAAAAGCTGACGTCCACTTAACCAGATCGTAAAATTTATCTCGCGGGAGTATATACGTTAACTGATTCGCTTTTCGCGTCTGGTTATCCACTGGCGCAGCGTCGAGACGTTGTTCGCATATCTTACCAAGCGGTCTCCCGGTAATATATGTATATACTTTCGTTGTGCAGAGTCGAGAAGCAGCCACCCGCACAAACGTGCGAAGTTGTACTACGAAGAAGCGCGTAGAACGGGAATAAAGAAGACGAGAGCAACCGAGATAAAGTTATAGCGTGCGCTCCTCGAATCGCTCCGGCTATATATAACAAACATCTTCAATTAAATTGAGCATTCAACGTGCTACCGTTGGCTCGGGACTTAACGCGCTCGCGCGCATGTACGCGTCGACAAAAGCACCGAAAAATGACGCCCTGCTTGCCGGGTTCACTGACATAATCGTAAATTAATTTAGTGTGTCGCCGCGTTTCCGCGTTTCGCTCAGAGATCCGCGGCGCGATGGAGAAAAATGAATGAATTATCAACTCTGCCGTCTGGTACTCCGATTCGTCGCGTATCTTTAACGATTTGTCAACCGGTTATGAGTTCACTGTTCACCAGTATTAAAAACGCAATAGTCATATCGTTCTATCTATAGCTTTCGCCTGAACTATGCGGTTGTTGATTAATTTGTCATTTTACACTCGGAATCGAAATAATCTATTTCTTCGAAGTGCGGAAGCTAAACTTTTTAGAAGACGCCCTCGAAATTGGCCGCAACTTTTTAACGGGAACTCGATGCTTTCAATGCCACACGCGGGATACTCTGTGGTTCTTTCCTTCGCACTAACTGCTTTTCCACTTTGGACGCGCGGCACACCGGAACTCCCACAGCTGTTACCCGATTTACAAAACTTTTTCCATTGACAAACCCCACATACGGGTTTTTCTCGTTTCGCTTCTAACGTTTCGTCTTTCGGTATCTATAGCCCGCGCGTACTGATAGTTTAGAAAAACTCGAAGAAGATTAGAAAACAACAGATGTTACCAATCGACGAGAAGACAACAGTGAGAAGGCTAAGGATCTTAGCTTTCAAAGTTAAAACAAAAGTGAGCGGATGTATAGCCTATTTAAAAAAAAGTCCACGTCTTGATACCGGAAGTTATACAAGTGAATTTATAGTCACATCGGAACTTAAAATTTCAAGTAAAATAAAAACAAAAGATTTTTTTTTTGCGCTTCCTGTCCGCCCGACTTAAGGCTGAAACACCTGTTAGATTCATATTCAGCGCGAAAAAAAAAGTTTCGAGAAATATGAACCTTTTAAAAAGCCTTTTGCTGCAAAAAAAATTGCATTATCATCATAAATTTTTCACGTTATTCATCGGTTTCTAGTGTCTCGAAAAGACGATTCCAAGACTCCGGTCAATACTCTATCATATATATTTATGCCGTAGAATACGATAGACGCTTGAATAGTTCCGAGATTCGGTCGGTAAGCAAAAATATCGCTACTTGAGAATACCGGAAACGGCGTTTTTTCGCAAAATCAGCTATAAAAACGTACTATGAAAATTTTTTGGAATTCATCGTTTCCCGGCTGTACTTGACCTGTTTTTTTCGTTGATGACGTGTCCGCCATTCATTTGGTTTCTGGTTGAAAAAATTTCGCATCGAGACTCGCGTCAGAAGTGGAGAGAAACTTTTATTTCGTGGCGATTAACCGCCTGATAAAATGTACATAGTTGTTGCATCGTTGAAAGCGTTAAATACAGTTGACGGGTTCGGGTCACTGGGTTAAAGCTTCCGGAGCTTACGGCACTCCATATAGTTCTCCGTACGAAAAATGAGGTCAACATGAGAGTGGAATTGCGGAGGATTTCAAGGTCTGGAGTTGTAGGATTTTGTGTAAACGAGTAAATTGGTACATTGAATCACCGTTGAAGAATGGTATTTTGCGCGATTGAAGCACAGTCTCCGCATCAACATCATATAGTTATCTCGCTCACGGGCTGCGAATTGAGTATAGAAGCTTAAGGATCCCGGACTCTCGTTGCTCTCGGTCTCGTTTCACCGTGGGGTCTCCGAGACGCGTCTCAGTTGGTCAGTTTGGCTGGGCGCCAGCTTCCATTATCGCACCGCACGTTTCACCGTCCAAGAGAACTCGGAGTCACTCTCCTCTACCCTTACCTTTCCCCACCTATAGCGTATAATACAACAGTACGTATGACCCTTCTGTACAGCGCGCAGTTGCTTTCTTTGCAATCCGCGAATGCACTTGCAACTCTCCGTCGAGACCGTCGCTGAGGCTTTTCCGTGATTCGACATATTTTATCCAGCATCACGTCGACTACCCGCCTCCGCAATGCAAACGCGTCGAGAAATTCTTTTGTCAAAGCAATTTTCAATCCCAAAAAGACCCTTTTACAGGATAAAGTCCACTGTCGATAGGTTTTCTCGGGGAAAAGTGTCGATTTTCACGACGCAAAATGTCGGGGGAAGTCGTATTCATTCTACTTATTTCCGCGGCTGTCTTGAAAGAGGAATCGTTTGGGACCATTGTTCGTTGCACTTTGTCATTCCTTCCTGCGTACGGAAACGCATGTATATGCATAGCGACGTCGGGCAGCCTGCGGTCTATACGATCTCCTTCTCCCCGCGCTAAAGGGCTCTCGAGACTAGACAAACATATCATCCATTCATCATTCTTCCCGAGGCGTAAGTGCTCGTCACGTCGATGCTATAGTAAACTATACACTCTGACTTTCTATCTTCCGCGGAGGAAGAGGGCCTCTCTTCACCCTCTAACTCAACACTCACTTATCTCTCGACGAGAAGTAAACTCTTCCCAACAATCGTGTAGCACCGTTCATTCGAGATATTTCTACTGACATCGAGGGCCTCGTGAACCGACAGAGAAAAATTGTACGGGAATTACGAAGAGCGCCGACTTTCGACGTGTAGCCGAAAGTTTTATCGTTGGATTGATATCAGCCTTTTATCTTCAAACTATGCAATTTTCTCCATTATTTTTGTGATATAAACGATATTTTAGTTTCGGTAAACACCCGAAGCACGTCGTGCATCCGGATGATTAATCGACGTATGTCGAATTAATCGATTACCGAAGAAACGACGTCGCGTTTTGAGACAAAAAAAGTTTAATTGCAGTGAAATCTAAACGCCGAGAAGTAAGGAAAATGTCCGTCGCGCCGGAATATCGAAAAAAAAAAAAAAAAAAAAATTATAGAAATTGTTTTTGGCGGAAATGCAAATCGGTAACATTTAAAAATTCGAGATGTTCTTAAAACAGCACGGGTTTCGCCCATTTGTGGTGTTTGAGGGTTAAATAGTTTAATTTTTTTTTTAACATTGCGTTTCTTTTCTAATCCACTGGTAGATATATAAATACTCGACTGCCGATCGGGTTTATCAGCTCCTTTTTTAATGGCCATTCAACGGCGTAACGGAGTACGCGTATCGTCCCGACTGCCCATGAAAATTCAATACCACAGCAGTGGCGTTCGGTTCTCCTGCGCTGCGAGTAACACATGTATTGCCCGTTGTTGCTCGTCCGTAGAACGCGCGATAGACGGAGGGTTATACGCTCGTAAATCATGGGGAATGTCATTCGGACAGAGAGCCGGCGATGATCATCGGGGCGTCAAGAATTCCAATAGAACCGGTGCGGGGGGATAGCGAAACGAGCTGCTGCCGCCGGTTCCATCGCGTACACGTAACACGAAACCAACCAAAACACGTCTATAGCGATTCGAATGCCGATGCTGCAACGGAATTTGCGGAACTTCTCTCAATATGCATTCGATAGTATAAATACTGCGTCTACAATCGGCTAAATCGCGAGCGCAACAACTCACGACGGCAAACTGGCGTTTGACTCTGAATCACTTGTATTCCCGTCGATTACATCGCGCGAGTATCAACCAGTAGTTATGTTATCGAGTAAAGTTCGGAGCTTCGAAGAGACAAAGATAAAGTTGAGGAATTGTTAACGAGGAAGTTGAATCGAGAAATTAGTTCGATGAGGCAAAGTGCTTATTCATAGCGTTGATGATAATAGTAAAGTCGTCGAACGAATGAGAAAGAAACTTGAAGAAAGTTTCGTCCCTCTGGATATATAGCGAGAATGCGGGCATAGCTTTCAAGAAAATTAAGACGACAAGAGGGAAATGGTTTTGTCAGCCCACGCTATAGTCAGAGAAACAACTTTTTCTTTTCTCGACGATCTTTCATTCGACGTCCGTTCTTAATTGTTGGATGCCAATGATTTATCCGTCGAAATGCGGCGTTCCAAGAAATTCGCAACTTGTTGTTCCTCCTACAATAGCCCGAGAGTTAAGGAGAACCAAAATCGATATACTGAACCAAAAGTGAGAATCACAGGAGAATTTCAATACTTTTCAATACGAAAAAAAAAAAAAATTATTAATGCAGAAGCCGCTAAAAAAAACATTAATTTTGCATAATAATGATACCGAAAAGTCCCGAAATCGATTCAAACTAAAATTCGTCAAAAAATAATACGATAACCGCATCGATAAACGTGTGTATCATAACTCAAACTTCACGTTCAAGAAGCATCGAGCGTCGGACAATAAAAATTAAATTCACTGGATAGTCGCTAAACTCTTCAGGACGACGTCGACATCGCGTAGATAGGGGTGTATATTACAGTATCCACGTTATCGTGCGACGCGCAGGAGTTTGAGGGCTAATGCCCGGAGAGTGCTTGAAAAATGGATTTCCGACTTCACGCATCGCCGCTGGCGAAAAAATATCGGTGAATATAATGTATAACGGAGCGAACATGACTGGGATTTTCCAAACGCTTGAATACGACACCCGCGACGGTAAACTTTGTATACGAGAATCTTTTTTTTTTTTTTTTTTTTTTTTTTTTTAACGGAGAGAGAGAAAAAAGGGGTATTTATTTCGTGCGCAGGGGGTGAGTTTCCGTAAGTGTATCGTTCGTATAACGCAGCAGTATGGAATCTCTGTCTATGCGATACACATACGTAGAGTAGTATCGCTACTGTCTCACTGTGTATACAAAGAAGCGAAGTATGTGTGTCAAGGAAATTATTGCTCCCTCTTTCGACGCACAGTACACAGACCGTTTGCACAAGAAGTTGACCAAGTAAATCAGACGAATAGTACACATGTATAACGTAGTTGCAGTGGCAAACGTGTGCTGTTGGCTAACAACACAAAAGCGCTTTCGTTACACAAACCGCGGTGATAAAATAATGAACGTTATCGTCAATTCTCGTTATACGTAATTCATAGAGGGAAAATCATACGCTTCGCTGCTGTCCTTGTATAATATGATGTGAAGTACAGCTATATTATTATTTACGGACGATTATTCATTGATTTGCAATCGACTGAAAGAGAGTATCGAGCGAAATTGCGTCAACGGATAGACTCTTTTTTTCTTCTCGTAAATCAATAATTATGTTTTCCAATGCTTTCTTCGTCGTTCTTCTTATAGTCAATAGCAGGAAAAAAAAAATTATGTATGATCCGTATCTCACGGAAATAGAAATTTATAGTCAATATAGTTTTGCGACTCCACGGATACCGAATTTACGTTGAAATGCTTCGTCGTTCATTCAAGCAATTATTATATGTAATCGCATTACACGCGCTCAGCGAGACATAATAATCGATTACACGTTTTCCGTACATCGACGGTTTCGTCCAGTCATGCATCAGTTATAAACTTCGTAATTCTCCGGTTCGAAGGTTTAATATGTCTCGCAATAGCAATATCGTCCGTGTCAAACGTTGATCGACAAAAGTAACTTTTTTTTTTTTTTTTTTTTTTTTTTTTTTTTCGCTTTTAGAACGCGTTTTCGTATCGAATATTGAGTCGTTAGTAAAATAGACGAGAAAAGCGTTGTAGGATTAAAACTATGCGGAACTTTCGATGAATATCGAAACATCGACAATTTTTTTTTTTTTTTTTTTTTTTTTTTTTTTTCGTCGAGTTTACGTTCGGCATCGGTTGCATTTACGACGCTAAACATTTGTAATTACTCGGCGCATGAATCGTCATCGACATTTTCGGCTTCAGGATTAACGATCGATCGTTAACGCAGCTAATGACTTTTGGCATCAAAACTTCGCAGAGTTACGCGAATTAACAATCTCACAGTGTAGTTGCCAGTAATTCATCGAGTGTCGAACAAACCCTCTCGAGTTTCGCCCTATACCGACATTGTGTTACCGGTGCGCTCCGTTGATTGTACACAAACCAATTGCCGCCCTGTGTTCTGGTATCGCTTCGTTAATAGTCGGACGCCACTCAACTGTCAAATCGGTGCACGCCGACGAGGCCTCCGTTAGTAGGTGTACGCGTTTAGATTAGATTAGACTAAATTTGCCTCAACTACGCAACGTTCATCGAGCCCCTCGCGTATTACACGAAATCGAGCAGCTGCACTCGAAGTCCGACATTTTTCAAGAACTCGTAAAAATTAAAAAAAAAAAAAAAAATGTTACCTCCAAAATATTTCGCATTAACCCAGTTTCGGAAATTCATGAATCATTCGGTCACTTCAGCGCGATATTTGAATGTTCAGGTATTCAATTTCAACAATTTCAAGCCCTCGGTACCGCTATCTCTCCATATACCGGATGATTAATGTCTGATTATCGAATAATCTGTAAAAAATTATGAAGGGCACTCCTCGGGACATTAGTTCGCTCCACTTATGCTTTCCCCCGATGTACAACGCTTATGTAATCGCGTATTCATACATTTTTCACCGGCGATCCATCCCGACGAGTTTGTTTGTTTAATCTCCGAGTCGAAACTCTTCGGGAACTTTTGCGCCGAATGAAATCGCTAAAGTGGCGGTGGGGAGACGGGGTGGAGTCGGTAAAAAGAGAGGTAAACGCCGACG
The DNA here is from genome assembly GCA_963971235.1 of Cryptus armator. Classification (NCBI taxonomy): domain Eukaryota; kingdom Metazoa; phylum Arthropoda; class Insecta; order Hymenoptera; family Ichneumonidae; genus Cryptus; species Cryptus armator. The sequence goes on from OZ020233.1 coordinate 24,930,331, forward strand.
AAGCGAGGAGTTTACACATTTGCGAGTCAAGCGAAGCATGCCGACTGGCGCTCACGGTAACCCAAATAGATAATAAAGGAGTCAAGCGGCTTCTATCGGACTTATATGCCCACCTATGCTAATATCAACCTTCCGCGTAGATATGCGCTCCGGAGTCGCGATTTAGCGAGGACGCTATGCAACTTCTCGGTTGCCGACAGTAATCGATAAGAATCATAACTAAAACCGACTTCTATATCTGTGCATCGCTATCAACCTCTCGTGTGTAACTTCCCGAACGATTTTACCATCGATTCACGAAAAACAAAGCTTCGAAACTATCCCAACGGACTGAAAAAAAAAAGCCAAATATCGAGTTATTCCGTTGGATGTTTGAAATGCAGTGGCGAAAAGTCTGTACCATTGCGAGAAGGGCACTGGGTTCACATTTCCACTACGGCTATTGAAGCCGAAACAATCGCGATCGGGGGAAGAGCATGAAAGCGGCAAATTAAAACGACCATCCTTTGGCATTTTTCCTTTTTTTTTTTTTTTTTTTTTCAAATACTCGCACGTGCATGGAAGCGCACATTTTTGTTTGTCGTTCTCAATTGTGTTCGTACTTTATTATTCGCTCTCTGTTGTCCTTCTATCTGCCGCATTCACGCTCCCTTAATCCGTTGCACGTGCCACTGGCGCTGCAAAGCTATAAGTCAGTAATCGACGCATTTCGATATTATACTTTGCAGTGTTCCTGAAAAAAAAAAAAAAAAAAAAAAAAAATGTGATTTCAACTGCAGTATTTCGATGAAAATATATTTTTTATCGGTAACGCGTGTCTTCATGAATAATTTTTTTTTTTTTTTTTTTTTTGCGGAGTCTGAATAACTCACATCGATGCTAATTCTACATTAATTTAAAAACATCGATGTTAAATTTATGCACTTTTATGCAAATACGGAAACCTAATCGCCGGAGTATCACTATCGAGCTTCGCAAGTATTAAAGCCGTTTGTTTGCTCTCATCTTGATCTCTGTCGTTGTTGTTTCGTTGGGTTTTGTGGATTACACAACGGCCCAAGCCGCTAGATACGTTACCTCGTCCTATGCCTCTGTCGTTGCTCCACGTGCACATTAAATCCGGTTGTCTAGTTGCTCGAGTTTACTTGCCGAAACTTTACAACGCACCTTTTTTATTCCAACGAGTAAACACGATTCTACACTTCCGACAAAATTGGATGAAGGAATTACCAATTAGTCGGGATAATTAATAGTTGGTACATTCTATTTTTCGTTTTAAAGTAGTTATTGCAACTAATTAGTTCTCCCGACTCATAATTTTTTTATTTCATATTACCGGCCGTTCGTGAGCAGTTAATTTTTGTTATTTCGACGGCGGCGGTGGTTTCGATTTTTTATTAAATATTAAATAAAAAATAAAATAACAATAACATTTTATTTTCGAAAATAAAAAATTTTGCAATTTTTTTTTTATATTGAAAGAATTTTTTTTTTGCTTTTTCTTACGGCGTTTTTTCGTTCGTAGATTCGTAATTTCCGGCGTCGAAGAGCCGCGTCACGGTTTTTCAGTGAAATTCGTATCGTATTGTACGGTGAAAGGTTCGCAGGGGGTTTTGTGGTACGGCTCCGGGTTAAATGGAAGATACAGCTTTGACCCACAAAACAAAATTTAATGCCGTCAGTTATTATTGTTGAACACCTGTATAGGTAGCGCTACAGAAAATGGTAAAGCTGTATCTTTGAAACGGAAGAATCCCTTGCAGAATACATTTATTGAAAATATCTAAGAACCCCCGTCTCGTTATTCAAAAGACAGATATTGAATGAAAGATTTTCGAAAAGAATATCAGCGCACAGTGCGAGCGAAGATTTCATTCACAAGAGTGGAACATTCATTGCCGTCATTCTCCTAAGCGAAATACGCCGGGAGTGCCGACAACTTCGTTGTCGCGTAATATCTCAACGTTTTGCTGATCCGGAGCGATCGAGGTCTCGATGGCAATAAAGAATTGAAATTGGGAACAATCCGTCAAACGAGAGGTAAATTGATTGAAATTTCCAGTCGCAGCAAATTCGCTTCTCGTAGTTACGCTCGTAAAGCAGTACGAGAGAGGGATGTGTTCCACGGATACACTATCCGTATATATTAACTCCGTATCCTCGGAGGGAGTTCGGCGCACAGTGGATCTTATGAATCCTCCCTTTCTGGAGCGCTTAACGACTCGGTTTGTATAACTTTCGATTGACAGAGGGGAAAATCGAATTCGGGATCAATTTAAGTCCCAATAAAAGTCAACTATGGCATCGAAGGTCTATTGAGTTGCGAGAATGTCGTTTAAAGTTACGAAATCGTAGAGAAAATTAAGAGAGAAGAGAACGCGCGTTATTCGCGACAGAGGGAACGAAGAATATAATTTCCGGATGATTGCGAGCATAAAATCTTTAATAACGCACAGCGGGATGACCCGAATTTCTTTTGTGTAGTCTTCGTTGGGTTGTAACCCAACGGGCAATCGTTATTACGAGGCCAAGATAACAGTGGCTCCGGCGTAATTGTGAAGACTGCCGACACCTTTGAGTTTCATCGCGCCGCACTTACGGTGTTGTTACTTTGGCTGTACAAACGGTACGTGCGGTCAACCCGGTCGCGCAGTATGTTGTAATGGATTAACTTGTAAAAGAAAAGGAAAAAAAAAAAAAAAAAAAAAAAACGGTACTTCACGGTACCCCACGAGGCACGAGACTTGCATATACCTACCGAAACCCGTAAAATTCAACAACTTCTCTCGATTGCGACGAAACTTTGTCGAATCAGTATTCTCGTAGGGCCGTTGCAATCACGAGGGACTCTGCGCGGCTTTTGAATATCTGTTCGTAGGCCGATTGACCTTTCGAACGTCACGGACTCGCCTCGACCGTTTGTAGACATTATACCTTCGAAAATGGCTATCCGAGGAATGTCGATTTAGTAGACAGATCGATAGGTATAATTATATATCGCAGTTTCAAGCGGATACCAGTGCCAATTTACTCGCGATACTTACCACGCGATAAATCACATTACCGTATATGATCGTCACAAATTCGATTAAACGTTTACTCGATTATCGCGTGGAATAAATTGATTTGTTCGTTGGAGCGCGCGATACACCGCGAGTCCGTCGAAACGAGAAAACACGATGAGCACTCACGGTGCGCGCCGGTGTAAACCTGTTGATTTCAAATTAAATGATTAAACCACCAAACTCGCCGCGGCGGTGTATTAATCAAATTGTGCGCGTAGCAGCGCCTCTCGCCAACGAATATTGCATTTTATTCGCGCGTTTTGCAATACTTTTCGTTTTCAATTATCGGAGATGAACGATCGATGCTCCTCTCGCGCGCGGATTCCAACGAGCGGCCCACATACTCCGATTTCAAACGTTTCATTGTTCATTTCATTCTCGAAATAGCTACCAGCGAATACGCAACACAGAGCGCGGAATTTGTAAACAAATGCGAAAGAGAAATTAACGTTGAAAATGCATAAATTTTACGTCGTTGAAAGTTAATGCCCTCCCGATGTAAGACAATAATTTGGACGCTCCGGTAGTTCACCTCCGGGTATCTTATTGCTGTCGTAACGCACCAGCGTACCTGTAAAGTCCGGTCCGCGATGTTTTATATACATTTTTATAATACCGTATTATATTCTAACGCACGTACCGTACGAGTGGCAATAAAGCGCAGTTGCACGTTAAATTTGCATTTGAATGTCGGAGACTCGGTGTGGAATGCATTCTGTTTACGTAAACAGTCGGACGAGAAAGAAATTGTAAACTCGGGAGGCCCGGCGTAGGATAACGAGAAACTTTGTGACAAACTACGAAAGAGCGAGACGTAGATATTGTATACCCACCGGTACTCTAATTCATTCTTAAACCCGACGCTTTCTTTCTTCGCCACAGAAGCAATTACACTTCTCGACCGCCGGGCGAAATCGTGAAAGCTGCGAACGATCGCGATGTGATTTGCAAAGAGTCAAACATATCTCCATCGCTCGCCTTCTCCGTAGTATTTTTTTAACTCATTGTCACATTCGCTGTCCCGTTTCACTTTGCGAAGAAGTGATTGACGGGACACACCGGAATGTTCCAAGTGCGCGGGACTCTGCTGGGCACACGAATAAATACGATCTATAGCGGTAGCAAACGAAATAGCAAAGCCAGCAGCATCGCCCGCCGGAACGAGAGCGATCCATCGTGGACCGGACTCGTCGCCGGGGAACCACTTGAATTGCTCGACTGCTCTCTCGTTGCGGAGCGAATATCTGTTCACTATGACACCGGATGATGATCTATGATGCGGTGCGAAAAAAAATAAATAAAAATTAACAAAACGAGGGGAGCGGCACCGAGTCAAAGTTGCCGCGCGTAAACGGACGAAGTCTATATAAATCGAATAAAATTGACCAACTAAATCGATCTCTCTTAATTATTCGTATATTTAACGCGATAAATCTCTGAAAATGGAGACAATGTATACAATTTTCTTGAAGACATATTGTGCTCTATCGCTCGGCCGTTGCAGAAAAGAAAAAAACTGGTCGGTAGCGTTGCTTGTGGCAAGAAAAGATGGAGAGAAACGAGAGGAAAGAGCTCCGAACGACGGCGGGGTAAATCGCCGCGCGAACGAAGAAAGAAAGACGGTGGAAGGAAAAAAGAAAAAAAAGAAAAAAAAAAAGACTCGTCGCGATCTCGAGAGGTAGCATTATTCCGCGGTAGTGGGTGGGCAGAGCGGGCGCCGAGGGTGAAACGAGTGGGTGAACTACTACCCCCCGCAACGAATTACCGTTGCTCTTAGCCTATACCGTGTCCGAGCATTTAATGCAGCTTCGCCGCGGTAGCGCCTTTTTGTCCTATAGCTAAGCTTCCATCCAATTCTCTTTAACCTTCGTAGCAGGAAATACAATAAGTAGTATAAGGCTACTAGAGCTGAGCGCAAACCGCCGATGAATGTACACTTCGGTTGTTCGGAATGAGCGAAAGAACATCGCGGTACCTCCGAGAGATTGATGACAAACTTTTCCTCCTTGAAACGAAACCCTAAGTCAGTGTTATTCAAAGACACGATTAAGAAAAAAAAAAAAATATATACAGCAAAGTTAAATGAAAAATATAAGTGGTAATCGCGGTGGTATTCTCAACAAGCGCGGGAGTTAGAAACGAAATTATAAGTGCCGGAGGATTGCCTGGAGGATGCTGAAGGGAGATGAAGGAAAATTTCACGATGCGCAGTTGCGAGAGAGAGAGAGAGAGAGAGAGAGAGAGAGAGAGAGAGAGAGGTCTGAAATCCGAGCTAACGACTCTCAGAGATTTCCCAAGATGATTTTTACGACCAACCTTTTCCCGTCATACGATAGTAGAGAGCGAACAGAACCCGGAAAAAAAAAATCCTTACCCTCCTACGGGCAATCAGAATCTCGCGACCGGGGGGTATAGAAAGGTTGGAATAAAAATTATAAAAAATATCGATCGTTGTAGATATCGTTCTTGTTACGCAAATCTCGGGTAAAGGCTGATAAATAGATAATAAACTTGCGATCGAAGGTTCGGGGGGCGCGTAAGGAATTATTCAAAAGCTATCATAAAGGTGGGGATGCAACGAAGGGTGAAAAAGCATCGTGGGGACGAAGAGAATGGGCCTAAAAGCGATTTGTCAACGGTGGAGATTCTCAAAAATCTTACGTTCCGCTCGCGAACCCGAGTCGAGTGAACAAGCAAAAGCAAATGCGAACGACTTTTGTATATCGTTATCATCCAGTACGCCACCCCTCTCGGATGTCGCGCATAGATACGACGATACTCGTGGCATACTAACACCCGTACACACACCTATACACACACAATTGACCCGTGTTGTCCGCCGGAAAGTGAACGGTTCGTGAACGTATACCAATAACACAGCACAGTGCGTTTTGGTGGAATGTGACCCAGAAAATCGTTCGGCGACGTACACAGAAAATCTTTGCCCTCAAATCTCGAGACAAGACGCAAAGGAATCGTTTCTTCGTGACGGAGTAGCCGTACACTTGCGTCCCTACGTAAGTCCCGGTCAATAAACATCGCGGATCAATACTTCTGTATGACGAAAGTTTCAAAAAACGCGCGACCCGATTCGTATGTATGAATAAATAAAAAAGAACTTGTAGCCAGTGAAATAACTGTCGAGTGTCGCGGTATATTCAACTGCTTCAAATGCATATTCAACGTTCGAGAAAATTATTCAACAGTGAAGCGCTGTGCGATGGAGTTATTTAAAAAAAAAACGTATGACGATCAAAGCCCTAGTAGGAGAGATAGAGTTATCGTATGAATCCGAGATAATCCCTCGTCGGCTTCGAATATCACTTTGCGCGACATATCGAAGAGCTAACGACAGCTATAACTATGTTGCGGAGAAAATCTGTCCGTCGTGCGGCGAGAGCCAAAGATTTTCACTCTAAGAAACCACCCAACTATACATCGCTCTTACTTGTGACGCACAGAAAGATTTCCCTTAATCTTTCATTGTAGTCTTTTACGAAAGCCGGCAGAGATTCTGGTAGGATTTCGTCGAGATGCTGGATAGATTCTCGGATAAAATCTGTATGAAATCTCACGTGAGACCGCGAGCCGCGTGGCTTTTGGGCGGAGATCTTCGTAAGAATCGCGCAAAAAACGTGCAGCTCGCGCCCTCATGCGAGATTTCCTACAGAAACCTTTCCAGAATCTCTCCGAAATTTCGATAGCATCCCGCAGCAAATTCTCCGCCTACTTTTGTAAAAGACTTTGGTTAAAATTGTCACCTGGACACAGCCATATTTTTCTACGCGGGTTGGTACGTTACGCAGCGACACTGGATCCTCCTGTACGCCTTTGCGTCGCGGCACAAGCCGTGGCACTGAGTTATACTCGGCTGATGTTGATAGGACGCGTATAATATAATACTCAAAGCGATGTCTAGTATCATTGATAGCTTTCTCTATAGTATCCATTACGAAGGATACTAACTAAAGCTGCGCTGCGCCTCCCTCTTTAGTCTCTGTGACTTTCCGACATCGTGATAGATTATAACGCCCCGAGGACCACCGAAGCGCAACATCTAAAGGGGCGCATAACGACTTTCGAAGATCAGCCTCCGAAGTTCTCCCTCTAACGTTCCTGCGTACTGTATCGTCAGAGCTGAGAGCGAAAGACGCTGTTGGGCGCGTATAAGCGGCACACATGGCGGCTCCGATGAGAATACCGCGCAAAACCCGTTCAGACACACAAAATATATCGCAAAAACGACAACAAATATGTATATTCAGTCGCGAGACTCTCGGACGAGGCTGGCATCGGATTCTGAGTCTGAGTAATGCGTATCCAGAAAGGTTCTTCCATCCCACTTATCCAACGTCTCGTCGTCATCATCATCTTTATAAAATGCCATTTGTCAGTATCATAGCGACATCAGCGATGAAAAGAGACACAAGTGGCTTTCCGAGGATCGTGTAGTTACGGAACGGTTCCCTTTCATTGAATAGGACGCAGTTGACGATCGCGCGATATTATCTTAAAATAATCGAGGGAACGAGAAGCCCGTATGCAACAGTTACGAGACTTGCTATTGAACTGGCGGAATGGCTGATGCAGGTGTTATTCCCTTCTTCCGGTCACGAGCAGCAGCTACGATCTTGGAGACTCGATTCAATGGCTTCGGCACCTCTGCCACTGACAACTTAGCTTATTAGACCATTTTGTCAGCACGTACTGGAGATACGAAGTTCAAAACTTTTTCTCTCTCCTCGACTCGGATCGCGCGCTCTCGAGTATATTGCCGGACTTTTGTCGCCGTGTCTCTTTCCGTGTCGCAACGAAGCGTTGTCACAATCGATAAGACCGTTTGGTACTACTTGTACATCCGCCCGCCTCCGACTGTGGAACACACTGAAAAATGATTTCCCTCGACTCTGATACTCGATTGCTTCTCAATATATTTGTCTCCAAACTCGAGGAGTCCAAACCGAAAGCATACGACGCTTCGAGGAGTAAAAAAAAAAGTTGAAAATCCAGAAAATGGCACTTGAGAAGGGAACGGGAACAACGAACGGGTAGAACGATACCCACAACGAATATCCAAGTAACGACGAGTTTTATAGCTCGCGAAGGAAATATCATCGCGCATAGGTTGAAGTGATGTTGGGAACACAGACCTGCTTTCGAGAATAACATCGTCCAGGGAACTGTGCAACTTTTATTGTATCGGATTCGTTCTTCTACCCTATTTTTCCTCTCGCATTCCACTACTCCCTCGCAGAGGGTTATACGGAAAATATTCTTCAAAGAAGTTCTTTCATTGCGTCTCGACTGCGCCTTTCGCGATTCGAAGAAGAGATGCCAATAGTTATCAGTTTGATTTCATGGCGCTCTGTTCTTTGATACCGACTCGCTATTTAATTTATAGCCTCTCATCCGCGTTGCTTTGTGGATCCGTATCTCAATGATCAGTTAATTAACTACAATATCTGTTTAATTACAAGCTTTCTATACCGTTTCATCGCAATTTTTCAATCGAAAGACGAATATTTCTACCCGCGTAAAAAAACAAAATGACGATTTTTCATATCAATCGATCTTGATAACTCTTATTTCGTTTTAGGCAAAGCGGTGCCATTTGTAGAGTTGACGGTGGCGCACGCATCGGTACTCACTATATTGGCCATCAGTTTCGAACGATACTACGCTATCTGCGAGCCATTGAGGGCGGGGTGAGTTTTTATTCGTTATTTTAGTATGATATTCCTTAAAAATGAAAGATTTGACGTTTTCACTTCACTATTACAATATTACAGAACTTTTTGCCACATAATTTACAATTTATATTAATTTCATTAAATTTATTTAATTATTTTCGATAAAAATAATTATATAAATTATTATTATTTTTTTTTATAAATTATTTATAGCATTTTTTTTTTATATTTTGGTTTTTTATAATTCTTTTAAAATTTTTGCCATTGTGTATCAATTTTATGAATTTGTAATTTAATTTGACTGTTTCAGTTACGTCTGTACGAAAGCTCGCGCGACGTTTCTCTGTTTCCTCGCGTGGCTGGCCGCCGCAATTTGCACGAGGTAAGGTTTCTCAGATTTGTTAAAAATGTTTCTACTAATCCACTGTGGAAATCTATTTCTCAATCCCTTAATTTTTTCCGCTTTCATCGAATACGCGTTGTTGCATCAAAAACAACCGAAGACTTTCTATTCATTATGTATAACGGCGGCGGCGCATAGAAGTGAAATTGAAAAGAGAGTACTTTGTCGTAAGCTTTGCTCGCTTCGTGACGAATTTATAGTTTCTCGAAAGTTCTTTTCCGTACAGTGTGTATTGTCTATTTTTCTTATCCTCTAAACCTGTCTACTGTTCTCGGCGAACGTCGTGAACCCGCCACCGGCTGTCGTAACTCGTCTTCGTCACTCTTCGACGACGACGGACTGGACGTTTCTATACGACAGAGAAATATATGAGGCCGTAATACCCCCTTTTCGAATGTCTGTGTACAAGCAAAGTGTCGGGGAACACAGAGTTTCTATAAGATTCTACTAGTAGAGTTCCCCTCCCAAGTCGGCGCTCTTTCTCTCGTCTCCGACAACCAGTTGGGTATATTTACGGGATATGGAACGACTCTCGAAGGTGGAGGTGGCGGTAAAAGAGCGGCTATCGTCACTTCCTTCTCTCGAGACTCGTTTCCGCACTTCAAAATTCCCGACCCTTCTATACTTTTTAAACAGAAGTTCGGTGGATAGTTTCGAATCGCATATGTTGAATCGTTCGTTTTATCGCTTCTCCATAAACGATATTCTCATCGACGAGGTTTCTTCTTCTTACAAATCAATTTTACTCCCTTTCCGCGTCCGATATGCGGTATCGCGGTACGTGATCTCTCCTCGTCGTTTTACGAAGCAGAGTTCCCGATTTCTGATATTTTACTAGCGTCAGATGCGTTTTTATAACGCTTTTTTCAGCGTCGTTATACGTTCTTATCGATCTTCAAGTTTTTCCACCATTATATGTATAATCGATAGATATATCTCGACGGTAGGGGACTTGATATACACGGAGGAGCAGAGCAACTGTGGTATCGTAACGGTTTATTCGAGACGCCTCCGCAGTTCATCTCCATTATCGAGGGATATATATGGGGATAACTCGACAATTCACGGGTTCTCTCGTTCGTTCATGCGAATGTAGAGCTCGCAACGTCGGCAATTAACAAGAACGATACGAGGCCAATGCAACGAGCTGTACGGCGCATACCTCCGAGAGATAGTCAGACGAGATTTCGAACAGTACGTATCTCGCTTTTGGAACATTTTGAAACAAAATACCACCTTGTAACTCGAGAAATTTATGGCGCGCGATGCCTTAATCCCGTTATCTCGACCGGTAGCGAATAAAAATACCGTGAAACTCGAAACTTATCGTTATATTAATAAATCGAAATTGCAAAGTCTCGTAACATTCCGATAATTTCAATAGAAAAGAAATCGATACGATGATTAACGATACCGGAGAACACGAGCGATCGAGCGATACATCACTTATCGATCGATGATCGGTACAAATTTTAGTCAATCGAAAGCGATTGGAAAGTTCAATCGATCAACGCGCAGCAAAGATACAAATTGATGGCTCCATCGCAAAGCTAAATTCGTACTCGACGACGAGCTAATTGCGTACCACAGTTATTCTCGCTGCAGTAATTCGCTCGGCGCTCATTTGTCGATAGTGTTGCAAAGGGAGAATCGACAAAGCAGTACCGGGTAATGGAATGCTGAAAGGCAATTAAATGCCAAAGGGCTATATGCGTATTTCTTTTGTTTATTATAAAATATCGGAATGAGTCCCGTTATTCACATATTTCGTAACTGTATATTGCTTATCACACGAGCAAAAGATACGCTGATCGCGAGACTAATTCACAAGGGAACAATTGGGGAATAATCGCACGTTCCCGTCGTCCGGTAGATCTGCGAAAGGATTCGGTGTCCTTGAGTCGCGAACGACGGTGGAGAATCTTGGAGATAATTTTCCCGTCTAGAGAATATCTTCGCGAAGGAAAATTGCGGAAATCCCAGAGATAAACTCAAACCGTCACATAATTATCAGCGGGAAGTGGGAAGCAGCGTGCAAATGAAGGAACCCGCGGCATGTACCGCATAACCAGAATCCACGTCGGTTTGTCTCTAATAACGACATTAACATTCAACGAGAACGCGAAATTGATAGATTTAAATTTAAATTACAAGTAATTGAATGTCTATAAAGAAAAGCAAAGTTACCGGGAGAATTTAGGCACTTGTATGTCGCGGGGATTAATGAAATAGTAAACACAGAACGAACGCGGAGTATCAATGGAAGAGACGAGGGTACGAAACTCAGCTGTTCGATTTCGTTGGCGTTGCGCACGATTAATCACATCGAGGGGAAAGTCCGATCGAAGACCAACTTGTATCGCTACACTGCAGTCGATACTGAAACTTTTCGATTTTCCATTGCCGATAAATCCGTGAGAGGGTATAAGTTCCAACACAAGCGAAGCCCTGAAGTGATATAGCGAAGGGTGGTCGCTCGATCGTGTCGAGAAGCAACGAGTAGGAGGTCCGTTCGCTTTTTTTTTCCTCGAGAATCCCTTCATCGTCGAATGCTATCCGCGCGACCTTATTGCAGAAACGATTGGATTGGCTGAAATTGCATTTCTCATCCCTTATCCTCCGAGATTCGAGCGCGAAAAGCGTTTAGTGAACTCGGGGGAGGAACAAAAAAAAAATCCCCTAAAATCCGATGGAAGAAAACTTCGTCGACTTTCACTGAGTCTATCGAATGTTTACCCAGCGAGGAGATGCAGCAACAGCCTCGGAAACCGTTTATTGCTCCCTCGCGCGTTCTATCTTTTGCTCCGTTTCCCCAATTTCCAAAGACCGGAAATAACACGGGTTCTTCTTTCGTTCGCTTCCGTGAAATCTAAACGACCCGAGAGAAACTTCGATACACAAACAAACTTGAAATTAATAACCGAGGAACTGTGTAAACTTAAAGTATTTATATTGGTATGAAAAGCCGAGAATTTGCAAGGGAACGTTTTTTTATTGCGAAAATTAATATTCAATATCGCGTACAGTTGAAAATTCTTTACCGCCCTTCGGACGAAGACCGATCGATGACCGAGATTCGAGATCGATTTGGCAACGAACGCGGTGACCGCGTCTGCTCTCTCTCGTTGTATCGTTCGAAGGCGAAGCGATAGCGAAACAAGCATACGGTTGAGAGGAGTAGAGAGGGTCGCTTTCGCGCGGCAATAAGACAGCAGGGGTAAGGAAGGTCTAGTAGCTGCTGGTTTTGCTGCGTGTGAGGGTGCGTAAGGATGATGGCAATCTCGGGCCATCTGTTTCCAGGCTGTCGACAGCCTTCACTGTTTCTCCCTTCGGCACACTTCTCATTCCCCTTTCTCTTGGTCAGTACCCTCCTACTGCTGTGTAGCACCACTTTCCCCAAAAGAATCACCGCTCTTCTCCTTTCATTCTTCTCAACTTTGACGTTGGCCCATCAGTTTGGATTATCAACGATCAGGAGACATTATACAAGACCGCGGTGAGCTTTATTTTAGTCGCGTATTTGAGGGTCGAAACTTCCGCGATTCGACTTACCAAATTTCCCGGAAACCCTTCTCGCACCCTTGCGACATTGAAATTTATCGTCCATCCGGATTTAATCGAACTTTAATTGCGTCCCATATCAAGAATACGACTCCTCGAGAGAATTAACGAAAAGAGGGTAAAAATAGCGACGAGGGATATGCTTCTGTTCCCAAGTGAGTATCCGCACTCACCCCTAGCGTCCAATGTCCATCGGCCCTTGAATTCCTCGATATCGCGTTGATGCGGGTAAGAAATACGACGAGAAAGAGGAAAAAAAAAAAAAAATCAGTCTATATTCCCCAAGTCACTCCATTTAATCAAAGGAACACTCGGCTGCATTTTTCCACCCCAATGATTCGCGCACCCTTTCCATATCGCATATCGCTTATGGGGACATATACCCGAGGGTTCTTCCGCACCTTGAAAATAAACGAATTTACCTTATCCCGTATATATTCGAAGGAAAGTTTATTCTTACGAAAAATAAGTCATTCGCTCGGGTCGACGATGCACTGCACACGATGAAAATGAGAAATTATGTTCCAATGACAAGACGCCGCAGACTCAGCTTCCATTTTGCCATCTCATCTCATTTTCGACGTCGTATTAGGCTTTTCGTCGGAGATTTTTTCTTTTTTTTTCTTTTTTTTTTTCTTTTTTCTTGATCCCATATACGAAAGAATGAAAGCGCCGAGATTGGTCTTCTGTGAGCGAGAAATTGCTATAGCGTTGAGTTGTTCTCCAAAGTTCAACATCTCCAGTGTCGAGTGTGAGCCGAAGCTATTTTGCTCTTGAAACGGGAACAGCCACGTCGAATGTCGGCCACACGAGATCGCATCTCTATGACGCCTCTGTAGCGGCTATGGTAACGTTCTTGTCCTCATCAACCGCAACGACGTTCCGCACACTGTGACTCTGTATCTATACTTGGGTAATATGTGCTTCCGCCCACGCGGCTCTTTGCTCCACTGATGAACATACGCACGTATTATTATTATACTCCTACGCAATGAAATTGCAAACTCGTCATAGCACAGCGGCTCTCGAAGATATATATAGATTTTTTTTTTTTTTTTTTTTTTTTTTTCATCAGAAATATTCATAAATTTTGCTAGGCAACGGCCCCCATTCTTTTCGGAGGCTCAACGTTAATCCGATTATCCCGTCCTTAGACTATATTGAAAAGCCAAACCCGCGAGGGGGGGAGTCGAGGGCATGAAAAGTTCCGATGAAAATTCGACGATCATTTGTCATGTAAGCACGAGACATCCCCTCCGAAGTTATCTCCGCAACCGGCTCCGGATGTCCATAGTTTTGATAAACTTTGCACGGATAACCGCGCGAATGGCAGAAAACTACGAAGTTGAAAAAGCATTGAGGAGATGGCGAGGGGTGGTACTTGAAAAATTCCATAATATCGGTGGAATTTACGAGAGATTCCGATGAATTGCACAAAAATTCATCGTTAACCTGAGATAAAAATTGTTAATATTCGTCATAAACACCGGACTCCCTATCTTTGTATACTTTTAACGAGATCGTTAAAATTTTCACTCAACTCTTTCAATAAAGAAAAGCGTTCATCGATAGCAGCCCTTGTAGCTGTACCTCTAACGAGGGCAGATGGAAATCTCGGAGACGTTCTTTCCTTCGCAAACTCTGCTTTTTTCTTCCTCTCTTGCGGTCGAGATAATAGGAACTTTCGATCCGATTCACAATCCCATCGAAGCCCATGTGCGGGGCGGGGGTCGGGCGAAGGCGAGAGTCTGGAAAAAAAAAAAAAAAAAAAAAAAGATACGAGAGATCCGACAATACGGCGCCCGGAGAATTCTTGTTCTTCGTTTGTCAAACTTCCATAGCGCTAAATCCATCTCGGGATCGCGATAGACAAAAAAATAGCGACTCAGTGAAATTCAACGCCACAGCCTGTCTCCATCCTTATCCCTAAATCGTTTGAAAATTATACACAATATTGTCGTCATGACCCACATAAAATATTACGATTATTCTCTCCCGCGGCTCTCGCGATTCCTCGATGACTCAGCTACGGAGAAATTCTTAGTGGGGTGTCGGGAGAGTTGCAAGAAAGTAGAAAAGACCATAAAGTAATGTTCCGGCGTTCAATAACCAGCGTCACGTAAAAAAATAAAAGAGTCTCTGGACTTCGCGCGCACATACATCGGAGTGATATATAGCTATTGCATCCCCTTTAGGATCGGAAACTCGGCAGGCATGCGATATAGAGGGATCGAATGCAACATTTGAGTGGCCGAATATGTCACCGGGACAGGGCAAGGAGGGGTTTCGCTCGATTTTTACCCCATAAAATCCACGGGTTCACCGTGATGTACCTCGGCTACGAGACTTTGAACGTCTACCGGTCCCCTCCTTGTGTCCCAATTCACCCAGAAGTAAATACCCATTCTGGCTATACCTTCGGGTGAGCGATCCATGCAACGCTATAAAAACGAATCTACCATAAAGTTCCTGTTCCCGAAAAAGCGGAAAAAAAAAAAAAAAAAAAAAAAAAAAAAAGAATCGCCGGCACACCCGCGTTCTCGGGGCTCAAGAGAACGAAAAGCACACGGAGTAGACGTTTAACGCTAAATCCATTAACTATAAACCATGTCGTATACAAGAGCACATGCTCTCGATATATACTATCGAGAAATCTCGAGTCGATGATTTATTATTTCTACAACAACATATCGCAAACAACGTGTACAAAAATGCTTGGTATATAAATATCTCGTTAGAAGATGATAGCTTTAATGTCTGTATATTCTATTTTTCGCTGAGTAACTCCTCTCCCGGACACTGACGGCTTTTTCTTCCGACTTTTCGCGGAGAAGTTCTGTTGCGAGAAAGCCAAGGCGCGCGGAAAGAGCGAACGGTGAAATCCCACGCCCCTCACTCGCAACCCAAGGGGCTTTCCGGTAAAGTGCGGGAGCGAAAAAAAGAAAAAAAAAAAAAAAAAAAAGAAAAAACTGCAATATTTTATTTCACCGCGTGGGAATTAACCGCTGAAGGTCCACCGTGCTACCGCTCGGGCACTTCGTTTCTCGCTGTTTGTTTCGCTCGTTCTCGCCTTTCCTCGGTCTGCGCTCGTGAATTCGAGAAGCTAAACTCTTTCTCCAGTTTCCTTTTCTCCTACGAAGACATTGCTGTCTCTCTCTCTCTCTCTCTGTCTCTCATTCTCTCGAAACCATTTAACCGACTATTTTCGTACGTTCTTTTCTTGAAACTTACACTCCAACTGTCCTGCAAGAACCGAAAATCGCATGCTACTTTCGATAGACATTGAAACAAAAATCTCGTCTTATCTTCGCGCTTATGAACGAAAAGAGATCGCAGTGTTGTGATATAAGAGAAAAAAACTATAAAACATCAAAGTATGTTAAAAATTGGGTCAAGCCGCGGGATTTGCGTCGCTGCTTCCTGCAATGCAAATATTGCAAATTCTTCCATATGCAAACCAGACACGCGTCGTAAATCGAAAATAAACCACTCGAGTGCAGCTGGGAAAATCTCGCGGTTGAAAAAAAAAAGCCAATGCAGTCGGTGAGCAACGACTCCTCCTATTCGAATTTACTTTTTTCACGTCTCTCTCGTTTCCTCTACAGATTAACTGTTACCATTTTTTTTTTAAATATTTAATCATTATATTACTTATTATCGTATTCGTTAAATAATGTCCGGCACGTTGCAGTTTAATAGTATCGTTCACGCGTAACGAATCGCGGAATAGTTTGTTTCTCCAATTGATTGTTCTTACGAATAAAAAAAAAAAAAAAAAAAAAAAAAAAAAAAAACTTCGAGAGAATACCGAAATTCTTATTCACATACGAAGCGAATAGCTTTATGTAAATCGCTACTGTCGCGCCGGAACAACAACTCATCGTTGTATAACTCATTGATTTTTTTTTTTTTTTTTTTTTTTTTTTCGTATCTTTCTTCAACGTATGTATACATAAATCCATATCTGTACACAAACTTCATATAATGAATAATGGAAAAAAATACAGACGAACGAGTGGTTATCTCGATATATCGTAAAGCTACTCAAATTATTGAACTGCAACCGGCCAATGTCATTAGTCGTCTCTATAACCGGAAAAGAGTCTAAAAAAAAAAATAAATGTATGATTCTGGTTGATTGCAGTCCAATGATCTGGGTGGCGGAGTATAGCGTTAAAAGGGTGACGATGAGAAGCGAAAGCGGCGACGGGACTATCGAATCACGGAACATTCCGGTTTGCTTAATGTTGGCAAACACATCGGCGACGACGGCATTCTTCCTTCTACTTGTTCTGGTCTTCTTCTTCGTACCGCTGCTACTACTGCTGATACTTTACTCCGTAATCGTAAGACACCTCATACGCGACCACTCGAGTGCCTCAAGTACCAGCGAAAACTATCACGCGAGAGCGAGAAAACAAGTGGTCCTCATGTTGCTCACCGTTGTCTTCAGCTTCTTCATCTGTTTGGCTCCGTTCAAGACGCTAACATTTTATTTTGTTCTCGCGCCGCAGGAGAGCATCGACGCGATCGACAACGACACGCTATTGAACATTCTGTACTCGAGCCGAATAATGTTTTATCTCAATAGCGCGGTTAATCCGATACTCTACAATCTAATGAGCAGCAAATTTCGACTCGGATTCTTGAAACTGTGCGGTTTGCGAAAACGTCGAAATTCCGAGAGAAGTACAACTCGAAGTACGCTGAACGCTACGAGACTCTCGAGGAGAGTAGCCAATGAGCAGCAAGAAGATTTTTTATGACGAAGAGCTGTTAATTAACAAATTTATCATCGATCGTTGAAGACTCGCGTCGCATCATTGCAAAACTTCGAGTGATATATTTACAATGACTCTCGCGATCTTCTATTTATTTATCTCTGCTTTGGATCTTCCCGATCCAAATTGTTTCAGAGAACTATCGGGCTTTCCGCGAATGGTCACGAAGCTTTAATAGCTTCCGTCGCTGGCGCGCTTCGTCCCTCGGGCGCCGAATGAGACTCTAGTCGTATTTTATTAATTCCATCTTCGAAATAACCGAATTGCCGACGAATCAGCACGCGATATCCGTCCAATAAATAATCACAGCGAGTCACGGATTAACCGTATGGAATTTCGAGTCCAATAAACCGCATCGTCAAGATAATTAATCGATAGACTGAAAAAAATTATTAGTTTGAAGAACTAATAATTTATTAGAAAAACTATGTCAGTCGGGACAACGATTTTTCGAGGAAAAAATTCGTTGCACCAACTAACTATTAGCTCTCGCGATAAATAATATATTTTTTTTTTTTCGGTGTTCGTATAATTAATTCGCAGTATTATTCGCTGCCGTTTGTTGCCCGCAATGTTTATTAAATGAAATTAATTAAGTGCCTTGTTATCACTTCGAAAAATGTTACAATACGATTGTTAGCAATAAAAATTTCTTTGGTTTTTCTATAAATGTACGTTGGTTTCTCCCTTTTGAAATAATATGCGATTATTCGTGTCGTCGATTGAGAAAAAATTAGTAACAAATGCCTTTTTTATGATTGCAGCCCGATACTCACGATGGTGGATTACCTGATAGATCACGACGAGGATGGTTTCGAGTTTCCAGTTTGCCAGACTAAGGCAAACACTCCTTGGATGGTCGGCTTTATCCTGACAACGATAATAGCATTCTTCATCGTTCCGTTGTTGATTCTCGTGGTTCTCTACACGGTAATAGCGAGACACCTGATGGCGAATCCGGCGATAAGTCGAGGACCGGCGAACAATTTACTGAAATACAGAAAGCAAGTTGTGCTAATGCTCGGTACGGTGGTTCTGTGTTTCTTCATTTGTCTACTGCCATTCCGCGCTTTCACGCTGTGGGTATTGGTTACGCCGACTGAGACAATTGTGAAACTTGGAGTCGAGGAATACTTCTGTCTTCTGTATATGTGTCGAGTTATGCTGTATCTGAATTCGGCGATAAATCCGATTCTCTACAATCTCATGTCGACTAAATTCAGAGAAGGATTTCTGAGACTCTGCGGACTGCGCGGCAACAAGAGAAAGGATCAGCGTACAAACAGCAGAACGAGAACCAATACCACCGGTTCAACAAATTGCAGTAGCAATCATTCGGACTTCTGGAGGAGACACAGCAGTAACAAGAGTTGCGGCGTTAAGGTCCCTAACGTTCCGTCAGAGAAAGCTATACGATTGCCACTATTTTCCGCGGTTACCGGAAGTATTATTAAGAATACGCAGCAGAAACAGGAGAGTTACGTTTAGGGAAGCGAAGTCGGGAATCGGTAGCGAGGAGAGATTTTCTTTTTCTCATCGCGGTCGTCGTGTTTCAATGAGAGAATTGTAAAAAATTTCACGGGCAAAACAGGGTGTTGGCGATTGTTCGGTAAATATCGTTCGACGCCACGAAAGCATATAGAGATATTCCATGTTGAGTAATTAGAGATTTATAAAGCGCGGTCGGCGGATGATAAACTTTTACCCCGTATCCGGTTGGCTACTTATTTATCGTTAACGCGGACTTGGCGGTGAGCCGAACGAACGCACAAATCGCTGCTCTCGCGGATAAAATGTACTATTTCCCGGCTGTAGACAGCCGCGAGCTCCCTGAGGCAGAGACTAAAGATTTATTGCGTCCTCGAGGGGTCCCCGCGCGTGATTTACGTTACGATTCTCTTCCACTACGCGCGCGAGGATAGTTATATTCATTTTATTCGTACCGATGGGTTTAACGACCAGAAAAATACGACAAACGTTCGATGCGCGCACTTTACCCCGACAAGTCATGAGAGCATTCAACGAGACATTGAATCTCCCGTGTGCATCAAGAATTTCAGGTCAAAGATGGAACACCGCAATCGGAAATAAGCTTTCGCGTCGAACGGCCCGGGGAACGGTATATATTCTATTGACTTTCGTAACTTTACAAATTTTCATTCATCCCTCGAACGAGAATAAAAAATTTACTTCGCGGCGTGTATAGACATAAGGAGAAAATATTTTTGTTTTTCCACGTAACGAGTGAGAAAATGTTCTGTTGTTACGTTTTAGGGGTCAGAGATTCGTTTTACCGCTAACGGAATCGCCGATAAAGTGGGAGCGATAACAACGACGGGCAGATAAGTCGATGCCGGACTAGTAACTCGCGAGACTGAAAAAAAAAAAAAACACGAAAGGGTAAGAATGAGAGAAAGGGAGGGTGGATTCGGGTGGCATCCCCCCCGCCCCTGGCTGACGCGACGACTGGATACGGTCCGCGACAAGAGGAATGCAAATTGCCGGAGGCACCGAATGCGTTCGACGGTATAAGATGGAAATTTTATCTTGGAGGGAACAAAATTGGCTGTACCCCGTATACGCGGGATGTAACGGCCGAGAGTAAGAGACGTCCCCGCTGCCGTTTCTACGAGAGATAACAATCGCGAATTTGTTAGACTGGAAAATAGAGAAAAATCAAGAAAATGTTTGTGATTTCACGGAAAAACGGTCTTTACCGCGGAACGTTGTAATGCAACGGACGTCGAAAGGAACTCGAAAGTTTTGAAAAAAAAAAAAAAAAAAAAAAATGATACCAAAAAGAAAACAAAAATTGTTAAGCCAAAAATAGTCCACGGATGTACATTGTAATTTATAGTGGTATATATAGTATAATACGAAGAGCGAAGGCGCTGCGAACTGTCGTTTCATGAAATACTGTTATATATATACTTATATATATATATATATATATCTTACATCTAGTCAACAGAGTGAGAAGCATCACCATTTCCTTATGAGTTCTTATCAATTATCGTATTATTTATGTATCTATTTATTTATTTATTTGTTTGTTTATTTATTTATTCATTCTTCCGTTTAATATTTCAAGTATTACGAGGAAAAAAAAAAACATAGAAACGATAATCGCGAGAGTGATAAATAAATGAGACTAATAGTTCGAGGGGAGCAATAATAGCGATTCGATTGTACGGTTGGATGTTTAAAACGATTCAAATCATTCCAGTAAAAGCCCCCACCTGGGACCATTTATTTATGCCCCGTTTGCGAAAAGGCTGATCGAGCTATACAATGTACAATAGAAATATAACGACACGCGATGAATTCATAATAACATCATTTGTTTATGTGTCTCGTGTATAAATACTCGCGTCGTATATCATGCGCAACGATTTTTATGTTCCTAATCATTGTCCTGGTGTAATACATTTTTACACAAAGTACGAAATAATAAGACGATGAGGCAAACTTTAAGAAAGAAAAAGTACGACATCGAGCGAAAGTGTAATTATTTTGATGGCAACGGATACTCGTCGTTTTATGCGAAGAAATACTTTATTTTACACAAAACGATGGCCCGTGACGAGTAGATACGTTCCTGTTGTACATATTTTCTAAAAACGAATATAATACAATGTTTCTAATCGTCGGATACTTTCTTTTCGTTTTTTTTCCTTCCTTTTCGAATCCTTGTTTTCATTGAACCCTTTCACGGCAGTGTGGTCGTCCCCCACCACTCGTCCCGGCGCTCGAATCGCCGCATCCGTCATGCGAATGATCAGTATTATGACACGCGCGTCTTCCGGTGTACGTTTCAACAAAATACTGCAATCGGGATCACTGTTTTTTATCTGTAGAGTTTCTATTTCCTGGTTTTTTTTATTGTGTGACTCGAATAAAAACTATGCGCGGTGCATACTGGCATTCGCTAAGTACATCGGTGAAATTGTGGCGAAACCTCGTCGGAGCCGGTAACTCTATAAATCAGAGGCCAATTACCGCTTGTTCACAAAATGGGTGGGCAGCGCACGCGGCTCCAACGTCTCGAGTAAGTAATCTACCCACGCTGGCTCCACGCATTTTGATAAGTCTCTCCTCCGTCTAAGGCGACAAGTTGAAGCGGTACATGCCACTTAAGGCTCAATTGTGTCGAAATCTGACGAATTTCGATAATGTCGCGTTAAATTTTTTCGTCGATGAATTTGTATCGTAAACGGCCTTCGTTAAGAAAGATCGCGAAAACGTAAAAGTTAATGACAATCGTTTATTTATTATTCTTCGCAATAATCGTTATTCAAAGTACAAAAAAATTCTCCGCAACACCCAAATTGATGAGAAAATTCTCAACGGCCGGTGGCAAATCGCGTTCTCGAATGCTGTTGATCGACAACGTTTTCGTTCCGTCCGGCGACTCCAGCGTTGCCAGATTCTTCAATTGATTCAAAAGCTCCTGAGTCTTCTCGGCGATCTCGTTAATTATCGGCCCTTTGTTGTCGTCGTCGTTTTCGCAAAGTTGCACCATGAACAGAGCAATTTCCTTGTGAGTTTTTGTCATCGTTAAACTCTCTGCAAAACGCAACGAATCGGTAACGATTATCGCGAACCGTGTAAAGTATCGATCGATTTGCGTACCTTTCGCGTGCGGTGCAACGGTGATTTCTCTCGCGGGAATGTTAACCAATAGATCGAACAATTCGGGTTTTGAGGCTATCGAACTGTCCCGGCAGCCGGCAATGTAGTACGAGTACGTCTGTAAATAATTTTTTTTGTTGGCGTTTTTTTTTATAACTATACTACAATATTCTGCGTTATCGGATTATTGCCGGGATTTACTTTAATCTCCGCGAGTTCATCGGGAACCAAGTCGATCCACGGGAAAAGATTGTCGGTCACTCGACGATGTTTCATTAAAGTGGGAAGAGTTTCAATCCATCCAAACAATTCCTCCAGACTGTGGTGATAAACGACAATTCGTTTTTTCAGCAAAAGGGCTGTATATATCAAAATTGTTTCTAATTCAAAGGTTTTTATTAGTCGTTTCGCGTGTGCATTGTTCATTCGCCATTTTGCATCAAAGTGTTGAGTCGCGATGCCTTTGGAATCCTTAAAGGAACACTGTCCTTCGGAAAAGGCAAACAAATATTGTTTTAAAACCTCCGTAGGATCGCCAGATTCGCAATAGGCGTTGCAGAGGATACGGCAGAGTTCCCTGTAGTCGTTGGGGTTGTAATCCTTGGCAAAGAGCACCAGAGCGCAACGTTTGACCTGACAAACGATCGATTAGTATTCTGAATGTCTTGAATTATTCGTTTAAAAAAAAAATAGAAAAATTCTTTACTCTCGACAATTTGCCAGTGGCAAAAGTTTCACTTCGGTGAATATAAATCCATACATCGGCGTGTCTGGCGCCTACAAAAGACTGAACACTGTTACGCTTAGCGCAAGAATTCCATTTTCTTGCGACATACGATTTCTGCACCTCTTCCACAGTAGGATAGGACCAAATCCACAGAACGTCGCCGTTGCAATCCTTCTCTGCGACAAATTAAAAGTGCGATCAATTTTCTTTTTTTTTTAAGTCAGAAAATAATATTTTCGGACGGATTAGTGACAATACCTATGATACTACACGATATCAAGTTGACTAGATAAGGCATTTTTTTTTTTTTTTTTTTACTTCGTCAATTACGAAAGAAAGGAACAAATTTAACATTGGCGCGAGCGCATTGCATTTTAATAATGAATAAATACAATGGAAAAGGCAACAAATGCCGTGCAAAACAAATGTGACAGTCGGAGCTGTCAGAGAGAGCGTAAACACCTCTCGTCCGAAGTTGTCCGCGCGAGGACGCGGCGACCGCGAAGAAAAACGATTGAAACATGTGTTCGGCCCGTAGCTAACTTCACTCGAGCGATTTTTCTCGGTCAAGATCCAGTGCAACGCGCTTCTCGCGTTAACAGTTGATATAAATTCGCGACACAAATTCGATTAATTGAATAACTATTTTACGTGGTTGTGTGACGACGAACGAAAATGGAATCAGAGAAATCACCGAAACCTCAGCCGGGCGATGGGCTCAGATCGCTCAAATCGACGATGCTTTTTCGTGCTGTAAATTATGAATTATACGTGCGGCCTGTAAGTCATCGATAAATTTCGTAAGATTCCTCTCTCAACTACGATTGTGAAAAAAACACAAACGAAAAAAAATTAATTATTTGAACAGAATGCCGTAATAATGGGACTCGGACTCGCAGCACTCGCCGGCTGTACAGGTTATATATTTTACATGCGTTCCAAATATGAAGGAATGGGTTTTTACGCAGCAGTGGAATCCGATGGAACTGAGACGTTCAAGAAAAAAGTATCAAAGTGGAACGATTGATTTTCATACTCCAAGATTATTGTTAGATTCAATTTATTTATTAATCGCTACTGTACATATTGTAAATACAACGCATCGAAGTCGCAAGCGAACAAATATGAGCAAAAAAATTTTTTTTTTTTATTTGGCATATTTATTAACATAGATAATGGAATATATACTTTCAGAACAACCCGCACTGGAATCGCGCTAAGTTGGCGTTAATAGCAATCTAACAAATATAACAATCGACTGGAAATAACTTTTTTTATACAATAACGCAAATAACACAGTTTTTTTTTTTTTCTAGTTACAATCGTACTCTAGCGACGATAAAAAATACTCGCGTTTTCGTTGAAATGCGTTCTCCCGATTCTACACGGTTTACCGAAGATTCCCATTGATCCCAACGAGTGTTACATTATTTCTCTCGTCTACTCAATTTTTTTTTCTACATTTTTTGGTGTACAGTTGTTACAAAATATAAGCGTTCATCGCTAATCGTTGACGCGCGTTTGTCTAACCGCATAGAAAAATTAGTGATCCTATTTTTTTAGTTTTTCATTCAATCGATCGAAAAGTAAAATCGTTAATCTCGTATCGATAAATTAAGCCTCAATGTTGCGCGGACGCGTGTCGCCAATCGGCGATGATAATCGGTTGGCAGTCATCGAATAAAATAGACTCGTCCCGCGGAGCTTCACGAGAGTGGATGCTAATTAATTCTCACGGAATTTGTATGTCGATAAGTTTATCATTTTTCTTATTGCCGAGAAAATACGCGATGCTACGACCCTTTGGCACTCATTTGCTAGAAAAATGACGAATCGCTGATAAAAAACAAAAACGAAAATGAGAAAATCGGAAGATTGGTCGCAGCACGCTGAGGTCCGCTTCTCGATGTTTTAGACATTAAAAATTGTGTATCGTGATTGTTACTAATACGTGCGTCGAGTACTCGTTTTGTACATTATTTATTTTTTTAAAGAGAGATAAACTCGTCGCCCGGAAGGATTATAGCCGCAGAAGCATAATTTCACCGGCTTCGATCGGCTACGATAATGTTGTACACAGGGGTATCGTGAAATGGTATGTTTTTCAACCGCTTGGGAGCCCAGAATCTCCGATCCGCATTTACCGTGATTCTCGCTTTACGACGACGGAAAGTTGACGATCGTTTCGTGGAAAGCTTCCGCCACGTAGTCCATGTTATTCTCATTTAAACCGCACATGTTGATGCGACCGCTGCTAAGCATGTAGATGTGATAATGACCCCTTAAATGCTCCACTTGTCTCTCTGTTAAAAAATACAAAATATTTACTCCCCGTGCGATTGCCGCTCGATAGTTAATTCTACTCATCGACGAGCGCTCACCAGTCAGTCCGGTGTAGGAAAACATTCCTATCTGAGAGGTGATGTGTTCCCAAGTTCCCGGAGTCCCCAGTTGCTGTAATTTTTTGTAAAGACCCGCGCGCATCGCCGTTATTCTGGAAGACATTTCGCGGATGTGTCCCGTCCTGTAACGAGAATTTTTTCCTCAAAGATCGCAGATCCCTCGATACCGAAATTACGTTAATGACTCGTAGAAAAAAAAATTCATTACCATTCGGCGAAGAGATCGGGATTATTCAAGACAGTGGAGACAATGCGAGCGCCGTGATTCGGTGGATTGCTGTACATTCCACGAATGATCAGTGTCACCTGCGATTTTACCTGCACGAGTTCCTTCGCGTTGTTCATAACGACAACGAGATTCCCCGCGCGTTCGTTGTAGAGACCAAAATTTTTCGCGAAACTCTGCGCGCATAGAAATTCGATGCCGCGTTCAGCGAATAGACGAACGGCGTACGCGTCACGATCCAAGTCTCCGCTGGCAAATCCCTGCAAAAAAATGGTTTTTTTTTTTTTTTTATTAAAAGGTTCGATAAAGTTTCGGCGCATAGGATACTATTTTTAGTTCGAATCGCGTACCTGATAAGCGCTATCGAAGAAAGTAAAGAGTTTCTTCTCCTCGATGACATCGGCTATCTTCGACCATTGCTCCGGTGTCGGATCGCAACCGGTTGGATTGTGAGCGCAAGCGTGAAGAATAATAACGGCGTTCTCCGGAGCTTCGCGAAGATCTTCCAGCATACCGTCGATGTCGACGCCACGGGTACCCGGATGCCAGTAACGATACTCGCAGCCCTTCTTGAATCCGGCGTTACTAAATATCAGCTTGTGGTTCTCTACGAGGGATCAGTAACGTTTCGCAAAATGAAACGCTTTCGCTCTTTTCTCATCGACGATTTATCGCGATCTTGTGAAGAAAATTTTTTTTATTTCTTTCGTACCCCATGTCGGCGCGCTGTAGTAGAAAGTGTCGAAGTGGAGGATGCGAGCGAGAAATTCGGCACCGACGCGTAATGCTCCTGTGCCGGAGAGACATTGCACTCCAAAGGCTTTCCCTTCGAGAATCGACGGGGAATTCGATCCCAGAAGGATGCTGGTGGCCGCGCGACTAAAAGCGTCCAATCCGAGAACCGGTAGATACTCGTGATTTTGGAGATCGTCGGCGGCTAAAGCTTTTTCAACTTTTCGGACGACGGGCAATACCCACGGCTTTCCCTCACTCGTCCGATAAGCTGTATATTATAATCGTCTTTAATAAACACATCCCTCCCCTCCCTTTCCAATATTGAGTCATCAAACATACGTTTGTGGTGTAAAAATTCCGCAAGATATCTCAACCGCGCTGATGCGATAAATTCTTTTTATCAATGCAACAAGCAACAGTTTTTGATAAATCAATTAGCCAAAATAACGTGCAAAATCTTTCGGAGGCATAACACGGTAAAAAAATACGATAATTATGATACGGAAACGTTAATTGAGTAATTAGCTAATCGTTGCCGTATTTTAAGCGGTGAACTCGAATGCGTTTCATTTCGTCGTGAAAATTATATTTAAACCGCGAATTATCACGTTGCATAAGAATCCACCCGGTAGGGAGATTGAGGTCATCGCGGCCAATATCATAAAGCAACTGCGGCAAAAAAAACAACGCTTTTACGTCACGTGATTGTTTAACCTTCAATGGACATTGAATTTCCAGTGTTAACAGACTGGAGAATTGGTTTACCACAATTAATTTCGCAGCTGAATAGAATATAACATCGCTGATAGGGTTGTATCGTATATCGAGTGATAACTATATCGCGCCGCGATAATTGATAGCTATACGGCACATAGGTAAAGTAGATTGGAGCACAACTCACCGCCGATTGTGAGATTAACTTTCTTGTCGAAAGTATCGTCGACGAATGTTTTCGTCAACGCGAATACCTCTATTGGTGGTCCCAATTTGATGCCCGAAAATCTCGTTGTACTCATATTTGGTTTTGTATCCTGAAAAAAAAATAATACGCGATTTTAAGGTTACTATTTTGGAAATTTTCTATCCCGATTATGCGTTCGTCCGCTTTCACAGCTGATCCGCGCTTCGCTATTTATCACTCTCGCATAATTACGTACTTTGCTTTTACCGGGATATCGATGAAATGTGCGATATGGAGAGATATGTGCGAATGACTCGTTACTTGCACGCGCTGCAAATGACTACTGGATATGACCGGATACTCTCGTGTAGTATTTGTAGTGCCGGGGCCCCGGCGATCTCGCAACCGCGTGATCTCCACACGAACAAGGGAACTCGCGAGGCTCGAGTGTACCAACTGCGATAGAGCCGTGACCTCGGCGCGATAAGTGGACAACAGAAATACGGAGTTTTATGTTGTTACAAGGGCAGCCGCGTCAAAAATGAAGGCATTGCAGCCCCTTCGAAAAAAAAATCGTTAATCTTCATAATATTGAATATAAGGATTTTTTTGCTATCCTAATGTTTTAGCTAATATTTTAGTGAAAATGCAACGGCTGCGTAAACATCGTCTCGACTGCGATGTCAATATCTTTCCGAAACAGATTAAGTTATTTTTAGATTATATTTGCATAATTTAATCCATAATAATAAAAATGTGTCGATTCGTATCAGCTGCAAGCTGAGAGAATTCTTGTATATCCGCGGCTCGTACCGGTCGATGGCGGCGTCTCGTTCTCCCCGTCAACGTCAGATGGCGAATAGATTCGTTTTACAAAGCGTATAAAAGTAAAATTTCCGTGCGACAATGCACACGTGCTCATGGTCACTTACTTGTTGACACTGTTTCCCCAAAGGCAGTGGCGTTACGGAGGTTATGAAACATCGGAAAAACTTTAGTGCTCGAGATTCGCGCGTCAAACAATATTATTAGACATTGTGCGGTACGATGGCGGCGGGACCGAGCTCCGAGCCCGAAAACAAGGTATGGACGGAAAACGAGCGTTTGGAATTAGCGACGAAGCTCGACGCCGAACTCGACCAGTTCATCAACAGTTTGGAACGAAAATCATACAACGAGGGATGGCCGGAAGATCGTTGGCAGGAGGAAATGGAGAAACATCCGTTCTTCATGAAACAAACTCCTCAACCCGGCGAAGAAGTTTCGCCGTTGATGGAAGGCCTGCAGCAGCTCAAGTACGGAGACGACGAAAATACTCCCGAGGGTTTGGTCCTATTGTCGCGAACGTTCTGCGAGAATTTTCGTCACTGAATAAAAATCTTTCTAACAACGAATTCACGCGTTTTGCAGAACTCGCTGCCAATTACAAGGAAGACGGTAACTACAATTACAAGTACAAAAATTATAGATTGGCTATACTGAGTTACACGGAGGGAATAAAAACCAAATGCAAAGACGAGGCTCTGATGGCCCAACTGTACAACAACAGAGCCGCAGCGCAGTTCATGCTGAAGAATTACAGGTATCGCTCTTTATATTCATTCCGATTACAGATTTATTTATTATAATAATAATAACAAAAAAAAAAAAAAATTAATAATAATTCCCATCGGTAATTTTTTTTTTTTTTTCTGAATTAAAACTCTTTTCGTACAATCGGCAGATCGAGTTTAAATGATAGCAAACACGCTATGAAGTTAGATCCCAAATATCACAAGGCGCACAACAGGGCGGCGACGTGCTGCTTGCGTATCAAAGACTACGATCGGTGTATCGAACTCTGCGACAAGTATCTTGAAGAATTTTCATCCAGCAAAGAAATATCTGCGCTGAAGACGCAAGCGATTATGGAAAGGGTACGATAATTATTGTTGAATAAAAATTTTCTGCAAAAAATTGTAACGTTTGCTTTACATTTATCGTTGTTTTTCTTTTTTTCAGAAACAGCATCAACGTAATATAAGAATGCAAGAGGGCCTCGCGAGAAAAATGGAGAAAGAGGAGGAGAAGCTGTTGAGGATAATTAAAGAGAGAAAAATAATGATGGATCTTCCTGAGGGAAAGGTGAATTTTGAACTGAGAGATTTGGAGCCGCAAGTCGCTCAGCTGTTTCAGCACAGAGTTCGATTGGATAAAACGGACCGTTTGATATGGCCGGTGATGATACTTTATCCCGAAACTCGTCAGACCGATTTTATTCAAAACTTTTACGAGGACACACCGTGAGTTCGCGGCGTTCATTCCGACCTTTCGTTTTATCGCGAAAAATGACGTAATTATTGATAATTTAAATTTAAATTTCAGGTTTATGGATCAACTGGAAGATCTCTTCGAAGAGCCACCCGAGTGGGATCGCGAACGGCGTTACGTTCTTCCGAATTTGAGCGTTTATTTCGAGGGACCGAATAAAAGTTCTGTTCACAAAGTCGACGTCAGTCGAACTCTCGCAACGATCTTGGAACACGACAAGTATATATTTATATTAATACGAGATTTCTCGTTTTAACGATCATTTGGGTGTTTTTTTTTTTGCTAATTTATTGTATCGTTGTTACAGATTTGTTTTGCGATGCGGGACACCGTCTTTTCTCATTCTCATCGCATCCAGCGAGGCGGAGAAAAGTTTTTTGGATAACTATAGGACTGCAAATAATTAACGAGCGAATTATTAAAATTGTTTAATAAACTCACGAAAGCTGCGATCGAAAAATAAAAATCATTTTTTATTCGCTTATTTCCAAACGTTTTTGCGATACGCGGTGACCCTTTCGGAACATAACGCGTAGCGAATGTCGCTGCGGTAACAACGTCGAAGGTGCGCTTTCCGGTTCTCGGAATAATTAATCCAGTGATACTAATTCTTCATTAATATCGCAGATATCAATTAGCTGCGGTGCGGCAGCAGCACAGTTCGCGTCGCTTTTGAAACTCGGAGTGGGGTGGCGAGATTTTCCGTTAATTACTATTCAGTCCATTCAATCGTAACAAGGTAGACGTGTCGCTGCTGGCGCTGCATTTCGAATTTTCCCGAGTGCCGTTGACACGAAACTTAATAGTTCATTCTTAATCCAACAGTTCTTCGATGCCAACTCGGTATCGTCAATCATTTCGTGGACTTCGATGGAAAAAGAAAAATAATTGAGCGTTCGAGCGGTCGATCGTTAAACTCAAACAAAATTTCTTTACGATTTTTTCGACACTTCGACGTAGTCAATGGCTAAATGGAAGAAGAGTTCCGAATGAGTACACGTGTAAAAAAAAAAAAAAACAAAGAAAAAACGAGAATCCTACAAACTAACGAAGATCGCGCAGCAACCCGCGCGCAAGCGGTCGAACATCGATTGGCCTTTTTTTTCAACGGGAATGACGCGGCGACAACGCTTTATCTAATACGAGTGTCGAAGCGGTTCAGCGATACGTCGAACTGTCCCCGAAGCGATGATATAATTGGATGCAACTGTCGATACAGGGGACAAGGGGAGGATGAACTCGACACGACACCCGCATCAGCCCATCCAGCGGTCAAGTTCTGTGAGAGAGACTCGTCGCCTTTTCACTCCTATCAGTCTTTGAGCCTCGAATCGATTTCCAGGTACACGCTAATTATCGGCATAGATCTCTCGGAAAGCTCGACATGAAACTAGAAATTGTCGATAGCTGACGCTGAAACGTTCGAGCGTTCGAGCGTTCGTACGTTAATCCGCGCGTCCATTTGCGCAAATCTATTTCGGACGATTATCGATAGATATTCTCCCGGTTGAGCTGTGAAAACGGAGGAACACAGCGATCGCGGAAGCTGTCGAAGGAAACTGGGAGTAGCGTTTAATATTTTTTCAAAGAGCCCACCAATTTGACGATCGAATCGATTCGACATGGTCCACAAACGTTTCTCTCTATTAACGGAGCTTTTATCATTCTCATTCTCGGAGAATACTTTCGTCGTGTGTCGTCGCACGTGATTCCAAACGAATCGAGACGAATTCCAATATAAATGAACTTTTGACGAATATTACTCACGGTCCGCAAATTCAAAGGAAAACGGAGGATAGAAACGGCAGAGAATATCGACAGGCAATATCCGTCATTTTAGTTTTGAAATCCCGTGTATAAAATATCTGTAGGAGAAATTGGGGCAAAATGGCACAGTCGCGAAAATCGGTTTTTGGGGCACAATGGACCAATCCTATAATCTATGAAATGAAATAAAAGTAATTAAATTGAATTGAAGCAATTTTTTTACAGTTTTCATTCAATTTTTTTTTTGTTACGATTTTCAAGTTTTATAGCCATTATTTATGCTGCGGATCGCTGTTTACGTTAAACGGATCGATCACGACGTGTAATGAAATTGTATGGAACATTTATTGTTATTGCTAAAATGGATCGATACTGAAAATCGTAAATGCAGATAAATAAAACTTTAATACGGCAATTTACTTCCGAAAAAGTCTTTCATTATTTCTAATATTGGAAACTGTATATTTTCCGATGAGAATAGTTAACGCGATGCTTATACGTCATAAATTATTTAAAATTAATATCTTTAAATTTTTTAGTGCAATTAAATCCATTTTGCCCCATTTTTTTTTTTTTTTTTTTTTTTTTTTTTTTTTCATTTCAATTCTCTAAGGAGAAAGGAGACCATTTTTTTTGTTCAAAAATAGTGGAAAACTGTTGTGTACATCGAAAAAAACTCCCTAAATTTTTTAAGCGGTCCATTTTGCCCCATCTGCCCTTATTTTATGCGTTTATAATGAGAACGCGCGAGAAGCATCGAGAGTCATGCATCGCGAGAGTCAATGCCGCGGGAAGATCAAGCGGCGCTTCGGAAAGTCGAACGAGAGATGCCGACGATGTCACTATATCGGAAACGCTTTGTTTGCCCGGTCATAGGCTTCTCGATGTTATATACCTGGGAACCCGTTCCGCTCGGAACGCCGGTTAATGC
Organism: Cryptus armator; assembly: GCA_963971235.1. Classification (NCBI taxonomy): domain Eukaryota; kingdom Metazoa; phylum Arthropoda; class Insecta; order Hymenoptera; family Ichneumonidae; genus Cryptus; species Cryptus armator. Next base: position 24,962,462 of record OZ020233.1, read on the forward strand.
AGTTGTTCGCAACTATGTATGTATGCGCGCGAGCTATAAAAACATACGCCCGCGTTCTCTAAGTGAGGAAGTATGCGAAGGGCAGAAGTGGCTTCGGACGAATGCGCTTCGCTGTCGTTCACGCTTCGCATGGCACGACGAAGTTCCACGCTATCGGATGAACATCCGATCGAGGGATTCCCGACGTCTCGCGTTCGTAACGAAAGAACGTCGAGCGCGTAGTCTCGCTCTTCACAATTACGCGAACGTTTCTCCTTTGGTTTCTTCTTCTTACTTCCCCATTGGTGTCGTTCTACTCGCACGCGGTGAAATTGCAAAGAGCTCCCGATATATAGACGCCGACTTCTCGAGGGTTTCCCGAGAGATAAACATCGTTTTGGGGATATTTAGGGATACATACCTAAGACCTCGGGGGGGATACAGCGGAGAAAATAAGAAAGGTATTGCTAGCAGATTTCGGAAAAGTCTCGAGAAGTTTCGTGGGAATGGAAAAATAGGTTAGGATGGCTTTTGTGGGATTCTAGTGAAGAAAATCCTCAATATACCCGATAAAAGAATGCGTATTACTTACGAAACGTATCGAAATAATTGGATGATAGTCATTTTGTTCGTTCGACTTTTCGAAAGCTAAAAGGTTAAAAAAAAAAGAAGTTGAAAAAATACACGGAAAAATGCTGTATAAAAAATTCTTCGAAGCCCTTCTGTTTTCATCGTGAAAAATAAAAAACTTGCAACAGCAATGTCTATTTTTGCGTTGTTCCATTGTATATTTTTCACATTTTTCATTGATCTGTATAACTCGTGTATTTTTTCTCACAGCACACGACGGACAGCGGCGTTTTTTCGGCATTCCGTCAGCCAAGCAAGTAACTCGTATTTCAAAAATAACCAAAAAACTTTCATTTCTCGCCAAATCGATACATTTTTTTTTATCACCGTCACTCGTTTAACGCCAAAATGAATATTTCATACATGGAAACGCGCATCGAAAAAGAAATAAAAAGCCATTTTTTTAGTCGCTACCATTAACGGAGCTATTGAATCCTGAAAATCCGGAATGATAATAATCGTACTAATGACATCATAGAGAGTTCCATGTGAACTCGAACTATCGCGGGAGAAAACTAAATTATATACGTCGCGCGGAGAGTTTCACTCTTCCATTCGGGAAGGAAAATTATTTTGTAATTTGGTAAGAGAATGAAGCGATGGTTTTACGTTCCCCGCAGGGATGTGAAAAACATCGGTGTAGCACCGGCGGTCGTCATGCGGCATTTCATTCCAATCAAATGTCGTAAGTGGATTAACCTCGGGTACCCGAACATTATACTTCCCGCGGCGGCGGTGGCGTTCGACGACGGAGAACTTATGTATATGCGCGCGTATAGTAATATAGCGTGCGTGCGCGTTATTATAAAAGTCACGCACGTTAACGCACGTGCGTGGCCGAGTTATCGCGGGGACCGCAGCACGCGCTGTGTACCGTCTTGCAGTATACAGTATACAATATACAGTGCGATGCATGTTAAATTCGTCGAAGGATCGAAAGCGTTGCAAGACAATCTGTCGCCTCCGGGCTTTCGGTCGCGTATTGATAACGCTATAAGTGGTCAACGGGCCGGGGAAAGAGGAGGGGAGGGGGGGGGAATGTTTCCCGCGAGTATCTCGGTCATTGATACAACCCGTTGATATATAGACTCGATGCTTAAAGCGTGCAGAGTTTGTGTATACTATACATCGCTTCCGATGTTATTGCTTCTGAGTTTCTCTCGAGTTCGCTGTTTATTTTTTTTCAACTCTGGAACATCGCACACCTTTTCATCCTCAGCATGCATCTGGTAGACGCCATCTTTGTTTCTTGTGTTTCTTGTCGCGTAATGGCGATACAATAAAAATTATACAAAAAAAAAAAAAATCCATACGAATATTTTCTAATATTATAATTATAGATTTATTATTATTGCTATTAATTTTATTCATATATATATATATATATTTTTTTTTTTTCATAATACAAAAGAAAAAAATCTCGAAACGTTGTCGGTCCGATAGACCGAGAATAGGTATTTGCATTTCGTAATACTCTTCATCTATGCGCGCACTCCTCTCGATAATTATATGTAGCAATGGCAAAGGAATGGTTTCATAACGACGCGTGGTAACGCGGCCGACCTGTTAGCCGCCGAGAGGGCCAATTTAATTTGATTCTAACGTGATTACGTCTAAACGAAGTAAACGGAGCGCGGCAAGGTTTTTACTCGAGAGGCTTCTCCACAGAGATACGGTACATATGTACACCGTTTATCCAACTGTGCGAACGAGTCCATACGTTAAACTATAATCTCCGATCCTGTATGTTACATGTCTCACCTTGTAATCATTGTGATTGACAGGCACGAGAGGTTAGCAAGCATTTCTCGGATATCTGCGCCTCGCACCCAAACGGGTATACGTTGGTATCAATGAAACCGTAAACCCTTCGAGAATTATTAAAATCGTCCTCCATTCCGCTCTGTGAAACTTGCCGCGCGCGCCATATCCTTGGAGTTTTTACTACCGTAGAAATTTACATTCTTTCCACGAGTCTTTTCCACATAAAAGTCATGCATGAGCCGAAGATCCATTAAAAAATGCAAATCCCCGTTGATACTTAAATTTTTTTTTATTTTTTTTATGACTTACACGCTTCGGTCTCGTATACTTTATAGTTTTCATCTAAACCGTTGTGCGCGCGGGTGGCGCGGGTGGAGCTTCGTTTTCAATAATAATTAAGCACCGCGAGAGGCAAATAAAAAATACGTTAATATTTAAATGACGGCGTAAAAAAAAGGAGTTTAATCAATGGAATGGAATGGAAAATCGAATGGATATTAGTGAAGTCGATATAGTTCGAGGAGATTGAATGATATAAAAATCGTTGAATTCAATGGATACCTATACAGTTCGATTTCGATGGACGGCCCAAATAATTCTGCTCGGGACGTCCGTCGGGAAATCTCAACTGTCGGTTACGACTCTCCGAACTGAAATCCATGCTCGTCCGCGCGAAGGATTGTGTGTTCCCGGTGTGACACTGTCAATTCTCGTGGCACTCTATAACGCCCCTCTGCTTGCCGTCGCTTCTACACACACATACGCGATCGCCGCGCTCGCTATCCCGGACCGTCCGCTAATGTATTCAAGCGATTAAGTCCGTAAGAAACGAGATTACGGCTACCGATCGCGAAACGCACGAGCGATGAATCGATCGAAACTGTATAGGAAATAATGGGGCAAAACGGACCGGCTAAGGAATGCCATTATCATTATTTCAGAGCCATTAATTGGCTGTTTATTAACTCATAAACAGTTCATAAACATTTCGGACTTTCGAGATATTTTTGAACAATCAATTTAAAACTCCGCGATTCAGTTTTTTTTTTTTATTTCAGAGTCCTCCATTTTTCCCCGTATCGACGTTACACTCGTCTGGTTCATTATGCCCCGGTGGTCCATTTTACCTCCCTGTCTCCCCCACTCTCGTGACGAAAGGCTGCCGCGTCAGCTCGATAGCATTTTATTACTCCGCCATTGAATTGTTCTCAATCGTATTAATAGATAAATGTATAAAGGGTCTCACAACATTGTCAATAATGAGTATATTTAAATATTTGACAAGAGTTACCCCCCCGAGACGATAATACGATCGGATTATTGTATACCGCAATTCAATGAATTCGCGTTCGGATTTAACAATGAAAACAACTCCCGATCGTTATATACGACGAAAAACGTTTTTATTGCCACGGAGGCAATGAAAAAAAAAAAAAAAAAAAAAAATGAAAAAAAAGTAATGCGTGAATAGAAGCGTAAAGTTTATTCTTCCTATTATGCATTTATCCGGCGATTCGTGAATTCGGTAACACCATGAATATGTAAGCGATATCATGGGACGGACGAGAGAACGGCAGCATGAAATATTAAACCTCCATTCTCGTTCTCTCGATTTTCATGTCGGGTCTCCGGGTTTACCTCCTCGCTTCTCCGTTTTGTATACATTCGGACACATTTCGGGGGAAGAGAGGCACATAATAGGCAAAAATAGAGTCGGACAACGGCTCGGCAGACTGTGGCTGATAAACGTCGAAGAATTGAATAATATACATGTTTATACGGCGGAAAAACGCAGTGGAAAAACCAGGACGAGGGAGGGCTCAGTTGATAGTTCGTCGGCCTCCGTATCATTTGCGGGGCTTACGTCTCGTGTCGATATTCTCGAACGATAGATGGATGAGGGTGCGATGAATTATTTCCATGGCAGATATAGATGAGTCGCAAACGTTATAACGTAGAGCAGCGCAGACGTTTACATGCAGGGGAGGAGGGGGGGGGGGTATGGGGCAAAATGGACCTCTTTAGCAATTCGGGGAATTTCGTCGATATAACAATTTGCCACTATTTTCGATCGAAAATATAGATTTGTCACACACTTTCAGAGTTCTAAGCTAAAAAAAAAAAATGGGGCGAAATGGACTGTTATTCAATTGCATTGATAAAATAAAAAATGTCAATAATTTACCACGTATAAGTGATATGCAAACTATTCTGGTCGGAAAATATCAATTACCCCATATTAAAGGTAATGAAAGACTCTTCTAAAAGATAATTATCGAATTATACTTTTATTCATCTGCATTCATATTTTTTGTGTCTGGTAAGCAGTGCCGAATAAATATAAATCCGCAGCATAAATAATAACCGTGAAAATTTAAAATCGAAATGTTTTAAAATTTCATGAATTTTACGGTTGGTCCATTTTGCCCCACTAATCCCTACATTTTGCAGAACTGTACTAACAACGGAATATAACGGAAGTGATGAGTTCCGAATACACTGTCCAGTGGTCGGATCAATGATTCGCATAATGTATCCCTGCCACCTCCCCCTCTCCATTTTCACTAATTTTACGTACGTTGTACAAGTGACATTCTACCAAAATAATTTCACCGAGAAATCAAATTTCAAAAATTGAAATTAAAAAAAAAAAATCATTTTTTGTTATTGCCGATTAAAAAAAAAAAATTTCGTATTTCACTTGAATAATATTTTGGAAGGGGTACTTCATGAAAATTGTGTGTATCGCTTGCATCGTACCCGCGGGGTCAAGGAATTATTTCCATAACGCATATATATATGTATATAAGTCCATGTATACCGAAGAGCTCCATGGGTAATATACATAACGTATCAATGAACTTCAACAGCCGTAACGAATCCAATAATTTCTCAGCAGACCCATCATCATAGCCCTCCGCATGTATTATGCTATCGGAATCTCGCAGTACACGAGTGTATGGCAAAAGGTAAGGGGGAGGGGGGGAGGGGCGAGGGCAGCGTGTTCGATGAATAATTATGTGCGTAAATTTGCAATTGTAGAATGCCCTCTGGCCGTTTTGGTTATTAGAGAATAATGTTGGTGTATACGAGAGTCGAAACGCCGGTTATCGAACATTTCAAAATTATTGTCACGATTGTTATTATTATAGTGTTATTATTTATATGGCAGGATATGCCATATTGTTGTTGAACTTCGTTTCACAACAATGTTCGACACTGCGTTGATGGATTAGTCACGTCGAATGGGATATATGCAAACTCGATATCACGCGTTTCCCCACGAACGCTCGGGATTGTGCGTAAAAACATTGAACATCGACTAAAACCTCGCGAGCCGACGAAAACAGAGATTGTCGAAAACTATGAAACTGTGTAGTTGCGCATACGATTTTAACGGTATATGGAAACATATAGGTCAGCGCGTCGTTCGTGATTGCTATTCGCGCGGCGCGCGCTCGTTGTTTCAGGAAAAATTCAGAACAAAGTGGAAAGAGAACGAACGATTATTTGATCGAATGACACGACTTGGCAAGTGACCCAAATAACTTTTACGGCTTACTTGAGTCTTCGATACGCGACGTTAAGCCGCTTGAAAAATCCGCACGGTGACATCTGTTTTTACCGGTCAAAATCTATTATGCCGGACGGTGCGGAGATCCCCACCCGCAGCGCAGTGGATCGAGAACAAGAAGGCGGTTACTACACAGAGTGTTGGGAGAGAGTGAGCGAATCTCGGCCACCTTAGGGGAAACTTTATTATTTTAGTTACGAACTGAAAATTCCATAAAATTCTGGAATCTTCGCAAGTTTTGGTGTGTTGACTATCAGCTGCTAGGGTTCGACGCGCTGAAATTATCGGAAACTTTTTATTTTTAACAATTTAAAAAAAAGTTAATTTCGCCGATATTATCCGGGCAGTCGGGGCGTAAAACGATAAAATTACTCTCAATCATTAGTTTTTCGCGTAAACAATAAGATTTATCTCCATAACATCGCTCTATTCTTTAAAATCAACCCGATCGTTATACGCCCACTCTCTCCATTATAGATGTGAGTTTAAAGCGGTGGGAAAAAAAAAGTTCTGTGACGATTATTTCACAGGTGAGCGCGGAAAAGAGCAATCGGGTGAACGAACGGCAAAAGTGAAATGTAAATATAAAATCGACGTGCGGGTTTTTCGATTATGATCAACGGCGGTGGATGAGCCCCGCTGGTGAGTGCTGTAAAAATGCCGATAAAATTCGAAACGTCGAGGGGGGAATAACGTCCGATTCGAATGGTTAAAATTCAGGCTGATTCATCTATCTCGCTACTGGTCTTTTTTTTTTTTCCTCTCGCTGGCGCTTGCATACGAATTCAAGGGGCTTACATCGTGTCAATAACGAAGTAGAGGGTGTGCGTTTATATCCGACATGAGCACTTTTCGTACACGCAAAACCCCCGCGCTTAGCTACATGCCAACGCTCCAATATCGTCATGCAAATGGTACCCTAGTGATATACACATTTTATGCGAGACATCTGCCCCGCATGTAACGCGCCCCGGCGTACGGTGAAAAAAAAAAAAAAAAAAAAAAAAAAAAAAAAAAAAAAAACTATTTTTTGTTTTGTTTTTTTTTTTTCTCAACGATATCACGCGCAACGAGTTACGGTTGCGAGAGAATATTTATTGCAATTTTTTGGTCACTCTTTGATGTACATCACTCCCGGCACCAGACCGTCAAATTTGTTCGTATAGACATTTTTAGTATCGAAATAAATAAAAATTGACAACTTTTATATCCTCGATTGTTCAATGAGATTTCGATATTTCGAAAAGCTCCAACGTTATTTCCAATTAGTAACAATGATTATTATTGTACCTCGGTATAATTATCTGGAGCATAAAACGCTTAACGAATCCATTAATCCGATTACCGAATCAAAAAAAAAAAAAAAAAAAAAACGTTTGACGATTTGTAGGAGTATCGATGGTACCGATGGTTCGATTTATGTAATTATTTCATTAGGTAACACAAGATTTTTCTCCTAATTCCCTTTCGGCGTTTATCAACGCGCGGACCGACCTTTTCGTATCTTTCATGTTTATTATTCACGTAATTAATCGTCAGTTTCCGTTTGACGCTCACAGAATTCGGTGCAGCGAGTACCGTCCTTTGGTTCGTGAGCTCGCGGTGTGGTTTTGTGAAACATAAACTTAGATTATCCGTAGATTAGAAACGGGACTCCCACAGAAATAATAAACTCGACAGGTGGTTGAGATATGACGGGGGCCTGAGGCATATTAGCCGGACCGCCCACCGGAGTGACAAAGTAGCAGACAGCGGCGGCCGAGTTTCCACGGTAGTAAAAGGGCTGCGGCTGCTGCTGTGTGGATTGTCAGACGTGTGGACGGCTTGGTTTCGCTCAGATCTCGTGGGCGTGAAATTCGTCTGCGCGTATGTTTTCACCAACGGTTGGTACGGCGGTACCTACTCGTCCGTGTGATTTACCACTATATGTACGAAATAAACGGCAAAGTAGAATGAATTTGCGCGAAAAAAAAAATAAATAAATAAAAAAATAATGTTCCCTATTTCTTCCGGAGTTCATGAAAACCTGTCCCGGAATAAAAACGTATATGCTGTCTTGTCGCGAGGAAAAAAAAAAAAAAAATTATAAAAAAAATAATAATGATCTACTTTAGCACTTACCTCCGAAGGATTTTTCTCGAGAGTCCTAGAAGAAGGTTTCATAAATTCCTTATTGTATTGCATCGCGAAACCGCAGTACTAAGCAGTCGACTTATAAAGATCCATTATACAGGATCCCCCACCCGCGTCCCCTTCCTCGCGGTCATTTACTTTACTTCTGCTATACTTTCGAAAATATAACTCGTATTCCAACATCTGGCGGGTGTAGATTCTACGAACTGGTAGCAGCGCAATATCGATCACAATTAGCCCTTTTTTTTTTTACTCAATTCTATAAATTACATCCGGTGGGAGGTCGACAACGGAACAGCGATAATTAGGGGCGGCCATTCGTTCGACTCACTTTCGTTGTATTTTTATTTTTCTTCCTCTTATTTTTATTTTTCTTTCCTTTTTTTTTCGCGAACGAGCTTTTCCGCTTGGACGACCGCGCCGACGAGGCCACATTGATGAGACTGGGGAAGGACGGGGGGGGGGGGGGGGGGGAGGGACGACTTGATACCGTTAAGTAGAAAGAGAAATAGAGAAACGAGTATTATATATCGCCCCCGCGTGTTTTTCTCGAAATCGACTTACCATTATTATTATTATGATTCTTTATAACTATATTTTCGTTCGAGCGAACGATCGCGACAAAAATAAACAGCGTATCAAAAACCGATTTTTCGTCGATCGTACGAGAGAGATTTGTGAAAACTATTGATATGGCGATTCGCGATACCGCGCAAGTCGAAGAGCTAGTCGCGGAGTGTACCGGTTGCCAAAACCTCTGATCACAAAGGACACGAGGAACGTATTTCGCCGCTGTGGTCATATAACTGGTTATACACTCGATACCCCGAACCCGCACCCGGCCAGAAGTCATTACAACTGAATAAATGTAATTTAAATTCTTTGAAAGTACGCCTGTACCCTGATATCGTCGAATGCTCGGAGAGAACGAGGCGTTTCGTCGAATGTTTTAACCGAACTATAACCTCCCCGGCGTATCCCGGTGGTGAGCATTAATTCACGATGATTGGACAATTGTAAGTCAAATAAATAATCCAAACACAGAAATATAATGCCCGGGTTACTGTTGTATCCCTCGAGTTTGCGGTGTAATGTATAATATATTAGTGTGTGTACATGCTTCGGAAACTACATTCTCCCCCTGTGGGTTACCGTGGGGCGGTGGTGGTCTATATTGTAGTGGCGCGCCTACAATTCCTACTGGTATACCGCTTACACACCTATCCATATAGTACACACAGTCTCGTGTAATATTGTTCAACCCTACAATACATCATGTCCACGCAGCGCATGATTATCCGCGTGCGTCTTGAGTTTTGTATAATGAAAACGCGACGCGAAAGAAACAAGTGCCTCGAGGAGAGTGAAAATAATTAAGCCGAAGAGATGCGAGTATTAGTTCGCGTGCGGCTTTTGGGCGCGCCGAGCGAGAATTCACAACGAAAAAAAGCACGAGGCGTCGATGCATCTCTCGTTCGCTTCCAGGCCCGTTGCGAGTGCGAGCGAGACGGGCCAACAGATACGAATGGTTTACGAGTGTAGGTGAAAACGCGAGCGCGATAGACGAACCAACACTGTTTCTCGAAGAGGCGCGCATTGGGCCGAGCGAGAGAACGAAATAAAAAGACGTTGCGAGTGCGAAAGAGAGGAGAACCACTGGTGGGGCCGCGTAGGGACGAGAAAAGAGACGGTGCGAATCGAGAACGACGGGTGTGTTTTCGACTGGCAAGGGATGGAAACACAAGAGAGAAGAAACTATACGACGGTAGCCGCGGGTACGAACGAGATGGGTTAGAGCAGCGCGTACATACAGAGGTAGACTAGAGTCGGGTGTTTCCGTGGACGTTCGGTAACCTCGGCTCTTTGTGCCTCGTCTACGTCGGTCAAGATGGCGCGGCTCGAGAGGGGATTGGCCGAATGCGCTGTTCACCTCTTCAGTAGCCTCCGAGGCCTTGCAGCGAGCAGGTCGACGCTCGGCCGTACGAGGTTCAAGAGCCACGCTCGAGGATAACACTCGCGCTTCGGATACGAAAGACCGCTCTTCTCGCAATGGCCGCCGTGCCAGGCTAGACAGCCTGGATATCGTCGTTATTTCACGGCTGTTAACAGTGAATTCACATACAATTTACTTTCTCACTGTCGCGAGAAAACTATCCGCGTAAATCCCTTCCTCCCCCTTGTTCGACGCCGCCGCCTTGTACCGGCAGCTTTTTTTTTTTACCGCAAGAAGAAAGGAAACATCGCGAGGATTTCCACTTCCGTTATATACCAAGTCGGTCGAATCCCTTACGCCCCTTGAATTTCTTTTCGCGTGTGTGCATCGAGTTTTTTGTTTCGTGAATAAGTCTCGCTATCGGTGTAGTTTAAAAGATAATGTTTCTGCTATAAAACGCGGTTTATTCAGTGACTCCCGCGCAAGAGCGCGGTGAATAATACAGTATACAACAACTGAGAAGTTGTTACACGAATCTGTGGTGGAGTGTTCGGTGCCTCAGTGAATAATCCGCAGTGTTTAAAAATATACCCTCGTCCAATCGTTATCTCTCGATATCCCGAAAAAAATAAGCTTACGCACGGTAATCTCGTCGTCTATTGTGTGTGTCCCTTTCGATCTTCGACTTTGGAATAACAGCTAATCGTTCTGTGCTCTCACTGTCATCGTTCTCTCCCGTGCTCTTTAACGGACGCTGGGGATTGTTTTTTAACGTTTCACGGAAAAAGGAAAAACAAGGCTCGTGTTTATAAACGCCATAGGATCGCAGAGAGGATTCAACTTTTATCGGTGAGTAACGAAATAATGGTTATTTTTTGTTTTTTTTTTTTGCGCGAGACGCGTAGCGCGAGGGGTTGGGGAGCCAGCGACAATGAAAAGTACTCGTGAACTATTGTCGCTCCGGAAGGTAGTTGTTTGACGGTCTATGGGGCGGTACGTCGAGTCGCCGGCACCCGTCGGCCGGTTTCGAATTTAAATATATCTCTGTCTTTCTCCTATTCCCGTTGAGGAATATTTCCTATTTAATTTTCCAAGTAGTTTCCGAGTGGCACCGAGTAACTGCTCGTGTATGCTTACACTATGCAAAATACACAAGCAAACGAGCTCACGGCTCGTTTGCTCGATGCTGTGCAATTGCCCCTCACCCGATCCCTCCTCCCCCCCCCCCTTCTGTGCTCAGCCCTCACTGATTCACTTTTCTATTTGAATTACGGTCGAGGAGTTACACCGAATTAATTCGCAAGTACGTTATGTTGCCTTAATGAATCCGAGTACCTCTAGAATGTTTACTCGCCCGTGATTATTATGCGGAGGTTTACGCAGTTCCGCGAGGACTTGGAGGGTCTATTGAGAGTGTGAGTTTTGTGTGGCATATAACTCGTTTACTACCGTCCGCGGCATTATCAAACCTCGCGTAGTTTTTTTTTCATCGTCATTGTCTCAAATACTTCGAATTTTCGTATATTCGCGTTAATTTTTAATATATGTAAATAATTTTACACACCGTGGTGTACGTTACAATTCTTTCGTAATCTCTTCATTTGAGGGGAAATTAATTATGCGGATTTGTATGGATAGTATTGACGAGTCGCGTGGGAATTATTTCAACGGAATTACATTCCTCGCGTAATGTCGACGGTAATACAACGGCGAGCACTGTGCGTTACGTCGGTCGTATTTGCGATCGGTAATTCGGCGATGAACCATCGCGAGCTCTCGACGAGTGATTGACATTCTATACTTCGGTAATGCAGCAAATAACGAGAGCCGATTTTCGCCCGAGCGAAATGAAACAATGCGTTTCATTGTTGAAAAGTTTTGCGCTTCGGCTCGACTCGCGGCAATGTTATTATTCGGTGCAATAATTCAAATAACCGAGGCAGGGATTGCGGAACGAGTTGATAATTGAAGTCCAACTTCATTCCGACGAAGATACGAAATGCCCCGAGGGCCGAGAAGCGCGGGCCTTCGCTTTAAGGTGTATGTATACATTATACGCCGATGCTACGCCACAGATTGCAACGTACAGAATCACCAATCCCCTGTCGTTGGTGTGCACAGTTCTCGAAATCCTATGGAAGCTTCGCATTATGCGACGACACGTTCTATATAACTCGGGTGGGATGATCCGCAGGTGCATCTCTCACCCGTTTCGTCTTTTGCTCTCCTTCGCCTCGTGAAAATTCTTCGCGAAACGAAACGCCGTATTTCCTACTCTCTCTCTCTCTCTCTCTCTCTGTTTCGCTGGATTCTCTATCCATTCGTACACGTAAGGCGGAGAGGAGTACGGTACGCGGCGGCTGTACACTCTCGTTAAATCCGTAGAGCTCTCCCGCGAGAGAGAAGTATCCTTGTGCTCGCGCGCTCACGGGGCTGAACCGAAACGTGTCCGAATGCAAGCAGCGAGAGCGCATCGGTGGATGTGGGAGAGAGGGGAACGAAGGGGAAGAACGAAGAGTAGTGGTTCGTGTGCTGCATGGTGGTTGTCCTGCCGGCGAGTTCTCCCGTTCCGAGAGGTGGTTGTTTGCTGCTGCTGAAGCCTTCGGTCTCACTGTTCCTCTGTACCACTACTATATATATTTCTTTACTCCTTCCTCCCCCTTTCCGTTGGCTCTCTCTCACCTCAACTTGCCCCGGCGTTGCCATCTCCGGCGAGGTCGACGACGACAACGACGACGAAGCGCGCACAGCGCATTAGGAATTCTCCCTATCGGGATTCCTGCGAATTTATTGAATTTCGCGAAGCGTGCGACACGTACGACTTCTACCGACGATACACTACAATATACCCCATTGGCCAACCCTTCTCGCGCACTTATTTATTGTTATTTATATACTTAGAGTCGCTACGATTCGCTAAGCATTCGAATATGTTTCTTGAACGCGTAGGGGAAGATGGGGCAAAATGGACCAAACTTAAAATTCATGAAATTTTTACAAATTTCGATTTTCTATTTTTGTGACCATTATTTGCGCTGTGGATCGCTGCTTATCTGAAAAAAAAATCGGGAATGACGCTCAATGAAATTTTAGGGAACATTCATTCTATTCGCAGATAAATAAAATTATAATTCGATAATTTACTTTACAAACGGCTTTCATTATTTTTAATATCAGAAAATTTATACTTTACAACGTTAATAGATAATGAATTCAAATTTTCGCATTTTTTTAGTACAATTTCATGACGGTCCGTTTTGCCCCTTTTTTCGTCTCAATACTCTAATAATATATGACAAATCTATTTTTTTGTTAAAAAATCTTGAAAGTGTTGCATATGTCGATGAAATTTCCGAAATTGCTAAAGCGGTCCATTTTGCCCCCATCTTCCCCTGTACACACGCGTAACGCTATATAACAGTAGCGTAACGTCATAACCATTAATGTAATGAATTCTATGACTGGCCTACTATCTCTGTCAATGGCTCAGCTGTGAACTCCATTATCTGTGGTACGATGAGATCATTTCTCTGCACAAAAAAAAATTTTTTTGAAAATGAAAAAAAAAAAAAAAAAAAAAAAGTATTACTCAATTTGGTTGGTTCACGTCTTTTTTTGCCACGAGCAATGGGTCCTTATCAAATGGAACGTGTCAAGAGGCTCTCGAGCGTTTTGTATAATATCTCTTCGTGGGCCGAGAGACCACACGAGGACGGAAGCGCGAGCGTGTTAGACGTATCGTTAGACAAGCTCGCGTATGACAAGTGTGTCACCATGGTAACGGCATGGACCCAAGACCCCCGGGGTATCCAGTTATCGGATGATTACCACCGAGCCGAAGCGCGCCGCTCCTCTATGGCTCTTCGATTCCTCTCTCGCCTCTCTCTCATCGCTTCCAACGTGCAACCTGTTTCTACACGACGATATATTTCATCCGCGGAGATCCCGTTTCCTTATTCTTTCTCGCCGACCCTCCGCGCGATCGATATATATATCTTTCGCTGTTAATCTCGCTCACGTTTCTGCGAACTCGTAGGTTATTTTTTTTTTTTTATTTTTGGGATCGTAATACTTATGCCACATCGGGACTCGTAAAAAAAAAAAAAAAAAAAAAATCCGCGTTGCGATCGCGAAGCTATAAATCTATCGAATCTATCGTAACGGTACGTGGCGCATCGAATCAAACAGTGATGAGAAACGCGTGTCAAATTTTTATCAGCGTTTCGGTGCGACAATATTTTTCTGCTTTATGCGCTTTTATTCATTCCATACCAGTTATCAATCTGTTTTTCGTGCTTCGTGGAATGAAATTTCATAGAAAATAAATGCAACGCATTCTTTGTTCGGTTGTTCGTTTATAATAGCATTCAGCAGTGATTGGGCGGTGGGGAAAAACGGAAAACATCACATGCCAGTTGCAATCTTCTCGTACATTCGTGACAATCGTTTCAGGTTTTTTAAATTTTAGTCGACATTCGCGTTTACGGTAAATTGAGTGTCCATTACACGATGACGACGAAAAATAAAATAAAATTACGATATTGTAAAAAAAAAAAAAAAAATGTTTCGACAAAAAAATTTTTTTCATTTGCGACACGAATAAAACGATCTTACAGAAAAAAAAAAAAAAAGTATTCATGGCACTTGGGTCAATGTCCGTTTAATTCGCGTGCGTTCGCGATAGTTAACCGTCTGTAAAATTATATTCCGCGCTTTTTGTAGGTTAACAATTTTTCAGTCAGTGAATCGTTTTTTGTTTTTTACAAAATTGCAATTTTGTATTTTTCGTCGTGTGCAACGAGACCCCGAAAAAAAAAAAATGGTTTTCTCCGTTTGCGCTCGCCGATCGTTCCGCCACCATCGCTCCGGACGTGAAAATGTCCCGAGCAATTACTGTCCACGGGGGAACTGGGTTGCGCACGTGCCCGTGGTAATTAGCTCTGGAAACTGGAAAACGTTTCACCTACACCGCTATCATTATTACGCTGTAGTAGTATCCACCGGTGTAGACACAAGTTCAGCTGTCCTTCCGTTACTTGCACTCACCTCCCCCGGTAGGTTTGCGAACAACAGTTCGCGTGACGAAAGAACCACAGTGAACATAACGTGTTATTTAAGAAACGAACGATACTAAAAATTCGTCGTTGATAAAAAAAAAAACATCATTCGAGGAAAAGCGTTTCCATTAACGCAGTTCGCGAGTTTTTGGCGATAGAAGACTCATTCTTTTTCCAACATTTCTCAATTTAATTCTTCGTCAACGTATAATAATCCGTGGGAAAAAAAAAAAAAAATCACCGCAGAAATTTATAAAAATGTAGATGAGAGTCGAAACTCGGATTTTTCGCCCTCGATACACGAGTAAAAGAGTAAAAAAAAGAAAAGAAAAAAAAATTCATCGATAAAAAAAATTTTAATAAAAACAGTTGCGGGAAAACTTCGCTATCGACACAGTCCGCGAGTTTTTGGCGATAGAAGAATTATTCTTTTTTCAATCTTCCGACATTCAATTATTGACGAACCTATAACAATACGGGAGGTTTAGAAAAAAAAAAAAAAAAAAATTTGGAGAAATTTCTAAAATCACAGATAACAGAATACACTCGGGTTTTCGGCCCTTAATACGAGAATTGCGTTAGGTTACGAACCTCGCTAGAAGGTATTTGCGATGGAGAATAGAATAAAGGTGAGTAGTATTCTCGGCGTGCCGTGTGAGAAACGCAGAGAGATGAGAGGATTTAACTATCCTCTACCGTTGGTGATACTGCGCGCTGCTTTTGAGTTCTAGCCGCGTTTCAGCGTTACGTATGTGCACAGGGTTCGGTCGTGTACTTTACGCGGATTTACTCGGGGCTCTACGAGCTACTCGTATCACTTTTCAAAGGGGGCGAAACAGCAGCAGTGGTAGAGAGAAGCGCGGTAGCAGCAACCCTTCTCGCAAGCGCGCTTTGCCCGACGGCCCATCCGCGAAGGGTCGATAGCAGCCGGTACACATCGTTACCACGCTCTCTCTCACTGTTTCTCTCCCCTTTCCCCTCCTCTCTCTCTCCCACATCTCTAATTTTTATTCTTCTTGTACAAACGCCTCGTGTACAGAGGGCCCGTTTCTCGGTTAACGCTCAACGCCCAGTTTCCATAGCAAAGCTTCGCGATGAAAAAGTAATACAGAGTAACATATGTATGCGCGCTGAAAGAATTGAATTTTTCCAATCTTTTTTTTTTTTTCTTCTTTTTTTCTTCATTCATAGCGATAGAGACGAGGCACAGACGCCGAATGAATAAAAGAGGAAGTTACGTTCTCATGAGATTTGGATCTCTCTAGTTTCGTTCCCTTAGAAATTCATTCACGAAATTACCATTTTAAATTATACGAAACGTTCATAACGATCGCTATGATCGAGAGAATGCTCTCTTTCTCTCTCATCTACACAGAAAAATTCAACTATATACTCGCGCGTCTAAAACGCTAAAGTGAAACAATTTTTGTGCGTTACATCGCGCATAACGTATTTCGTTGGGGTGCATGTGCTCGGCGTTTAAAATAAAAATAAATATCTTGGTGATTCGAGGAAATGTTTTTTTTTTTTTTTTTTTTTTTTTTTTTTCGGAGCACCCGATTTTTTTTTGTCTTCTACTCTCGACAAAGACGGGTCTTTGTATAATCGGGAGTCCGGTAGAAAATTCGGTGAGTTAACGTGGCAACGTTGGATAGTCTCTTTCCTTCTTCCCCGATCTCTTGGATTCTTCGTCTCCGTCTCTCGCCTGTTCGATTCCGTCGTCGGTGGCGCGCGTCTTTCCTCCTCTCTTCTGTTGGGTTGCTTGAGAAACCGAGCTATAACAGCCGAGACCGAGAGAGCCACCTTCGCTTGACCGGAACGGTGTTGTGCCTCCTTCCTTCGGGAACGGCGCGCACACATAACAGACCGGCTATGGGGTCTCTTTCTCTCTCTCTCGTTCTTCGTCCGACTTTCGGTCAGTCGGCATAGGTGCCTCTCTACCGTGTGGCTCTTCGGAGTGCGCTAACGGCTGAGCTGTGGTACGATGCAACGTGCCTCGATGCGCGCAACACTGCACATCGTAAGGCCTCATCGGAACTCAACCGGGTGAGCGCCTCCGCGCTCTTTTACTTTTCCTCATTCCTTTTTCTTATTCCGCGTTCGTGGCACTCGCGCCGGTGTCCTCATCGTGCCGGCAGGTTTACCGGGGCCTTTATACTTATCCCGAATACGTATACCTATATCACGCAAGAAGAGTCACGGAGATAGAGTACAGGTAGAGCTGCATGCATGCTACATGCTTACGTATAGGTATAGATAGATAGGGTCGCGTGCAAACGCGTCTGTTACAAACGTTTCCCCAGTCGCCCAATCGCCGGAACCGTGAAAACGTTCCTCTTTATCGCCACCCCCTCCTTCCCCCCGAAGAGATTCCATTTGCCTTCTATTCTACACAGAGGACTTCGCGGACTATGGCACACATTCACTACGGTACGTTTCGTCGGCTTTGTTGACTCATCGAATCCTTTGCTTCGTCTCACTTTGCATAGTTTCGCATAACTCTCGAGTCTACAACCTCCGACTACGATTTCAGAGTTTGGACTGTCGAGATGCATTATCGATCTGATGAATACACAACATTGCGTAGTCGAATGACATCAGGGAATAAGTATGCGAGTCGAAGAGAGTATCGAATAGAATAGTATCGATGGCTGATGGTTGTGAATGAGGAATTGTAAATACATTGGATACATGTTTTCTCGGCTACCAAAGTCTCCTTTTGAGTCGATTGTAAATCGTTTTCGGATTCGTATTCAACGCAAAAAATACGTCGAAACACGTACGCTACAGTGTTTTCTTGTCGACTCTTTGTTTTGATGCGAAAAACATTGCAGAGATCGCGTAGTTATGTTTTTTTTACGATTTTTTTTTTTTTTTTTTTTTGAAAATTCACGAAAAATTGTTTTTGGAAGTCGAGGGTCAAAATGGACCAAATAGATATCCGTTTTCGTGAAACTCAGTGCCGAGAACACGAACGATAGTAATTCCGGTATACGAAGTGTAATTCGAAATATTTTTTTACGATTTTAGTTTCGTAATAAAAAGTCAATTTATACGTCTGAAATGATGATAACGATTTCGGTATTCCTTGACTGGTCTCTCCTATCGCTGTTAAAATACAAAAAATACGCGAAGTTTTCCACAAAGCGCGATATAAACTGCCGATTCAAGTCCATATCCGATGTATTTTTCTATCGTCAGTTATCGTCTCATAACTTCGATATTCGGCACAAAAAAATCGAAATCAAAAAGATAAAAATAAATAAATGATTTTAACGTGTCGTCCATTTTTGGAAAACGTCAAACGTTTCACTCGGCTCTCAAAGTTGAGTTTTCCTCGTTTATAGTTTTCCGCAGTCCAGACCTACATTCGTCGTATATACGGCCGTTCTGTACTTATCGCCTATATATATATATATATATATATAGATACATAAGAGTACTAGACTCGAGCCTGGGATCTTCCGCAGCGGTGCTTTCCGTACTTTTCGTCCGTCGAAACGTCTCGTTTTACCTCTCTTACTTCTCCGGCCGTATTCCGCGTTCGGCCAGTTTCGTTTCGTTCACGAAAGGCAAGGCGGGCGCGTCCCCGACGAGAGAGTAGTCTGTACAGTCGACGACGACGACGACGACGACATCGATCGCCCGTTGGTGTCGGGCAGAGGCGGCGTTGGCGACGAGAGAAGCGGCGAGCGACGTTTTACGAGGGTTTCACCAGGAATCCGGAAGGAGCGCGAAAGAGGAGAGCCAGCAGTCCGCGTTTCAATAATGCAGCAGCCCCCATTGCGCGAGCAATCGCTGAATTCTGCACACTGCTCCACAGCACACACACTCACAGATACACAGACGATAGTCCGTTTGTGTGTACCGAACACCAACATTCGAAAGGACGAAGATGCGGTGTCGCAACTAGTCTATGGTATCCGTGAGGAGACCGACGAATTCGAGTGATTGTGCTCTCCATCGGTGTTTTTTTTTATTATTTTCTCTCTCCTCACCTTTTCCACGTTCCCTTTACCCTTCCTTTCGACTCTTTCAGTCGAATCCTCTTCCGTCGTATCTAAAACACGATTTATATCGAGACGGATACATAAACTCCGTATTTCACCCCTTTCCGCGTCTCCGCGCCCTTCGTACAAACTATTTGTCGCAGAGATCCCCTACAAGTAAATACCAAGGGATATAAAAATGTTTACGTTGGAAAATACACACAGTAAGTACCCAAAGACACGATCTTTTTTTCAGCCAAAAGTCAAATATTTCGGGACGAATTTATGGTGAAAAATTGTTAATATTCTCGTTGGCTTTCGCGTGATCATTGCATATACCCTTCAGCGTAAAAGCGAAAGTGTAGCGCAATAGTTTTTAAGCTCAAGTGCAAAGGTAAAGAGGAGAAAAAAAAGAACTTTACAACCTGTTTATCGCGTCAGACTCGTTTGCCTGTCGGCCAAAACTCGAGCCGAACCGACAACTTTCGGCTGGACGGCTAATCGTGAAAAAGTTTTATGACAGCGGAAAGGAGAAACGAACGGAGGAAAATGTCGTCAGTGTATATGTATATAGCATATAGATATACGTAGAAAAAGTAAAACAGGGCGGGGAGAGGAACTGAGGAACAAACTACTTACAAGCGTTACGCAAAGCGCGACGAAACAACGACGATGAAGCGAACTATACAAGGGATTTTGCAGAATGAGAACCGGCATAGGTACTTCTCTCGGCCCCCGACTATAGTTCGTTTAGTTTAAAACTTCCCGAAACGAGGAGGCAAACGAGTACTACAACATACGCACGCGGAACAAGCGACGACGATGCCTCTTACACCATTCCTCTGGAATACCTTACGACGTACAGAACGCGAATTCAACTCATCTCTCGAGTTTTATTTGTTTTCTTTCACGACTACGGTACTTCATATTTCGCACGAAGAATTATTTAGAAGCGAAGAGACAAGTTATACTTGTACCGAAAAGCCCCGACAGCCAATTTACTTGACTTTATCCAATAGTTGCGAAACACAGAGATTCTCTCGTTTTATTCAGCGTCCCTTTGATTCGTCTCTCGTTGTTTATTTTTCCTCAGCTTTCATTTATCGCGGAGAAAAAAAAAATGCTATCGGACGAGCATCGGCGACTTATTTAAGATTCGGTACACGCAGCTCGGGGCGTTCGGCAATCGACGATAAATTTGTCAGCTAAATTATCCGCGGACGCGACGAGCTATGGCTGCCGGAAAAATCCGTTCAACGGAAATCGAAAGTTGTCTCTGAAGCTCTTTAATTTCACTGAATCGCCGTGCCGTATATAAATATTTTAATATAAATCCGCAATGGCCTTACAATGTTTTTCGACTGCGCAAACGAACGCTCGGGTTTCGGAGCGAAATGCAAAAAAAAAAAAAAATTATAGACATCGAGAAAGAAAGGACGAGATCGAGAAAGAGAGATCGAAACGTCCATCAAACTTGAGTGACCGTCGATCCGGGGCAACACGTTGAGAGCAGAAGAGCTCTCCGCGATGGTTCTGTGATGCTTTCCCCGGTTCGCCCGTCTCGGTCACTTTACAAGTATGCGAGCCACGTGAATTAAATACGTAATACAGCCCGCGTCGAGCGTGTCGCGCATGCTGATCGGAGAAACAGCACAGCACACGGCGGCTCGCCGGGTCGGCCACTTGGAATTCTTCGGGTATTCCTGACGCATATAGCTATTCCCTGATATACATAGTTAGTATACATATGTATATATATACATATACACACACCATCCTTCTCTATGCTTGTATACACGCGGTCTCTGCGGGCGTGTAACACAAAATATTGTGTATACGTATACGCGCGTCCTTCCCGAACGATAAATAGCCCGAGAGTCTCTGCTTCCTACTGCTTCGCTCGAGCGGCTCACGTTGGGAGCTTGAAAAAATAAATGAAACTCCGGAACGAGAGACGTTCGTACATATAAGCAGTGGAGAGAAAGAGAGATGCCACTTTGGTGCGCTCCCCTTCGACAGACCACGCGGGCTCTCTGTATATACATACATTTATATATATATATGCGCGTTATAAAAAATGTATAACACAATCTCCGTCGTTCGGTCTCGAAACGATAAAATATACGTCACGACGCGATATATATACGTGATATATACATTATACATCGCTGATCCAAAAAAAAAAAAAAAAAAAAAATGAAAAGCATTCAGCAAGCCCGTTGGACAGTTAGGGTATTCAAATGTTGAATGATACGATGTGGCAGAAGAAAATAAATAATAATTCGAGAAAAATTGTTCTGTCTGACGAATTTACGAGAAAAGCACGGATTGGAAGAATTTCATTTGAGAGATCGCATTCGGAACTCGTTTGCGGAGATATAGGGGATAACGGGGTAAAATGGAGCGGTGGAGGAACACCGATCGCTCCCGTGGTCCCCTATCGTTTATTTTCTCACTTATTTATGCGACACAATGTTTCAATATTTTCGATCTTTTTAGGATTCGATCGGATAGTTACCCCATTTGACTCCAAAATGACATCGCGCTCCTGAAATCCATTTTACCCCACTGTCTACCATAATTTTATTCAATTATTTATTTTTTTTAATTTTGCGGTATGCCGTTTTGCGCCGTATCGACGTCTCGTCTGATTGGCCCATTTTACCCCGGTACTCCGTTTTGCCCCATTATCACCTATTTTTATTTATTTTTTTTATTTTTCGTTCAATCTATGAGAAAGTGTATATAACGTACATATTTCGTACACACCGGAGTCACCTAACGCCGGACTTTATTTTTATTTTTTTCTTCACCGTTGTGCACTCGTAAAAGTAAACCGGGCGCAAGCGAGAGAGTTGCTTATCTGCCGTTTCGTCGGAGCGTCCACGTCTGGGGCATTCGTTGGTTCGGGGAGGTAAAGGGGGTTCTTTTTCCGGCCGATAGTCCCGACGAAGGTATACATATGCCGAGGGTATAGCGAGAGGGATAGTAGCCTGGGAGCTCAACGTAATAGGAGGCGTGCAAGAGTGGGAACAAGAACCGGCTGTGTGTACGCTCCAGGCACGGTAAATAGCCCGGAATGTTTCCTATCCGCGGCGGGTACGTACACACGAAAAAACCGCCGACGACTACACCGGAGGGACCGGAGAGAGCGTCCCGACGTCTCCACAGGCCAACGGGCAACCTCGGCGGCCGTGCCACTGGAATATGAGGGTGAGGAAGGGTGTGCGCGCGTATATTTACATTTTTATTCCGCCTCCGCTTCGTGAAACGGAACTTTTACCCCTCTCGCCTATCTTCGTTCCTCGCGACGAGCGCATATAGCTCTGGCATCCCGGTTCGAATCTCATCCCCCGAAGGACGAACCTTTCCCCACCCCCTCCCCCTCGCTTGCACGTCCTATCCGCTACATTTTTATTCACTCGAATCCAGTTTATTACCGGCTCGACGTTTTTATTTGCCGTACCGCGTCCCGCTATATAGCAGTAGTCTTCCACCCCGCTACTCGCGACGTCCGTCTCGGTTCTCGTCGCGTTACGCATAAATTACTCCATCTTCCAAAAGCCGTTCCGCGTTAAAAGTTAAATAAATGTATATATATAGATATATGGATATATAATCAACTTCTATTCTATCAGCGACGGCATAAAGGGAGAGCGATGAAGCGGCAGCTTCCATCAACGAATTTCTTCTTTCACTCGCAGACGAATTAGCAGTCGGAGTGTATATAGTTTGTTTTTTTGTTTCTCTCACTTGACACTGTTTTTCAGCCAACAAGCTCCGCTCATTAACACGTATCAAAAGTGTGAGAGACATTTCTAAATGGTACTTTCCACGCAATCGTTGAATCGTTTTTCTTCCCTTCGCCGTTTATAATCTCTCCAGTCCTTGGCCTGTTTTTCGTCAGTTTTTTTTTGTTTTTTTTTTTTTTCGTTACTCCCACTCGCGAACGCGAGGATTTGAATATTCTCGACCCACTTTGCGAGTTCGCGGAAAATTCAATTCATTTCGTCTAATATCGTCGAAAATCTCTGTTTTGCAAGAATCAACCGCGTATGCCGATGAAAAAAAAATGAATTCGGCGAATCGATAGTTAGTTTTGGAGACTCAATTTTTAGTAAAAAATTTGATGCATCAACTAACGATTACTTTTTTCGTGTAATCCTTGGATTTTCCGATTAATCATTTTTTTCCGCCTTCACTTCCTTCGCCCCTCGTGTGTGCAATTTGTTCCGCGTACACGTGTGGCGCGTACCCTAATATGAAATATCTCGATCGCGGGTGAACGGTTTCACGGGGTTCCCTTTCTTCGGCCGTCCGGAGAGCTGTACCGCTGTTGGCTGCTGGTGATTCTCGACGGAAACCCAAAGCGCATAATAGGCCGCTTATGAATTCTCCGGCATTGGACCTTTTGAAAAGGGAATTGGGAATAATGGGAATGGAGGGATGCGGAGGTGAAGTACACTATAATAACGAGAGAGAGAGAGAGAGAGAGAGAGGAAGAAGGGTGGGAGGGGGTGGGAGGTGAGCTTATCCCGCGCGAGCCATACTCTCTGGACACGAAACACACGCGAACGAGAAACCGAGAGAGCGGTAGCGCAAACCGACGCTTGGAATTTAGATGAGAGCACAAGCGAACCGCGTGTCCATTGTAAGCTGCCGTACGATTAGTCCAGCGAGACCTACCAGAGCTGTCCTCTCTACCCTATGCAGCCTCTATCGTTTCTCTCGTTGTAGACCGAGCAGAGTTGCTCCGATTTCGGTTCTCGTTGCTCCATTGTTGTGGTCGAGATGGTGTAAACTTGAAACCGCACGATGAAATGACGAGCGAATGCCACCCCCCCGTGCGATCCCTTTATTATTTTTTTTCGAGTAAAATACGAAACGAGGCATTGATCGATCGGAATTTAAGAAAAAAAAAAAAAAAAAAAAAAAATTAATTATCACTCGTATAGAGTATCGCTCGTTAAAATTTCTGCGTCGTTAATTATTTCACGAGTACGCTGATTCGGGCTTTTATCGCGATCGAATAAATTATCATATACGGGGACAATCTCGAGTTTCCGATGGATGACAAAAAAAAAAAAAAAAAAGAAACGAAGAAGAGAGTGAAAGAGAGGGAGATCCGTTATCGGTGAAGTAAAAGTCCTCGGTATACTGCCGTAACATTCCGTCTCGTTGAGTAGTCGGTAGTAGTTATTTCCACCCACCCTATGCCGTGCGCCGGTATAATCTTTCTGCTTCTCCTCGCTCCCGACATATAAAGTAGGGTAACTCGGGGCAAAATGGGGCCATTAGCCAAAAAGTGCCCATAGACCACTACCAAATGCTCGAATACACGGCTTGTTATTTTTAAACAAAATGTATATCCATTATACAAAGCAGGGAATTAAAAAAAAAATTTCGGGGCAAAACGGAGTACTTTCAAACTTTTGACGATTTAATTACTTATTCGAATATTATAGTCGGGAAATTTGTTAATCATTGAATCTGGAAAATCTCACGACTACTCCACTCCTCTCCTCAGAGAGAGAGAGAGAGAGAGAGAGAGGGGGAGCAGTTTAAGTAACAGATTTGTCCATTTATTGTCTTATACGCAGTTTTTTCTACATTTTTTGTGTATCCCATTTTGCCCCGTATCGTTATCATATTTCCCCACTCCATTTTGCCCCGTTCTCTCGGTATATACGGGCGACCTTTGGCAGTAAATCGCTACGAAAGAGGATACTCCCGAGGAGTCCCTTCTTCGTTGGTTATCTCTCTGCCTCTCTTTTATTCTCGCGACGCGGTGAAAGTTCCCCGCCGCGTGGCTTCTCTCCCGATGTGCTCTCTAAAAAGCAAGAAAGAGAGAAGAGGGTTCACAGTCAAGAGACCCGCGCCTCCGCGCGAGGTTTTACTTGTAAATGATATCCCGACTCGAAGCTATATAGAAGGAAGAAGTGAAAAAAAAAAAAAAAAAAAAAATACTCTCGATGAGAGCGTAGAGAAACGACGACGAAGAAAGATGGAAAAAGAGAGGAGGACAGATAAAAAAAAAAAGTATTCACGCCAAGTCCGAGACTGACAAACGACTCGAGCTCAATCTTCGATCTCGAATCCAATTGTGCCCACGTATACGCACGAATTTATGTGCGTTCGCGTACTCTCTCTCTCGTGTCCTGGTGCCGAGGATGCCTCATCCACGGTCACCACAGACTCTTCTACATGATGTAAACCCCCGTAATACGAGAGACTCTGGATCACCGATCGATTGTTTATCACACTCGTCGGTTTCCACATTTACCGAGGAAGAAAAAAAAAAAAAAAAAAAAAAAAAAAAAAACGTTTCCGAAAACACCATCAATTCAACATCCTTTTCCCGAAGGTCGTCTGAACTCAAAGTGATTGTAGTTATTATGCGAACAGCTTCTCTCTCCGCTTTGGAAGTCGCTATTTATTTGATTTTTTCCTATATCGAAATATAGTACAGAAAGAAAGAAAAAAAGAACGCGAGGAACGTGGCAGCGAGTGAAGAAGAAAAATCACGCGACTATTTATCCCACGAAGTCTCTTGATTGATAAATGGCGCGCGTTTAATCTCGAATCTCGTATATCCAATTGAGCTCTGTAATGCGCGCGCGTTTGTGTGGAGTTTTCCTTTACGCGTCTACACCGATACGGGTTGATATAATACATACGAATAAATCGAGTGAGCAGCGAGTGTAGGCGAGAGTGCGCGTGTACGCATGGGATTCTAGATCGATAGACTGTTATTTATCACGGGAGAGCGTGATTTCGGTTAGGTTTTTCGTACCGTCGGAGCCGAATGGCTCGCGCTGTGCTGGTCTCGAATGCTACGGGGGCTCCGACAGAAAACGCCCGCGAGTATATGGACGTTACTGCGCGGCGGCTTCCCGCGTCGAACACAAAGAACCGCCCGCAGAGTTAACCAAGTAGGTTCGAACACGTTCGGGCCGCTTATCGGCTTGTTTCGATTCGTCAACGCTACGCCGAGTCCCTTCGTCTTCTCGTAACCGCCACCTTTCCATTTTTTTTTTTTTTTTTTTTTTTTTTTCGCTCGCGTGTGTACCAAATCTCAAATATATTAAACTGGTAACCGCGTTCGTTTCTCCGTGCACCAGGTGTATGTAAATCACCATATCTCTAGATACCAAACTGTTTCGCCCCCTCCACTCTCCCCTACATGCGTACGGCGATACACGATGGACACAAATTGTCTTTATTTTAGTTCACGGGGTTCACGAACATTCTTGTTTCGTCATAGGTATATAGTCCGGTTCCCATGGACTATTCGACACGGTAAACTCGATACACCTTATCCAAATTATACTCGCTTGTATTTTATCTACGCCGCGATGTATATAGATGTATCGAATGTTGTGCACATAGCTACGGGGCCACGTAATACACCGTTGTGTTCGTAACTGCTGCCCGTGTTCACCCGATCGGGATGGAAACTCTCGTACACCGAGCCAAGTCGAGTATAACGCGAATTCGTCACGGCTCGCGCGGTGGCCCACACACATACAAACGCAAACACCGACGGAGAAAAAGGTTTTCTTATATACCTTTTGCACCGTTGCCGCCAACGCCGATGCCGGGAGAGGTTGCTGCTCGCCTCCGTTGCTTCTGCATCGGCGAGAGCCAGCGGCCCCCGGACTCTTATTTTACGGGAGGCGCTCGAGCGAAGAAGCCAAGAGTCGAGGAAGAGGAGTCCCCGGCCAGTTCTGGCGTCGATTCGCGGACGAGTTTCGTCTCGGTCCGCTTCCTTTTTTCTCTCTTCGCTATCTTTCCGCTTCCTCTCTCTCTCTCTTTTTCTCTCTCTCGATCTTTCTTTCGATCTCTACTTTGGTCCTTTCCTCTTCACGGACTCTTTTCTGCCTTCGTTTCGATCCGCTGCACGCCCGCGGGCATCCGTATGTCTGAACCGTCGATATTTTGGTCCCAAAGAAATAGGAAAGATCCTCTCTTGGAACACACAACGCACACTAGCATTTTTTGATTTATAAATTCCCGGAGGAACAGAAACCAATGGAAATTTCGGCCACTTTTTTCTCTCCCCGGCTATCCTGGGAACAGGGATTCTATTTTTTTTTTTTTCAGCGCACAATATTCTCGTGCGGTTTTCTCACACGCGATCTATTGATGCGTTTATGTAGATATACATTTTTCGTAATAAAAGAGAATTTATTTCATTGCGTGTGTTTCAAATCGCGGCGTCTATGTGATCAGATTCGGTCGAATTTTCGTAGTTTTTTATTAGCAGTTGCGTTGTGTGCGTTTTTTTGTCGTTAAATGGATACGGGTCTTTAGGAATTCTAGGGACGAGACTGGTCGAGTTTTACACTGCAAGGCCGTTCGGAATGTAACTTCTTCCTTTCGGATCGGATACCTATATACCCATTACGTCGACACAACCGGAACTACGCCGACGCTCCGAAATCTCTCGGACTCTCTTGTCCGCCAAAGCTATGCGCTGTAAACTACCTTTGCCTTATCTGTTGTCCGCTCCTTTAACCGGCGCACGTTATCGTTTCTCCCCTTCCGAGTGGTCGCGATAAAACTATGAAATATAATAACCACGAGAGGTCGTACATCGTAATGATGAATGCAGTTGTAAAAAGTGAACTCGTGAGAACTGGAATTGCGCGTTAGAATGCAGAGGATGCCCCGGGGCGCTACGGAAACCGGAGACGTCCTTGGATACGGCGGACGCGAAAGCCGCATCTCTACGAGAAGAAGGAGAATATAAGTAGTAGAAGGTAGCAGCAGCAGCAGCAGCAGCAGAGTATAAGGCCGACTGCGGTGGTATTAGTGTTTTGTATAAAGAAGAGGGAAGAGAGAACCCCGCGCGATGGGGGATGTTCATCCTTCCTTCTCGGGCCATTCGCCGATAGCTCGACTCTGTCGAGACCATTTATGGCATACCGATAGGACCCTGTGAACCAACCGGACGGTGGTGAAAGAGGAGGAAGAAGAAGGTTTATACGCGGCGAGCGCACACCGCTACGGCATTTACCGCAGTGGCTCTCCGCGATTAGATGTGTGTTCGTAGCGCCAACGATCACCCGAGAGAAACTATCCTTTGAGTTGCCTTCGCTAAGTAACAAAGAACTTGCACCTGTTCAAGCGTCTCGGAAACGGACTTGTCGCTATTCCACTTTCGTAGGAATTGCGGAGAGAGTCACTCATCAGACAGGACGTTCATAGCTTATTTATTTATTTAACGCTTTACTTACGCGAGATTTTTACTCGATCGCGTAGAACGTTTGTTTATTTTTCTTATAAAAATAATACGAAAAGACATAAGAATGTTTTTTTTTTAATAATCAAAAAACGACCCTTCGCTAGTATTTTACCATTTTTTTCAGAATTTTTTCACGAGCTTTTGTAGTTAAATGGATCATTTGAACGTAATAACTGGTAAAAAATGGCGGATGTTACGCGTACGCGCGGGATTGATATATATTTTTAAAAATTTATTTTTGTTGCAATATCTTGATTTCGTCGACGAGCCGATATATTAGATTTATTATTATCCTGATTAGACCCCGAGACGTTTGAGGATCCGAGCGATCAACCTTCGTGGTACGCGCCCTCGGGGTTCCCTGGTATAACGAGAGATATTTCCAGTCTCGATATTTTTACGTTCGACTGGACTCTGATCCGATTTGTCAGGCGAGGCCCTCGTTACGCCGCGGGGCCTTCATCGTCGCGGCGGTTAGACGAGAGACCCCAATCGAAGGGAGCGAGATAGACGTTGAGCAAAATTCTATCTCGATGCTATCGAATTTGGCGTTACCGTATATCGCTTTGTTAACTCGGCCCGAGTTCCCGCTCGGCGCGTTTCGATTTACAACGATCGCGCCGACGACGACGAGGACGACGACGAGGCAAGCAAGAGAATTTCTGTTCCGTGAATCTCTGTGAACGGCGCCGAAACTCGACGGCGCCGATCTCCTAATGTCGAGATAAAATTCAAGGAACGTCGGGTTACCGGGTGGCCCGGCTTCCCATCCCCTTCTCTCTATCCACTTCGCTGCTCCTTCGCTGTTCTTCCTCTCATTGCCGCGTCCCGCGGCGTCGCCAGATACATATCTTCTCGATAAACGGCGAACTTATGAAAATCGCAAGAAAAAAAAAAAAAAAAAAAAAAAAAAAAATATTCCTTGTTTACCGACAAAGATACGAACTGTACCTAACTTTATCAATTTCCTCGAATATCGTAGAACGTTAATATACAGTAAAATCGCTGACGATCACGCGTCCTTCGTATTGTCCGACTATCGTGCAAATTAGTTATAAACTCAACGGTTGGCTATTCGATTTAGTCTCTCCTTCCCGCGGGTCGAGAGTTACGGAATCTCGGTTAGTTGGCGAAGTGTGGCTACGGGTCGACAAGACTCGAGAAACGCGAGAGAGGAGAGTTTCCTCTTGACTACAGTTCACCGGTGTCGTCCTTTGGCTCCGGTAGAATTCGGGTATTCGCAAACTTTCGTCTCCTGCGCGTTCCTCTCGACTTCATCATCCGCGCCTCTCTCGCTCTCCACGGGTTTCCTTATTCTCGGGGAGCGGCGACGCGCACACACCATTCCCGTAGACTCGGTTTCGGTTTGGCGAACAGCTCATGGCGCCCAGTCCGGGGAGAGGCTCGCGACGACCTATCCCCGAGTGTTGTTCAAACTCGAAAGCTTTCATAATTAAATTTGTTAATTAACCGGGATGGGGTTATGCAGTCAAACCGCAAAGGAGCGGCGGTGTTCGCGGCCACGACTAGGCGTTTCCCTATCTCCAGTTTCGTCCCTTTCCTGTGTATCGCTTCCTCGTCTTTGCTCGCTGCTCTCACGAAGCTGCGCTTCGTCGAAAACGTCTTTGCCTACGGATTCTGTTTGACTTTGAGAAAATTGGTCGCTCCTCGTCGTCGTTTCCTTTACCCTTTCTCGCGTTACCATCACATTTCGAACTCCGTGAGGCGTTTGCCTTGCAGTTGCATCCACAGCTCGAGAAGCATCGACAGCGCGCCGTCTCTATCTTTTCTATGAATTAATAGACACAGAGAACTGGAAACGTCGGTATGGATGCGCGCAACTATAGGAAACGTTTCCGTAAACGATACATCGATTCGTACGCGTCGTACACACACGTTTTGTATGTATATTTATGTATATTAGCCACGAAATTTCATCCAATCTGGCTAATTACTGTTTTGCCCGTATCAATATTCATTATTCATGCCGATTGCGCTCAACCGCAAACGAGGAGTGAGGTGACACTGATCGGGGCGTTGCCGGTTCGTATTAGTAGTTGATCAACATATATGTAACGTAATTGGATATATTGATTTATATCACTTCCCATTAGCGGCGTGTAAAGAGCGCGGATCTCGTTTGCGATTTACGAAGACGTCTATATATATATATAAGATATTAATAATCGTTATACCAGTTGTAATAATAATAATAATGTTGAACATGAAGCGCGATGGGAATGTTAAATAGCCTGAAGATGGGTAATTCAAAGGTGCAAAGATTCCTCGTCGGTGAATTTACGAGTTATAGAAATACCATTTCCTGGTCAAAGGTTCGAGTAATAAAATTTGCTCGTTAGCGGTAGAATCGCCCGCATTGAGAACTGCCAGAGAGAGAAATATATAGATATATATGTATATATGCAGTTGGACGGCACGTAGTAGCGGCGTTGGTACGTAGCTGCAGCAGAGAATTAGCAGCGGCCCTATCCTAACGTCTTTGGCCCGAATTCGCTTTGTTCCATTCGTCCCACGTGCTCACTTCTCCGCGTCTCTCGTGGTCTCTCTTCTTTACTCACTTCGAATATCCGAACACAAGTGACTAGCCGACGGGTCTCGGAGAACGGGAAATTTTCCGTGCATTCGCATTTCGCATTCATCGACAAAACTCCATCACGACAAGGAAAGAGGAACGGGGGCGGGAGGAGGCGACATTCGGCCGAAATGAGATCTTCGAAAATTGACGCTACTGCTACTCGATTCGAGGAAAATTGACCCACTTGCGAGTATTGCGATGGAAAAGAGATTTTACGCGATCTAGACGCGGGCGTTGGTACACTTATATCCGAGTGACTCGCATATCAAAGCGGACACATGGAGGAAACTCGCGGTCGAGTCTACGGTACATAGGATTCTCACGTTCCACATGCTCTTTACCGTAATTCAAGAATTTTTTCGGTCCCAAGCTTCTGCTTCTTTTTCACGGATGTTTTTTTTTTTTTTTTCCTTCGCGCTCTTTACCTCACTTTTTTTCCGTAATGTTGTGTCACTTTGGAACGGAGAATTTAAGTGCTGCTCGAGAGTGGCGTGGAAGAAAAAAACAAAAGAATAGATAACGAAGAAGAGAGTAATTTGCTGCAATGTAGAGTGGACGGACGCGTGCTTCGTAGGTAACGCAAGTTTATATCCGGGCGCTGGTCCTGCGCCTTCGGCATTATATATAGCGCACACTTCTCGAGGGTAGAAAAAAAAATTATAACGAGCGCAGCTGGACGACTCGAAGGCTTGCGACGAGTCAAAAAACGCGATGGGGTGAGCGACAGACGAAAAAAAAAAATGAAGAAACGTGTCGAAGTGAGGGTGAGCGAGAAATTGGCGATTGGGGTGGGAAATGTTGGGCAATGGAATTTGTGATTTCGCGATAAAATGCGGAAGGACTGGAGATACGGTTATAGGAAGGAAAATTACTCATTCGTGACTTTTCGTTTTCGTGGATAGGTCTCAACTGTATCTATAAATATACAAGGATTCACAATAAATATTAAATCTCTTTTTTTTTTAGTTAAAATAAAATTATTTTATGAAAACTGAAATTCGAAAAAAAAAAAAAAAAAAAAAAAATTATTATTATAGTTATTATATTTTGAAGCATAATAATATAGAAAAATACCAATTTATTAATAATTTTTCTATTGAAATTATTAACTGACACGATATTTACTCTAAATCAGTCAGCGTATATATATACCTCCGAAGAAATATAAGGAAATCCTTCAATAAGATGTTAAGGCAGATGGAAGGGGAGGGGTGGGGATGGGAGAAGACGGCTGAAAAAGCATTATGGAAGACACGTGGGCGTAGTAGGTGTTTACACTAAGTGGTTTACGGATGTCGGAGGGTTAGATTGAAAAAATAAAGGGGTGAATGTGTGGCGTGCGCGAAGCGGCAGAGATAGTAGCGTGTGTACGTAGAGAGCAGAAGCTCCGCTATCGAGCCACGTTTCCGGAAGAGAATAGAACTGCTGCGCCCTTTCCGGCATTTCCATTCACAGAGACAGGGGTGGTGAATCCATCCCCTCTCATTAAAGACACCCTCTGTAATTATCGAAGGGGAATATACTGGAACCCGAAGGTTTCGGGGGGAAAATGACTAACTGCGCGATAGACGTAGTCTTTCGTCGGAAACAGTAACTTAAGTTTACTCCGAGCAAACTGTTGCAAACAATCATAACGCGAGTAAAGTGAGTCCTGTTACGTGTTCTCTCTCGCGTGGGAATTCGTTGTAATAACGACGATTCATCGCTGTGCAACACACACACATACCACGCATAATTGCAGACAAAGTCGTGCGGATAGAAAGAATAGCGATATAATGAAAAAAATCGCAAGTATTCTCAAGAGGGCATAAAACCGTAGCGCCTTATCGGAGCGATTATGATGTTGTTACTTCTATTTATTTTTTTTTAAATCATCTTCTTTCGGTTATATGCCCTTTTCACATAAAAGGGAGCCGACGCGATGCACCGTCCGAGGGCTCTTCGTGACTCTCGTGCGCTTGTGAATCTCTCTCCTTCGCGCGCTCGTTTCATCGCAGAAAGCCGGGTAGAGTAGTCGGACGATGCGAAATAAAGACGGGGCATCCCGATGATCGCGCAACGATTGCAGGCACGTACCGTGGCCGAGGCTTAGGCCTCCTCTCTCGCTCCCTTCCCCAACTTCAATCTCTCGTTTTTCTCCGTTCACCGATGTTGCTCCTACGGTTGCCTCCTTTGTTTAAATTCACCCGCTTGCATGCAGAGGGGCCTCTCTCCGCTGTTCTGCCCGTGGGATTATCTCTGCTCGAACGATCAGGCATCTGGAAATCATCTGGAATGAGGCCTGCTATCGTTGCGAAGCGTCTCGCGCGCGCGTTTGGCCCCCTTTTTCCGCTATCGCGCCAATGAGAGAGAATCCTTTTCTCTCGTTCATCGCCTTTGCGCTTAACAGCCGTTCGCGTCGATTATATATGTATGCACACAATTTTATACAGTCATAAACCAAACTCTCCGATACAGATACCTTCGGCGGCGCGTTACTATAATGGCGCTTTACCATTCTCGGCTACGTGGCGCGGAGCCATTGCTTTACTGCCCCGAGACGAGAGTTACGCCATTCGAGATCCTCCTCGTAGGCCTCTATAACTAAACATAGTTTGCGATAATAATTTTAATGCTCGATATTATATCCTCCTTTCGTATACCCGGACCTATAGCAATAAGTAGGGAATGGTGGGGCAAAATGGGAAAGTCTTGCATCTCGATTTCGGGGCAAAATGGACCAAATCTAAAAATCATGAAATTTTAGAAAAGTTCGATTTTTCAAGTTTCGCGGCCATTATTTATGTTGCGGATCATTGCTTACCGAAAAAACATACAATAGAAAAATACTCACAAATACTCACTTTTCTGATGAGAATAGTTTACATATCGATTATAGGTGATAAATTAATAATAAATATAATTTTTTAATTTTTTTCACGCGATTGGATTGCGATTCATTTTACCCCATTTTTTTTTCGTCTAAATACTTTCAGGTGATGTGAAAAATTATTCTTTTGGTTCAAAAGTAGTGGAAAAGTGTATGTCGTCAAAATCCCCTGAATTGATGAAGCAGTTCATTTTGCCCCACTTTCTCCTATACGCTTGTGTATGGGGCTGTAGTACGTGTAACAGTGCAACATTGTGCCGAGTAGGTCGAAAAATTCTCGAACGACTTCGTAAAACCGTGACTAAGTAAGACACACTTCATCGTCGGTGGCCGGCACTGGCGTTTGCGCGAGGATTGGCCAGTTTCCGTTGTATATACTATCGCACACGCGCGCACACGCACACACGCACACATGAGACACGGCACACGCATCCACTCGTTTAGTTCCGTTCCCCAATCCTTGGGCATTCATCGACTACTTACGAGTCCCGCGGATAATTTCTTTGCGCGCAGGTAGAAAAGTCTCTATCGGCATTGTTGGTCTCGATGTACCGTGTAGGATTACTCTCGTCTCTCGCGCGCTACCCAGGATTACCGGGGGTTTGCCGACCCGACTACACGCTCTGCTTCCTTTTCGTCTCTCTCTCCTTCGCACTCTTCCTTCTCCCACTCGAATTTCTATCTCACAATGCTAAGTAGTTCTCTTTCGATTCGCCTCCTTTCAGTCCATCGCCTTCCCCGAAGAATACACTACATAAGGCTTTTGCCTCTCTTCTCCTCCCTTCTACCAACATTAAAAAATACGCGCGTTCGGCGTAACCTTCGTACGTACCGTATACTCACATATCACCGAATTTTTTCTCAGTCGTTCGCGCGCGTCAAAAATTTCATGCGATAATAGGATGTAAAAAAAAAAAAAGAACTTTAGGCATAAAAGCGAATTTTGCGCAGAAATTATGATTTAAATTGCTTGGACCCTCAATCAATGGTTTACTGAAAAAAAATTATTAGTTCGGAGAACCAATAATTAGTTAGGACAACTATTAAAAAATGGGGACCGTTCCAACTAATTAGCTCTCCGAAATAAATGGTATAGTTCTTCAAACTCGTAATTTGGTTTTCACCGATCGATAATAATTTTTCTATTTCCCCAATGTAACTTTCACCGTATGAAAAATATATAATAAAATATATTGACCCGTAGCGGTAAGCTGCATGCAACGAGAAGTCAAAGAGTTGATTTTTTTTCTTTTTTTTTTTTTTTATTATTTTCTCCCTCTTTCCCCTTTGCTTTTGCGCGGTTCTCGTTGGCTTTTTATTTCGAAATTCAAGATTCCATTACGTTTGGAATGGCTCGGTTGGCTTGTTCGCCTGGCTGGCTAGCGCGAGGAGCCGTGGATGGTATTAGATCGCGGCAACAGCAGAACCAGCCGAAGTAAAAGCCGCAGCAGCAGGCGTCTTATTCCAGAGAGCCTCCGGGACGCGCCACAGTCCCTTTGGATATGCTGCTGCTGCTGCTGCTGCTGCTGCTTCTTCGTTCGTTCTATCTTTCTTTGAAACATATTCCCTTGCCGTCCTCTCACTCTCTACCTCGGTGGAGAACCTACGCTTCTTTTGCACCTGGAAGCCTGAAACTCCCGGCAGACTGGCCGCGACGACCGTCTTCAAAGACCCTCTTTGTCGGTTCAGGTGGTCGAATAAAAATTTATACCCCCGAAGAGGTTTTTCCAGTCGATTTTTTTACGGTCTGCGTCCACTTCCGCCGTTTCGTGAATATATAAATTACATCGACAAAGCAAAAAATAATAAACTTTGATGTCGGTATATCAGGGGGTTAATGACCCCAATTGAAATAACTGCGAACGCTGAATAGTCTCGCGAAAGTTTTCTTAATTGAAAAACAATTATTATCCATCCGTTAATTCATGACGCTGCATATTCATCGACGAATAAGAACGACAACGATGTTTCGTAATTAATCCGAGCGTTATATTCGCTGCTTGCAAATGAATATCTTTCCTCGAGAAGTTTCGCCAATCTGACTCCGTCAGCAAAGTCCCGAGAGCCGGTGAATTAAATGAGAACAAGAAGGAGAGAATGAAGAAAAAAAAAAAAAAAAAGTTACGATTGGAGGAATAAAGCGAAGTGAGAGATCGAGAAAGAGTGAGAGTAAAGGAAGACTCGATGACTTCCGACAAGACTACGTGAGCTCAGCTACACAGCCTCTGGCGACACAGAGCGTAGCGTTGCGTACTTCTTTCTTCTTTTGTGTTTTCTTCCATTCGTTTTTTTTTTTTTTTTTTTTTTTTTTTCTTTTTTTTCCTTTCTCCGACGTTCCTTTTTCTCGGATCTCTCTCGCTATCATCTCATTGCTTCTCCTGCGGCGGCTGCGATGGTGCGTCGTTGAAGAAAGAGTGGAATAGGGTAGTGTGCTGGCGTCGGTGCTATGCACGGTACTCGTGTGTATCTGCGCACGAGCGCACGAGCGCGAGATATGCAGCCAGTGCACCGTTCGTGTAGAGAGGCGCACCTCCTCCGCCGCCGGTATCTCTACGTTGGCGGAGAAAAAAAAAAAAAAAAGAGAAACATACCCGCGGGCGGTGGACAAAGCAGCAGCGGGCGAACTGCACATACACCGTCTGTCCCTCCGTCTGATGTCTGAGCTGCTGCGTTGGAGCACTTGAGTAAGGCGCCTCGGATACGGTACGCGATGAGAGCAGCAAAAGAAATAATGAAGAAATAAAATAAATAAATAAAAAGATGAATCCACTATTACAGTTGGGAAGAAAGAAGAAAGTATAACACAAATATTGTTTCATCATCGTCGTCGTAATCGAAACTTATCAAAGAAAGAATAATAACGATACAAAGGAGTTAACGTTGAAGAAAACAAAAGCGATATCTCGTTGAGTTGCCTCTATGGTTCTTTTGATCGTTTAACTATCCCATTCATCGTTCAATTTTCGTAGTTATTTTTCAATAAAACGCGTCAAAGAGTCTACCAAAAGGGAAGGACGGGAGGTATAGTTGAGTTACACGTGTAGCGAAGTATATAGAAAGGTTGAACGTGAACGGCAGGAGAGTTGAATTATACGGCTTGTTAACCCCGTTCATCGGTACCGTTGTAAATCATAACGCGACCTACGCGACGCAGAAGAGAGGAACGACCAGAGGAACGATGGGAGAGAAAAGGAGACACGTAGTTGGGTTGCAACCCCTTCGCTACGCCACAATTATCCCCTCCGGATCTACCGATCCCGCTTCCTCTCTCAGCTTTCCTGTCCTCGTTCGATAGTAAAACTTTGCCCGCGCCTTTCATGGCTGAACAGCCACGAGCTGCTGGTCCGGTCGGTTCAGGTTAACGGGCGAAGGTTCTCCTCGTATCTACGGGAAAGCGCTTCAAGTGCACTCCCGCGGCAGCTGAGCGGTCTAACGCTTGGGCTATATACACCCCCTGGGGGCTCCCGCACACCCCCCTTCCCCCTTTTTCGCTCTTCGTCTTCATCCCTCTTATCTCGCCATTGTATAATTATCTTCCTGAAAATCTTCTCTAAAATTGAATCACAACGCCCGAGGTACTCAAGTTTATCGTACATTATTCCGTAAGACTTTCCGCGAAAGCCGGCCGTACTTCGAATGCCCTTTGCACCTTCCATCCTCATAGTTTTGACCCAATTTCTTTGTATTACGAAATTGCGTCGTTCAACATGTTTCCCGCATACACGCGGAGCTTCCGCGTTCTTTTGGTACGAATGCGCAACAGGTACGCGATTGTTCATTCCGCAATGTATATTTAAACGGCGGGAATAAATTTAAAAATAAATATATATACATACGTATACATATATAGAGTTAGATATGAAAAAAACGAGGAGTTATGGGTTTTTGCGTGGGGAAGAGAGAAAAGAGAACAGAAATCAGGGGAAAAGATAAATTGACTTCCTCCGAGGGGATGACAGGTACGCATTCCCGTGTCGGAGTATTTCGTTACCTGGAAGGACGTGCTGGCGTCTTCACTGCGCGCCGTTCTCTTTCTCTTTCGGGATGGAACGCGCGCGCGCGCGCGCACACCCTCGGCGCGTTTTGCATAATATCCGCCGAGCGGGATAGCAGCGAGAGCCCATCGGGCAAAGTTGCCCCATTTGGCTCGTCACAATCTTCCTTTCCCCTCAGACTCACTCTCCGTCCAAAGTTCATACAACTGCGTTCTTTGCTCCATCTTCTCCGATGCTCTCGTGCCCTCCGTTCTCGTCGACTCCTTTGCTGCACATTCTTTTAATTCTCTCATTTTCGTGAGTTAGACGAACAGAGCCTATAAGGTTATCTCGATAATCGCGGTGACTCGCCATCAGGGAACGATTAGTATCTATTAGCCTATGCCGTTTAGCTGCCTAAACCCCTCTAAGTGGAGGGGGAAAGTGGGGTAAAATGAGACGGTCGCGCGAACTTTAGGGCAAAATGGACCAACGCTAAAATTCATGAAATTCAAATGATTTTCAAGTTTCATGGCATTATTTATGCTGCAGATCACAGTTTGCTTAAAAAAGAACGTAAACGACGTTTAATGAAATTCTACGAACCATTTACTGTTTGTGCTGAAAATGGACCGATACGAAAAATAGGAATGCAGATAAATAAAACTTTAATTCGACAGTTTGCTTTTAAAAAATTTAATTATTTTTAGTATAGGGAAATTTATGTATTTTAATGCAATTTAATTATGGTCCATTTTTGTACCATTTTTTTTTTTTTTTCGTCTCAATATTCTAAGGTGTGAAAACCTATTTTTTGGTTAAAAAGTAGTTGTGCATGTTGACAACATTTTTTTAATTGATACAGTGGTCCATTTTGCCCCACGTTCCTCGACATTTTTATCTCCTGTTCGGAAACTTTGGTTCCAAAAAAAAAAAAGAAATTCCCGGGCTCTCTTGCCTTTTAGCAGTAAAATTCGTCGAATTCTTAGTCGTCGCCAAGTAGACACGCTCCCGAGAGCCAAATGGCCACTTGGCCACACGTAACTTCGGGAACACACACGAGACCCACTAAGCGAGTCGTGCTTTATCCTAATCTCGAACGGGGTTGTTCCCGACGAGCTTTCAGCATGCACTTCCCTTTTGGCCTCCTTGCCGCGAGATTGCCTTCCATCTTTCCCCACTGCGCGCGGCACCGCTTTACCGTTTTTTCTCCGAAAAACATTCTCCGGAACAAATGGGCCCACGTAATGCCATGACTACGTGTAAAATTGTTGCAATCGAACGAAAGTACTCTCGAGTCGATATTTTTATTTTTATTTATTGGGATACAAAATGAACAACTTGTTTCCGGTGATTCGAAGCGTCAGCGAATGCCATTGTTATATTATTCCCGTTCCGCGAGAGAACTCGACGCACGTCGATTGGCTTCGAGGAAAGCGGAGCGAACGCTTCGCATCGACATTGTTTTCGACGAAAAACCACAAGTGTCTCGATGACACGGACTGGAGAGGCAAATAAAGAAAAAGCACCGCTGGCTCGCGTCTCCTTGAATAATTAACACACCGATTAATAGATCAAACACGAATGAATTAATTCCTCGGCCGCTCGGTGGCGACGTAACCGACACGGATGAATTTCATATGCAACTATCGACTCTTCATTGAGGCTATTCGATGTGCCGCGTGTATACAAATATTTATAATACAAACGCATAAAATCGACATTCGACATTTGCAAACGTATGTATAATTGGTCTCACCACGGTAAATGGGTATTTCTCGATCTGCCGGTGTAAAGCACATTGAAACCGCTGCGGACAGATATATTTTAATTAATCTCCGCGTACCGTGTACTATATTGCCGGAACTCGGTGGGCATTCGATTCGCGTTCGCCAATCATTTACCGTTTTGTGGTCGAAAAATCGTATATCTCAAAGGGGTATCCCGCGTAACGGGCAGTTGGACGAGGTGGGGAAACAGGGGGGCGGCAGGGCAAGGGACGGAAAATGTGGAAGCGCTTCCGCGCAATCTATTTCGAATGGGCGCTGTGCTGCTGCTCCGTCGATGCTGCTAGCGGTCTCACGAATTTCCCGATGCGGAGAAAACGGGTTAGTCGAACGGCTGTTTGCCGGATTTATGGAGTGAAAAGCGATCGTACGGTATACGACGAGATCGGTGAGCCGGGAAGGGAAACCGCCCGGTTTCGAATGCCCACAAAGACGACCCGGCGAGAGCGAGCAATGAGGATCGTTTGCCGGGGAAATGCGAACTGTAAAAGACCGGTTGGTCGTAGAGAGTCGACGGGCATTGGTCATCGAGAAAATATTGCCTCATCGTTTTACATCCCATCCATCCCTCCGACGGACTGCGAGTCAGTTTATGCAATAGTTTCATTCGGTAACGCGGAGCTTATTTTTTCGTTGAATTATATAACAACTTTGCTTTCGAACGGATTAAATGGAAATCACTTTTTTTTTAAATGAAAAGAAAACTTCCGACTGAAAAATGTGCATAATACACAAATGCGCATTAACAAAAAAGCGACAAATATCGAATAATTATCCTCATGTATTCGGGAGATTTATTAGTCACTACGTGTGCGAATTTCTCGACTGAAATATACGAATAATCATTCGCCATTTTTCCCCTTTTTTCCATCACCATTCAGTCGGGAGATTTTGTGATTTTTGTAAAAAATGTTTTTTTTTTTTTTTTTCGTATTATGAAACAATGTCCAGGTGCTTATCGTGGTCTGAGGGGGAAAAATATAAAATATACGATGCGTGATGGAGGGTCAAAGCCTTTGTTTTCCGCTATTACATAGGGATGAAAAACGTGAAAAAAAAGGCAAAGCGCCACCCTTGCATTTTTATGTTCATTCAACCGAAAGATTTAAAAAAAAAATGTACTTTCCGTATTTCGATGTATTTACGCGGCGCTGAATACGAAATTTGGTGATCAGGAAAAAATTTAACTTTTTTTTTTTTAATATACAGTAACTTATTGTAGTATTAAAAACGAAGGATATCGTATAATTCGATCTACTCGTTTCGAAATTTTCGTGAGCAGCCGAGCCGTTCGCGAGGCTCATCTCGTGTCGTTTTTATCGGAATGAACCGTTCGTAATGATATATATAGTATAAATATATATATAGTGTACGAGTCTCAGTCGTCACAGTCGAGAAGATCGTTTACCGAGAAGTATGAACTGTAAAGGAGAGTCACGACGACGAGGGAAGAGAGCTGAAGAGGTCCCGAGCCGTTCGCTGCCGCCGTCTAATTCTCAGCGCGGACAGGAAATGAAGGCGGCGAGAGGACAAAGCGGGCTGTTCCTTGATAGAGTAGTAGAACCGACAGTGCTTGGTATGACATTGGAGCCGAGAGAGATGGAGAAGAAGAGGAAGGCGGAGTGATAGAGAGAGTTTCGTCTCTGTCGCCAAGCGCGTACGCCTTCACGCCGCGTCTAGAACTTTGAGCCAAACACCGGTATCCCGCAAGGCACACTTCATTCTATCGTCTCTCAACTAACTGAATACACAGTTTTCGAACTTCCCAAGTCAGTATGTACTCCGTGAAACAAGCGTCCGGGAGTCTAGAGGTAAAATGAATTGTAATTCGACTACGTATAGGAAATCCTGCTTTCTCTCTCGTAAAAATCGAAAAAAAAAAAAAAAAAAAGTTCGATCATTGAACATCATTAAAAATCGAATGCATAGTTTAAATAACAATGCAAACTCTTACCGATCGACAACAATAGGGATGAAACAACGCAACGCGGAGCTTTGCGAAAAAAAAATTTCAGCTCACGTTACGTAATTCCGTACTTTTTCTAGCCGCGAGAAACGAAACGAAATGGATATTTACTTGGAATCGTACGGTAAAGATAAAAAGTTTAATAAAAAATAGAAAATGAAAAAGAAAACTGGAAAACCGAGAAAGATAGGAATAGAAAAAAAAAAAAAAAAAAAAACTGAAATGGGCAAAGAGCGAACGAAAGAGAGCGGGAAGATAAAAAGTGTGAGTTGGATGGGCCGCCCAACGGGTATCCAACGGGTAGTACACCAAAGACCAGGAGCTCCGATGGCAGCAGTCGGTAATCCTCAGTGGACAGGAAATGAAGTCGGCGTTGGGACAAAGTTTGAACGACTCCTGGCCTTCCTGGTCGCGCCTCTGACGCTGCAATGCACACCCGACAAGGACAACTACCCACTGCTCCTACTACCATACCGCTAGCGATCGTCAAGGGGAAATTAAACTTTTCTAATTATTTCGACAGCCACTCTCTTTTCCCGAGGATGCCGAGCTACTGAACCGAGTGAGAAATCCCCCCCCGGAGCCAGTGACTTCGGCGCTAATCCAATCATCCCACGCCGTCTTTCCTCGGTTTACACTTTTTTTATATTTTCTCTCCGCGTTTCGACACCGTTATACCCATCTATGTATCCCACAGCTTATTATATATATATATCAAAGTTGATATAACGATGCAGGTGAGTCGAATAGAAAGCTTTGACGCTTTTAATATTAGACCCTTCCCCGGTACACGTTAATCAATTGATTTTATAATAATGAAGGCCGATAGTAAAAGCTTTTCCCGGCAAACTGCCTGTCGTTCGACCCGAGTTATCGATTTCGTGAGAAGCGTAGGCGTCAACTACCAATCCTCCGAGCACATGCGCGGCTTTTCCTCACCTCCTGGTAGCCTCTCGACAACAGGAGTGCGCGATAGCTCGTCCACTATGTATCTTGTTTCAATTGCGCGTATATACATATACGCTTTCTATCGACCGGTGTGCACGGGGTCCGCTGACCGTAAGGAGCTTATTTCTCATTCACCAACATTTTCGTTCAAACTGCGCTCCGATGAGTATATATTTATCCCTTCTTTTTTTTCCAAACATCGCTTTGCAACTATGAAAAAAAAAAAAAAAAAAAAAAAAAAAAAAAAAATTCAATCGATTCTCGATACGAGCTGTGCATCGTTTATACGAAGGCCGAACCGCTTATCCTAAGTAATGTGAACGAGCGCTCGTTTACCCTATCGACTTTTTACAATATATATATATATATATATATATATATTCTCGCGGTAGCTGCTCTCGGATGATGATACATTTTTTCTTATTTACGACATTGTCGTCCTCTCCGAGCTATTTGATGAGATCGAAAATGATATTTGTAACAATTATAGTTAAATTTAACACGAATATGTATATTATTAATATTAATATACAATGATTGATGAAAATTGACGAGCGATCGCGCTGGGAGAGGTGAAATCTCGGGTAATACGAAACAAACCGCAAGTATTTCGGTGAACGTGATTTATCGAGCTGCGAGATCGATTTCCTCGCTCGGTCCACGGTTTCGCTCGTTCCTCTCCTCGTCCAACGGCTAGAAAGCGGCGAACTACGAAAATTTATCGGCTTCGAAGCAATAGCAACGTTTTCCGGGAGATTCAATTTCACCGCCAAACTTGATCGACGCTCGGCGAGCGGCTAGCAGCTAGCTATACGTACCTAGCGAGAGTTCTCTCTCCTTTTCTCTCGAACGATGTGGCAGAAGAGCCGGAGACTAGAAAGGTATCGGCGGGGCAGAGGGTAAAACGGGATAGGGGCGGCAAGAGGAGGAGTGTTCACCACCGATACTGTGCCTCCGTCCAACTTCCCGGTTCTTAGACCTCGATAGGGCTATCGACCTCGACGGCTGCCCGGAGAAGTTTCCGAACTACATCCATAAAGAATGAAAGCCGCCCGCTCCCCCCTTCTCCACCGCACTCTTTCCCTCTTCTACTGTCGCTCCCGATTGTGCGGTCTCGCGACTCCTTCCCTTTTTCACCACGGAACGCCACCGCGAACTCTCGATCGCGCACACATTTTCGAACCATTTCTAACCCACCCTCCCTCTCACCCCCCTCCTTCCCATCCCCCCAAACTGCTCTTCCTTCGACGTCTCTATACCATAACCGAGAGACGATAATTCTTCTCTATGACAAATAGCCCTCCATTATGCTCCAGATTCCAATGACTTATCATTATTTAATGTATATCGCAATAGATTAATCG
The DNA here is from genome assembly GCA_963971235.1 of Cryptus armator. Taxonomy (NCBI): domain Eukaryota; kingdom Metazoa; phylum Arthropoda; class Insecta; order Hymenoptera; family Ichneumonidae; genus Cryptus; species Cryptus armator. The sequence continues at coordinate 25,006,272 of OZ020233.1, forward strand.
ACCCTACGAGCTTTACGCTCGGAAAAACGTCTATCGATCTCCGACACACGTTCGTATTATTTTTTTAATTATAAATACGAGAAAATTGCATCCCGGTCGGCGACACGAAACTTTGATCGCTGGTGGTCTATTGAACTTTGTCGTCGCCGTCAGTCTACGCCACTCTGTTCCGAACAGGTGAAACTCGGCGGTAAAAGCGATTGCATAAAAAATGAGCTCTTCCTCAACGTTGCCTGCAATCGTGCTGTCGTTGTACAACCGCTTGACTCGATCGCGGAGGGCGAGAGCTGCGCGCACAAACGTTGAAGACTCGCAAGCGACGAAAGTAAAGAGAGAGGTTGTGGATGAAATATTTTATCCCGATTTAGAGCAAAAGTTACGGGCTATACGCTTATAAAAGTTTACGTGTTTTTTTCCTCTCGTCTCGCGTCACGTGCTGGAAAATATTTATATTTCACATGACGTCCGAGGGCGGTAGTAGAAAGAGTAAAGAGAGTCCATCGGTGTTTTTCTCTCGTGCGTACATTACGAGGGAAGTGGAGAGTAGGACACAAAAGTTTCAAACTTTTCTTCTCTCAACTTCGTCGCAACCGAACGATGAAATAATACAAACCTTAGCGATTCTTTCCATTTGCATTTTTTCTCTCTCTCTCTCTCTCTCTCTCTCTTTTACCCTCCAATTATATTTCACGTATCTCGAATATTCATTAAAAATCTTTTCGTTTTAACATCGTAGCGTAGAAACGGAATTATTCCGATGTGAAAGGTGAGAGACTTTCGATACGATATTATTTCCGTATATTGGAAAAATATATACAATCGATATGGATCTCTCGGTGGGAGGAGGTTATACGCTGTTGCGATGAGAGATCGGAAGCGATGGCGAAGCTTCGAACGGCTGCCGTTGCCAATTCGACGCACTTTATGAAATTTAATTTCGCTACCGCTCGCGCGCCACTGGTGAGCGAGAGATGCGATCGTATCGAATGCCGTGCACCAAGCGTTAGCCAACTCGTTCGATGCCACGTTTCCTCCCTCCGATCCCTTCCCTCCTTTTCGACGTTTTCCACCCTTTCGCTTATATCCGAGTCAGCGATACGGATCGCCACGTCCAACTTGGCGTCGTATTTTACAAAATTTAATTTCACCTCTTTTTCGCTCTCTCGCTCCTGCAACATACGTATGTGTATCGTTGTAGAATCGCGGAGAAGACCCGTGCGGAGTTCAGAGGTCAGAGAACACGGAAAAACCTCCGTGGAGCAAAAAAGGCGCGTCGATTTCGATCTATTCTCGAGCTATGCTCGTCCCGTTGCCTCTCGGACTTCGGGGGTTTTCCCGAAACTTTTCGTGAGTTTGGCATTCACACGATTGTTTACGTTTCGTGTGTACCGTTTCGTCCTTTTGACGGGGAGCAAATGGGAGAGAGAATTCGAGAGATCGCGTTCGTCTCGTTGCATCGTTCGGGTACAGCCCCCGAGGCATGGAACGATACCGGGGGCCCCGAGGCCCCTGTTGGCACTGACTCTTGGCTCGAGCCACGAAACTTCCCCTCCTTTGACCGCAGTAACATTTGTGGCGAACGATGCGCCGAGTCGCCTCTCGGGATTCTTTCCCTCCGCCATCATCGTGCACCGTAAAAATTCCTCACCTACCCGCGGAATTCGCTCGTCATATCCGCCGTGTGTTTAGTCATAATCGAGAATCGATAGATACAAAGAGTGAACGAACGTGAGGGGAATACTTCAACGCGATCTTATGACTAATGGAACAGATGAATAAACAGTCACGACTCATCGGCTGCACCGTCTTATTCCGAGAAATCCGCCTCAGGCTCATGGCATTTATAGTCATAATAGAAAATCGTGAAAATAAACGGTGATCAATGAGTGTGAAAACATTCCTCGGGGTTAACGATTTAAATTAATATAATTTATTCAATACTCCGTGATAAAAGCGGAGATATGTGTTTATATATAGCGCTATCGCGAGGTATAGTTCTCAACAATGCCGTAGAGAGGAGATAAACTCGAATTGATACGATTACGACTTTCGCGATTAAAATTAATACAATTAAATTAAAAAATTAATAATATTGTGAGAAAAAAAAAAAATTTTATCCAAATTTAGAAATTGTCGACTGAAAAACGAATGTATTAAAGAAATTGCGTTAATAAACAATATCGAAATAATAATTAATTATTCGCATATTATAGTCGAAAGATTTTCATAATTAACAACGAAGTTATCGAGGATTAAAGCAATTATCTTCGATATATATTCGAAGGACTCTTTCGTAAAATCCTTTTATTTGTATGAATATTCAACATATTTTAATTATCCATTGAAAAACACAAAATAGTATTTTTTAAATTACTACAATTTATCGAATAATATCGTCGAAAATTTATTCCAGAGATGTCTTTGAAAATAATTTGTTGAATACAGTATTATATGTATATCGTGTTATCCGGAGGGTACTTTCGTCGATGCGGCTCTCGGGCACAGAGCACAATTATCTCCGTTCGTCGGTCCGTCCTTTCGCTCCATCCTCCGCGTTGCCACCGAAAATCCCCTTTCATTTACAACCCCCGCACAATGGAAGTAATCTGGAGCGTTCGAGGTTCGTGTGTACTCGTTGATACAGCGGCAGCTCACGCATTCGCGCGGGCATCGTTGTTGAAACATTCGGGGTACGTATGTGCGCGCGCGGGGGTGTAGATGTATCCGTGGATCTTTGTCCAGAACCGGCGATGATGGGGAGAAGTTTATTGTTCAAAGTCCCGGGCTTTGTTCCTTCGGGGATAGCGAAATATTATTCTTCGCGTTTTCCATTTTGCACTCTCTCTCCCCCTCGAAACTCCGCGTTGATGCCTCCCGGCAATGGAGCTCGAAAAACTGTTACCCCCGGTGCAGATTCACCTGTCAGTGGCACCGGCACGGACATCACCGAAGGGGAGCTCGAGAAAAGATCGGAGCGAACGAGAGAATGGAATTAAAGCCGCAGCAAGGAGAAAGATAGCCCATCGTACAAATCGTCGAGAAGCGTTATCTCGCGAGAAACAAGGCGCGTACGCGCCACCCTTACACTGCATAACAGGCACTAATTACGACGGATAATAACCTTTATTTTGCGTTACGAAAGCAAGCGAACTCTCTCTTTGCTCGTTTTTTATTCTTCATCTTATTTCGACTCATCTTCATAGCTGTTTCTTTGCCATCCTCGGCGTATTCTTCGTATCTACCTTCTTCTCTCTTCGACTGCCCGAGAGGACTGGTTCATCCGTCTTGATAATCTCGTGGCACTATGAAAGGCGCCGCAGGCTCGACGCTTGTCCTCTCCAGCATCTCTCTTTCTCTCATAACCAATCCTCCAACCCGGAGCCTTTCGCTATATCTCTTTCTTCAAACTTAGCTCGTGACTCCCTCTCTGCCTTCTTCTTCTTCTTCATCATCATCTTTTTCTTCTTTTTCTTCTTCTACTTCTTCCCCGTGTTTTCTTCCATACGCGGTTTACTTATTTTCTCGTTTTGCCACCCGCGAACCCACGACCGCCTGCCCTCTCCCGTTCAAAGTTGCGCTCTCTAACGCATACTGTGAGGTAAAGAGAGAGGATTAAAGTCCCGAAGCGGCATCAAATCCTTGTTCACGGACAATTACTTTGCCTTTTCTTCTCCCGTGTGCTCTCGACGGGCTCTTCTTCTTCGTTCTCTTATGAAAGCTTTTTTTTTTTTTTTTTTTTCTCGTCATGAATTCTCGGTGTGAGGCTCGTTAGAATTTTCACGCAGGCGCAACAATTCATGAATCGACTTCGCCTGTTACGATCGATCGGATTGCAATAATTATTTCTTTGTTTTATCGACAAAGGCCGACCGATAACGATCTTGTACGATCGTTCGATGATCAAGAGTACCTACAAGTTTGTAAAGGGTTCACGTGAGACGTAACCTCGCGGATTTTCTCGGTTAAAAGGTACATGATATACTGCGGCGCACCGGTTCTCCGTGCGCGAAAGATCGAAAAAGTTTAGTCGGCCTCTGCGAGTCGGCGAACGCCTGATACCTCTCTCCGCCGCTCTCTCGGTTACTCTCTTGGATTGCGCTGTACGTAGACGCGAGTCTTCTCGGTTCGTCGCTCTCCGCTCTTTCGTACGAGAGAAACCGGCGAGAGAGGAGCCGCGGAGAGATGCTCGCGCTGGACTATCGGCTATGTATCAAGCCGTTGAGCGTATCTTGTAATACTTTGGACCGATGTATACGGCCGTAAGCGGCGAGAGCTCTCGCTTCCACGCGAGAAAGAAAGACCGATTGGGAAGTTTATATCGTCGATGTAGCATCTGCAACAGCGAGGTGGAGGCCCCGCGAGCGCCGGAACAAACTCGGCATCTTCTTCTTGACGCTGTGCTGCGCGCCTCCCGATGCAGAGGGAAGACCGCGCGATCTCTTGCATCGCGGAGAGAGAAACTGCATTTCCGCGTTCGTAAACCTTCGATAGTTATATATATAAACCTATGGGCAGTGTGTGTTCGTAGGAACTTTTTTACAATTGGTTTATCAAATATATCGGCGCATCGGTACACTCTATTTACGCCACATGAATATTCAACTCTCGATCGTCGCCGGCGAACTTCTTCCAATCTATAGCCTCTTCTATTCGCTATTTATTGCTTCAAATGTTTCACGGTTGAGGATACTTCGCGGTACGGAGAGTGAGCGGAACGTAAGTTTCGAGCTTTTCGCGCTGAGTTTCCCGAGACAAAGTTTTTCCTCTTTAATGACCGCGATACTCAGTCGGTACTGATAATAAGAATAGAAAAAAATTGTTTTTTCTCAACGATCACCAATGTCTCCGACTTGACTTTGATCCAAAACTGATATCGGATTGGTATTCAGCGTGAAAAAATATATCGAATTATGTGGTCCAGAAAATTTTTTGGAAACCTTCCATTTGACGCTGCGAAAGAAAAAAAACAAAAATTTCAACGAGTATATACTCCTTTGTCGTGGTTTTTTTTCATCGTTCCGTAATGGCACGAAAAAACGGTTTTGAAACTTCGCCAAGTACATTGTCTTGTGTATTTTGTCCCCTTGGAGAGCACGATAAACTCCCGGATCTCGTCGTAATTCCATCGGGAGGTGGAGATATCACTGTTTGAAAAATACGCGAAGATCCGCTATAGTTTTGAGGAAAAAAAATGGGTCTTGGAGCAAAGTTTCGACGCTCGGCATTTACTTGTCGTTGCTCACGATTCTCTTCGCTTGTTTTACTCATCGCTGAATATTTGGCACGAAGACTTGCGTCGGAAATAAAAAAAAAAGTTATTATACAAAAAAAGGATATAATTATAATAATAAAATGAAAAATATATTAATTATTTTTTTGTATGAATATTTATCCTTTGCGAAACGTCGCGAAGGAACAAGAGGCGAATTACTTGCAATATAAGGTTTACGTCCGATACGGCGATAGTAGTATGCGTGTCAAGGCAGTGAGAAAAATTTTCTATGGAAATACATTTCAATGCGCGTGACGACGATGGGAAGCGAGAGGAATGCAGAAGCCGTTAAAGTGAAAAGCGCGAGGAGGAGACGCGAACCGGGGGAACGCATAATCGCCACACGGTACGATCGGCCCGCCGATGCTGTACCATAATCGATATGAACATACCTTTCCCTACCGAACGAACACACACACACATATATATATATATATATATATATATTTCCATACCCGATAGATAGTTATTCATTCTCGTAAGGTGGTTAAATAAGGAAAAAGCGTATCTTATTACAATAATATCCAAGACTCTCTGCAACTAACGTAAATGCATTTGCGCGTCTCTCGCAAAAGGTCATTCGCGCTAATAAGCTCGGGGTGAGCGTTACATTCGGTATTTTAATAATTCTGTACGACCGAAAGACGATAATTCATTCTTTATTATTACAACGTGTCGTTTAACGAGTCTTATTTTTTGTTTTCTTTCGCTATTATTTCAGAAAATTCTGGTGCGAAGCGAGACTCATCGGACGGGAGAGAGTAGTCTCGTGTTTCTATGGTTTCCGGCGACATCCTGCAAACGTCGAAGGGCCGTCCCTCGCATTTCTTTAACGGTAAGCAACACATTTTTAAGCGTCCTTGTGAGAGAACATCGGGAAGCCGACTGTTACTACGAGAGTACCAAACGCCAGTTTTCGTTCGATGGGTTATTAGTTATTTGGTTCGTTGGGTTGAGCTCTATCGCCCTCCGTTCCTCGCCTCTCGTCCCAGGAACCACGGTGTTGCACGGGGCGTCATGTGGTAAGCATAAAAGCACATACGCGGAGCTCTCTGCACTCTGTGCTCATCCGGGCACCCGATGCCCCCGAGCAGTATATGCAGCGTGCCGTACAGTATTATACGTCAGGTATTATATAGGGGGAGACTGGGGGGGCAATGTGGACTATCGGGGCAAAATGGACCAGGCAAGTGAATCCACATCCATCGTTTTTATCACTCGCTACCTTCGAATGGTCCATTTAACTACAAAAAATCGTGAAAAAATTCCGAAAAAAATCGTACATTATTCCGAAAGGATTGTTCATTTGATGGTTCAATGATAATTCTTTTCCGCACTTTCGTATTATTATTATGAGCAAAAGAAAGCGTTGTACATTGCCAGAGAAAAGTCTTTGGTACGCGAGGCGTTAATTCGTCGAAAACCCCTCGATAATTAATTTTTTTTTATTTTACGAGGGGTCCATTTTGTCGCCAAACTGTATTTTTTTCTTCTCGGAAACTCAATATTTTTGTTATATATTTAATTTGATAGTAAACAGTTGATTTATGCTTCTGAAATCATTAACGGCGGTCCGTTTTGCCCCGTTATCGCTCTACTATAGCTATAGCTGTGTTAGCATGTTATCCTCGTATGCACCATAAGATACTCGGCCTGTTCAACCTGTGCACTCGCTCCCTGAGGTAATATCGGATTGGTCACGTGATTATTAACATTTGTCGGGAGAACGAAAGAGAGAAGGACGGGTTGTCAGAAGAGAATACGGATATGCAAAGGGTGGAAGAGAGAGGGAAATTAAAGAGAGACGGATAGTCGATTGCGAATGATCGGCGCAGCCTCGTCCGTCGGGACCTATCCTTAACCCAGTGAACTTTTGCCAGACTCGCGGGGATCCGAACGCGCGCTCGCGCGCGCGCGCGCACTCGGGGTTTCGACTCATGGGTATCCCGCGAGGAGCCTTTCTTCTCGGAATAATATGTATATAATCGCGTTGGCCATATTATACTTGAAAACGATTATAACCGGTTATTGCTGGAGCTCGTATAATTTTTATATAGTATAATATGCGTTGCGGTTTGTAGGATTTCGTGACTCAGAATTCACGATGCACCTAAGGGTATCGTAATGTATGTCCTTTTTTTTTTTTTTTTTTTTTTTTTTAATTTTTTTATTTTATAATTTTTTTTTATTTCTCTTCTCGCCAACCAGAGATTTCTTGTATAGCGTCGGTAGTTTGTTCTGTTCGTTGCAATATCGTTGAGCTGCGGATGCTTTTGCCCCCATAATCCGATATCAAGAAACTTTAACAAAGTTCTGATGCTCTCTCTCGAGTTGTAGCAGAGTAGGGGATCGGTGGGGTTTCGCGTTCGGGACGAGTAGGAGGGTATCCTCATCAGTCGAAGGTTTCAGCCTTCGGGAATAATATAATCGCCTTGTATTACTGATACTCGGAGCTATTACAACCGGTTACAGATGTATATTGGCCGCTGCTCTCTCGGCCGGTGCACGATACTCGAATGCGAAACGAGCCTTAGGCGCGGATCGCGCTCTCGCGATAAAGTCTTATTTCTTGACCCTGTAAGCCTCCCTCCCCCCCTGTGTCTCGCAAAGACGGAATAACCCCCGCGCGCGCAACAAATTATCCGAGCAAAATTTTTCTTCATCGTTGAATCTTTTTTTTTTTTTTTTTTTAACGAAACGACGAGTCGCGAAATGTCGAATTTTTCATCATAACAGCGAATTTTCGTTCGTCCGTAACGCTTTTGATCTTTCGAATAAATAACGTCGCAATTAAATACAAGGGAGCCGCTTCCGAGAGAAACATTAACTAACCAAACGGAGATAATTTCGTTGACTCGTTGAAAACCGGTTTTCGCTTCAATTTACAATGTAAGCGTTCGCGTTCTTCGCGCACGAGATATCCTCAGATTCGTCGAAAGTGTTCTAAAATCCGAAAGTTTACGTTTCGTCTTCGAATGCCCGCAGTTTGATCGCCGAAAATTGTATTAAATAATTGGAATTTTTTAATTTTAATTTTTTCTTTTCTTTACTTTAACGAGACTTCGTTTCACTCTCGTTGAAACGAGGCGTCTTTATTTTTATCTTTCGATGCTGCCGGCTCTGGGCTGATTGTCTTGAGCCGCGGTGAAAGTATACTACCTATCCGGCTCAGTTGCACCTCAGCATGCGGCACGCATGAGGTTTCTCGTTCGTGATGAGGAGGGGTGCCCCGCTGATGCCTCGAGGCAACAATTCCCGGATAGTGTGTCTCGAATATAGAAGTGAGCGATGAGTCCGAGACGTATTCTCAAACGGAGAGAGAGATAGATAGAGGGAATGAGAGAACGAGAGATAGAGAGAAAACCGAGAGTATGTATACCTTCCTATCATTCTCCAGACGTCTGGGGTGTCTCGCGCATTCATACCTACGAGCGATCCGCATCAGGATTGACTGACAATGAGAATAAGACCATAGAGTACTCGAGAGTTCATGGTAAATCCGTGAAGCTCTCTCTGGCAATACCGTGGAGCTAATAGAGTGGAAGTTACACTCCTCTGTGTGTGTATGCGGCGGCGATCTCGCGAACGCACGTCCCGCGGGCAATGGCTTCGTTCAAACTGCAGCTAGTAGTGCTACTTCTCTCTCTCCAGGTATCCGTAACTACATATGTAAAGTATGTATATCGTGCATAGTGGGGGAGGAAGATTTTCAAAGGATAGAAGCGAGAGAGAGAGAGGAGAGAGCAACAAAGGGATCGTATACATTAATACCATTAGCATCCGTCCGTGTTAATTAGTATTAAGAGTACAGCTGCTCGTGAGAGCCCAGCGGAGGATCTCTGGACCCCATTGCTTTCACAGCTTATTCATGACTTACGGCAATAGCGCAGTGTGTCTATCGTATGTGTAAGTATACGAAACGGAGCGCACGCGGGTGTCCATCGCTCACTCGACTGCCAACGAAATATCGGTTCGGATGATTCATACGTTAATTTATTTTTTTATTTAAGTGAAAATGGCACTAAGAAGTAGAAATAGTTTCACAAACATTGATAAAAGTCCCGACTGAAAAATATAGTATAATAAATAAATTGTATTCATAAAAAAGAGTGAAATAACCAATAATTATTCATATATTACAGTCGGGAAGCGTATTCGTCATTGAATGCGGGAAATCTCTCTAATAATAATAATAATTATTATTATTTAACTTTTTTTTGGTGACGAAATTTATTTTTTAGTGTTTTTTTTTTCTTTCGAGAGTATTTTTAATTATTATAAAATAATTTTTATTTAATTATTTTTTGAATAAAAATCGCGTGTGTCTGCCATCGCTCACTCGACTGGGCAACGAAATATCGGTAGGTCTGGATGATTCATTCGTTCATTTTTATACGGGCAACGATGAGACGTCGATCCAACAAAAACGAAGTTAAATATATAGGGGTTAAAAAAAAAATAAACGTTTCACGATGACGCGTCTTATCGATCGTGTAATCGAGGACTCTGACGATTTTCTTTTCCTTCGTTCTCGCTACTAAAGATGCATTGTATTTCACGAGAGAAGAGCACAACGCGTTGGTTCAACGTTTCTTCATTCATCGTTGATTCATGGCTGCTAATTCGACCGGCTAACGTCCGCTCGTGCGCGAGAGACGAATTTCATACGGCATTATATTAAACATCGAGAGAAGATCGGCGTGGGGCCTCTCGGAGACTGTGCGCAGGTCCGTCCCCTCAAAAGACGAAGAGTAAACATTGGTGGAAGGCGAGTGCAGCCGAGGCGAGTGAAGAATACTAATGTGGAATGCCAGAGCGACAGGAGAGGTTGAAGAAAAAAAAAAAAAAAAGAGGAAAAAAAGACTAGCGCGCTCTCCCTTTCTTGTCTTTCATCCTCTCTATTTCTCTTGGGGTTCCTCCATGTTTGCGCTTTACCGGAAACCTCATTGTTGAAAAATAATGGTGTCGTTAGTCTGCCGCGGGGCGTTAGGAAGGATCGAGACTATGGTGGGACGCTGAGGTGCAAGGAATAAGGGAGGTAAAGGCTCACAGCTCAGTAGCCCTATACTTCCCCACTCTCTTCACTTCTCTCCACTTCCTTTCTTATATTTCCCTGTGCGATAGAACGCCAGCGAGTTTCTATTATGCAAACACGCCACTCGATTTCTTTTTTTTTTTCTTTTTTTTTTTTTTTTATTCCGCGGTGTACTGTAGAGCTTACGCCGAGTGGTATAGGCGCGAGGTACTCTACCTGGTCGCTTGGCCATCCACGGCTCTCGCTCCGCGATCCCTTCTCCGTCCCTCGATTCACCGGACGCCAAGTTCCCAGGACGCTCTCTCTAGCAATACGGTTTGACTCTACGGATAGTTTTCCTTCGGTTTGCCGAGGAGAGACCGTGAACGAGGGGCAGTCAGCGATTATTCGCTCGGAGCACGACGATAGTAGGGATCGAAGAAGCAGCGGCACGTCCTACTAGACGACCACGACGAGGACGTTCCTGGACGTGCTTAAGCAGAATAGAGCTTCGCGGCAAAGGCTGTAAACCCACCGTTGACTACACTCGTACACCTACGTACTACAACCTTCAACGACACCGTGGAATCGTCCGAACACAATGCTCCAGCCATGTTATTACCCCCAACGGCTTATTTCGCACCGTTACGGTTCCTGCTACCGTTGGAATGTTGCTGCCGCTGTTGCTACCTCCTCCGGTTGTACTGCAACGAAACACGCGCATACATTACCTGTTTCTCACACCCCCTCGATAGTCTCGGTGCTTCTGCACGTAGTCGTAAAGCACAAATTGTTCGAAGTTTTACTATTTTTCTATCCGTAAGCGCAAAAGCAATTGTATATTTTTTCGAAAGCCTCATTTTTCAGACGATGGTGTCGTTTAATTGATCGTTAAATTTTCACTGCACCGATAACGTTGAACATTTTTTTGAGGAGAGTGTATCGGACATTCGCAACCGAAAGAAAAATTCCGTGAAAACATCGAATACTTTTCAATGGAATAAAAATCTTAAGAAAAATAAAAAAAAAAAAAAATAATAATCCTAAAATGAAATACGAATCTGCGGAATGCACCAGTCACATAGACGAAGAGTTGTTTTCCTTACAATGGTTTCATTTCATATTTCTATTTTTTTTTTTTTTCTTAATTTTCTTCATTCGCATTTTTTTCTTCATTTTTTTTTTTTTAAGTTCACACATTTTTCTCGCCTCTATTCAGTCCCGTGCGGCCCGATAGACCCTGCGCTATACATATACAGTTGTTTTCTCTCTCTCTCTCTCGCGGAAATAGCTGGGGTAGAGGCGGGACGCGTGTCTACCCAGGAGTACCGTCACTTTCGTGTCTACCGGCAATATAAGATGTCGGAGAAGTTGCTGTTCGCCTTCCTTCATCTCCACCTCGCGCAACCTCTCTCGCCCCGGCCTCACGCTAATTAGCTCCGTTACATGGAAACCCGCGCGCCAATCTCGCTCCCGCGAAACGGCACGTCGTCGTCGTTTCCCTTGGCTCGTCTCTACTTTATAGTATGTATACCGGGCGTTATACCAAACTCTACTCTCTGTTACCTTCCTCGCGATGTCCTTGTCTTTCGCTTCCTCGGCTTCTCCGTGTACCGTGCAAACGCCCGCCCCATTTCCACCCTCAAATCTCTTCGTACACACATACAGAGAAAGAGTCGAATGCTTTTGGCGTGAAACACTTCACAACTGGAGCTTTTTCCATAAAATTTCGTCACTCGGAACAACCGTAAACAGCAGAAGCAGCTTGCTGGCTTCGTGACAAAGTACAATAGCCACTGTACTATGTATATTCCATTGAGTATACGATATCAAAGGGACCTCGGAGTCAAGAGTATTAAGAGTGCGCAAGGTGAGTGCGAAAAAAAAACGAAAAAAAATTAATATTAACACGAATATATATATATATGTATACATATACAGTATGTTACCCTCGAGAAAAATTAAGGGCTCTAAAGTTAAAATTACTCGTTCGTTGGAAAAACGAAGTACTCTCGACGCACCTCTTGTACCACTACCTCCTCTACGCCCGAGTCGTTGTCGTCGAAGTCCTCGCTCTCCTCGAGCTAAAACTCCACGTTCTATGGGTTAACGAATTAAAAACAATTGACCCGCCACCTAGCGCTCCGAAGGGGAGATTTTTTTTTTTTTTTAATTCTTCTTGTCTCCCGTGCGTCGCTGTTTTTCATTAATTTTTTTTTGCAATATCGAGCTTTTCACGTACTCATCGTGCGGCTGTGCGTCGGAACTAAAACAAAATGCTGGGGTAGATACCGGATGCTCTGCTCGTTAGTCGATCGTATCGCGCGTACGTTTACTCACAGCGAGGGTTGATATAAATCAAGCGTTTAAATTAACATGCGCGAGAAACTAATATAGCTCGCCTAGCGAGTTGGGGGAGGAGGAGAAAGGGGGAGCGAGAAATAGCGATGGATGCGCGCGCATGAATATAAAAAAAATAAAAAGCCGTTTAAATATTAAGTCAGACGAAAATATTGTACGTTTATCGTCCAGTTTTGTACCATTTTTGTTTTTTTTTATACCGGGAATCTCTGTGGGCTGTACCTCCGGTGTGTTTTCATCCCGCGCCGGTTACTCACGAGGGGGATGGAAGTAGCGTTTGCGCTTCACGGAAATTCAGCGAGAATATTAACTCCGTTATAATGAATGCATCGCCGGCATTGTTTACGTTGCAATAATGAATGCCGATGGGTTAAAGTTTGGGGGATGGTGTACGAGCCTCGCTTGTGCTTTAAACTTTCAACCCCCATCTCGCTCTATCCTCTCCAACCCCCTTTTAGCCGTCCCCCGTGTTGTTAAACGTTCGGATTTTTTTTAGCGGTGAGCTATTCGATGCGTTTGACAAACTCGAATTCGAGATACCTATACTCGACACCGGTATATCCAGTTGCCATGGAAACGTCAATTGTCGCATTTTTTACTTCCCCTTTCGAATACACGAGAAGCAATTGCACCTTTGAATATACAGTAATAATCCTCGTCTACTTGGCGATCAATCGATGAACGATGGAAAATTCTATACATCGAATGCCGATTTCATTCAGTTAATAATAGTGAAAATTATAACCGAGTCATAAATACTCTCTCTCTCCCGTCGTCGATTATTAATATCGAATTTTCAATTACAAAAGCCCGATTGATTCGCAGATTTGCTTTGATCTGTCGCAATCTTCGGTTCGACGAAGCGCGTTAATTATCGGCAAATGTATTATCGGATTCGCACCAAGTTTTCAATTTCGATAAGCTTACATCGCGTCCCTTGCCGACGAATGGATTGATACAAGAATTGCGTACAGAGCGGTTATTTTTCACTGAATCGACACGAATTCAATGATAAATCGCGAAACGCGCAAAAAGATAGTGGAAGAAATGATCCAGAAACTAAATGCGCGTGACGATTAAATTGCGAAAATATCTCGCCGGACTACCGGTGGAAACAATGTGCCGAAAGTTTCTTTGCACAGGAGAAACTCGGTCACGAAAAATCGCGTGCGGTCTCCGGAACGAGATACAAAGCGGGGAGAGAGAGAGAGAACTCCGCGACTACCAAATGAACGAGGGGATGTATATAGCACATAGTCAATCCGGGTCACACCTAATCGCGAGAAAAGTGTTTTAAGATCATTGGTTTGGAAAATTGGAATCTCGCCAGGAGTCGAGCGGGCGACGCGTAGCCCCGTCGTCGTTGTACACCGACGGCCTTGCCACGCCCCCGCGTGTTATCGTCAGGGCTTTTGGATATACGACGCGGCTAACGCACATCGCGCTTCAACATCGAGGCGAGGTAGAGAAAGCCGCGCGCGCGCTCGAGACACCTGCATCGGGAGCGCACGAACCCATGTTTCTCAGCCTTGACGTACGCTAAAAGGTCCGAGAGTCTAGAAACCCCGTGGCATATAAGAGGTGCCGAGAGCGACCTTGTATGGAAAAATCACGAACGAAGGGGAAGAAAAGAAGGCCTCCGGAGCGGCTCCGTTACTTGCAACACAACTTTTGCCTCGAGCTCTACGACGTTCCATATTTCTCACAGATACGGGCGATACTGTTATACATTCCACGGGTTAATCTCAGAGACGTTACATTCGCGAATCTTGTAGCCGTGTGTCTTATCCGCTGATGCTGTGGAACGATTTTGCGGAAACGAGGCGATTCTACCGTTTGGGAATAGACGGGAGGAGGGCGGGAGGGTGGAGGGCGGAGATGAAACATAGATGAAAATTTATAGCGGCAACGGGTAGAAACGGTGTCCGAAATAATTGGTACGCCGTACGAAATTGGAAACACGCCAGCAACGAGACAAGCGCCCATCTTCCTTTCTCGCCCGGTCGTCGTCCCCGAGATTCTCCCGGCATTGGAGTTGATTCGCAACACGTCTGAATCTCAGGGTCTCTTCCCTGTCCGGTACACGGTACAGGATAGTAAGCTTCACGGAGCTTACCGCGAGAATTGAAACTTTGTGGATTAGCGATAAAGTCGAATTACGATCGACTTTATCGCTGTTCGACTAACCGGCACTTATTTACCACCCTATCACGTTCGACATTTCTATTTTGCACCCTTTTAATGAACGTTCCCGACGTCGACATGTGTGAAAACATAACGGCGCCACTGTTCTCGGCGCAAGTGTAATTATGATTCCGGTATGCAAAGTGCAGAAGCAATAAAGGACGGGAGCTAAAGAATAAAAAGAAAGAACAAGGAAAGGGTCCGAAGAATAAAAGACGACCCATGGCGCGAGGGAGGGACGGCCTCCAGAGAGATGAGGCTTTTGGCTCGGCGTGCGGTAGCGCCAAATTAATTAAAAATGAGTAATCATATTTTGACTCGGGATATACTGTAGACGCACGGATCTTCTTGTCACGAATCTCGTCACGATACGCTACCGCAGTACAGCCTATGGTCAAATTTATTTTAAAAAAATCAGCTTTTTTTTTATGTGAAAACTCTTTAGCCTGCGAAATGTTAACGACCCTTCTGAAAAAAACGTATAAAAAAGTTTCTTAAGGAAGAAAAATGCAACGTATCAAAAAGCATTAGGACCCTTTCAAAGGAGAATCCCAATGCCAATCCTGAAACTGGAACTGCTAACGATGTTTTCGGATACAATTTTCACGAGAAAACGCAAATGTAATCACAACTTTGTTTTTTCCGCGTTCCGTAATGGTTGATTGCCATAATAGCCAAAATAGGATATTGCTACATTCCATTTCGAAACACAAATGAACAACTAAGCACTGTTTGACAAGGTATGCTGAGTTTGTCACGTATCAGATATGCAGTCAGTGGGAATTTCGGACAGATAGTAGAACATTCGAGAGAGCCAAGTGTTGTGCATCTCTCTGCTCGGCTTGTACGCCCGTCTCCTCTTGACGCCAGTGGTGGAGACTCGTCGTTAATGTAATTAGGCTAATACCGAGGGTCCACTCGCGCGCACGAAATAGCCAACGTTGGAAAACGGTACGACGTTCCGCGACAGTCGCGACCTTAACATCACCTTCACGGAGCCGAACTTTCGGACCGCCCCGTTTGGATAATTTAATTCTCGTGAGTTCGCTAATTAATTCAACGAGTCATGCGACCTTGTCGAGGACGCGGCAGAAGTTGCCATTAAGGTTCGCGTACCGTGTGCGGTACGTATCCTACCCGCTTACCGCGCGCTAATGTCTACGATACGATTCTGGACGGATGACTTGAAATTCTGCATAACGGCCCCCCCCCCCTCCTCCCTTCCGTTAATGGTATAATCGTTGAATACCGAAAGTTTAACGCGGCATTCGATTTACCAGCCGCGCGATCGTGTACCAGAATCCGGTAACGGGGTTGGCGAAACTGAAGCGGCCGTTCTCGTGTCTCTCGTTGTAACTCTCGCAGCGGAAGCGAACAATAGGTCAACGGCCCCCGGGGAAATTACGCGGTTTCGTATTTTCCGGTAGCCAATAGTTTGTACTCCCATTTCCCCTCGTTCGCTCGCCTCTCTCCGTGCGCGGTGCTCTCGCGAGATCCTAATCCTCACCGGCTTATCAGAGAGGGACCCGCAGGGTATGGCGCTTCCCTCCTCCCTTCCTCCCTCATCGCGCTCTAATACTCGGTGAATGCGAAACGCACCGTACAGAACGAAGGGAGAGCGAGAGAGAGCTCTGTGTCGGTAATTCGAAACTTCGGTCATTTCCGAAATTCACCATTTCCCACTCACGAAGCGCGAACACACACAACCGCATAAATAATTCGCTGATGCTACTGAAAATTATGGTCGAGCAATTAACGCTCGTAACTTTTCTCTCATTCGTCAAAATTGTCGAATTAAATTTAATAATAAAGAATTTCGACCGGTCGAGTCATTAAACAGTTAATCCGACGATAAAATTTCTGATAATACATCGAAATTCGAGTGCTCTATTGTATTATACACACAGACAATATCGAATGAAAAAAAAAAAAAAAAAAAAAAATGCGTCGCAAAAATTACCTTTAAAACTTTTATTGACTCTGCCATCGAGAATTGAGTGGCAAAAGGTCGATGAAGTAGGAGGACTTTTTGGATTACTTAACGGAAAGTACTACAATAAGTGTCGAGAGTTCGTCCATCGCCGCTCGTGGGAAACTGTGAGTTTGTAGACTTCGGTAAATTTCTCTTCCTTATCTACCGGGCCTTTGCCTATCGGAAAACTTTTTCACGAGTGCACACAGTAGTCACCGTGTTATAGATTCGCGTATAGCCCCCATAAGCGAATATGACTCGGCAATGGAAAGAATGAGCGAACGACCGATAGAAAATGGATTGAAATACGCTTTTGATCAAATTCCACAACGCTGAGTTTTATCCGGCGGTATATATAACCGCAGGGAGATAGAATCAAGAGTATTCATCGCATGACGAGTTACTCCGACTCGTCGAGAATATATAGGTTTATCGAGCGGATTGACGTGAACGGAGTATCGTTCGCTGAGAAAATCGCCGCTTTTATTTTCCCCGCGAGTATATATCGAGAGCTTGGATAACGTCGACTCGATCTCTCGTTGCTCGGTGGCATTGCGCCTTTTCTACAATGTCTCTTCCAAACTATAGAGCCCCTTAAACTCATCATCGAGAAGTAACACGATCGTTTCTAGTAGTCATCTACCAAATGTAACGTACACACAGACACACAAGTGTTCTCGTGGTTTATAGATTCTATCGGTGTGCGCGTTAGTCTCGAATGGATAACCTGTGTTTGGCCATCTGCCAGTCTCGTGCTTATGAAGCACCCGTATAACTAACGCGTTGCCGCCAGCCATCGTCCATAGGCAATGACTCTTGAATTGTTTGACGACCGAATCTCCGACATTTTCGAATGCTTACTCCTTAGATACACACGACTGCGTTACGATGCGTCACGCTAACAAACGGAAACACGACTACCGATTCCCAGGTTTCTACATATTCCAACAGTTGTTCCAGCGATCCTACCGATATGAGAATCATTACCATTTCCTATTATCGATGACAATCCCTCGTGTTATGTTTATTAACGTTGCACAAGCCTTGATGGCAAGAACAATCAACAAGAAATCATACAACTGTCGTAAGCATAATGTTGCACAGTAGAGCGTCGAAGGCTCCAGGCGCTGCTATCCCGCAAGTCGGATAAAGTTCTCTCTCTCGCTAGACTTCGGTGGCCTCGTTATCGTGTAGCCCTATGTAAGTGTATAGAGTAACAGTGACAGGGATACCGATACGTGTATTCGAGAGTAGAACCGCAGCTCAGCTCGGAAGCCAAGAGGACCGAGTGTAAGGGTACCTGCATGTTGATAACGAGCAGCGGAGCTTCTTTTTTTTTTTTTATCTGCCGCGTGCTTGCGAAGAGTCACGGACCGAAGAGTTCTCGTTCGCTATCTCTCCCCGTCGTGGTGTCCTCTTTCCGAGTGCGCGAAAGATAAAGTCGCCAGGCGCTTGAAACCATCATCAGGATAGACGTGCAGCGGAACACCACGTGCTCTCTGAAGGAGGCTTACAAAACGTGCGCCTTTTTGTTTCCCTCTCTTGTAGAGCAACGCAAAGTTTCCCTGAGGCTACGTGATCTAAGATCAATGACAAATCGACCCCGAACATCGACTTCGCCATTGCGAGGCCTGAAATCTTCGAAAACACGAGCGATAAATTGGTATCTCGTTACAGTTTCAATCTGAGACGTTTAGTCGAGACTCTGATTTCTCTGTTTAATCAGTGAGAATGCCGGCGTCTTGATTTCGCGCGTAGAAAGACGGTGCGCCCCTCCTATCGTTTTATTCTACCGACGATATTAAAGCTCTCTGTCGTTCATACGTACACGTAGGTGTAGTAGTAGCCATGCTATCGATATCGGATCACGAGAGCGGGCAAAGGGGAAAACGGAGGGCTTTCATCAAACTGAACCTTCTCGCTTTTCTATACTCTTTTTTTTTTTTTTTTTTTTCTTTTTATTTCTCTCGTCTGCTTCCGTGGAGACGGGTATATATTCTTGAGAGTGAACGGGGGAAAACCAGTCGACTATATAGAGAGGATGAGAACCACGAAGGCGAGAGCGGAGTTGAGCCGAAGTAAGAGGAGGAAACGCGCACAATTCCCCGGAGGAATTTAACGCATGGTCGACGAACGTACCGTGGACCAGGGGGATAGCCATAGGAGTCACCGCACGTTAAAGTGAATAAAACCTTTTTCTCTCTCCCTCCCTCCATCCCTTCCCAGCATCTTCCTTTACTCTCTACTCGTGCCATGTCGATCCTTATTTCCTCTTCTTGCCCGGCATTGCTTCACCTCTCGTTCACTCGGATTTTCTAAAGTCGAAGACGACACAGAGCCCGACAGACGATCGGGGGGTCCAAGGGGGCGACGATCTGCCGTTGGCGTGACAGACTCTCTTATTAGATGTCTCGTTCAGTGCTGCGTGGATCTTTTCCTTCCAGACTATCGGCAAAACGAAACAGCTGGGGAATGAGATACCGGGGTAAAAACACATAGTTCGATATCGATGATCAGGTTAATAACGCTTCGGCTGTTTGAGCTCTCGCACGCGTGCCTCCACAATATCGTTGTAATGAAACCTTTTGACATTCGCGTGACTAAACCACTTTTCAAAACGATACGATGATGACCCGTCGGAGGAGCCGAAAGAATTTGGGTCAAGATGAATTCGTTCGCTGCTTCTTTCTGTATATGTTTCGTTTTTTTTTTCTTCTTCTGTGTAGCCTTTCAATCCTTTTTTTTTTTTTTTTCGATGGTAATAACGTGACCGGCGTGTATAACGGAGAGACCAGTTAGGAAGCAATTAGGCTCAACTAGCCGTGAAGGGAACAGCGGCAGCCAGACTAATGCTCATCGCACACCTCATAATCGTCACAATGGTCGCTATCCATTTGGACTTTGGTTCCACCCGAACTAAATCTCAAGTTTCAAAACTTTATTAACAATAAGTTGAAATAGTTAAGAAGAGAAAAGCTTTGGGAGGGGAAGAGGGAGGCGTACTTGGGGTGAACTGAAGGGATGCCTAATACGATTTAAAAAAAAACTGTTTCTCCTCTGAGAGCTCTCCTTGTACGTGTTTATCTCATGGAAAAGGCGCATTATTCCATTTTCGGCATGAGACATAACGGTGTCTCGTTGCCCTCAGCTCGTCTTATTAGCCATTGCTGGTACGCACCACCGAGGCTCGTTAGTTAGACGAAAGAGCGATAGGTACTTTCGAAAGTCCGACTACCAGTACGCAACGCTAGCCGCTCGAGGAGAGTGTTTTGTTTTTTTTTTTTTTTTTGCTCTACGCTCTCGCAAAAGAACGGTCGCGCCGGCTTCTTTCGTTTCTTCTCATCGTTCGCCGGACGATAATTGCCGCAGTCGCCGCCGCGTCTCGGGCGTCTCGTTGGCTTACGTAACTATTCGAGAATGAGAGAGGAGAACGCCGAGCCGCCGTGGAGTTACAGAACTGATCTCTCCGCGATTGGCTTCGAGAGAACGAGCGAAGCAACTCGCCACGAAAGGCAACTTATCACGCGCGGAGCCAACGCCGCTGATAGGATTACCGGAGATTGGCAAATCCCGTGAGTAAAAGTGGCAGCTGCTTCCAACAGGTCATTCCCAGAATAGGATATATCTGTACAGCGGAATTATACATTCGGGTAGAGCGGGAAAAGGGAGAAGGGAGAGCCGAATCGTCTCTGTGAAGAATAATTGTAGCGCATGAGTGGGGTACATACAGCGGAGATGATATTCCGCGGGTTGTCGAAATTGTGCATAACGTAATTGAATAAGTTTTGTTCGCTGGTCCACAAACGGCGAAACGCATATTCGAAATGTAGAAATTAAACTTTTTATTTTTATTTTTCCACTCCCGTTAATTTGCACCACGTTTTCGAGTGGTCAGAAGTATGTAGGCGAAGCGGAGTCGGTATACGTTTATATTGTTTCCATTCTTAATTGCGCTGCATACTATTTTCTTTTTTTTTTTATGCACCCACTGTATCGCAAACTCTGTGCCCGTCGCACGTAATTAATAAAAGGGTTAATGATGATTGTTATACCTTCCCCCATTCTATCTTGAAGAGTTGGAATGAAAGTTCGTTTCTTTCATTCTTTCTCTCAGTTCAACCAAACATCCCGAAGTTCTCCGGCTTCGTTTCTCTTGGCGTAGGGGAAGATGGGGCAAAATGGACCAATGCTAAAATTCATGGAATTTCAAAAAAGTGCCTTTCATGGCCATTATTTACGTTGCGAACCGCTGCGTACCTGAGAAAAAGATCGAAAACGACGCTTAATGAAATTCTACGGACCATTCATTGTCTTTGGTGTAATGGGACCGCTACAAAAAATAAAAATGCAAAAAAAAATGCTGATTTTCCATTATTTTTAATATGAAAAAAAAATTATTTTCCGACGAGAAGAGTTTACGGGGACTGAGGAAAAATCATTTTTGGTTCAAAATTAGTGGAAAAGTATTGCGTATATCGAAGAAATTCCCTGAAATATGAAGAGTGGTCCGTTTTACCTCACCTTCCCCTATATACGCACCAGCATCAGCAACAGTAGCATACGCCACACCGCGACGTTCGCCCGTCACGTAGCATTGACAAACGACACTTCTTTCTCGCGCCTCTTGTTTTTCTTTATTAGAAACTTTCGTGGTCCAGCGTGGCACAGCCGGGCAACAGCGGCACAGGCGTTGTATAGTATAGTATAGTACACGGAGAGTCGAGAGCCCAAGAGCCCCTCAACAGAAACGACAGAACAGAACTCGGGCGCGTTGCTCCGAGGTATACACGCTGAAGAGGAACTTGTGTTCTGCGTGCGGCGAGACAATGAAATGTGGCCTCACCCTCGAGGCACTCGTCTCGTTCGCTCGTGTTTCTCGCCATCGTCGTCGTCGTCGTCGTCTCCCTTTCGCGTTCAACGACGCGCGACCCGATGCTATTCCGGTCGTATGAGATTAATCCAATAAATTCGTGACGTAATTCGTTCGACATTGCGACGAGGTAGAGAATCGTCATTGAACGGAGTTACGAAAGAGTCTTTGTGCATTATATCCAATAGACGGGATTCTTCTTTGCTGCTTCTCGACGCACATTGTAAAAATTTACGTCCGTATGTTTCACGATCGCGTCCCTCCTCCGTACTCGAGTCAAGGTAAGGTCAGTCCCTGTATCTATCCACTCTATACATCCGCACCATTACTATGTTGCTATATACCGGCGAACCCTCGTTTCACGAGCGGCAAAAGGCGATTCACCGACCATTCCATCCCCGACCGTTTCGAGGCCAAACTCGATTCCCCTCTGGACGTGTATCTACACTCTCCTCGATACAGTACACTCTTTCCAATAGATCGAATCGCTTCAAGGTTTGCGATTCTGCAGCCAATACACAGTTAGATTGGAGGTTTCTATATAGCAGGATCTATCGAGAGTCTCTCTCGTTAAGGAGCTGAACACAGATTACTTTTCCATCGATAATGATGATGATGATGATGATGACGATCAGTCGCGGCGTCGAGGATCGTCATCGTCGTTCTGAAAGTCATCGAGTCTCTCACACGATCTATTGGAACGTTTATTACACTACAGACACCGGACTCGTGTTATCTTGGTATTTATATCGATGGGAAAGAGATTGCGTGCCAAGCGTCATTGTCCGAGAAGATACCGCGACTATATTTGTATTTATACATACCACGGATACCGACCTCTCTGTTTGTACAGTCGAACGATCTTACCGGATGACACCCCGAGTGTTTACAGAGATCTCGATATTGTGATAATCTTAATTAACTTCTCGCCCAAGTATGCGTGTGATTCGAGTACATGGAAAACATATAACGTTACGCAACACTCACTCTCGCTGCGATCGTTTTTGTATGGGATATATAGTCGCGTTTCGAAAGATTCCCGCTGCGATTCGGAAACCCTGATGACGCTTGGATCATTCTCGACACGCGCGAGGAGATTATAATTATCCGATAGAGATGATCAACTTTTGACGTGATTCACAAACTTTTTTATGCTTTGAATCGTTCACTGGGGGAAAAAAAACCGGCTAAATCGACACTTGCGGGTAGCGAAAGAATTATTTCATACAAATATTAAATTGACGATTTATTTCCGTTTGATGAACGAAATATTTTTTTCACCACCCGCGAGCGTCGAATTAACAAATTTTTTTTTTTTTTTTTTTCTGTGCTCTCTGTGGGATTTCGCTGTCTTCGTCGCTCGGGGAGTTTTTATCTTTTTGTCGATCCTACTATATTATTAACACTCTCGCTGCTCCCTTTTGGTCAGAGGTCATCCCCTGCTTCAGCTGTTGCCGCGATGAAAACCGAAAAAACTCGAGTCCTCGCGACTACTTGATAACCGCGGTTCACGAACGAAGCATCAAAGATTTCGTCGATAAGCCAAACGCTCGTACAGTACGGGATTATCGGGAGACTTCGGAGGCATAAGATTAAATATAAATGAACGCGAAAGGCTGACTCAGTCGCATTGAATAATGTCCATCACCACTTATATTTTTCATAACGTATTTAATTCGTGATTTATGACGTACACGCCGTGAACCGTCATAGAAATTGGTGAAAAGACGGTTCGTTTCCAATATTACCATTTGATTGGAGAATATAATTAACTTATCAATTCACTCTCGTCGCGGGGCATTTACCGGTTAGTCCCCCACTTCCATTTAGACACTTTTCGTCTTGGCGATCGAACCTAATGAAATTCCAATCTCTTTTCGTATCCCCTCTCCACTGGCTGAGTTCTCCATCATTCACCGACGTTTCGGGGAACGAGAAATGAGAGGGATATTCATTCGTCTCGCTGACAATACGCGGACGCGTTCAGCGGTGTATCGTCGAAACTCCAGAATGTTCACTTTCTCTACTTGTTTTTTTTTTTTTTTTTTTTTTTCATTCGACTCCTCGTGTTTCGATGGTCTCTCGAACATTTTTTTTTTTTTCTTTCGATATTACAATCCGCAACTAACGTGAAATCACTCGTAACCCCCGAGTAATTAAACCGTTGAGATCTTCATCGGAGATCGATAGACTTGTCGGGGGAGATGTTGCTACCGTTGTGCCGAGGATTTCGACAAGCGTTGTACGACAGGGGAGGAAAGAGCAATATAGGGTGTAAGAAAGGAAGGGGTTAAAAGCACAGATTGGTAGCGAAAAAGAATTCCCGGAGAGGAAATAGTGTTCGTGGAAGCGCGATAAAACTAGACTCAGAAGTGCGAGAGCGACGGGAGCCTCGAGTGAACAAGAGTGCTGCGGAGCAACGGACCACGAGCAATATGATGAGGTGGAAAAAAAAAAAAAAAAAAAAAATTTGTGCGCTCACGAGACTAAATGCATCACTATTCCTGGACGATGCTCTGCCCCACAATAGCCTCTCGTACACTCATTCGCCGCTCCCTCGAACGGGGAAACAGAGAGAAAGAATATTATCATCCCCCAGTGTGCATTTTTCTCTTCTACCGTTGCTACCGCTCGTTCTCTCAGAACCGTCGTTGTCGGTTGCCGTTGTTATCATCTTTCTTTTATACTGTTTCTCTTGTTTCTTCTCGTCGGTTATTTTATTTTCGTTGAAGTGGTATATAGGTAACAACCCCTCTCCCCACCCCCTTCGCCAACGGGGGGTATTACCTCGTTGTTTCTATTGTGTCCACGTATCATTCCCCCGGCATATTCTCGGAAAACAATGTTAAAAGAGAAAATCGAATAAACTCGAGAACTCCGAAAGATGAGAATAGAACAACAGAAAAAAGTATAGTTCCATCTTCCATTTATAAAAAAAACAAAAAAAAACAAAATCCATAACCCGAATCGTCTCGAAATAATCAAACGTATCATCGTCTATTTATTTGTTTGATGATTGAACTCTCGTAAGAAATTGAGACCGTAAACAATTCATGAGAAACTATTATCGTATCGAAGACCTAAAAAAAAAAAAAAAAAAATTATTTTTTGAAAATTACTAAAAAAATTGCAAAAATGTGTACCTTTTTGCTTCGAACCTGTTACCGATTTTTTTGCCTCCTCTGAACTCAAAAAGTCATCTATTTTATTTTTGAATTGATATTCCGCATGAAAATGCATGAGAAGAGAAACAAAAAAAATTATTTACAATAATGAAAGTGTAATGAAAAAAAAAAAAAAAAAAAAAAAAAAAAAAAAATCGCCGCACAGCCGAGATGATGCAGAGCGATAGTAGAACAGTGAGAATACTGCGCATGGAATGGGACGCGTTCACCGGGCTTTGAATAAAAATAAATTTTGTGTCAGCGGTAGTGAGAGATGCGACAACGGTATCTCTGGTCCCTCCTCATTCACACTGCTGTCTCAAATCCAGTCACCTCGTGATAAATAATATACCGTTTCGGGAGCGTATTGCGCATGACGCATTCGGTCGTCTAGGTATTTTCATAGGTTACGAACCATTGTGCACTCGTACGGGGAACAATAATTCGATATCGTTAGATTTCGTATTATATTCAATCTCGTTATTGTCCTACGATTATTGCTATTATTGTTTTTAGCAGCGTTATATAGCGAAGCTGTATTACCGTATATTATTATTATTTGCGGCGCGTTTACGCGGGGGCGGTGGATTTTGGAGAGACGGAAATTTATTCAACGGTGCACAGTTAGCGCCACCCTCTCGCAGATTCGGAGCAAAAGCTCCGTGTGATAAGCTTATGCGCTACCGCCGCACGGAATTTCGTCTGATTTTTTTTTCTTCTTGATACCGGATTACCATTATTATCATTATTACTATTATTATTACTCATTCGAGTAATTCACGGAATGCCGTTAATGATGAATATAAATATTACGCATTATCGTTACGAGCCGCAGGAGTGATTCTACACGACAAAATGCGAAATTATATCCCTCGACTCTGTTCAACGCTGAGTTATGTAGCGCGCGGTACGCGCGTACCAAATCTCCTCGCCGCTAATAAAATAATATGCTTTAATTTCATCACATTTATGATATAATACTCCGCGTTTTACGTGTTAACCCTTTGCCCATTTACAACGGGGTTAATTCGCAGTCGTGTATCTCCGAGATATAAAGTTCATCAAGCGCTCGGGCGCGTGAATGAAAAACTTCGCGGCACTCAACACCGCGCGGCAGGCAGCGATTTTCATTCGCACAGTTTTGCACGCGGGGCGCGTTGAGGGCTTTTTTAACCCCCCGAAACCAGATATAAGCCGTGGGGAAGGCGATTAAATTTCACGTCCAAGCCTGACGCGATAAATGAAGATGTGTTTTGCACGTATTTTTTTTCCGCTGCTATTTGTTTTCCGTTCGCTTCGATTTTTTAAAAATACAATTTTTTTTCATTTTTTTCGGAGTTCACGGGCGCGAAATATCGCGTAGATATCGTAATCACACTTCAAACGATCACCGGTGTTTCAATTTCAAGCCCCCGGGACACGAAAAATATGAATAACAAAATTGCTAACTTGCTTCCCGACTTGAAATTACTTTTTTTTACGGTATAGTAGCATCGCGCGTTATATTCTATTACACATTTTTTCGATGAGATATTTTGTTATTCGGCGAAATATTCGTCGTGATATACGGGACGAAAATGCCAAATACGATTCTCGTGTTTTGTGTCGCGGTATTTTTCTGGCTTCTCCCACCGTATTTGTATCGCGGATCCCTCGTACGCGGGGGGGGGGGGGGGGGGGGGGGGGGGGGGGGGGGGTGCACCCCACACTCGGTTATTGTAGAATATCTCGAAGTCCCGGAATCGCTTTGCCGAGATCTTTATTCAAATTCTCGATGCTAAGCGAGTGCACTCGCCGCACGGTATATCTCGCCGGAGAAGAGGATTTCTGGTATCCGTACCGTGTCCCTCAGAGGATCACAGAAGCGTCATTCAGCCGACTCTCCGTACCTTGCAAATGCTCCGAGAATGCATCATATATCTTCCGAGTGTATCTTTGGCCATTCCTCTTCGTTATACAGTTTATTCGAGAAGTGCATCTTTTCTCAATTCCCGTCTCTCCCCCTATTGTCGAGACGATTCGTCTTTTACTAAAAAAAAAAACATATTTTCCTTACCGATCTTTCACATTTACGAAAAGCGAGGAAACAAATTGTGACGCACGTCGACAAACAACGCGTGTAGTCGGGACCATTCCGTTGTTTCTCTGTCTTTCTCGGTTTTTTTTTTTTTTTTTTTTTCGATAGATATACACAGAAAAAAAAAATGTTAAAACGACGAAATCGGCGCTCGGGAATGAGAATTTAAATTTATAAAGAAGTAGTCAATCTAACTAACAGTTAACACGATCATTTAGGTATTCCACTCAATTAACGAAATATTCGTTTCGCCACCGACGAGCGCCGATAGAATCGATTTTTTCTAAATGTACATACATATTTAATATATGTCACGTCTAACGATGTTTTTTTGGAGTAAAAAAATACTCAGACAATCCATTTTATTATTTCGGGACTAATTTATACGATTCTACTTGTTTTATCGAAGCTTTGCGAGTTCGATGTAATATTAACTCTTTTCTCGAGCAAAAGAAGAAACCATAGCGAGACGATCCGTAGAGCCAATAAATATGTTGTTGTTTCCCGTCGTTCTTTCCACCTGCCCTTTAAATTCCAAACGTGTTGGGCAGACGCGAGCGGGCGTTCCAAGCGGTAGAAAACTTTCTCTCCGCTCTTGTAGGGGGTGTAGGAGGACAAACGTTGCCGTGGCGACTTTACCTTTGCGAGAAACTATCCGTGAGCCATCGAAGTTCGCCACGTGTACACATTGGGGATTCGGGTTCTCTCGTTTATCGCGTGAAAGAGAATTTTCACCGAGGTATGATGATTGCCTGGGAAAATATTGTGAGTAAATATATCCCCGGTTCATCATCAGCGTGAACTCATAAAATCGAGAGTAACGCGGGAACCTCTCAATAGTCTCCGGATCGTAAATCTTGCCAAGCAACACGCGCTGTCCAGACACAGCGACGAGAGAAGGATAGTAGTCTCGTGTGTCGGGTAAACCGTTAAACGCTCCGATGATTCTTGGACACGTTCGACAAGTACGACAGTTGGTCAGCCTCGCGCTCGGGCCTTTCGTGACCGAAGAGCGAATAGCCGGAGTGAATTATTTATGTTTGAAAAAAAAAAAAAAAAAGTGGCGCATCGGGACACGATGGGGATCGATCGAGGGAAGTGACCGACACGAAACTCGCGACTAAGTCCACGTAGTCGATTATTGGCTACTGCAGAGGGAGGAAAATAATTGCTTCGGAGAATATATCCATATATATATATATATATATATATATATACAGATATCGTCAAGTTGCGTCGCAATAACGCATCAACCCCCGGATAAATGATTGACTCTATATAGTTCTCAATCAACCCTCGTATGAAACAATTGTTCGGTAACCTACTATCCTCCTGAAGCCCCCTCCCCGCTTTTGCACGTTCACGCATCCGTGGAATTTGCCTCCTACAATATAACTGAACCGATGCAACCGATGCAACCGATTTGGCAACCCTGCCTCTGGTGTGTGGTTGCTTTCGTCGCACATGCTCTCGAATACAGTGTATTACAGAGGGTGAGTGCTACCGACTCCGGCATTGACTCCATCTACAGTGAGCTTACACTCGAGAGATCCCGGATTCTCAGGGCTGAATGCGTTTGGTGCAATTGCATCCGAAGCTCCTAGATCCTTAGGCCTCCTTCTCCCCTCCCCTTCATTCACTCTCGAGATCGCTAATACGTCTCTGCTTGTCTCTGTAATCCCGCAGGCGAGAATGTTCGCTCGGCACGATTACGGATCGACGATTTTGGATTGCGCGTTAAGGGCCCCAAGTTTAGGCTGTTATATCAAGCAAGAAGCTCCATACACAACCGTGAGGAAACGCGCAAGGATACCAACTCCCGTTTACACCAAAGTCCATCGAGTATCTTGTTCCATATTTGTCAAACAAAACGAACTCCATTCGTTCTTTTCGAATAGCACGATACCACTATATAATTTTCGTATTTAAATAGCGTTCGGTTGGCCACGCGCCCACACCGTGAAAGCAGAGTGCGGAGCTTTTTCATGATTTAGGAGCAAAGTTTTCGAGAAATATATCCAAGTCTTATATATCCAGTTAGTTTTTGCTAAGGCTGATGGTAGCGTCTTATCTACAACTTTTTCTCTCTTCCACTCCCTTCTGCTGCTCGAGGGATGCAATATATCTTGTGTCTTTCGTGGAAACGAACACGATTTAGCTTACGGCTCGTCCTCGACTGGCTTCTTGTTCTCTCTCTTCTTCTTTCGTTACGTCGTAAACGAGAAAACGAGGCGCCGGGACAAGAGTCGTCGAGGGGTAATACGAGGATGAACGCGGGGCCTCCGATATTGCAAACGGGGCGAAAAGAGAAAGCAAGTTAGTTCGTCATTAGAGCTCAGGGAGAGTCCGAAGGCATAGTCCCTGCGCCTTCTCCCCTCTTGCTATGGGGCTTTGGCTTCACAATTCTCGATGTTCGTGTTGCGTTTCTCGATTCCTACTGGTAGACCATTCTTTCAATGTGGCAACGCTGTTCCCGAAACGAGGGCTGCTAGACTTCGTTTCGTTACGTTCGGGAATATGGCTTACCGCCTAAGGTTACTGTGGCACTCGCACATGAGGCCAGACGAGGGGCAGCAGCAACACGAGCTGCCGAGGGTCGTCATTAGGGGGTTGCAGGGTAGGCAAAGTCTCCACTCTCTTCTCCCCATTCCCCTATGGGACTTCGCCAGGCCGATCCACTCGAGACCCCGTCCTCTTGGTCTTCCGATTATATATATATATATATGACGAATACATATTGCCCTACCGAGAGAATCGGCAGCGACGCAATCGATGATTCCCTTTCTGTATACACGCTAACCCTGTATCGTCGCTTTGCGCGCGACTGGAACCGAGATAAAGTATGATTGAGGATCGACGATTGCTCCGACTGATCCGCCGCTGATCACAGCGAATACAATAGTGCGTATTATGCCGGATACGGAAAATGAGAAGAGCAATAAACACGAGCCGTCAATGCGTTACGGATTATGGAGGAAAAAAAAAAATTATGACGACTTAGTTCCGTGAATTGACTCATAAATCATTATGCGGTTCTAACTCTGAATTATCCGTCGAAAGTTTCGTTGGGTTAGGGAGTTGCCTCGGACTCGCCAACCCTCGTTATTTCATCCCTCTCAACTTTCATTTCATATTTCATAGTTAATACCCGATGTTTGCAAACAGTTCAACTATCCAAGCGGGTAGGATAGACAGCGCGAGTGTATTGGAGAACGAAGCAGTTGAAAATTGCTCAGGGAGATTTAAATTATTTCGGGGTGCAGCGCACACTTATTCGATACTGTTGAAGCACCAGACTATCGTACATGGCGCACATACCGAGAATATAGAGTGTGCAACGATTTCGGGGCGCGCCTGTTACTCGCCTTATCCCCCAAAAGTCGTGACGCTCTTGGCAACGAAACGTTATAGAATATTTTGCCAGTACATACAGAACTCACATATAGTATTCTTGCGGAGGGTGGCGTCAGAGACCGCCCGTTGCGACGCGTGCAGTAGGCAACAGGGGCGACCCGGGGGAATGGGGGATGAGAATTTGCGAGGCAATAGACGACGTTGCGAGGGTGCAGTTCAAGCCGCTTTATCGCTCGCCGCGTGGGGGAGAGAGGACTCAAACGAGCGCAATAGAGAGAACCGAGCGCGAGAAAGCGAAATGAGGGGTTGGGGAGAGAAAAGATTCTCTCTGCCGCTCCAGCACGCGCGTACTGCGGAATTATGTACGCGAGGGTGAAGACTAGTAGCAGATTTTATGACGAAAACTGCTCGGTAATCGATGAAGGATCCCTCGGAGCGGAGATAAAGTATGATGGAGGTTGGAACACACGCTACTGACGATTTTTCTCGATATATATAAAGCACCCCGTTATAAGATGAAAAAGATGACCCCTCGATGCTTATACTAACCGCGAAAGGAAATAAATCTAAACCGTGATAAAAAAAAAAAAAATGAAGAACGAAAACCCATTTGCGAAGTTTACGAAACGGAGATTCGAGAACTTTTGATAAATGCGATCGGTTAAACTAATGATGCCAGTCTGCGATGTAATTAAAATCGAATTAAATTTATCGGAAGTAAATTCTCTGACACTCGTAATTTTTATTTTTTTTTTGGCGTCACGCGCGATAACGGTACATCGAGTTATCGATAATCGTGCATGAAATCTACCGGTGAGTATACGTAATTTTGCCGGGCAGTCGAATAACGACAGGGGGATAATGAGATATCGAAACTCCCGTTGCAATGGAGCGAGAGCTCTCGATGAACGAATATCGAGGATTCTCGTTGATGTTCACAGAGTTCAGGCACCGTTGCAACAATGATAAGAACCTCACCGGCATAAAGCGGAAGGAGCAATGAACACGGATCTCCATTTCTCTCCCTTCCCCTTCGGTCTCTTCTCTGTGTTATATCTTGCGTCATATTTCGCTCGAGTCTCTCTCCTCGACGTCGCAGCTTCGAGAATACGCCTTTGTGTGTACAACGAGGGGGAAATTGTGGATGCTTCAGGACGTGGCGTAGAGAAAGCACAGAGTGCCTAGGCGACCTCCGGCACTTTGGAGGCATTGCTGCAAACAATTATCGAACCGCTGCGTGTGCCCGCAACGCCGAGTGTACTCACACAGAGCTCACTCATCCTTCGGCGAGTATAGTACCCCGAAACTAGACTTACAATTAGTTCTCGTCTCAATCGGTCGTTTCCAACTGTTGTGCGTAATTGCTTCCCGCACGATATCATTTCGTGCTGCGCCCGCGTGAGTGCCGAGGCAACGGGTGTCTCCCAATTTCTCGTATTCCGTGTCGGTGTAGCAACATCTTACGACAATTATTCACAGGCTTCGCCACGAAATTAATCGCCATTTCCAATCGATGCGACCAAAATATCAACGCAAACGGAAATTCAAAATAACCAAAAATAAAAATGTGTTTTTTTTTTTTTTTTTTTTTCTGAAAAAAAAAAAAAAAAATGTTTTCGAGATATTTATGCCGCGACACTCGGGACGAGTAAAATTTTCGTAATTCATCAAATTTTTTTTTTTATATTTTTTTTTGCGTCATAACTCTTACAAATTTCGTGTAAAGAAGATCGCAAAGTTGAATTTTGCACATTGCTTCCTCATTTTTTTCCACCGTTTATGATCCTTTTGTGATAAATTCATGAGGAAGTCATGTGCATTATTCTACTTTGCTATTTTTTTTTTTTCGTTTTTTCTGGCAAAAATCTATTAGGCCGTTGGCTGTTGACGCTATATTGTCTCAATTCTCGATGCAGCAGAATGCGCTGTTCTCTTGCGGTCGACGTGTGGTACAATGCACCGAGGTACAGGCTGCTGCCGATATGGTGGCCTCGACTAAACGTCGTTGTTAATTGTCTACGGCTCTTTATGACTTCACTGTAGCCTACCTAGCGAGGGAACATACGAGAGACGCGACGAGCCAACGAGAGAATAGAATACTCCAATGCGCTCGTAAAGTTGCGTGAAAGGAAAGTCGCGGCAGGTCCTAAGGGGATTCTTCGTCTTCGTCATCGATTCATTCGTTTTCAGCTTTTGTTGTGCACGGCGTATACACAGACACGACATTAATTTTCCATCCCTCCGGTTACTTTAGCTCGCGAACGCACATAAATACACAAGTATTTATGTATATTTACCTTAGTCCATCACGAGCTGATAAGGAGCCGTTTATAATTGGAAGTTAATCAAACAATGGAAGGCATTGTTCCTTTTTTTTTTCTTTCCTCCATAACAATGCCATCAACGCTTGTTATCCGAATATATCTTGAAATACCTTATTAAGATATTTTACTCCTTGAAGAGGCGAAGCTATCCATAAAAAATAATGACCAAGAACTGCCGTAAAATATTCCTCGTCTTTTTTTTTTTTTTTTTTTTTTTTTTTTTTTTTTTAACGACACTCTTGAAATATAGTTATTTTCAAGGTAAAAAAAAAAATTGGTATTCGAGACAAGTGTTTTTACCCCAACAAGTCTAACCAACCGGCGATGGTACAAGGGTCGGTTGATGTTGAAGCAGTTTCGTCTCTCGAACGCGATATTCTCAATATTAATTGAACAATGGAATCGTTGTTTCATCGCCGCCGCGTCGCGGTGGCCGCGCGGCTGTGTATACTATCACTTGTGTTATTATCGATCTTCGAGAATCGTGTTTCCAGCGAGGAGAACCGCGTCGGTGGATACAGCCCCCCCTTCGGCTCGTAAAAGTCTCGAGTCGCGGGGTTATAACCAAGAAAACACTTCTTACTCGCTCGTTCCCCTCTCTCGGGGTTTATTTTATACAGGGCATCCTTTGTGTTCATCCTCGATTGATTCTTCTCAGCCTCTTCTTGGCGTGTGGCTCGCTCGCTTTTATCCCAGCGATATTACGACGCAACGTTTGCGACTGTTTCTCGATTAAAAAAAAAAAAAAAAAAAAAAAAAAAAAAAAAAAAAATACGAGAGGGTTACCCCCCTCACCGATAGGATTTGTATATAATAAAGACCTTTCATAATATAATAATTCACAATCGAAAGCTTGTACCCCGATCCTTCTTATGATCGAAGTAAAACAAAACGTTAAGAGAAATACTCATCGAGAAGGGAAAGAAAGCTCGGCGTTCGAAAGTCGCGAAGGATTCTCATGAATAACGAAAACTCGAATCCGTATGCTACTCGAGACTTTTTCAATAAATATAATTGATTCACAGCGCACTTGTTGTACCGTAGTACTCGAATTAATTATTTCGGGTATGAAATTGTAGATGACTTTTCCACCCGCCCCCTCATTCTCCTTTTCGTTTGCTCGAGTTCGTTCTGTTCCTTCCCTGTCGTTCTTCAACAAATTTGCAATTTATCTCTAGCGAGTAGTAACTTGTACGAGGAACGCCGCGGGGAGGTCGAGTGCACAGCCACTACTGTGTTCCTTTTCCCTTCTGTCTTCGTGTCAAGAGTTTTCAATGAAACTGCCTCGCGAGCGAGAAATTAGCATTTTATGAACGAAGTGGTTGCGGCTGTCCCCAAACCCCTTAAAACTTCTTGGACGGTATAGGAGAGATAAGAAATGGAACACTCGCTTGGCGAAGACGCCGATAATTCTTCGACGGTGATATATTCAAGCGGCAGCTGCAATCACGATTGCCTCGGTTACATTTGTTAATATTTCGTCGTTAATTGATGCTTCTGCAACTCTATTATTTGTTGTTCCTTTAAAAAAAAATTACGAAATGAAAAAGGAAGAAAAAAAAAATAAAAATAAATATACTTGCTACGGAAACCGTTCGCGGGCCCGCAGAACGAAT
Organism: Cryptus armator; assembly: GCA_963971235.1. Taxonomy (NCBI): domain Eukaryota; kingdom Metazoa; phylum Arthropoda; class Insecta; order Hymenoptera; family Ichneumonidae; genus Cryptus; species Cryptus armator. Next base: position 25,040,480 of record OZ020233.1, read on the forward strand.
TTCCGGCTCTCAACAAATAGCCCACCGACCGCAAAATCGATCGAGAACGAGTATAATGAAAAGGGAGAAAATAAACTGAGTCCCCCTCCTCGTCTCGGAGTGGCCGCAAATTTAACCGTCAGTTTGGACTCTTCGCAACGAGTCATTTCGTGGTGTATACGCTTCGTCTCCGCGCTGTGATTGGATTCGCGAGGTGACCGTATGAAATCGAGAACGATTCAGAAACATTTCTCGCTACGCCGGCGCCCATTGTGAATAACAGAAATTCTCGTTTTGCTTCTGACAGTAACGAAAAGGACAACGCGAAAAAAAAAAAAAGAAAAAAACGACATAATAGAGAATTTGAAAAAAAAAAAAAAAAGTACAGTGACGCGGTTCGATGACGAGGTCTCTTCGTGGACACGAGAGATACGCCTTATCTCGTGTCTTATAGGAAAAAATAATACCCATCGCTCGTCTCAATACTTTTGTTGACACATTTCTACGAATTCAGTTATACCTGCTCTGTTTACTGAACTCGTAGCTCTCACAAAATGCTTTTTCAATATTTGTTCTTCGAATTTCGTGTCTTATTTTTTTTTTTTTTTTTTTTTTTTTTTCACTAACCCATTGTCCCGTATGGTATGGCGGCTTCTTTTTTTCCTTTATCTATACAGTTCGCTGAATGGATACGGTATTAGCACAGTATATCCGATTTAGGCGGTGTTTTTAAAAACGTTACTCCGTATCTATCCGCTCTGTTATCCGGTTACCAAACTTTTCTCACTCAACGGATCTCTTTCTGGTTCTGTCTCTCCCGTCCTTATAACACGTTAATATTCTTGGATTATGCAAATTTGCTCACTTACCCTCTCGTCTCGAAGTTCGCCTCTCGAAAACGGAAATCTCGAATGCTATACACTTCCGACTGCCGGGGCCAGTGGATATAAGTAGGAAGAGTAGAATAACGGGGCCTCTCTATAACTGCACCGGGAAGTACAAGGCGGTCTACTAGCGGCATCGAGAGCAACTTTGAAAAGCGATTACAAACTTGGAATCTCTGTATGGCCTCAAAACTAAATTCTTCGGAAGGATCTGTTCGCGAGCCAGAAGAGAGTTTTCCTTCTTCGGTCTATAAAACACAGACCCATCCCCAGTAATGGTTAATGTCGAATCCAGCGACGCCAGGCGTTTGTACCCACAGAAGAAAAAAAAATAAAAATTCTCCCATTTCGTCACCGCGCAAGAAAATAGCGGCGAATTTTTTTTTTTTTTCGAATTGTGAGAACACGGATTGTGCTATACGCGCGATAGTGATTTCATCCGTGCGGGAATGTTGCGTATACACACTTTTACGTGTACCAACCGTAGTGTATAGTCATTGATTCACGTTTCCCGATAGTGATTGACTTTTTGCCACCGCCATAAGAGAGCGCGAGACGGAATGAAAGCGAACAGAGAAGGGTAGATACGAAGATTACCAGTGAAGATATCCTTTTCTCTCTAGGATCCTATCTTTCATGAAGCCGGTGTAATACCAGGCAGCACACGGTGCGCCCCCCCATCCGTGTTATACGTCGATGGGCAATCATTTTGATTCCACGCGTGGAGAGAAGGCTATATTGCCTTGGCCTGGCTTCAGGAGCATCAAGCCGAAGTAACATCACCATCGGGAATAGCGCAGCAGAGTATCGAATGGTAGAGAAGCCACTTTCCATTGGTTCGCTTGGTCCGATCGTTATACCGTGTGTTGCGCAATTAGAATGTTCATCGCTGGTGCACGATGCGCTCTCCCATCGACCGAGGAGAGACCCCGCGAGATATGCCGATGATGGACCCTGTGCGCGCGGCGTGCAACTTGACGATGCTGACCAGTTTACCGTCCTCGCTTAGGTACCACGTAGAGAATGTTGCTCGCTGTCCGTACTTAAGAGCCGCTGATACATCGTGAAGAATGTGTGTTTCCCTCGCGATAATACCCGCTTCGTGAGTCCAGAAATGTTAAATACTCGTAGCAACAGTCGTTTCGTACCTCGAGGACGAAGTTTCCTGGGTCAACGTTGATGCGTAACCATCGCTATTGATATTACCGGCAATCTTGTCGATTTCCCACGTGTACATCGCAGTTTTAACGATCTCTGCAGAAATGAAGTGTTAGGACGAGCGCCGCGCGTGCGTGCGTTGAGAAGAATTAAACTGCGCATGAATCACACACACGAGTTTCTCAATGATGCTGTTGCAGTTCACAGCTGTAACAACCGTTGTATACTCTCTCACAACTTTCGCTTCACCTCTGATCGAGAAAGTTACTTACCTTACATGGCTAAGGTGTGAAAAATATGTGTAGGCTTTCAATGGGATCGAATGAGAACGCGATGAGAAAGAGGTATTAACCAGCGTGTTACAAAGCAAATAGCCTTATATGAGAATTTGTGATGCCGTACATTGCCGTAGATATCCCTTGAACCAGCATCGATATACTTAAACCCTCAAACGCTTGTTTATAACCCTTCGGAGTATCGGCTGCTACACACAGGAATCGGGAAACTCTCTCGTCGTTATAGCCCAAAATCTCGGCTTAACTAGAGACCTTCCGAACCTTGCCGAACGATCTATAGATGCCTCTGATCCTTCGCACACAGCTGAGTGGAGTATCAAAACGTTGGGTTAGGATCGTAGCTTCGAAGAATCGAGCGTGGGCTTAGCCTGAAACAATGCCGTGGAGATCCAAAGGGACGGGGGGCGGAGGGAATGCGGAACGTCGGAGGGCAAGTAAGCAAGCAAGCAAGCGAGCAGGTATACGAAGGTATCGCATGCGTCAGGGCACGCCATGCCATGTGAGCCGTGTGTGTTGCTAAGGTCGTGGCTGCATCGAGGAACGGGGGGGAAGAGGGATAAAGAGAAGTGGCCCGAGGCCTCCAAGAGGCAAGCCAGGAGTGAGAAGCCGATGAAGAGGAAGAGAGGGAGAGAAATGGAAGGAGCAAACCCTCAGCTCGGAGCCCGGGCGCGCTTGCTATAGGGTCTCCGCTATAAATCATCCCTGCTTACGCTCGGCTTGGTACCCCGGGAGAACGAGAGAAGCCTTCGCGCTGTAAGAGACCAAACGAAAGAACGAACTCTGTATTCTCGTGGATCTGTGGCCGAGAACCGGCGAACACGTCCGGCAGACGGACCCCACCCCAAATCATTCATCCATTCATTCTTCTCGGAACAGCGCGAACGCTCACGCGATCGCCTATTGATTATCAGAGGGCTCACCGAGGCTCTTTTCACAATCAGCTCTTTACTTTATCCTCGAACTTCCGATTATTCAACGCCGTTACGAAATGATCGGTATTTATCGTGCCGGATTTACTCGGTTGTTGAAACTCGATGATAACACATTCGATCGGTGAAATCAGGAATAGGATACATGTACCGGTTGCAGCCATTTTGAATACAGATGTTGCCGAATTGTTATTTGCCGACATTTTGATGGTGATACTTTGAAAGTATTCGTATAAATGTATAGAATGATCAACCCTTCGTCAACTTAATTTGATTTTATTCAGAGTTCTTTACTTACGAACAAAGTGACCAAAAGTGGATCAAAGGTGGTCCTTCGTCCCGTTTAGTTATTTCGACGATTAATTTTCGACTAATCTGCGTTTAGCATTATACCGATACTCTCGAACAACTACCGAGTGGCGCTACGAGATTCGAACGAGCTTTTCGAGTCATTAATCTCTCAGTCGGGCTCTCTTCTTTGCACATATCCCGCGTGGAAGATGAGAGCCGGTGCGCGTAAAAGACGCGGTGGACTTGCCGCAGAGAAAACTGTACGCCGCCTGCTGAGGCTTCCTCCTTAATTTCCATCGTTCGTCGTTGCCTCACTCTGCCTCTTAATATGTTAAGTTGAAGCGGACCCCTCGAAAAACTACAAGTTTTCTCTCGGTGTTCATTAGACAAGCGGCGAGAGGTATGAGAAACTTTCGGTGAAAACACAGTACACGTAGGAAACTGAAAGCGAGAAGAAAATATAAACTCGGTACTCGGGGTGCCGAGTTTGCAACCCCCTCAAGCTGCGGTCATTCTATGCAGGGGTTGTCGACTGTCTCTCCGTTTCTCACCGTTCATCAATCTCTCCTCGTTTCGTCTATGTCCCTCAAACTCCGAGAGCTCTCGTGTTCCGCAAATTCACCACCAAGATAGATCTTATTCTCTATTCCTTCTGCTCGGGACAGGTTAGCGCCGCGCGCAGCACCAGAACTCCGGCTCGGGTAATCAGCGATTAGTAATTAAGAAGGTCAGAGAGAACGCTTCGGCAACGGGAAGAGCCTGGTGAGAGGATCGGTTCTCAAGAGAATACGGAGGTCGAATCGTGGGAGCATTAACCCGGTTGTTCTCTCGGAAAACGTTGGGGAGGAGAAAACAAGCTTATCTCCTCTATAATAAATAGACGACCTACAGTATGGCCATTGCTTCTATAATCGTTTATTTCCGAGATTCTCTACGAATAACTGGATGACTCTTGCATGCGTCCGGAAAGCACGAGTAACAGGTGTGTTCGTGATAACATTAGGCAGTTTACTCCCTCGTCGACTCGTTCATTTTTGGCCGCGCAAAAGGCCTCACCGCGTTCTCGTGAAAACCGGACGTCTTTCGACGCCTTGATTGCCCAATACAAGACGTCCGGTGTGTGCTCTCGCGGCTTGAAGCCTTGTTTCTGCCAAAGCGTTACCAACTCCTCGGTTATACCGACATTAGAACTCTTCACTCGCCCCATCACGAGATCCGTCAAACATTTATTTTCAGACGGTTCGCCCAAACGCTCGGGAGAGAGGGACTCTCTTGATAAATACACCGTAGGAAATAGCGTTGAGATACAGGCATTGCCAATGCTGACAGGTGTTCTCGCGATACTTTGAAGAAAAGTTTATGAAACTATTCCATCCGGAGTTTTAGAGAGAGAGAGAGAGAGCCGTCTTCTCTAGGACCGGAATGTTCGTCATTTCGAAGCTTTCCAACAATAGATCGCGAGTTCTCTCATCGCGTACACTCCGCTACGAGCGCGGAAGAGCGAAAGATTGAGAAAGGGAGTAAACACACAACTCGAACAAAAATGTCAAATGTAATGTTTCCTGTTCGAGTTTCCGAGTGTGTGTGCGCGCAAGAAGGAAAATAAAGTTTTGTAAGTTTTAACGCGTCGCGCCTGCCTGCCATCTTCGTCGTCGTATAACCCGCCTGAGAGAGTCTTTCCACTCTCTTGAAGCTACAATACTTCGCAGATGAGTGGCCGCGTTTTATTCTTCTGCACAGAATAAAGTTGCCAGTTATGAGAGAGAAAGAGACTCGCCTATTTTTATCGTCGTTCCCCGCAGCACGGGCAATGCGCGTATATATATATCTATAACTACGTATAAAGTACACTGTACCGACGAGAGCTTCGAGTCGCAGAGATAAAAACATTGAGAAATAATATGCTCGGCGTATTACAATTTTTTTTATTTGCGAAGGTCAAGATATTCGAAAGGATAGCACCAGTCGGTTTGCTAAGGATCTCTTTATTAACTCTCGACTACCCGATAAGGCGAAAAGATGAAAATTATCCATTTTACGGAGATTAGCGATTTATTCGTCAGGTATTTTCTCGAAAAGGGTTAAAAATGACTTAACACAATTTTATGCAGTGATTTCATGACGAATGTTCATTATTTTTTTAATAAAAAATTTAAATCAGTTGAGTATTCGTATAAATAATTTTACTCGACAAATATATAGTCGACGATCGTACGCTTTCATGGTCGTCGACTTTGGTACAGTAAAAGCCCTCCGAGACGATCGCGGGACCTTCCAGCGATCGACGAATCCATTACATCGAAATGATCCGAGACGAGACGCTCGCGAGCAAAAGCCCCGGCGAGAAAGATAGCGGAAACACGAAAAGGGAGGATAATTGAGATGATTGGAAGTTGGGAAGAGACGGGAGAGTATAACAGCGAAATACGAGCTGTTCAGACTAACGGATATTTCTTCCCAAATTTTCTTTTATTTTATTTTATTGTTTTCTCGTCTGTTCCCACTTTATTCCATCCACCGTCGTTCTCTCTAACGCGTAGGAATCTCTTTGTTTCGAGAACACAGAATTAACGAGCGTCGCACTTGCCGTTCTTCACGACTCGCGAACTTTGTACCCCTCGTTATATTTTTCGCCTCATTTTTTTTTTAAACTTCGCCTCATTTTTTTTTGAAGTAATACATTACACATTTTTCTTTTTATCTTAAATATATAATTCTCGAAATATTCTTACGCGAATGATAAAGTAGGAGCCGTTTATCGGTGCGAGAATCATATCCATCTGACGTTCCGCGTCTTTGGATCATTGGCCGATCTCATTATTACGATATCGCTGTGTTATGTGTTACTCGGCGAAATTCACCGTGGCGTGATAGTTAATAAGCATACGTAGGAGAAGCGGGAGGAGGTTTTGCCGGTGATTATCGGGCTCTGGCGCGCGCATGAGACTCCAGTATTAGAACATCCAAGAGGAAATGATTCACGACGCTCCGTGACAACCTTCGTGGCCCTCCTATCCCTCGTCATTCGGCTCGTAGTTCTCGTTTCTGGTTTCAAGGGGATGGGAGATACGAGAGACACCGGGAGCTATAGGATAAGGGATTCACCGGGATTCGCCATCTTGGTGTCCTCCGGGGAACACCGAGTAGCGGGACTAACGTTAGGTAGCCCTCGTGTGTTTCTATCGTTGCCGGTGCATCTGCTCCTCCAGTCCGAATCAACGGAATTATTTAGTTCTCCCAACCGAGACTCATGGACCCCCGCTGCTATCTCAATCCTCGTGTACCCCGAGAGTTTGCTCCGTGAATTAATACTCCAGCGCTTCTCTCGCAGACACGTTGCGAGGAAATACACTACACTGGTTTGTACGAAGCTTCAATAGTTGCTGTGCCACGTACGCTCGATCTCTCTGCTCTCGGATTCAATCGAGAATCACTCCGACCGTCTGACTGCCTTGCAATTTCCAACTGCTTCCAGCATCCCGCATATATGTATATATGTATATGGGAAATCACCGGGAAGCAGTTTGACACATGAAAAAAAAAAAAAAAAAAAAAAAAAAAAACAAAGAGAAAAAAAATGGTACACATTTTTTTTATCTTCACTATAAATTCCGATTGACCATCGAGTGAAGCACCGAATTCCGCGAATTCTTCTGTCTCTGTGCGCCAACTGTGGTGGAGACTATTTCGTGAATCGCCGCGACTGTGCAGCAGAGAAAATAAAAGCAACTAAAAGGGAGAAAGACGAGGGAAAAAAAAAAACGGCAGATGCTCGGAGTTGAGTGATTCGTGGCTGTCGGGGGAAGAGAAGCGCGAGCGCTCGGCTAGAGCTCGATTCATCACCCACACCCAGAGAAACCCACAGCCAACAGCGGCAACATCAGAATCTGGAGTACGAGACAAGTACACAGGCGCACTGTAGTGTTGAAAAGTGTTCCGCGTTCCTGGCTTTCCGAGTCGCTTGGATCGAGTTGCCCGCTGCCGTTACCGTGATATCTCTTACTCTCGCGACCGTAGGTGACACGGGTGTTATATGCGCAACGCGCATACCGAGCTTCCGGGCGCTAAACTAATCATTCTCCTATTTTTTTTTTCTCTCGCAAATGGCAATTCTGCTTATGCTCGATGACCCGGGTAAGATCTATGCAATAGAGAAAGAGATTCGAACCCGATGCGGTACACGAGAGGGTGCGTATTAATCCACAACAGAAGAATTGCTAAACGGAATCGATATAACTCTTTAACCCCTCCGGTGTGCGGCTGACGCTCAGCTTTAAAGCTCAGTTTACACTCGAACGACTTCATTCTCGCGTCGACTTTGCATTGAAAAAAAAATATATATATATATATATATATACACATATATCTCACCTTCAATAAAGCGCGGAACACAAGGCCGTTGGATAAAGAAGGTGGATAACAAACCCCGCAATTTTCCACCTCACCCCTGGGCTGCTTGTGTGAGAGAAGCATCTAAACCGCGAGTACAATCGCAAACGGAGGGTAGAAAAAAAAAAAAAACTAGCTATAGCCAGTGCGAGTTCACTTCCTATAGTTATAGAAATCTCACCTATAGTATAGCTACGTGTTCCGACGACGCTATAGCTACTCTCTCTCTCTCTCTCTCTCTCCGTAGGGGAACCTCTGCACTCGACGTGCATATTTACGCGCGCACGTCGCTTTGTACCTGACTGGGACGAGCGCGAAAAGCGGCAGGGCCTTCTGCGATTAACGCATGGAGAGACCTAAAAGCGCGAGCGCGAAGCCGCGAGTGAACGAGTTTCAACGAACTCCATCCATCCACTTTACGGTGCACCCTTTCTCCGCTTCCTCTTCTCTTGCTCTCCGCGCTCGCTCTCGTTTCTGCCTCTGCACACCCTCGCTCTACCGTATATTTTTGCCATCCCCCCTGTTTCAACCCTCTCTTTCCCTTCGTTTCTCTTCTCTTCCTCTCTGCAACTACGCTGTACCTTCATCTCATCGTTTCGAAACTGCGCTCGTTTACGCCCGCCCGTTTGACTTCAATCGAGCGGTCCTTTCGAGTGTCGTTTCATATACCCTCACTCCACTTTAATATACTGTTATACGTATACCGAGTGTAGCGTGTATACGCGAGAATAGAGAATAGCGAATGAGAGATACAGGCAGTTGCGACTAACGACGCCAATATACCTTTTCAGCGATGGAAGAGACATTGACACGACTTGGTACATGAATATTAACATTAATCGCGAATAGCTCTTGTCATTCAGAAAATATGGACGTGTCTCTTCCATCGACTAAGTCACTCGAGACAACGTTTATATTTGTATTGACGAGACATATCGGTTGCGCTATACGAACGCGCGGACGCGCATCAATCGAGGGTAATCTAAGCTCGAAGCAAGACAATCGGTATAAGTAGATGAGGGGTAGTAGTGTGGCAATAGAGCGGGAGAATAGTATCGAGCGACGCGCGAAGCGACGACAGGGGCGCGTCCGCAAACGCGAGAATCGCGTAGAGCGCTACCGTCATCCGCCATTCGCCTCGAACGGAGAGTTTCGCTCGCGAGGGGGGAGAGGGAGTCACCCCGTCGAGATTGGCCCGATTCCAAGGGAAACAAAACCTTCCTCGTTGAGGTGATACAACCGGGAGAGAGAAATGCGCCAGAGCTATCCACACGACGACTACACGCTCCATTCTGAAAATAGGCATCTGGAATTTATGAGAAATGAACGATGTAGTTTCTCTTCTGCATGTCTCCGGTTGCGTTTCCAGTGGATGTCCTACCGTCATGTTTACTATGAACGGATAAAAAAAAAAAAAAAAGGAAAAAGTGTATAAAAATAAAAGTAAGGAGCCTTGACAAGTTACGCCGAAGGGAGAACACAACCGATGCTCAGTTGGTTTTGTTAGACTACGAGGTTATATTTTCGCGGCGAAGGGTAGCGAAGTAGGACGACGCTGCGCGGCTATAGGTTGCAATATAATGCCAACGCCCGCGATTCCCGCAGGGCGTAGGGTAGTAGGACGCTGTGCTGTATATACAGATATACCGTTTTGCCGTGTGAGCATTTTAAAGGGATGAAATCGTCGCTCACACCGCACGTAGGCGTTCAGGGGAGGGATGTGGAAACAGCAGCACGTAGAAGATAGTAGGTGACTCGGAGAAGTATAAGCTCGCCGGTTATAGCGGGTGGGATGACGGGCAACTCGAGACGGGCAATCTCGTTTATTCGTTCGTAGCCACCTGGATAACATCAACGCGGGGACACCACTCGGGGGCTTTCCAACCCGAGACTCCGTCGCTTTTCTTCTGCTCTTCTCCTCTCTGTCATTTAGATCTCGGAAATGTTTGGGGATATAATACTTTTGCTCAACGATTTTCATCGTCGACAGAAACCACATAGGGGAAGATAAGGCAAAAATGGGGCGAATGGGGCAAAATGAAAAAACCGCGAAACTCGAATTTTGGGACAAAATGGGAAAATCGCAAAACTCTAATTTTGAGGCAAAATGGAACAATCTTAAAATTTATGAAATAAAAAAAATACGATTTTTAAGTTTCATGACTATTATTTATACTTCGGATCTCTGCTTACCTCACAAAATTATATAACTCCCTGAATTGATGACGCGGTCCATTTTGTCCCGCGTTCCCCTTACCAGCATTCGCGCCCTCCGGTTATGCCTATCGTACTTCTCAGTCGTTGTTCCTTATCTGGATATCAGTCAATGACTACGATTTACCAAGTTTTATATTTGGGTCTTTCCATTCTGCGTTCTATATTCGTCGTCTGGTAGGAAAGACGATTCCGGGTGAAAAAAAAAAAAAAAATGAAGAATGATTCAAAGGACACACTCGCGATGCTTCTATCGGATGGGAGTGTCGAGACTTCTGAGAAAGTGAGACTGATTCGGGAATGCCAGCGAATGCTGTTTCTCGACAGCCGAGTCGAGAAAGACGTTTCGGTCGTCCGCGCGAGAGCTGCGCTCAGGGCGGCGAAATTGGCGCAATTTCAGACAAAAATAGAGGAGAACGGACAAAAGTGCCTAGTCGGGGAGCGTGTGCGAACGCGAGTGAGCTCTTTCGTACACGACACAGACGTTCTGGAAATAGGCACCTGGAATTTGCTGCCGGGGGTCCCCGGGTCAGCGTCGCCGTAACACCGGGGCCATTCAGTTACCCCGAGACTACACGCCATTCATTTTCTCTCCGGCTTCCTCTCTTTCTCCGTTTCTCTTTCGTCTTGCCCTCCATCACCTCCTTCTAGCCCCCGGTGTGTTCTGTCGCTGGTTTCTGCGCTGTTCGCAACGCGCCCAGCGTCGAGCACTGTTATACGTGGATTCTTCACAGACGTCCCGGCTGGATTCACCAGCTTCGTCGTCGCGGCCTCCTCGTCCCATTTCTACCAAATCATTATGCGATCTTCGCGTATCCGTGCGCGTTTGCTATACACCAACTCGGCAAACGATCCATTCTTCGTATATACACGCACTTTATTGCTATACACCAGCGAATGAGGTTCTATTACAGTTGAGCTTCGCGAGAGTCGTACGACAAATGTTATTCGTTTAATCTACTCAGTCATCTCCGCGAATAAAATTTTTCTTCTATCATCTATTCAGAAACTCAGCTTGAAGATATCCCCTTCGAAAAATATGAACCGTTTTGCCTTCGTCCTGTAATAAATACGTCTGTATCGCATAAAAAAGAAGTAATCAAATTGCTGCCCAATTATAAACACGCAATCGCCAGCAAGTACGATCTTTTTCCGCTCGTTTTTTCTCTCCGTGAAACTAAAAATGGAAGTGGTTAATTAATCGATTGGGGACCGGCACACCTCCCGTTTCGTTTTCGACCGCTACCACACCACTCTAACATTGTGTCCGAATATAAACCTGTAGCGCGTTCCGCAACGAGTCGCCTGCGATATCAAGCAATTGGTTATCTCCCATATTTGGTAATGAAAGAGAGTGAAAAAAAATAAAAAATAAAAACACTAACGCAAACGCATTCATTCGCGAGAATTGAAAATTCGGTGAACATTTCTGGTGCCATTGAAATCACGCGTTTTGAAATGCACTTCGTTTGCCTTCGATATATCTGTATTAGGAGAGAATGGGGCGAAATGGATCGATTAAGAACACGAGCCGTTGTCATGATTTCATAGGAATAATAAATTGGAATAAGAAGAATGAACACATTTGGAAGGAAACGAAATAAAATAGAAATCTTGAAAACACAGCAAAAAAAAAAATTTATTTCGACGTGGTCCATTTAACCCCTTATCGATGTTACGTTTGCCTGATCTCTTTTACCCCAGTAGTTCATTTTTTCCCAATCATCCATATACATTTCGGTACCGATCGTTTGTCGGCTTCTCTCTCCGTGTCAAGGAGGTATTTTTGCTCGATGTACGTACCCCGTCGCAAATCGATAAAAGATAAAAATTTTCGTACGATTGAATCCTTGAAAAATGCATCGTAGAGTAGATATTTGCCTCTGCACCCGATCCCTCTCGGAAAAAGCCTCTCATGTGACGGACTTTTTCGGTCGGTCCGTTCGAGTGGACAAGACACGAGTACGCGTTTCCGTCACAGTGATTTCGTTCTTTTGTTCACCGCGGCTCTGCGTTTCTCGCTGCGAGTTCGGCGAAAGAGTCACGAAACATTTTTTCATGGATTAAATTCGAGATTAGTTTTTTCGCATATATTTTCAAGTACAATGCCAGAGCTCATTATAACTCAGCGTTCGTTGTGTTGCATTAAAGGAAAATTTGCCCTTTCACCTTTCGCTTCCTACGATGGGGAATAGAAGAGAAAAAAAAAAAACCTATTAGAACGCAAAGAGAGGAAGCAAAAAAGAAAGGGACTCTTGTGCAAAAAAAAAAAAAAATGTCGGATGATGATAAAAGGGATCACAGAAAGAGACGTGGAGAGAGGGGAAAAAAATTGCATGGATCATGCGGATGAGTGGGCACCACATCCGGGCAAACTGCCCCTGACCCTTCCTCTTCGTCCCTGTGTCTGTGTGTACCTTAATGAGCCTGGAAATTCTGCAAAACAAACGCCGAGGGTGCTTCCGTGATTTATGGTCCCATTCGCCTCCCCCTCTCTTCGCCTCTCCACCCCCCGCCGCCGGTGTGTTTTCTCTCCTCCCTCTTTCCGAACGCAAAGGGTCCAGAGGCTTTTCTGTACACCGAACGCGGTATATGTATATATAGTATATATATTTCCTTTGGTCATCGGGATTTGCCGGGCCGATAAGCACGCGGGAATGCAGGATTTCTCGTCGCGATTTCGAATAAAAGCTAAACATTTTTTTTTTTTTTTTTTTTTATTGCGTAAAACGCGACTCAGAGGGCTCTCACCGATCGCGGCTGAATTTTTATATAGCAATTATTTACGGAATTCGAAGGCATCCGGCATGCACAAGGAATTTTTTTTTTTTTTTTTTTTTTTTTTTTTTAGTTTCCGATTTTATACAGCCATTGCGAATCGGTGTTATAAAAGCTGCTTTGCGCACCCGTTGTATTCAATCACTGCTCTCATATTTATTCAGTAGACCGACAATCCCCCTAATTTTCATCATTAGTCATATATTAAAATCTTCCTCACACACGATTGTTTCTTTTTCTTTGCAGATTACCGTCGACTCTTTGTAACTCATTGCTGTCCGGATGGCCGTTTAAACGCAAGGTAATTTTTATAAGAATTATTATTTCATGGAGATGAGTGAAGTGGCTAATGAGCGTCGATTCCGTTCTATCCAATTTGTGCGCTTCGAGTCCCGTCCGGTTGATCCCCGCGCGCGCGCGCGCGCACACGCAGTCCTCGCGCTCGAGACGCGTTTTAATAGCCGCGTTCTAATTTCGATGAAACGATTTACGAAACCCTCCCTCCTGAGAGGGACCTCTCCTCCGTCGATTTTGGTTGGTCCGGTGCGCCCGGTCTACACTGTGATTATCCTCCAGTTCGGTAACTTTTTCATTCCTCCGGGAGCAACGCGAACGCAACCAGCTTCTGGCTGCTCCGTTGCTGCTGTTACCGGCCGGACAGCACCAGCTCTCGCTGGACGTTGCGGAGAGCAAGAGAGAAACTAGAGACGACGCGTGGAGGTTCATAAATAACGTCCGACAAAAACCACCGGCTTCTCTTCGGTTCGCGTTTTTTTTTTTTTTTTTTCATACTCCTCCACATCCCTCCGCATCGTCGTAGAGGATTCCGTCGTTGCGTTGTCGTCGTTCTTACTTGTGTGGGTGGATCACACACGTACCTACACGCATTTATACTGCAATCTATCCACGCCGTTCTCGTTGCTCTCGCACCCTCACTCATCCGTGAGTACCGCCTGAAACTTTCACGATAACGACCGCTTGTTCTACGCTCACGAAGAGATGCCCCCCGTAATCTTTTTTCTTTTTTTTTTATGCTCGCGTTCGTCTCGAATAAAGACTCTCGTTTTGGCATACCGAAGATGTCTATGCGATCCGACAGAGTTCCTCGGAGCATATTACACACATCGTGTGTATATATATATATATATATCTATATGTATGTAACTCCAGGTATATAGGAGTAGAAACGCGGCGAGAATGCCAACGGTGATTGCGGGGTTTGCCCGTTCACTCGATTCATTCTCTCGTGACTCACGAGACCCCTCTCTCAGTGAAATACAGAGAAAAAGAGTCACGAGCCGAAGAGTTCGAAAGGTCGGGTTATATAGTTGCGGTAGCGCGGCCTGCGCAACGGATATAGGGCGAACATGGGGCAAAATGGACCGCTTTAGCCATTCCGAGAATTTCATTGATATACGCAACACTGTTTCACTACTTTTGAACCAAAAAATAGATTTTAGAAAAAGAAAAAAAAAAATGGGGCAAAATGGACCGTGAAATTTCATTAAAAATAATGACATACTTTTTTACAAGACAATTCTCGAATTATAGTCTCGAATTTTATCAAACGTCGTTCCCAATCTTCCTTTTAGGTAAACAGCATACCTAATAGTCATGAAACTTGAAAAACAGATTTTTTTGAAATTTTATGTATTAAAATACATGAACATTCGAGTTGCGGGACTGTTTCATATTGCCCCGTCGGACCATTTTGCCCCACCGCCCTCCACTCCGTCGAGCTTTGCTACGAATCACGGTTATCGAGAGACATACACCATGCCGCGGCCTCATTTCGCGTTTAACAATTCTCAGCGACTCAATTATCGCGAAATAATTAATTGATCCTACGAATCTCTGTCTCGTTATGTAATGAGCGATCGATAGTTCAATAGGCCGTCTGATAATTGAATGATAATCAACGTGTGTGCGCGGGCGCGACTGAGAAATAATTGCGGTTAATGTCCGACGAAATCCGGGATTAAGTGGGAAGTCGAGCTTTTCGCCTGCTGTGCGCTTAATGCACAGTAGGATATACGATCGAGGAGAAGGGAAGAAATAGTTGCATCAATTAACGAGGGTATGCATGCGCCGAACGATCTTCGCTGCATGGGTGCCTCCCTCCTCCCGTATCTTCCAGCGTCTCCTCTCTCCCCCTTCGTCGCAACGTTGACTTTATAGAGTATATACATTATCCGCGGTACACACTAATACTATACAGTTTACGTAGTCGTGGTCACGGTGTGGAACGACGACGGGTACCTCTCGCCACTGACAGGCAGGCAGCGCGCGCGAGCGATCGCGGTGGTGGCGGCGACGGCGGGCGAGAGTTTCCGTGGAGAATCTTGATTACGACATTCTTGCGCCGGTCTAGGATGCCTCGGGGCTCTGCGACCGCGACGCTGGCAGCGGTCACAGTGCCAGCACCAGCGCACACCCGGGGGCATCAGAACGAACCACCGGCCCGTGAGCTTCGCCGAGAGCTCTAAAACTCTAAAACGTTCGTTAAAGAGTCGTAAAACCATCGCAGCGCAAGCGCCATCCTCCGCTTATATATACTATACAAAAACCCATATATTTTACACGAATAAACCGGGTTCCGCATTAATATTTCTTTTTTTTTTACGTTTTTCATCAAAAAAGATTCTAGAAACGAGCGTTTCGCGTTGCATAGTTGCAAGTATCACTATATAGACGAGTCCGTGGACGAAGCTGCATTGTACACATTGCCCGGACTCTCTGTAGATTAACGAATAAATATTTGCTTAACGAGCTTTTTATCATGGGCCGCGCGCGAGTTGGATCGTGGCGCGGGTTTCCACGATCAACTGGGATACCGGCGAAAACGTCGATGTATATTATTATTAACGCGCTCCTCGCCTCGTCATAAATATCCGCGACGCGAGCGTAAAGAGAGAGAGCCGCGAGGCTTCAACGGCTCTGGATACGTTGTATCGCGAGTACGATAGCCGAAAGTATAACAATATCCTACGTACAAGCGAAATTACTTTATTAAATGCGCAAAGTTAGGAATTTTCTTTTCATCATCAAACGTCAATAACTCTCTTTAATGAAGCCGATAAATATAGATCGCGAGCGCACTGATAAACGATATTATTTATAATTGACAAACATATAGTTAAATTTGGTAAAATAAATGTTTTGTCAATTTAAACAAATATCAGTCGAGTGAATATTCAATAATATACAGATTTATTATTATTATTATTATTAATTATTATTTTATTTAATATAAATATTAATAAATTTTATCGATCTTCGTTTGGACCAATTAAATATTGACGCAATTGAGATTTGATGACAATAACTAAATATTTATTCCGCCGCCTCCAATCATATATTTATTTATTTATTAACTATAAATGAACAATTCTTTTATCACGGTGACGAACAAGTGTGCGTCCTTTCGAATCCTTTTCGCGGATCCATAACCGAGATTCGTGACTATTAGTTTTGGCCGGAGCTCGAGCCACGCGAGAACAGCCGCACGATATCGCGTTTTCACCGTATAACGTGGTACTATATATTCCGTATCGTACGAACCCACAACGGCTATGGTAGCCGGACTCGTGCGGCAATAGGATCGAATGACTAAAGTGTAAATGGTTTGCCGCCGTGCGAGTTCACTCAGCGCGCGCGCGCGTTTCGTGAGAGCAAAAGAGACGCCGAGAGAGATTGAAAGCTTAACGAACGAGAGAAGCCTTTGGGAATCTGCTTTCTGGCTTTACTATTGCGATGTTCCGCGGTGCGCTGACCGGAGGCCGCAGCGCTTCGCCACGAAATTCAGTAGAGAATAACTGAACGATCCGAAAGAGAAGAACGCACTCGCGCGCGCGCGCGATTTCGCGAGAGGCAGCGTTGATTTTTGGTATTCGAAAAAAAAAAATCGGCGCTTCGCTCACTTTGATCTCTTTCAGCCCCCGGACCCGTTCACGCTATCGCATCGTTCGGTATAAATTTCGCGGCCCGTACTACGGACCGATATATCCGCGCGTGGATGGACGAGAAACCATGTAACTCTCAGCCGTTCCCGACTCTTCATCCTGTCCGATACTTCAACTTCACTCGTTCGAAACCTCCGCAGTTCTATACACATGAAAACGGATGTATATTGCGTGCGTATATTCGGTATTGGAGCGCCAAACGAGACGTATCCTCGAAACCAACGGGTCGACTGAAGTACCGGGCTTTTACATTATTCAATGATTCGTTTCTCGAGCAAATAAAAAAATAAAAAATAAATAGAATAAAAGCTTTCTGACTTTGATGGCGAATCGAGCCCCGCAGTAATACTCGTTGAATTTGCATGTACACCTGTTAATAATAACAGTCTGGAATAAAAATAAAAAAAATTCGACATGCCGCGTGTACAGCGGACTCCATCTCTATTGCGCAACTTCATTGGCCGCGGAAAGTATAACTTTTTGTGTTCCCCGTTTGATATTCAATGTCTGCGCGGTCTCTGGGACGAGAAATCTCGTTACATTGGGGACTCGAAGTTGGCTTCGACCGCGAGGGACTATCGAGAGAGTCTGGTGTGCCACAGTGGAGTGAAGAGAAAGAAAAAGGGCGAGAGACAGAGGGATAGAGTATATAGCAGCAGCGGCTAGTACGGAATATTCAATAGACTTCCAGTAGCCTCGTTTCTCCTTTGTTGGCCTTTTTTTTCGTCGTTTTCCTCGCTGTACGTTTCTCGCTTCGGGGCCGCGGCAATCGCTCGAACAGAAACGGGTCTGAAAGACCTTCTCCCCCCTCCCGTTTCTAACACGACGAGGATGCTGCTCCGGCCATAAATGCTTATCGAACTTTCGTGAGGTACGCGATCGCGAGAAACAGCAGAATGGAGAAGCAGCTAAAAGTATCGAAGCAGATCTCTTCCAATGCCGAGCAGAAAACCAGCGCGGGTTGCAACGTTCCTCAGCTATATGCTGGTGAGCGTTCACATCGAAACGATGGAAGCTTCGACACGAGAGTTCTACCGAGTTGACGGTGCATGCCGAATGTCTCTTCTTTTCTGCAGCATGGAACATTCCTTACTATAAACTCGTTCGGGACACCAAAGATTATGTCGTTCGAAGTCTCAGAACACGTTAAAGTAGGAAAGTATTAGAAGCAATAAGGGATAGCGGGGCTTATCGAAACATACAGTAAAAAAAATCGGAAATTTCACCGAGCAATTATGGCGCGCGGAATCATAATGCGTAGTATAGCGAATCATTTCTTAGGATACCATAAGCACTGCGAGAATCACGTGATTTCTTTTTTTGGATCCCGTGTTTCAAGTTACCCCGGTCTACGCATTTACCTTTATCTTACCTTTATTTCATTCATAACTAAGTGTTCCGAATTTTGGTCAAAAAGTAGTCCCTGAGTTGTTTCAAAAGCTTAAGAAAAGGATGCTGCAAGCTTCCGTTCGCTCGTTCACACCTCCTTTATCGATCTCTATCGGTCGACTTGGCCGACCTGCGCAACGTCGATAGAGCAAAATAGAGGTACGTGAGACGAGGAAAAAAAAATATATATGTTAAAAAGAACAACGTAACTCTCGCATCCACTCTCCGTCGTCATATACGTATATAACACACATTGAAAAAAAGGAACGAAAATCCATTAAAGCCTCGAAGCAAGTTTCGCATCGACGGGGTTCTCGGAGAGAATCGCTTGCTCACTCGTGCGCGCGATCGTTGAACTGAAAGCACAGGAGTCTCGGAGAGTTCCCGGGCTTATTGATGCCACGTTACCCCACGGGGCGTCAAAGTCACGAGACTCGATTAAGTTTGACTTCAATGAACAAGCGAACTCTCCATGGTCGTCTTGTGTCGAGTTATAATTGTTAAAATGAAGGGTTTTGTGTTAAAGTTAAATGTTAAGGGTTAAATAGAATAAAATGCGCATATAACGAATAAACCAAAAGTTAAATGGACACGCGAGATCGGTATGAGTATCGGTTGTTTATTCAGTGCCAAAGCGAACGATTACTTTGAACCTCCTAAAGCCTAATAGACGTGGTAGCGTACCAAACATACTGAAATACCATTAACATCGTTTAGCGTCGTGCAACATCGACATACTGTGCAATATTCAAAACTCGGAATTCTAGTAATAGCGGAGGTCGCCGATCTTCGACTACCGGTAACCCGCAAACGTGTTCGGTACGTTCGTGCATAATTGCTGCAACTAGCACCGGTGTACCGGTGAGAATGCCGGCGATCGAAGGCGTGACCTCCTTTAAATGTGGACGTTGCTTCTTGCCGGTCGAACGAGGTGCATCGGTCGTCGTACCGAGTCTATATTAGTAGTTGTCCGGATGCCCATGTCGAGGATGGCGCGGGAGAGAAGAGGGCAGAACATCGCGCAGATACATAAGCTTCGCCAATATTGAAGTTACCTTGGATATATTGTGCTTCTTCTGATGTTGCGGCGAAGTTTACCCTCTGTTACGTGTCGTCCTCAGCGTCGTGTTTTGCGATAACAATTACTATGGCTCCCTCACCTCATAGCATCTCTTGGGTTTGCGACGTTCGCTACGACCAAATTATAACTTGATACAAGATGGAAAAGTAGTCGCCGGCACTACGTACATATAATTACGGTGACAGTTTGTCGAAGAACTTGCCAACAGAGCCGAAACTTCCGTGAGCCGTACAAATAAGCTAAGCAAAGGACAACGGAAGATAGGATGATGGAGATGAGGATGAGGGGGCTGAAGAGGCGAGCGAAACGCGCAGAAGTTGTCGAGCGGGTAGATGATCCGTTGGATGCACCGGTGCATGCACCTGCAACTTATATTTTATTATATATCTAATATTTCTCCGTACGCATGCGCACGAGACTGGAGACGCAGTCGGACTGCGTGATATAGGAGAGAATGGGGTAAAATGGACCATCTTTACAAATAGAAAAATAACATTACCAAAGCTTTTCGATCTATTAACTCAAAACTTCGTGCATAACCCGAACTAATATCATCATGTTTGACATTGAGTTCACCGAAAATAGATACGGCAATTCGCATTCTACAAATTTTTTTATTTTCGAACGGTGACTGCCAATTTCAGCTTTTATTTTTGCGGTAACCGATGTTACCCGGTATCGACGTAAGGTTTCTCTGGACCATTTTACCCCGATAGTCCATATTGCCCCAGTCTCCTCTATATGATGTCTACTCTTTTACAAACGAGTGACTCGAGTGACCCCCCCCCCCCCTCCTCCCGTCCTGTGTATACTGTAACGGAGAGATGCACCTTCCGTCTATAACTGTAGAACTGCATAAAAAAGTGCTCTTTACACGCCGTATTCATATAGTTATGCGCATCTTTCTCCGCGCGTTCGAAATGCTTCGATATTCCCGTGGCTATAGGTACACATACACAATTCTGAAATAATCGGCTGCAGCAATATTCCCCACCGCTCGATAAGCCGCATGGACATATATACACGGG
Source organism: Cryptus armator (assembly GCA_963971235.1). NCBI lineage: Eukaryota > Metazoa > Arthropoda > Insecta > Hymenoptera > Ichneumonidae > Cryptus > Cryptus armator. Next base: position 25,060,858 of record OZ020233.1, read on the forward strand.
AGGGAGATTGCGCAATCCCAGGAACGATAATCGACTGATCAAAGGTCTCGGGGTCTCCCATTTCGCGGATAGAATAGGAGACGGCGGAGGCAATAGGAAAATATCACGTAAGCTAGATAAAAGACGATGCTGCTGCTGCTGCTGCTATGCCACATAGGGACTCGGATTATCCGAAGAATAAAAGGTTTCGAAGAGCGAGAATAAGAGTGAAGAAAACTTTTAACTCCGCAACGTCACGAGAAAGGAGCGGTCGGAGAGGAAAGAACTTAGAAGAGAAAACAGATCCGTCTTTTCACATCCGTAGAGCCTGTGAGGGAAACGATGAAAACTTTAATACATATACTCCAACTCCTTGTTTCCTTATTCAATGTCGTATGACTTCGCTGATGTTGACATTACTCAAAGTGTTCACAAACGTTCGAGGTTTATCGTACGCGATGGAAGACTCAAACCCTTCGATAAAGCGAATGACGAAAAGGGTTTCCGACCTCGGAAGACCAAGGGGAAGAAAACTGCAATCCCGTTGAATATCCAAAGCTCGACAAGAGCCTCAAAGACAGACGGAAGAGAGCCCACAAAGAGAAGCAACAACGTCAAGTTTCCGTAGCTCTCGATCGTTGTTCGCTTGTTGCAACGGCAACGAGCGATGACTCTGCGCGCCTCGAGGCGATAATGCGCTCTTTCGTTCTCTCGAATCGCCGTGGAAGAGGCAACGGGGCGACTAGTGCGGGAGGATAAAGCAAGCAAGCCGGAGCACGAACGCGAAAGTGAAAGATAAACGCTCCGGGAGGAACAGGATTCCTTTAGGTCGATTCATCCTTGCGCAGTTTGTAGAAGAGCTTCGGCCACATTTGCCTTGGTACAGACTACGGTAAACGGAGCGTCTCCATCCCTTTTTCACTTTCCCGTATACACAAAGAGACTTGCTTCTCTATTTCGTTCCCATTCTGTAAATATATAAAGGACGGTGGGGCAAAATGAACCGCTTCAGGAATTTAGGGAGTTTCGTCGATGTGCACAATACTTTACCTCGACTTTTGAACCAAATAATAGATTCATCACACCCTTTTAGAGTATTAAAGAGGGGAAAAAAAAAAAATGAGCGATACGTCAACTATTCTCGTCACAAAATATAAATTCCCCCGTATCAAAAATAATAGAAGACTTTTTTGAAAGACAATCATCGAATTATAATTTGATTTATCTGCATTCCTTTTTTTTCGTGTCGTTCCATTTCAGCCCCTGCGGACGATGAAATATTCTGGAGAATTTCATTAAACATCGTTCCCAATTTTTTATAGGTTAGCAGCGATCCGCTGTATAAAAAATTACTAAGAAACTTGACAATCAATTTTTTTCGAAATTTCGGGAATTTTAGTGTTGGTCCATTTTGCCCCAAAATTCGGGTTGCGCGATTGTAACATAGCTTTACCTAACAAAAGTCTATGAGATGACGGTCGATAAAATTAAAAGAAAAATAGGCAATCCGACGGTGGATTCAATTTGCTCGTACAGAAGGAGAAACTCGCGCTCTTCGATACGTACTGCTTGCCAAGTAAATCCAGGTATTTATATACACCAAGGAGTGTTTTACAGTGGAGAGTTAGCAATCGCGGTGTGCATGCGATTCATGGCTTGTTCCATAGTCGCGCATGCACGTAATAACCAGCAGCAGAATCCTGAATATACGCGTGTGAGTAACGGTCAGTGTCGGGTGAGATAGACCGCGGAGTGAGAGACCAGCGTGAGAGGAGTCTACTCTAGCGAAACGTTGGATCAATTGCTGACCTGGAATCGCATTAGTTGCTTTACTGGCTGCTGCACGCTATCTCTCTACTATACGGTTGGATATGACTCTACCGGCTCTTTCGAATCGTGGGAGAGAATCATGATACACCACCGGTCAGACGAGTACACGCATTTCCGTATATCCGTCTAAACACAGTGGGACCGATAATCGCTACCCATTTCGTTTGACAAATTATCGAATGGGATTAATCATCCACGAAAGTTCAATGATTCATAGATAGATTCGTGATGCAAAAATGATCGCGAAACGATCCTTGAATACTGTTGTACATTCAATCCCAGTGCCGTTTGCATTCGTGCAGCAGCAGCAAACGATCCAACTTCGGTGAATAGGAGAAATCTCCCGGTGAACGTGAGTACTCGCCTGTAAACGTACGTGATCCGACGCCGAAGAGTTTCTCGTTCGTTCGACCGAAGGATTGACGAGTATACGAAACCTGGAAAACTTTATACAAACGGAGAGAAAATCCAGACTACCCCCACGAATTCGCATTCTTTGCGCTATGCGTGGCTATACATCTGTATGGGTTAACGAAACGGGTATATAAACATTTGGCGATCGAACCGACAAACCGGATTAAGTAGATAAAACAAACATGGCTTTTGGTTATTATCTCACGAGACTTCTGGAAATTCCTTCGCGGAGAACTTGATTGACGCAGAAATTAAAAAAAAAAAAATTCCGGGTACCAATTCGCCATTTTATAAAATAAAAACGATAGGAGGGCAAAAATCAAAGAATTTTTTTGCAAAAACCCTTCGATTGACCATTCGTCAATCCGCGAAAAGTGTGAAATAATTTTACAGACGAAGAAAAATTCTCCGATGCAGTTGGGACCATTCCGAAGCTTTTTGTCATTGAACCCCTTCTCAGTGGGTTTTTTGCAAAATTTAGAATCACTTTTTTTTTTTCACAAAATAAATAGGACAGAAAAATATAACTCTATTGTATCTCGCTGATGATGAAGTGATTCACGAAGTAATGAAAGCAAAAAAAAAAGTGTTATTTCTCGCTATTATTAATTATTAAAAGTTTATTAGAGCGTTGATGCTGCGAGTGCCGTATAAGTCCGTGCGGACAATATGTTCAATTAATATCGTCTAAGAAGAATTGTAGCAAAATATAGAGCGGAAAAATCCCAACAAAACTGCAACGTCTGTATTGCTGCTGTCGATTGAGTGTACCGACTCGAGCCGCGATCGCTCGTCCAGTGGATTCGGTAAGTAACCTCGCGGGAAATCGAAAAGAGATTTGACGGCGAGAGAATCGGGGGCGGGAGGGGGGGGGGGGAAGGGGGTGTCCGATCGAAAAACGACAGAAATACAGGATTCTCGTTGGAAGTTGATCGTACAAAGTACCGAGGGGCGGTGCGCCGCGGTAGAACAGTTGAACAGTTGAACAGTTGAGTCTACAGTTCGGAGACTTTCCCGTGGAGTTCTCTCTCGACCAGGCGACTCGCCTCGTGATTCAATCGCGAAGCTGAACCGAGGCGTGGCTTTATTGATGCTATAACGATTGCGTACCGTTGATGGTGATTCAAGCTCAGGGATCCGCGGCAAGACGATGAAGGACTCAATTAAAGCGGAGAGGAAAAGGGGGTGAGAGGGGTTTCTGTAGCAGCCGGTGCGTATTAATTCGGGCTATTGACTGTCCGTATCTTCAATTAACGCTCCGAACAGCCCTCGGGTATACCGTCGGTGAGAGTACATAGCCCCACGCTTTTACTGCCTATCTACCGAACCCCTACCCAACCCCATTCGCTTTTATATAGTCCGGTATATAAAGGAAAAGCTTCACTGTGCTTGTGTATCGGGACCGTTGTAGCAAAACCTTTTGGCCGGTACTCGACAGGCTCTCGGGGTACTTGTGTTTCTCATCCTCTCGCACTCGGGATCCTTTTCATCCCCGCTCCATCGCGAGTGTATAACAGGAATCGAAAATGAGTCCGTAAATATTGATAAGTCGCTGTATCTCGAGAACGTTGAGTCGAGTGCCTCTGAAAATTTCTTCAGTTCCCCCGGTGTTCATGATGCTCGTTGGTAATGTCATTGCTATAAATTGAGAGGGTCGAAGAGCGGCGCGCTATCGCATGAAAAAAAAAAAAAAAAAAAAAAAAAAAAAAAAAAGTATCTTGCGAGAGGTATCGATTACAATGGAAATTGAGAGACAGAGTGGAGAGAATATTATTCTTCCAAAGCATAGAGAGCATTCTACAGGCCGAAGAGACTTTGCAAGGATCTAAAAGAGGATATTCGCGACTCTCAGTTATTCATTTTATTTTATTTTTCCTCCCACTTTCTCTCATTCGCATTTTCCTACGATCTCGTCGTTGTCGGGGAAAGTACTGTGAGAATCCTCTATACGCGCAACTCTCGTCTTTGTCGTTGTCAAACTCCGTGCGAGTAAACCGCTTGTGAAACGAGAATCGAACGTGACTGAGTAAATATTAAATGCGGCGAGAAGGTGCCGGGAGAGATAGCAAAGCAAAAGAGCGAGGCGAGTAGCGCGCGGGGGTGTGCGTTGCGGAGAGGACAGAGTGTGCGAAGTACCACGCAATTTACGGTAGGACTGCTGTTTAGCCCAACCGGTTCGGTTCGGATATACGCGAATAGAACGTTCCCGTTCGTAATACCTAAAACCCCTGCGCCCTCCCCCCCCCCCCCTGCCTCCGCCGAACGTGTATCGCACATAGTATACGTGCCGCCGAAATAGGGTGATACGGGAATTCGGGATACGGATATCGATTACTCTGCGATATACCATGGGAGTGAGAGAAAGAGGAGGGTGGAGGAGAGAGAGAGAGACCCCCGAGAGGTTGATGCCGCGGTGTGGCAACGAGAGTCGAGAATTGACCTCGCCGGTGGAGCGCCACTCGCTTTTATTTATTTTTTTTTCTCCCCTCTTTTTCTCTTACCCTCTCGAATCTCTCTCGAATCTCGTGGTATAAAATCCTTCCAATTTCGAGGATGATACATCCTCCCCGATATATCGTGTATCGGGAATCGGTGAAAATAAAGATTCTTTTACCGTGATACTTGAATTCTCGTTGTGTTTTTTTTATACCGACAATTAATTACCTTCATATACGATGCGATAAAAAAGATCGAAGCTCACGATCGAATCGATTATTTACGATACAACCGGAGAAACTCTTTTAGGTAATGATAATAGAGAACGTCGTGCCATTTAGAGGAAAAATGTATAAGTAAGAAGGGAGGAGTAAGAATAAGAGGGCGAAGTCTGAGAAGACGCGGCTGAAAGTGCAGCCGAGCGTTCGAAATCCTCTCCAATCTGCTCGAGTGCACCAATCGTTGACAGGAGAAGTGGAAGGTAGCATCGACGAGAGGATAAAGGATACTATACTTTAGTATGGTACAGTATAGAATCGATTACCAGTAAGGGCGGGGAAGGGAAAGGGTGGGAGGGAGGGGGGGGGGGAGAGACGATGTAAAATGCCAGCTAGAGGAATCTTTCCTCGAGAATCCGCGATCGCTCGTCCGAGATATTCGAGACGTGCTACGATAGAAGGGAAACACAGACAGGAAGAGAGATAATACACACACTCAGGGACCACGGGGCTGAGGCACCGACGGGAAAATCTAGAGATCTAGTTGCCGCTATGCGCCACGAAAGAATATAGCGAAGAGTGCTCGCATCATCTCGGATTCCGGAAATCTCTGGGATTTACAGTTCCGTATATACGAATGCGCGCCGTTGTTTCGTAGTGGGAAGCGCGACTTCGTGGATGGAAGGGGTAGAAGGGGGTTAAGGAGATATGAAATCGTCGACTGTGATACGGATTTACACCCGCACACGAGGTAGTGACGCGTCGTGAAAAAGCATCGCAAAACTACGAGGATACGAAAAGCCCTTGTAACGCTCTCGGCGTCGCGTTGATACAAGGAAAAGCCACGTATACAACCTGTGGGACAAAAGCATTTTGTTTGCAATATTAACATAAATCGGGACGTCTAAACGAAGTTCTGAGCGGCGAATAAACGGTTGTCTGGTCCGCGTCAAGCATTTGTCGCTTGAAGGATTCATTCGTATATTTTTGTGTACAAAAGTAAATTCACTAGTCGACGGTATGCAGTTGAGGAAAATGGGGTAAAAAGGACCAGCTATGAAAAATAAACCGTCGTGATTATTTCAAAGGCTGTCGACTGTTTAATGCAAGAAACTAAAATTCGTAAATATATTTCGGAGTTCCGAGAAAAAAAAAAGAAACACCGTTCCGTGGCAAAATGGGTTACTTAAAATTCTGAAAACGTCGCTATTGCATCTTTTTGAGTTATCAAGTAAAAACTTCGCGTCTGATAACTTTAACGACAGTCCATTTTGCCGCCGTTTTCTCTACTCGTAATGTACAAAACACGACAATCTTTTTATGGCGTTTGAGCGAAGAGAAAATCTACAGGTGATACATACAACGTCGAGCATTTCGAGCGAAACGACAGATCGTTGGCATTTTCAGGAGTTCGAACAAACTGGATGAGGAAGAAAAATAAATCGTCGAATTGAGAGGCGACCATTTGAAACCACGAATCGTCGAATACGACGTACTTTTTTATTTTTTTATTCTCGATTCTTTATCGGGCACCAGACGTTTTCTCTCACGCCTCGTACTCGAACTCTCCGATGACTTTACCTCTTGTGGCCCCCCTACAAGCTCCTCGCAGCATCCACAGCGGCTCTCGTCTTCGCTTGGAACAATGCGATCACGTCTCGTTCATCGAACATTCGTGGGGCGAAACGGTGAGAGAACGCCGCGTTGAAAATAGTCTCCCGATTAATTGCAATAGGGATAAAGACGAGTATAGTAGACGAAGAGCCGGGAAGATCGAGAGAGTTCGCGCAAACGAGAAGAAGGACCCGCGAGAGCGAATGAGAGAAAGAATTTTCGTTCACCGAGGCGAATGGAAGCTCGTTAGTTATTGAAGAGACGATCCAAGTGAGAAGACGAAAGAAAGGAGTCTTGGACTCTCTCTCTGCTCTCCTTGGGTATCTTCGCTTCGGGGTCTCGTCCATCGCCCGATGGTTCATGACAAAAGAAACTCGTCAACGGTGCTTCTTCTTCCTTTCATTCTCGTTTTTCTCCGTCTCTCCGTCTCCCTTCCCGTTTATTCTCCCTTACTTTGCCGGTGAAAAAAAAAAAGGAGTTCGCCATGATATTTGTTTTTTTCATCGTCGAAGCTCGCGATGATTAGAAAAAATATAGGGCAGAGAAAAGCGAGGGAGATTTTGAGAGTGATAATTATTCATCGATGCTCCGATGCAACGAGACGCCCCCAAAGTGATTCGGGGGTAAGTCGCGTAATCACGACAGCAGCCGAGAGAGAGAGAGCCCAGGGAACGTAAAAGCACATCGGGATTTGCATCCCCCTCCGGTATGGCCCGACGGTACGTGCGGGAGAGGGTTGGAACGGGGGCGCGACAGAGTTCAGTCACGCGCGCACGTTGTGCTCGAGAACCTGCTCTGTCCTCTCTCGCCGGTATCCCAAACTGATCCGGGGGCCCACACCCGCGAGAGACGGAGGCGAGCAAGAGAATCAAGCGCGCGGGTCACAGATGTGCAAACTAACGAGAACGAACGGGAAACTCACGCGCGCGTGTTTGCCGAAGCGTGTTGCACCGAAACTAGACTCTAAATCACGATAAGCCTTCGCGCTCTGCAGATCCACGATATAACACTGGAGCGCGCGAGGGATTTCCCGCGATCTCACGTCTATCCTGCTGCCGGCTACTCGACACTTTTTCTTTCAACTCAGGTTAGGGGGTGGCCTCCGAGTCGTAACACCCTTTCTCGCGCGCATACATTCACACACTCGCAATCCCCCCTTTCGACATGCGACGAATAACAATCGCGTTCCCGATTCTCGACTAGTTACCACGGACTAAAAGCTCGGGTTTGCGACAAGGCGTAAACTGCTTGCTAACGCCTTATCGAGAATTGAAATGCAAAATTAACGCTGAGCCTTTAAAGGATTTAGCGACAAACGGTTTGGTTCTTAATCCCGCCGCAAACTTCAATCAACTTGATTGCGTTTATACAAGAACCGGAGCCGATTGAAAATTAAATTCGTCGTGCATATCTTTGCATTGCCCCGGTACGGTGAATTTTTATTATTTAAGTTGCGATTCGCATCTCATTACGACACAACATGGTACGATTCATGGTGCGGAAATTTTATTTCATTGTCCATTATGTTGTCCTGCGGGGATCGAACTGAGGGTGGAAACTTAAACATTGTTGTAGGAGAAATTATAAAATGAAATTAAATGACTAGCGAGGTAATTCGGTTTGGAGGCTTCACGCCTCGAATCGAGATCAGCCACGTTTCGCTGCGGAGGGGTTCGGATAGCTGCAAGCGGGTTTCCGCAGTGTCAATAATAGGAACGCGATTGAGCACGTCGTACCGAACGCGTTCGGATATTCGACCAATGCCCCTGTTCTCTGATAATGCAACCGTTGCTCGGGACCACCTTGCACTTTTTCCGCTTCGACGAATTCCGCGTCCCTTCCAGTTCCATGAACGTATTAGTACAATGCAGTCAAAGGACTGGTCGTCGCGTTGTAGGCGCTTTCGAAAGATTCAAATGGAACTGTTGGCGTCCGCCAACGGATTGGATTGGACAACGGATGTGCGAACGAGTTAACATTGGTCAGAGGGTGTCGCGAGATGGCACAATGAGATTACGGAACGAGCGGCGTAACGTCTACGGTATACGTTATTCCGTGCCGACAGAGTTAAATCCATGGCGCGGTTATCAAAGCGAACCGCATAGATTCCACATACCATTGAGTAAACAACCGAGGGAATCGATATACTATTATCGATTTAGGATTACTGTTTGATGAAGGATCTCCAGAAGGAGCGGCTACACACACGGGTCTAATTATCCGGAACCTAATAGCGTCTCGGTAATTTACCGTTCAGCAGCTAATCCTTATGCTCCTGCAATTAATACTGTTGATGATGCTAATAAGATACGCAGCGCATTAATATCCCTCTTCGGAAGAAGATAGAATAGTATGTTCTGGAAAATTTGGCTGTACGAGGTATAGAGCGACTTTAGCCGAAGGTTTCTAATTGATTTTACAAGACTCGCTCTCCCCACTATCTCATTCTTCCATTTACGATCTTATTCAGGAGTTTGTAATAAGCTCCGGCACGTTCTAAGGCTCTTCAAGCGGGCATTCCATTCCCGCAACGAACAAACTGAACGCTCAAGCGAGAAGAACCAGCAAAACAACAGGAATTGCCGGTTGCCGAGTGCCGATGCGGACAGAGAGAGAGCACAGAAAGTACAAATACAGTGATATAGAAGTAGTGAAAGAGCTCAGCCGCTCTGGAGGAACGCACTAGACGTCGCGGAGGTTTGCAGGCCACGGTTCAGGATACGAGTCCAGAATGCGAAACTCGCAGAAACGAAGGCGCGCGAGCGAGCGAGCGAGTGGCAAACTGTGCCAAACTAAAACAACTGAAATCGGCAAACTAAATCACGATACACCGGTGCCTTCTCGCTCCCTCATTCTACTATCCACACTCTGGCTTGGCATGGAAGTTTGAGGATCGAATAGAGCATTGCGCGCGGGATACACGTATGTAGTAGAATTGTACTTGGGACACACAAGTAAAAACTATAATGCATACTATACGGGGCGTGGGGGCCGATACTGCCGGAATCTCGACGCTGAAATTTTATTGCTCTTCTCTCCGCGCCATTGGAGCGGTATCCGCACAAAAGCAATTGCAAATCCACCGATATTCGATGCCACGCGAGCTTTTCGTTGGGTGCTTTCGCGAAATATATTCGCGCGTACCGTAAGACCGTTGGGGGGGTTCGATGCTGCCTCACGTCTCGACGGAAAAATGGCTCATCCGATTCCGGATGAAGGACGCGTTTCGCATCAACGTTTCCGAAAATGTTTCCATCCCTCTGCTCCTCGGTAACATTTTGTCTCGAACTTCTGTCCGACCGCTATCCACTCGTTTTCGCGTCTCAATGTCTCGGCAACGGTAAACCTTCGAGATAAGGGTTTGACAGTCACGAAATTTCATGGACGTATATTCCGCGTGGAAAGGCGATAAGGTTTAGAGGGACACGCGGTTGATAGGGATCAGTGTCGAGACACGGATGACGAACACATCTTTACTCGAAGCAAATATATTAAAATTTGTAAACACAATCGATCGTTGTACTCGCAATAAATATACCATTATCAGCTATATACGGCGTAAAATACAATCGTAGGGGTTTTGGATAATCGAAAATAAATTTTACCGTCCCGTACGCGACTTTTCATGCGATTTCACCGATTTATAAACAGCGTTCATCGGTATGCATGACGAATGGATATGACGAGCGGGGTGCGGGTTTTTGTGCGGCGTGGCGCGCAAGGATTTGTACAGTAAATCGTATGGCTATTCATATAGCCATAGACAGGATATAGTAGAGATTGGCCCAACAAATTCAACGGGTTTTCCAATCGGCGTGAAAAAACGGAATTGCGCGGTACTGGTCTGAGGCCGTATCGTATCAAAAGCAACATACAAATTGGACGGTACAGGTTATAGCCGTGATGCGTGAATCATCGAACGGCATGGCGCGCCGGCTGTTGGCACCGACGAACGGTTGCGAGAGAAGCGGGGAAACGCAGAGGCACCCGACAGCAGCGGGCATTGCATCGAGAATCACTCTCTTTTCAACGACTCTCGGATTGCTTTGGCGGCTATAGGCAGGCAGGCAGGCAGGCAGGCAGTTGCGAAGTGAAGAGTGAAGAGCTGTTGGGATCGAGGGGCCACGTGAATGACGCTCGTTACGCATCGTGCACCAGCACAGCGGACCATTGGGGATTCGCAATATCTGTTTGACTACTTTGCCACTTTTCGCAAACCGCATAGCGGCAATGTCCGCAGCCCGCAGTTCGGTGGGTCATACCGACTCGGTCGAGTATCCTATAACGTGTATCACGGAGGATCGACGCAAGAGCGTTCGATCCAATTCCGCAGAATTTCAAACGTGCCCCTATGCGATACCGTAGCTCAGTTATATCAGAGGAAGCATGGATATGCAGAAAAGAGGTTCCTGCGGCACGCCAGTTAGAATACAGCTTTCCAACAGCCAGTAAACCCGCCGTACGGCAGTCGAATCATAATGTAAATTCATGCCAAACTAACACACGCGTACACATGCATACAAGCGAGAGATAGCGGAAAGAGTACGCACTGTGGTGCTGGATGCTGGCACTCGGAAACAGACCGCGGCAGACGGAAAAGCTATCCAAAAACTTTTCTAGAGATAGAACAGTTTGACGTGACTCGTTCGTAATGGCGGTCTACCTACTTTATGATATAAATCCATGATGAATCCTGTATTTTATCCCCGCTATTCGTAAACTAGTTTGTGAAGGGGGTTTTTAAAAAATGGTGAAAAAAGTGGCAGCGATATGTGAGGCATGCATAGCAGTAGTCCTGGGTAAATGTAAAATTGACTGAGAGAACCCAGACGCTCGCTTCCTTTGGTAACCAACCCGTAGTACATTTATGCACTGGAAAATTCACTAATACATACTATATCTCTTTGCTTGTGAAAGAGAAAAGAGACCCTTCTCCGCTGCTACCCATTTAATCCTGTTACTCCTGTGCAACTACCGCTCCGTCGTTCCAAGTACCATTGAGAGACAATGTTTTAGCTACGAGAATAGTAGTTCTTCAGCTGCGAAGTGTGAGAAAGGAAGAGGACAAGGGAATCCCGCCGAGGTCTCGTTTGAATAGTCAAAAGAGACATTAGGAACCTCGTCGTCTCTTTCTTCTTCGCTCTCTCCAACGATAATTACTATTCCTGATGAGCCGGGTGTCCCTTCGCATACCAGGGGGGGCGGAGAGAGGTCGATCGGGATGCTCACGACTACGTCTGCACTCTTCTCTACTCTCGATTCCTCGGTGAATTTCATTAACACTGATTGCAAGATTCGGTTCGTTGGAAAATGTTCTTTGTACTCCTTCAACGAAAGAGTAACTGTGGCGGGATGAATATATTTCAGAGAGTTAGAACGAGCGAAGTAAATGACGAAGAAAAAAGTGAAAAAGTTATCACGACGGTTCTTTGCATCGTGGCTTCGGTTAAACAAAAATTATTGAATTATGGTCGTCGTCTGGTGGTCCATTGAACAATCGAGAATTTATCACACATTTTTTTTTTTTTTTTCTCAAAGAGACGATTAAAAACCGTGACGATTAGATACCCTGTTCGCGTTAGAGTCACGTTTCTCGTCATATTATTTCTCTCGTTGTTTAGGCGTTTAATTCGTCATCCCACGTTTCTTCGTGAGATCAAAAGAACACGTTCGATATGGTGTGAAGGGGGCAGTTGAGTTTCAAAGAAGAATATGAAACTCTTGGGCTGTGATATAAGAAGGCGGAGTAAACCGATGCATCCTCGTTCCGATCCTGTCTGCACACTGTAACCGCTCGTGTTCGGGATCTTGCGGTGCGTGCCTAATCCCCGCGGTGTCGTCATTGTTAACCGAGATGATCGATGAAGTGATGACGTGAATATTGTGACGGAGATTCTGAACTCCGTACTACTTACTTCTTTTTCTCTCGGGCGTTGTGTTATTGGAGTGTCATGCCGGTGTTGACTTCTTATGCACGTATACTGTATGCGCATATATATATACCATAGTAGTAAATACACGTCTCGCTTCATTGCTCGCAAAGACGTGATATTCTTTTTGCTGCATCGACATCAGCGCCCATCAGTGAAGAATGTTTTTGTACCAAATATCGAGCGAAAAGTTAAATACGATTGTTGATCGACGGGAGAAAAAATAGACCGACAATAGATCTGAAACGACGATTTTTTTTTATTTTTCGAATTTTCAAATTTGTTTGTAAATTTTTAACAACCGTATTGTCACGTCCCAATGCATTTCGTTTTTTTCAATCTGTTACAGAATAATTGAAAATACAAAAAAAAAGTGCCAAAAATGTTTTTTTTTTACATGCATTACTTAAATATTAATTTTCCGTTCGGTGCTTCCAATATCGCGAAATTGCTATCAACTCCTGGGAGAGTATAAGTAATTTCATGCGAACAAAATACTGGACGGTCCTCTCATCATCGACTCTTCGTCAATGCTTAATTGAATCATCCGGCATACGCTCGAGAAAACGCGAGGCAAAGAATTTTATGTATCCTTTGTACACCGACCGAGCTTTGTCGCGACTCAAACGCGTTTCATAAAGCGTAAAACGCTTGAAAACGCATGAATCGCGTACCGGCAAACCAACTTCGATCCACATCCCGGAAATACAAGCACATTGGTACTCTTTTTTTTTTTTTTTTTTTTATCTTTTACGAAGAAATGAGAATAATAGTGAAACATAAAGCTGTTGGATACTGCAGTATCTATAGTAGCGGGATATAAGTACACGAGGGTAAGGACCACTCGATGGAACGAGGTAAAGAGGAGTTCTCTTCGCAACAACGTCGGTGTTCCAATTTGATGGTAACATTGAAGCACGTTGTTCTCGTTGGCTTCTCCATCGTTCGCTCGACGTCGAGGACGCGAAGAAAGAGAGAATCTTGATGCGTATAATATTCCATGAATGCTCGTTGGCCCGAGAGAGGATCTACTCGAACAGCAGCTTCTATCCTACTCGATAGTCACATAACAAGACGCTTACCGTGCGCGTCTTACGAGTGGCGTGTGCTCGCGAAACTCTTCGTCTTTTCCTCACTTTCGTATCGTCTTTCTTCTATCTCACGATTCTAACGAAAAGAATACGTGAAGCAACATCGGCAAATTGTCCGTGAGATGGCCACCACAATGGTCCAACCGCTGTCTCACCCCTTGTCGTCAATTTCAGCGATCTCTCGACAACTATAGACACAGAGCGCCAATAGAGGAGCGATATACCCTTCGATCGTATCGAAACCAGAGTCTCCTCGTTAAAATTCATAAGGCATTTCGCCATGCAAAGGCTCCATCTTGAAAATTCACTTGTCTCAACTTTTCTCCGAGTAAAATCCGTGTGTTCCCGTCTATCGATGGCAAAAACTATATATTTCCACTGTACCCACAATTTCTTTTACAAATTTTTCGCACATGATTTTGTCGTATCGTTTCGCATCGTTGATCGAATCGCGTTGGTGGCCTGGATGTGTCGGTTGGCGTGAATTCAATGATTTGCTTCGATCGAGTCGCGAAAAGAAACCAAGAAATTCCTTCCAATTGCATCAGAGAACTGTTTTTTTTTTTTTTTTTTTTTTTTTTTTTCGTTTCGTGTATTTGAGAAATGGAACGTTTTTCAGTCGTTTCTCACACACATACATCGACCATTCGTTCTCGCGATTGAAATAGTACGATTCGATTATTCATTCACATCCGCTATACTTGGCATTGAGAGAGGTCGCTCTTCCGCGGTGAGAGAAGGAAAAAAGAATAAAAAATAAAGTGCCAGAAGCGTAGAGCTCGAATAATTCCTTGACGAGATCGGCTTCAAAACGATTTCTCTAATTGGGACCTCTTGTCATAAGCACCAAACGTGGACTTACGAGAGAGTATAACTCGTTTCAATAGAACGTATCTTCGCTACCCACACACCTCGACTGCGGCGAGTCTTGTTCTCGAGTCCTCTGGGATCGTGATACGCACGAATCATTCGACGATGACTCACTCACGCCGGGAGTCACTCTCGTGTATGAATTCTCAGAGAAACTCACCGCGAGACACACCGTCCTCTTGCATCTTTCCATTGCCTACAATTATAATTCTTCCTTTTTATCGTAAGAAACGATGGAGCAAAATAAACCGCTTTAGCAATTCCCGAAGTTTCATCGATATACCCAACACTATTCCACGACTTTTAAACCAAAAAATTTACTTGATACACCCCTTTAGCGTATCAAAATGAAAAAAAAAAATCGAGCAAACGAAACAGCGATTCAAATGCATTGAAATAAAAAAAAATGATTTTAAATCATTTACTACCACCTATAAGCGATATGTTAACGATTCTCGTGAGAAAATATGAATTTTTACATATTAAAAATAATGAATATTATATTATTTTATTTATTTATATTACAAATTCATAGTCGCATTTTCCCTCAACTTCCCTTATAATAAAAATAAACAATCCCACAACGACCGACGACCTTTCGGAGTCTCCGGAATTCTCGGTTCATTTTTATTTTCTTTTTTTTTTTCATCCCTTCGTAACATATTCTTCTCGTGTATGTTTGCGCGCGTTTTTATTCTCGTGCGTTTGCAGGAATTACAGTCGGCAGGGTAAAGCCCCCGAAGGGCCCGCGAACACCTCTCGTTGTGCGCTGTAACGAGGAATATTGAAACGTCATCGTTCATTAAGAATCCATTCTCGTTCCCCTCCTCCCTGCCGCTCCGCTCAACGCAACGAAAGAAACTCGCGAGACGAAGAATGACGCGCGAGATTTCTTCCCGTCCCTCATGCATGCGCAAGAGTGGAGAGCTTTCACGCCGATCGTGATATGCGTTTATGCGTCTCGTTATAGCTGTTGAATAAATAAAGTGAAATGATAGAAAAAAAAAATATAAAAATAATATCCACCGATATAAAGAAAAAAAAAAAAAAAAAAATCAGTACGCGGTATAACCATCGGTTCAATATCAATTTTGCGCTGCATATCCGTTAGTAGAGTGAAGCTTTACTCTCCGATCGCTCGTGAATTCTCGTCTCGCGGGAACGATCCGTAAGTGCAAAGAGCATTGGATGTCCAAGCGAGCGAGAGCTGTCCAGCAGATCATGGAGTATAACTATAACTATATGTTATAGTCACTGTTATAGAAACTGTATGCAATATATAACTAACTGCGAATGCAGCAGGGCGATTATTTCCAATACAGAGTTATACTATAGCAAAGGCTGAGTTGAGATCGCGGATGAAACGACACAGAGGCGACAGAAATAGATGGTCGGAATAGAATAGTTTCCAATCATTTCCGTCGGCGAAGAGACGAATCCCGGCGCAAAAAGTGATTCTCCGTATGCATCAGCAGAAACCGTACCTACGTATCGAGAGGATTATTTTCCTCTTGCATACACACACGTCCACCTCGTTGCCGATGTTCTCTAGCGAGCGGAACGGCAAACGATGCGCGGCGACGATAATACGAATAAGAGAGAAGGGTGCGGAGGTCGATTGACGAGGTCCGCGCGCATTTCAACGACGGGAACGCGGGTGTGCCGTAATTAAAACGCCACGGTAGCGGCGCCCAGGCGTCTCCGAGAGTGACATCTGGTCTTAGTCTTTACCCGGTTCCTCGCTGGCGGCGGTTGCAACACAACCAGAGCGAAGAAGGAGCATAGCAAGTGCACGCGGCAAGAGAGTATATCTCGGCATCGGTGACACACAGCCCCGGGGGCCCCGCGCGATGTTCCTCTCGTCGCGAACGAGAGGGGCCCTCGAGTTTCTTTCTACAGTTCGTCATTCCTTCTTTCTCTCGCTACTTCGCTGCTTTTCGCAACAGACTCGATCTTTCACGTTTGCTTCTTCGTGTTCCCTTTTACACTCTTCTGCGTATATATAGTGAAAAATGGGGCTAAATGGACACTCGGGGTAAAATGGTCCAAGCAAACTTTACGTTAAAACGAAGAAAAATGCGCCAACGCCAAATAAGGTACAAACGACTTTATTACACCATATCGAGAGGCGGTTTTTTTTAATTTTCCGACGTTTTATTTATTTTTCGCCCGATTTACGAGGTTCGCTATATTAACCCAATAAATCATTTTTTTTTTTTTTTGCAAACTTATCAGACAGTTTTATCTCGATAGCCTCGAAATTTACCCATTTTTCTCGGAAGCCCGGATTTTTTTTTAATGAATTTTATTTTCTGGTAATAACCAATCGATCCAATCGGAGGCCAATCGGTCGCCTTTGGAGTAATCACGACGATTGCTGCTTCGTAGTTGGTCCGTTTTTCCCGGTCTCCGGTAGTATATATATCTCACTCGCCGGATTCCTTCTTACCGATCGTTGCGCGCCGGGGTCGACGTTTATGCATTTGCGTTCGCGCGCACGTGCCAACGTAGGCATGATTGCGACTCGGTAGGGTAATTGAAACGTGAATATATGCCTCTCGCATCTCTCGCCCTCTGCCGCCTTTCTTCCTTCTTTCGTTTCCTCTTGACGATTGTCGAGTCGCGTTTCTCTCTACAAAGAATGTGGAACGCGAACGAGCGACGGCAAGTGTCGAGAATGAATGAGGGGAACACGCGATAGTTGGAACGCGAAAAGAGTACACAATCCCGGCGATTTGCGAAGCCTCCCGACAGTGCAATTGCATTGAAGTGAAGAAAGACACGGAGCGGTTAGGATGTAGAATTTTTTTTTAATATACTCGAATTAATTGCTCAAAGCTTTTGACTTTAATGTTCGCTTGTTTTGTAATTTCGTTATTTACGAAACACAGAGATTTTTTTTTTTTTTTTTTTTTTTTTAATGGTGTTCTCTGAAAATCAAGCGTTTTGTCTCCGAAAAGAGAGAAGCAATAATTTACTATCAGTTTGAATGAAAATTGCCTGGTGCTTCGCATAAGGTAGAAATTATTTGGTGAAACGCCGAGGAGAGACAACGATTTTAGAAAGGGTATAATTGCGATCGTTCAGACGTTTTCAGCTTTGCGTTTATGCCGCTATTCGTAAACACATAGAGATCTATGCGCGCACACGGAGTATAATAGGAGTCGGCAAAATATACACCCCGCGCATTTCAAACCTCAACGGAAACTGACCCCAGGCATCTCGATAGAAATAAAATTCTTTACGAGATACGAGACCCTCGATGCGTATCTATTTGCCGCTGAGTTTCTCTAATTCGAGGGCATAGAAATAAACGTTTACGTCTGAAATGCAACAAACTATCGTCTAACGCACAGGTTATTCGATAATAAAAAGATATATTGGTAATTCTCGAAAAAAAAAAAAAAAAAAATACACATTCGAAGATATTCGCCGAGGGATCTCCAAACTCGTAGATCTGCTAAACGTTTGACCAAAAAAACGTTCGAATATAGCCAGACATAGCGAAAAAAAAAGCACAGAAATATATCCAGACGTCTAATCTGCACTCGTTCACGCGCCAATAACGCATGTCCAATGCTTTATTATTTCGTCTGATGCGAAGCAAAGTCGGAGTTTCTATAATTCCATAGCCGGGAAAGGCGAAACGAGCGTAAAATCGGCCTCTGGAGCAGACACAGCCTGCGCTTGGCTGGTTACTTCGGATTGCCTCGAGGCCACCAGCTCGGGGAGACACGTTTCATCGTTTTCTCGGTCGCTCGGGAACGCGCGTTGCAGCAGCAGAGAGCGCATACGACGAGCCACACGGGACGCAAACGTCGGAGGGACACACAGTCTGAATTCAGGACCGAGAGAAAGGTATTATAACCGAGGGCCAGGGAGAGAATGAGAAAGAGACGGAGTTACCCGTTGGGGGATCATCGTGATTATGCGCATTTTGAACGGGGGTGGCTGATGGGGTGAGGAGGGGAAGGAACGGGGGGGGGCGAGCAGAGACTCAGAGGTACCACCATTGGATCGTATCGGTCGGTGGAGCGCGCTCCGAGCTCGCGCCCTCGTATCGCGTCGCCCTCTTGGAAAATGTATGAGGTTGTCGACCCGTAGATAGTATTTCAGATAAATTTGATGCTTTAGCCAAGGGAGCTTCGAAACTCATGTATTTCTACACGGATACAAGCAAAGCGATAGCGAACGGTCGCGCGCTCGTCGCGCATATGTATAAGTATAGACTCGCGTGTTATTCCCCGTCCGTATCGACGATCCAAGCGAAGATGGTACAGTAAGAGAAACAGACGGTGAAGAATCCGCACGAGAGCAACCATCGTCGGCACCGCGGGATCTGACGCTTCTTCGTGCCGATGTACAAATTCGTCGGTTACCGAAGGAGGGGCTTTTCGCGTGTCCTTTTGTTTTCTTGGTTCTTCGCCTCACCGACGCTATCCTCTCGTCTATCGTTTTCGTTCCTTCTTCTGTAGGAGAGAAATGGGTCAAAACGGACCATCTAAGAGACATTAATCTTCGTGATTATTCCAAAGGCATCGATCGACTGTTTATTGCCAGAAAATAAAATTGGTTACAAATATTTCGAGCCGATAGTCCATTTTTTTTGTCTCGTATTGCCGTCACGTTTGTCTGTACCATTTTACCCCGATAGTCAATTTTATCCAATTTCTCCTCTACTCTTTTTGATTTCTTGTCTCGTCGTCTATAGTAAACCTCACGTTCACTCGCGAATCCGAAAGGACTCCGAGCTGATTTCGCGACTTTGGCAGCTTTCTTTCGATTCTTCTTTCTATGGAAACACAATAAGCCTCGCGACCGTTTCTTTGATTCCGATGAAACGTTGTCCCTTTGACTTCTGTACTGATTTCCTCGTCAATGAAGATATTCATCGATTCAAACTCTCTCTCTCCGCATATCCAATCGTTGTCACAATCGTTTATATCGCTGCTACAATATGTATAAACGAATTGAAACGTGAACGCGTACTCATTGCGAAGTCATTTCCCGAGGCATCGTTTTCCCTTGGGCACATTTCGTACGGTATAATAACACTGTAACGATATATATATACCCCTTGCATTACTATAGCGCATTATGAATGAATGAGTCTAGTCGCCTCCGGATGAACCAGTTTTACTATTCACGCCTTCAGCGGGTACACAGAATTATGCAACCGTTATGATATATAATACAGTATATGTGTGTTCTCGATATATATACATAGATACATTCCCGCATCATCTGTACACACATATAGATATATATATATATATATAAACTATATATAAAGCATTTGTAGACCGGAGATATGTGTAGCGACAGTGTTAACCATAAGAAAAGATGAATTTATTCAACAACTTCCATAGGACGGCGTTGCAACTCTCCAGTCTAAAGAATTCTCACCTCTATTTTCTCTTCTTCTCTTTCTTCCCTCTCGTTTCTTATCTCGCTGTCTGATCGATGGCACGCCAGGACCACTCCTCGCGGGCGGACCACCGTCGCAGCCTCCTCTCTTTCTCTGTTTCTTCTCTTCGTCTCTCTGAATATATATATATATATATATATATATATTCCGGTATCCTTCGCCAAGATGCAGACAGCAAAGGCATTTCCAAGCAGAAACGGTGCGCAGTCACAGCTCTTCCACAGTGACCAAACTAGTCAAGAGAGAGAGAGTTTCTCTCGCATGGATCGAACTACAAGTGGAACGCGCGAGCTAAGGAACTTCTTTGTCAAGTTTATACTCTGTACTCGACTCGTTTCTCAACACGACTATATCAGTGGCAAAAGGATGAATGAATAACGTGTTGTATAGAGACAACCAGTTGTACAGTTAAACGACATTTATGTATAATATATATATGTATATATATATAGGTAGTATTTACGATTAGCTTAGTGTAGAGTAAGTGTTATGCAAAAACATAACCGAATATAAAAAAAAGTTCAAAGATTTGTCGAACAAGTTTCGAACCGAACGAGTCTTGTATAGTTTTATTTTCGGTTCTTTTCGGTGGGTTTCCGTTCCGTCCGCTTCCAGGCACTTTATTTCCACTCTCTTCGTTCTTTCTTATCTCCTTCAATCTCTCCGACGCGAATCGTTACGAATACAGACCATCGTGAGGAGTTCCTCGGTGGTGAATCCCGCCTCCTTCGCCCAACTCGCCTCCCTTTTTTTTTTTTTTTTTTTTTTTTTTTTTTCGTCTTAAGGACCACGTTCAACGCAATCCTTTTGTTGTACATGCCGGTCGTCCGAGGCGTAGGAGAGACACGCTCCGAGCGCATCCGCGTGGATGGTACCATTAATGTTGAAATCCGTAGGCCTCTCGGACGAGAGCGTCTGCGCCTCAATGCGTTACGTACATACGGAGGAGTGTAGGACTCGCTTTACCATCAACACGGCAAGTTGCCCTAATGGTGATAAACTTAAGCGTGCGCCCCGTGCGCCATTACATTCGCATAACGTTAAACTTTAGTGCCATTAGCGCGGAAGAGAGAGCTCCGTGTGTATATAACCCGGTGGTGACGCGTGCGTGTGTATGCCCACTCACTTCTGGCAGTCTTTCACGATCAAATAAAAAGCGGAAGAGAGGGCATGAAGTATCCGTACCCGTTTCCATCGCCAACACAAACGCGCATTCGCTAGTCTCGTAAAAAACAATTTTTTTCTTTTTTATGAACACGCGGAGAGCTTACAGTGTAAATAAAATAAAACGACGATGACAAAACACACACGGAGATATCGTGCTGGTATTTTTTTTTTATCGAATATCTCTCGAACCCTCGTGGTATCGTATGGCGACGAGATAATTTATTAAAATTGAATACCCTTCGGTGTGCGCTGTGCCCTATCGTCCCCTTAAGATCTATCGATATTTCTATCATGTATAATATCCCGTCGAGGAAAAGACGAGCCTTATCGGCTAACCGTCTCGAATTAGTCGAGGTGCGTAAATCGAGGATCATCCTCCGATTATTTTGATTCGAGAATTCGAGACGACTGAAACTATGCACTGCCCGCATGTATCGTGAAGATTTTTATATCGGTACATTCTTAACCGAATGATTTTTCGTTTTCCTGGGATATGCATACCGGCGAAAAGAGGGAGGCGGGGGAAAAATGGGCCAACGGGATAAAATGGGACTGTCGCATGACTCGAATTTTGGAGTTTTTGCTTTAAAATTCGAAAATTCGAAAATAAAAATTTTTTTTTATTTTTTTTTATTCAAATTTTACTTTTTTTTTAAATGCACTCCATTGGGCGCGTTCCATTTTTTTTTTTTTTTTTCAATTTTCATACTACACAGAGGTGCGACAAATCAATTTTTTTATTCGGAGTTTCGAAAGAATTGCTGCGGCGGTTCATTTCGCCTCACCTTCGCCTTTCTCTCGAACGATCGTCAACAGGAAGAACGATCGATAGTGTCATCAAAACTAACCGGATCCCTCCCTCGCTCGCTTTTACCCGGTGCCCGTCGTGTAATCAACCGGCAGAGATGCGTCACGTTTTCGGTTAACAGGGTGTCCGGCTAATCGAGTTGGGAAGAGATCATTGATCGTATATATATACCCGTTGTGCGGTCTCAATGCCGCTGTCTTGCAAGTTGGAAGGCGTGGGGGGTGTCACGCACGAGACCCGTCAGCATGTGCGGCTTCCTCCTTTCCGTCGTCGCTTCTTTCGAGCCGTATATACCCGCACTATAACACGTCCGCTAGTTATAACAGAGAACACCTTTATGGGGTGTCTTACGAATTTTCTTAACGTCGTTGGAAACAAGCGGTAGCCAGTCAGGCGCAAGGAAAGACCAAGATATGTAGCGTTGTTGGCTGTTCATTGAAACTGGATCTCCCCCGTTAGGAAAAGGCTTATTGTAGCGCACGTAGTGCGTTATAACGTTCATATACAGTTCACCTTAGAAGTAAGGTATACCGTAGGCGAAGCCCGGTGAAGACAGCCATGCAGCCCCGGGGTCTCGAAGGATCGTCTTACCGGAGGGGATTAGTTAACGTCGTCGTCGTCTCGTTGCGGGTGTTGGTTACTCTGTTCTGGTTTCTGGCATCATCGGGCATCAGTCGAAATATATATATATAAATATATACGCACATATATCCCTCGACTATGCTATTTCCCGTATGGTTCACATTTATATGTCGAGTCTCGAGTGTTGTACGCTTTGCCGAGGGGATAAACCTTCGCTTGATTGGAATAAAGCTCCTCTCTCACTTCCTATCCTTCCGCTCGCTCTGTCTGCAAGACTATAACTCCACTTCTGCTTTTACTTCTACCCCCTCCGGCGTCGGGGAAACTCTCCCGCGAGAGTTTCTTCACCCAAGTTTTGGCGGAGTTTCTCGACTCTACGGCAACGATCGAAAGAGGGGTTGAGCTCTCTGCAAGCTTCGAATCGTCAAGATATCCACTCGCCCGCCCCTGGCGTCGCGGAGAAGGGAGTTTCGCTTGGTTATCCGAATCAATTCGAGGTTCTCTTGTGCATCAACTACGTGGCGAATGGACATATATTCCGAGAGCATACTGCCATCGCTGCTTATTCGTATAGGATGGCCATCGATTTGCGTTGGTTCTACGTGCGCCACTGGCCTCGAATATCAATGATAGATCGGGCCCCAGTTTCCTACACTACGTTATCATCGCGGCTTATCTGTCAAGAGTATCGACTGTTCACCGTGGCGAAACAAGGGATAATACCATTGAGCTCTCACGATCGTAATTGACTTACGAGCTCATCAATACTCGCGGGAAACTTTGGTGTTTTTTCTTTTTTTTTTGCATCGATGGCGGGGAAGGAAGAAAGGTATGATTCCCCCTCTGGTTCCCATGATCCTGACCTCTTGGCAAGGTCGCGAGACTCTTCTATAAAACGCCTGTGTCTGACGAACTAGAACCGCGGCGCTCGTGAAAGAGATGTATCCAATTCCGTGAGAATCGACTCGGTCAGTTCTACTCTATACGCTTCTCTTTCATTTTTTTTTTGCTTCGTTTTCACGGTCTCAGCGAAATCCAATAACAAATAATGACGAAGGCTTTTGTTTGTTTTATTTTTTTTTTTTTTTTTTTTTTTTTTTTTTTTAGTATTTGTTTTTATTCCCTTTACTTAATTCAAGCGTTCATCCCGTCGTTCGGGATGGTTTGGTCTCGTCTCGGTCAGCACTGACCGCAGTACCGTTGTTTCCCCACTACTCGTCTCCGTTGCTACTGCCGCTGTACAGCGAATTCTATCAGCAGTTAACAGAGCCAGCGAGATTGGATCGACAATGATCCAGAAGCGTGTCCAGACGGAACGAGACGAGAACCAGCCGTGAGAATCCCCGATACTCATAATATTCTACTATATTTACGATGGCGTCGATTTTATCGCGAAGTGCATAGAGGAAATGGTACACACGCTGGCGACAGAACGAGTTATCTACAATATAATTATGAATATCGGAATTCTCACGGTTTGCTTCCGTCACACACGCACACATACCAATAAAACATAATTAGCGTGAATCAAGAGAAATTTATATCAATAAGCATCCCACGCGAAAATTTTATCTATAGACTTTATATAATTTGTTTATTTATAGATTCGTCCATATATAACTACTATAATAATAAAAATGTAATTATTGGGTTGATATATAGACGATATACAGCCTCTATAAAACGGTTCCGTTCGGAATCGTTTTCACATTTACTAAAATCGCTCCATTGTTCATTTATTTTTTTCGTATCGCTTGATTGGCTGACATTCCAATGACATTAATTATAACAGATGAATTTTCCATTAACAAAAAAAACTTTATAATTTGTGATTCATTTATGAAAGTTAATTGAACCGAAGGATAAATGAAACCAATGGAATTGTCATTGTTCGCGCCTTTAAATTCTCCTCATTGGACGCGTCATAGAATATCCATAAACGAAATTATCGAGTTGCCTGCTGTAACGGTCATCGTTTGCGATAAATAAATATTTGAAACAAATGGAAACCAAGCGCCGCGGGACGTTCTTCCATTGTTTCACAAACATCGCGACATGCGTTCGATAAAAATCGAAAGAATCAACGGTCGCGCGGATATATCGAACAGAATCGTCTGTTTTTCTCCGCTTGACGTTCTTTCCGCGCACCTTCTAGACACTCGGACTCTCGTCGCTGGTTTTTCTCTCCCGTCGGCAAATCTTCGTGAATTTTTTTAGACTTCGCAAGAAAGAGAGATAAAGTCGGGATGCCGCCAACGAATGCTAGGAAATAAATCCAAAGAGCTTCGGGCTTCGCAGGATTTGTTGCGTGCACACAGACCCTAATTTTTTTGTTTGTTTTTTTTTTTTTTATTTTTTTTTTTTCATTTTTTTGCGTTACTCAGCATCAGCAGCAGAGGAGCGTCTGCGGCTGCAGGAGACACCGCGGAACATGGCGTGCGGAGGTTTGACATCGGTGCAAAACTCACAGAGATTCGTCTCTGTGGAATTTAGATCTTTTTATCTGCCCTGCGGTGCTCCACTCCGTACACTTTTTCCGATCTCCGTTTCGCTCCGTTTTTACAATGCACAGAGGGAGGGAGGGGGGAGAATACCGTTTTATCTGCCTTCAGGCAACGGACAGGATCAAAAGTCTGTCAAAGCCAACAGGATTTACCCTCAAAGACTGCTGTGGACACGAGACAATATACCGTAGTTTTTCGTACTGCATACAGCGAATGTGCAAACAGATGAGAAATGTCATCTCTCTACGAGTCGGGAAGAAACATAGCGGCATTATTGTGTATATTCGAAGGAAAAACGGTCTAAACAACGATGGGGAATACCATAAATAAAAAAATATATAAAAAAAAAACGAAGATGCGAGAACCGACTGTGCATACGCAGTACGACCGACTGAAGACTCAAGTCTCCGAAAGTAAATTACCCCGCAGTTAAATTCGCACTTGTACAAGTTTCTCCGCCAAACTACTTTGAGATTAATCCGCATTTACGTACACGACGAAATCCCCAGTGTACAAGGTGGTCTCTCTCTCTCTCTCTGTCTCTCTGCCTCTCTCACTCTCTCCCCCGGGGTTCTCTTGGCTCTTTAATAAAATGTACCCAACAACGTTAATGAAAACTCCGTTTAAAGTTTAAAGTAACTACGACAACCGCACAAGTGGCTACGGTCTGCGGGCCTTCCGTCTGTGAATGTCCTCTTTACTTCTCTTTTACCTTCCCATTAGGCTTCGCAATTATTTAACAAAGAGTATAACGGCACCGTTCTATTATTTCCAACTTGAACGCCCGAGAAACTCCCGGTTCGGTATAGTGAATGGACTCGGACTTTCTCCGTGTTTGTTGCTCCGTTGCAAGTTATAGCAACGCCACCATACTGGGATATACATCTGTGGTTTACGGTGTTCGCGTTACGTCATATTTTTTTTTTTTTTTTTAACTTCGTTCGGACTGTTATTCTACAGCATATATATACAATATACTTCGTCGAGCGCAGCGGAGCAAACTAGTCAGTGCGGTCGAGAGAAGACCGCGAGAGATATCTACTATGTGCATTAGAATCCCCGCAAACCCGAACGCCCAGACATTATTTCTACCTCCTCTGTATTGCTACTTATCTTTACATGTCCGACGTTTCTCCTCGCGCTTCTACGAAACTCCGGTGCAGTCGTGTTAAATAAATTTTCCCAGTGCAAAGCGAAGAGAACGGCCAGGAGAGACGATTTGATAGAATATTAAAGTTGACTGATAGAAACGTTCCCATTTAAGAGGGTCTTTGGTTAGAAAACACCTGGGGACTGAGACTCGGGTTCCTCGTATCGTCGCGGAACTATCAATCCCATAAAATTTCAGTTTGCTATCGCGGCGTCATGCCGCTCTTTTCCACCGCGCGGTCTAGCAGTGTCCACAAGTAATACCGCGCCGATTTATCGAGAGAAACCCGGAGAGTTACGGAACGAGGAAGAATTCTGGAAAACTATTCTGGAGAACCATTTCGAATGATATTCCCCGCCACAAGGGAAATTTCTATTTATTGGCCTCATCCTTCTTTTCAACGAAATTCTCGTCTGAGACTCGTATACGAAGAGGATCGTTAACGCGAGCGCGCAATAAGACACGAATCGGCGAAGGGGGGATCTTCCAATATCGATAAATTGCACCAGTTTCGATATTCAATGCTACCGGTACTTCGAATAACCCGCTATTCTTTCTTCGGTCGCTGCTATGTACAGAAATTCCGAAGGAACGCGAGAGCTTTAACGAACTTGCGAAGAATCGACGGAAGGTATACGATAAGTATCGCGCTGTTCACGTCGATCGAAAAGGTCAGATATGCTACCATAGAATTAAGCTCCGTGATTCTAAGCGACGCCGACCCATTCGGCATCGACGGAATCTCGGAAATGGATAAATAAAAACCCGAAGTGTACGTAAGCGTCACGCTCAGGCGGAAAGCTTAGGTATAGCGTGTAGTACACGATTTATGAATAGATTTCTTTTTTATGTCTATATTATTACTATATAAATAATAAACAGTCGATTCTGTGCCTTTGGAATAATCACGACGACTTATGTTTTGTTGCCGCTCCGTTTTACCCCTTTTTTCCTAATTTAGCGTATATATTTACCCAATTATATACACAAATCATATATAATCTATAAACAACATTTTGCCGTCTCGGAACCGCGACGTCTCCTTTAGCACTCCGCACTCTCACGTGTCCTGTGTTTATGTCTCCACAATCGCTCGTACATTCGTGCTGATAAATTCGATTGAATCGCTCCCACCCTTCTACTCTCCCGACAAAGCATCTCCAGTTGATAACGTTTCGGGTCCCGTGTTGACCCGGATCTCATCAAGCCACGCGAATCTCGGAAATTGATTAAACGCGCGTAAGCGCTCGCGCCCTTCAACGTTTTGGACGTTCGCGTAACGGAATGGAGAAAATCGTTGGTCTACGAAAATACCCACCTTGGTGACCGCTTGACCCATGTTTGCGCAAATTCCAGAATATCTCGGTAAACGCCCTGTGCGCGATAGTGAGAGCGCCGCGTCGGAGACTATGGAATTCGTATTATTACGTTATCGCAGGGGTCGCGCATAAAGTCGAGAACGTATAACGTACTGGAAAAAGCTCTCTTCGCTAATGAAATGCGCCACGATCACTC
Organism: Cryptus armator; assembly: GCA_963971235.1. NCBI lineage: Eukaryota > Metazoa > Arthropoda > Insecta > Hymenoptera > Ichneumonidae > Cryptus > Cryptus armator. Next base: position 25,088,394 of record OZ020233.1, read on the forward strand.
GTGGCATTTCTCTCCTCTGGCTACTCTCTTTTCCCGTTCCGCTCCTTCTGTTTTTTCTTTTTTTTTTTTTTTTTTCTCTTCCTCCTCTATCTCGACATTCGCTATTCTTCTCTCCGACTCTCTCCTCGGAATGATGAAGAGAGGATTGTTTTTCCAACGTTATATTAATGCCCGGGACTCGTTCCAGGGCGACGTTACTTTACCGGATGTCGCGGGGACCCAGAGACGAGAGACACCAAAGTTATTTCTCTCGGTCTATACCCGGGGCGTCCCTTTACCCTGAACCTTCAGCGACACTCGAGCAAGAAAAGCACTTGAGTCGATTTCAGGACGATCCGGCGGCGAGAGCGAAAGATCATAACGAGAGACAAACATTTTGTACTCACGAGTTTCGTGATTCTGTCCGACGAGAGTACCTATCTTCCTTGACTCTTCCTTCTCCTTCGTCATTAAATAAAAGAGAACCTTTTTACGAATTGGATAGCCTTGCTACGCGAATCCCTTCTGCATGCATTTACGGACGAGACAGCGACTCTTTTCCAGTCTTTGTGCATTCATTTAATTACCAAAGTTCACCGTGAGACTGAATAATTAATTAAAACCCTTCGTGATCCTTCGGATAAACTAAAAATATACTAAAGCTCCCTGTTTTTTCTTGCTTTCGTTGCAGAAAGTAGCTGCCAATATTTTATACAGGAGGAAGGATGACCCGTAGCTAGTCAATCGCCGCCGGCATTAAAGGAAAGAAGCACTCGTCGGGTCGGTGGTTCGATTCCCGTGATCACGCTTTCTCGTCGCCTTGGGAACGTAGCAAAATTCTCGAGAATCCGTCAACAATTTTTCCCGGTTGTACGAACACCCGGTAATCGCTCGGAAAGCGATGGAACGGAGGCTGCATCTGGCGAGCCGGTGGAAAAGACTTTATTCGGTAAACAAAAATTCGCAAATATATTAAATTAATTTAACGAATTAGTAAATAAATGAATTAATTAATTAAATTATTTAAAAATTTACTAACCTTAAAAAAAGAGTTAAAAGTTTAATTTAATCATTTTTCCCAATTGATTTTTATTTTTTTTTTAACTTTATAGACGAAAAGTCACGAATTTTAGATACGAGAAAAAAAAATGCGTATTACACTCAAAAAACGTTTGCCGCATTGTGAAACGACATTTTCAGAACATTAGAAAAAATTCTAAAAAAAAATTTCTGGATGTTTCGAAAAATTAACGAATCAGATTTTGCGAAAAAAAAATTTGGTTGCCGAATGATTCGTTAAACTTTTTTTTTTTCTACTAATTTGTTAATAACTTTTTTAAATCATAATGAAAAATAAATGTTCTCAGCACTGTCTATATGTATAGTTGATTTTTTAGTTTTTTGAGATTTTTCTCATTGGGAAGTATTTGAAATTCGTTCCGAATCTTATTTTTCGCTGACATGTTACACCTTCCTTAATTGTGCAAAGCATAAAATAGACGGGAACGCGTCGAAAAGAATCGCCTAAAATTCTCTCGAAGATCCAGATTTAGTTACGCATTCGGGAAGTCCGATCGCTCCGACTCGCCTTTTTTTTCTTTTTTTTTTAAACTCCGATTTACATGCTAATTTACGCAAATTTTTCGTGTATTCACCTGCGTAACTCAGCGTAAGCCTTTTCGGAATCTCCTCTATTATTATACGTTTCTTCTACACGGCTCCGCGGTATATACGCGTTATCTTCATTCACAATCGTGAATTCGTTGTTTCCGGTTAACGTTAAACTGAGAGACGCGGATACCAGAGGAGTATTATAACCGTCTGACTTAATAACTCCCTCTCTCCTCGCGGATACTAATTAAAGTCTCGTTTTCTCCACGACCGGGCAGCGCGAAAGATTTAACGTTTACGAATAGGTTTACCAAAGATAAATAGCTTCGAGTGTAATGTCTCTTAACGATCGTTAACACAAAGTATATACTTCGAGAAACATTTTTTTTTATTTTTTAAGATTCAATTCTAAAGTTAACGCATTTCGTTTAGTTTTTTATCGAATTTTTTTTATTTTTTTTAGATAAGCGGAGCAAATCACATTGGGCAATCGACGTCGGGAAGAGGAAAGTCCTTCGTTCCCGTGAATCCCGAACGAAGGAAGCGCATCGTCAACCCTATCGCCGAGGAGTGTCAAGGCGAAGTCTTCGAGGCGTGAACTTTCGACAGATTCATCCTTCAACGCGGACGCTTCAACGCCACCCACTTGGATTTACCCTATCCAAGGAAAGTCCGATCGTGAAGAAGCAAAAAAAAAAAAAAAAAAGGGGGCAGAGGAGAAAAAAAGCGACGTAGAAGTAGTGGAGGAAGAAGTACTTCGAGGACGAGTAGAGTGACCCCTCGTCGTAACTTTCCCGGCAGGCGAAGCCGCCGGAAAGTTTACAGTTTCATTCCAGAACGTTGGAGTATTCCGAGTTCGGCAAGCGACCGGCGACACGTACCAAAAACTCGCTATACCCTTAAAACATCGAGAGCGAGAGAGAGTCGTTTCACCGCGAACGCAGTGCAATAACTCGAAGCTCTGTGTGTCCGCGCGTGTGTGCGCTGCTCTCCGTTAAAGCTTTAGCGATAAAGAAGACTCGTAGAAAATACTCTCAAGCGCGGTGACGCGTGCGACAGTCAAAGGACTTTCCGCTGCGAGGAAAAAAAAAAACGAAAGATTCCGTCGTTTATGAACGATGTGAAACGTACAACTGCCGAACCGCGGACAACGCTATCGAGTTGCCCCATTGGATATAAAAGTGCGCTGTGAAACGCGTCCAAACGACGGAAGGAGTCACTTAAATTCGTTTTTATTAATCGTGATACTTATATAGAATATTAGATAGAAGAAAAATTTCATAATTCCGATAATCGTCGGGGGTTCCCAAAGCCGAAAAAGAGAATACTAAAGTCGAAGGACTGAGAGAAATTCTGAGAGTCAAAGGTGGAACATCGACGAGTTCGACGCAGATGAAGCCTCGGAAACTAGTTGACTAATTTACTTTCTGCTCATCGTACAACTTTCTCAGAGATTGGCCAGTATTTCAATTCAGTCCCCGCGGCGTTTCGATTGAGTCTTCGAGTCTCTGAAACTACCGGAGGCCTCTCTCGAGTCCCCATCAAAATTGAATAATTGCGTAACTTTCGTTCAAAGTGTCCTTAAGTTCACCGTGCTGTGAGTCCTCTCGCTATTACCTTAGCGAAGAACTTAATTGGGATGAGACAGTGGAGCAGAAACTCTTCGAGACCCGAGATAAAGTGAACACAGAGATCGAGAGATCGAAAGGGCGAATTCCACGATTAGGAAGAGTTTCTTTTTTTTGGTTTCGTTTCAATTAAAAAATGATTCTAACAAAGATGTCGCGAAGGATATCATCGATAATCTCGAGTCTGGCGATACTATTGTATTGTTCGGTACACGCGAACGGAACTGGCGACGGTGGACCGAACAGTCCGGTATTTAATTTGGATCACACAGCCCTCGAGAAGAATATCGCCGCGATATTCAACAAAGTCGCTCACAGTTCGGCGACGACGAAGAGAAGCGTCCCGACTTACGATGCGCAAGTATCGGCGAGTACAACGCTCTCGACAGTACCGTCGCCGTTAACGACAACGATGCCTTCGGTGCCATCGGCTCGTTATCCACTGTCCCGTGTGACGATTGCACCGGCATATCGGGATTTACCCTCATACGCGCCACCCTCGCGGGCGCCATTCACGCCTCCGCTGCCGCCGGAATATTTGAATCCCTTCGCCGACAGGCCAACGCTTCGCGGAACAAATTCGGATTCTCACGCCGGTGTCCGAAGGATCATTCCACCGCCCAGTTTGACTCCGGCACACGAGAGAATACCGTTAAGGCCACCGGATCTCGTGCAGAATCCATCGCAGACACCGGAAAAACAACCCCCGCGCAACAAAGCGCTAAACACACCCAGCAAAGAGCAAAAAATTCCGGAACCGGCAGAATTCGATCGTCGCAACAACACCAACGATTTCGTTCCGACTCTTCACTATCCCAGTATCTCGAGGATACTGTCCGGTAGTAACGGACGCAAACAGGACATACCGGAGATTCTCTTGAAACCATTACCGACAAAATCACCTTTGCCCAACGTGCCGGCCGCGTCGACAACGGAGAGAACGACAACGACCAGTACGACGCCGAGTTCAACGACGATCGCCTCGAGATCGGTTACTCATGCGACGATCTTCAATTTACCAAATACGAGAAGACAAGAGGACAACGTCGGTAAGCAGAAAAGCGACGACGACGCAAAGACGGAACACATAGAGATCGTCGACGCAGAGAGATTGCCTTATCCGCAGCCGCAGCCGCCGGCACCGTCGAAGAGGCCATCCGAAGGCAATCGCGACGTTCCCCATGTCGAGACTCATCCGTTAGAATCGACATGGAGAATCGCATGGTCGCTTCACGTCTACGTTGCCGCGATAATGTTCACCCTCATGGCGCTCTACTCGATCTACAAGATCGTTCGTTTCAACGAGGCGATGAATCTCCTGACGCAATCGTATTTCCTTACGGTACACTTGTTGCTCACGAGCGTCTGTACCCTCAGGTGTTTCCATCTATTCTACGACGCTTACAATCTCGGAAAGTCGCTGCCCGAGCCGTTGTCACGAGTACTTATGTATCTACCAGCGCCCTTGTTGTCGACGGCCTTCGCAACGCTGGTACTTTATTTAGCCAAATGTTCAGAAGCACCGGCGCTGAACAACAAGTTCCTCTCGCCAGCCGCTCTGGCACTTTGCTCGACCGTTCACGTCGTTCTCTGCGTTTCGCTTCAAGTATCGACTCACGTACTCGGCTACGAGGACGACGCAAAGATTTTACCTCTCGTATGCCAATGCATCTATATCGTCGTCTGCGTAACCCTCGGGTTGTGCTACATGTACGTCTATCGCGTTGTACGCTCCCAAATCAATCTGATCGGTAATAAATCGGTAGCGAATCACGTTGCCGGCGATCCAACGGCTGTGGCTCTCGGCACAGCGATAACGACAACCATAGCCACCGCTTTGCTCTTCATTCTCATGGGTTTCGTACAGTTATACGGCATATTCGGAGTTCAGGAACGGCTGCTGCCCTATCCGTGGCTATGGTGGGGATGGGAGTTCTCCGTTCGACTTATCGAACTATCGATGTGCGGTCTACTCGCTTGGGTCGCCAGTCTCTCGCAGTATCCTCTGCGCGAGAAACAACTTCAACAACATTCGGCACACGCGGGTTTCGCATTGTTTCCGTGCGGAAGCTCCACATCGACCGAGAATATGGATGACGTACTTTATCCGGCGATATGCAGCACCAATCAGGCGATACAGAATTACACGATGAGGACCGGCAAACAGGTATACGATGATAGTTTTCCATTGAACACACTGCCGGAGCACCTCAATATATCCGGCACTTTCGAGAGGCACTCGATACGAAAGTCCGGGACCATGGGACACTTTCCTCACGAGGGACGTGGCTCGCTGAACCGTCATGGGAACGGTGTGCAAACCCTGAGAAGTTCCGAAACTCGCGGAAGGCATACACCGGTACAGGCACTTCACGAACAGGCGCCAGCCTCGGGCTCCACGATGCTCGTCGCTGAAGATGGATTCGTCAGATTTCGCAGCCTCGGCGCTGAAGAGGACGAACTCTCCGATACGCAAAGCGTGGTAGGAACTCACGGACGCGGAAGTTCACTCGCCGGTAGCGTAAGATATAGCGCGAGACACCCTAACGTCCAGCACCAACATCCCCACCAGCATCCACATCAGTATCAGCACGCGCATCAGCACTCGCTACAGCACGCGCACTCTGGACAGTCACATCTTCAGGGACATCACCAGAGTCATCATCAGCTCTACAATAATACGTAGAATCGTTGCCGTGTGGCTCGCGTCGAGTGCCGTTCCGCGGTGACGCTCTCGAACGAGGTAACGATTTATCGCACTCACGTAGAGTTAATCACCATTTTTACGACTAAATTTGTTTGCCGAAAATTTAATGTACCGATGTTAAAACTTTTTTCGCATTATTTTCGCATTACAGTTAATATAGGATTATGAGGAAATAATAATGAAATCTCTATTAAAAAAGTTTGAATTTTAATAATTAACGCAATTTCACTGCAGAAGTACATTCGTTTCATAACTATTGTACATTAAATTTTGGTATTTTTTCACAGTGTACTTCGCACTTATATCATTAGTTTCATCGTTTTTTTTTTTTTTTTTTTTTTTTTTTTTATACGGCGAATATTTAATAATGATATTTAATTTTTTGTCTTTTTCAGCTGCAACCTGCAACGAGACACGTCATAGTGAGAGCCGAGGATGCAGCAACGTCGAGCCACTTGATACGAACTCGACGATCGATATTCGAAGATCTAATTTAACGTTAATCAGTGTAACATACGTCCTGTGTATAAAAAAAAAAGAGATTATAGGAATTAGCGAACTCGCCACCGTCCGACGATACGATGTCGCGGAGGGGAATGAATGTTATTAACTTCGACGGCTGTTCGTTAATTCGTAATCTCGTAAGACGTTACTACTACTAATACTACTCTCCTCGATGATGAGAAAGTTGGCGCTGATACTCATCCCCCCCTCATCCCCGTTCGCGTCATCAGCTCGTGTCTACAATATGGATAGTGCATGAAAGCTTCGAATTTCAAATACCGTGTACTCGGCACAAATCGGTACTTAAGAGCGATAAACTTCGTCAGATTTACCCACAAATGCTGTGTGCTGTGTACCAATCGCGCGGGGCGCATAGGCGCACCCCGTTTAACTCGATTCATCGATGTTATACTCGTGACTCGAAGATTATCGACGATAAAACGAGAAAATACGAAGATCGTAGGCAACGGAGTATCGATCGACGATAAAAAAAAAAAAAATAAATAAACAAAAGACTTTTAAACGCTCGTGGAAACTAAAGCGTAGTTTCTCGACAATCGACAAGTCGTCGATATCGGATAGCGCGTTTGTGTCTCTTTTATTTCTCGTATAATAAACGAAGTTCGCGTATCGCAGCTATCGAGTCATGTATAATGTTAACGTTCGACAAAAAAAAAAAAAAAAAAATAATCGCAACATTCATATATTTTTAAGAAACGAATTAAATGAAACAAAAAAAGAAAAATGAAAAAAAAAAAAAAAATTAAATAAAAATAAAACCCGTACATGGGGTCCAAAAGCGAGATACGGTGAGTACCCGGAGTCAATTGACGCGGGTACGTTATGTCGGGCCGTTTTTTCCAAGTGAGTGTCAAAAGTGAAAGAGAGAGAGAGAGAGAGAGAAAATTTGTACAGTCGATATACTAAACTTACCGCTCAGCCCTCTCGTAAGACTTGTATGTAAGATTTTACGAGCTTAAGTTGTCCGGTAAATCGCGTTATGTTTAAGAATTTCCGCTGTGGAATTTAGTTTACGTTTAAAAAAAAAAAAAAAAAAAAGAAAACAAGAATAACGCAATTAATGAACGAAACGATTCTACTTTGATACGTTGCAAACGAATGTGCCAGAAGACTGCAATTTCATCGCGAATGAAAGACGTTTAATTTAAATACAATTGTTTATTTTTTTTTTTTTCTTCATTTTTAAAATAACGTTGGCCAGCCACTCACTATAAACGTTCTTTACCTTTAATATTTTTATTTTGATTTTTTTTTTGTTTTTTTTTTTTTTTTTCTCCTCATTTTGAGAATCTATATGGTACAAATTAGTACACGACCTATTTTACACACGAACGAAGCGCCTCCACGCGTTTTCAATTTCCTAAGTGATCGCAATGTATATGTTGATATTGTATAATGTAAATAAGCTATATTCACGAGCAAAAAGCCTGCCGTTTTAAAATAGTATTAACATTGATTTTATAATCAACTCTATTCCTCTATTATTATTTTCTCCTGATATATTAGAAACAAACTTTGTAAATGCGAGAATGTGATGTTAATTTATATCGAGGGAAAGATTAAGAACACGAAAAAAATGTATTTATTACATTTTATTAACTGCAAAGTGCGAGACGCCTTTTACTGTTCGAATGATTATCGTGCCCCCCCTCCCCTTGCGTTTGTTGCCTATTTAGCCTGTGGTTCGATTTATTTTCAGACAAATGGCTTTCATTGTTCAATTCGTTTTTTTTTTTTTGTTTTTTTTTTGTTGCTTTATAATTGCCAAACCACTAATAATGCCTCTTCTCACCAACGAATCCGTTTTTAGCGATACTCGAACACGTATATTCTTAAGTAGGTAAAAAAAAAAAAAGAAGAAATATGAGAATCGAAGCTTTTCCTTCTAAATGGACCCCTCCAACTCCTTCAACGCTGAATGAATTTTCGTTTTCGTTTACAAAATAACGTACACGTAGTAATACTGTTTCTTTTCGATGTTTCCATTGTGCAATCAAATGCAAGAAAAAAAAAAAGAAGAAGAAAAAGAAAAAAAAAAAAAAACGTTCATTTATCGAACTGCTTGCGATAATGAAGAAGTGTTTTATTCGTAATGAAAAAGATACAAAGACATATTGAACGGCACTAAACAAGAAAAAAAAAAAAGGAAAATACGGAGAGAATATGAGTTCTCTCAGTCGCCAATACCAAACGTTGATACGATTTAGAATAATATCCGCTCTTTTACACTCTGTAATGGAGCGCCAAATGACATTTTACAGATTACTAACGTTTCCGTTTGTTACATGGCTTTCGCGGGGTCATTCGGGGACTTCTGGTTATGTGACAAATGACACGAATTTTATTTTAACAATTGTACGGTATCGTCGTAACACGTCGATACCAGAGCGCCAGAAGTTACGTCAACTAATTGCGAAAGTGTTGGGGCACCCGTAACGAACTATCGGATTTTATATCCGAACGAAGCGAGAATTTTTTATTTTATTTTTTTCTCTAACTTGAACTAGAAAAAGGCGCATCGATATAATGATAATACTACGATTATTCTGAACACGAAATTGCGGATGCTTCATCGGAATCTGTAAAAAAAAAAAAAAAAACTGTATAATATCTGTACAAAATTAATAGAAGTGAAGATATACACCACACTATTGGCTTTGTTTCTCGTACCTTTACCAAAAAATAACTGTAACATTAACAAATTGGAGTTCCGTTTATACATAAAACGGTATATGATTCAAGCTAAAAGGTCGATAAAGCCGTTGTGCTGTTTTATGCTCTCACCATCGGCGACGTCGATCCCTTCTTTACCGAGAAACGTTTACAGGGTCTACCGTGACGTCACTGACATATTCAAGTACCTGCAGCGCGACTATCGGCCGATTGTCGAACTATCTCGAGACGTGCATCAATTGTCGATGATCGATGCGACAATCGATATTATATCGATCGAAATAATAAAAATGCTTTATATATTTGCAATTGCTTTCTAAATTTTTTCAATAATTCATATAATGACCAATTCAGTTGAAATTATCGTCTATTAAATTATATTATTGATTCTCTGCGGGGGGTACGCTTTTGGGGTCGTTGCACGTCGTTCGTCCTTTATCATCCCCAAAGCTAATGACGCAAATCACCTGACGCATTTCATCAGCAAAACAAAATGATAAAAAAAAACATCACGCGAACATATTTTCACCGCCTCCGTTGACGATGTGTGTAAAGCTATGATAATCTATATATCTTTATTACAATGGGACAATTACAAATTCCATTTTCACGCTTTTCGCGTGGCGAAAGTATTTTCGCATTCCGATGCACCTGCACACGTTTGACAGTTCGGCCATGTTGCTTCGCATATTCCCCACCATTGTTTTCTTCTTCGTTGAACGACCTGCGGGGGTGACTCATGCAACTGGCGGGGAGAGTCCCTGTGAAACACTCGAGAATATTCTCGCATGTTCCACAGGGACGGCTTTACCATAACACTACCTGTCCCCACGACGGTGCCGATTATTCAATTTTCGCATCTCATCGATCGATGATCCAGCAACGCTACTTTCACTCAAAAACAATACATCCATTGGGACGATAAAATTAAAGGGACACGAATAAATTTCGCTGCGGTTTGATCCTTTGTTTGATCGATATACCGATTCAGCGCAGCGTGAGGACCATCGGATTGCGGGCCCTCCGAGAGAAGAGGACAAGCCTGGGCGTGGTAGCCACCTCCACTCTCGATCTCTCGCCGAGTCGCCGGGCGAAAAGCGTGTCTAAACACGTCCAGTGCACGTTGGTGCTCGCGCGCAAGGAGACGCTCAGTCGTTCGTGTTCTTTGATAGTTAACAGGTGAATTTCAAGTGTGACGCACGTGTTCAAGTTACGGATTCTGGTTAACGCCAGTGCAGTGGCAAATGATAACAGAGTTAGAAAAAAACATTAAAAATCGCGTTTGGTACGAACGTTTAAGATACAATCCCAAACCAACACGGGACGATGGTCTTTAGCGAGGGAACGATCACGCTTCAAGCGGTGAGTAAACACGTTGGGGTAGGCTCCGAGCTTTGACAGGTGTATGTATAAGTCTATGTGAGAGATCTCAGTACTTTTCGTACCAGAGATGACTCATCCCCTTCGAGACACAAATATTATCGCGTTATTTCTTTACTCACTCGTCCCTCGATCGAATCTCGTCGCGATATAGAGCTCCGAGCTCGCAACGGGATTTTGGAAAGTTTTTTTTTTGTAATAGTAAATATATTTGCGTATCGGATAAATATATTGTGGACCGAAAAAATCATAATCATGAAGGTAAGATTAACCAGTTCGCAAACGTAATTCAACGTTTTCGGAACGCATACGAGAGCATCGATCGAACATCTCTCGATCTTCTCCCTCCCTCGCGAAACTTTCTCAGTGTCCTTGACTTCGTTACACGCGGCGAACTCGAAGTTTGTACAAAGAAAACAGTAATGTTACTAGAATAATAATATAATTGATAAATTTAATGAACTTACGTCTATTGAGTCGTTAATAACGCGATTAACGATATACTACGAGGAAAACTTTGTGATAATTTACAAACGTCATTGGGAAAGTGTCAACTCGCTTTTGTGATAAGAGACTTCCGTTACGCTACTTTAATAACAATAATTATTATTGTTTTTCATTATTGCGAATTTGAAGGTTCATGTTTGTTATGACGCAATCGACCCGCCATTGTTCTTTCACCGTCGCCATCTTTCATCAACCCCTTGGTGACAAAATTTTATGTAGTGTTTCTTTCGTTTTTTTTTTTAATAAAATAGAACGAATATTGGATGGTAACTGTAGTGAAATTTGGAGATACTTCGGGATTACAGTATTTCATCTTCGGGAAGAATAATCATTTTCGATGTGGTGTTTTGCAAAGTTACGCAATTCGTGAGGTGAAATGTCGACGGCCACAGTATACATCCTCGCGTATCGTCGATCGTTCGTTTCCTCATTAATAGCGTATCTGCATGATGACCGGTTAGGCGATCATCGATAATTGATTACGTTTGTCTTCTTATTTTTTCTACCAACGCGAGGTTGCATATTAAACATTGAACTTGTAATAAAATAAGTTGCAGACTCGTGATCATCGAAGATATAGCATCAGACATATAGCTTTGAAACGAACAACGATTAATCATTTTCATAGCTAATTTCAACAGGCATTTTTGCAAACAATTCATTTATTGGAAAAATAAATAAAAAAGCGTATCTGTCGGAGTTTTTCGAGTTAATACAACAAAACAACAAAAAAACGTGAAAAATTCATGAACGGTATCCTCGCGATGTTTTCGCGTCACGAAAGAATCGCAGAAACTGTTTTAACTCGTCTATATCGATTTATTTGTTCCGCTACACGCGAGCCTCGTATTAGTTTTGATCCAAAATCATTCGGAATATTAACAATCGTGAAAAAACAGAATCATATTTCGCGATATCATGTGACCAAAGTACCGCATGACCAGCTACTGTCTTCAGTTTCTTGCAGCCGCCATTTTGTATTCGTATCAAGCGCCATCGTAACCCTTTGGTTTTTCCCGATTAATCTTCAGATTTTATTTTCTCTTGCAAACATGAGGAGTTGTAGTCGTATGACGCGAGTTCGTCTTGTTGCAATCGTGTAATTTCAGTTATCACGACGATAATCCTTATGTACGTCATGTCACCTCATATCTCCAGTTATGAGGTGAGGCTGAGACGACTGCAGTCAGCCAATCGCACAAAGGGTAGTCGTGGGCTTAGCCTCCGATGGTGCGTCGCAAGTTCATCGTGTTATCGGTCAAACAATTATACTCCAAGTATTCGATAATACAGATACGTATATCGATCAATATAGATCGCGTGAATCGTTGTCTAATTATTACAAATTTAATAATATATTATCACACCAAATCGAAAAAATTGCATAATTTGAGTTTTTTTTATTCGAATTTCTGGCCTCTCAATTATTTTAACGCGAGATATAAAAACAGTAAAGATTCTCGTAAACGAATAATTCGCAATTCTCAGAAACGACTTTTATCAGAAACGCAATTCTCAGAAACACATCGGAGTTTCTGAAAAACAATAAAAAAAATACTATAAATCCTGGAAACGTTTATGCGACGAAATACGATTAACCGTACAAAGGAATCGGACTTCGATCTCGCGAATTTTTCTTATCCTCTTATCGGAATGCGTGCGTGAATCCCTTGCGCTCGGTCATCGTTTGAAACATTACCTGACCTCGTAGAATCTTCGTAAACAACGTTAAAAAAATATTTACAAATTATTATCAAATGTGAATCACGAAATAATGTATAGTATTCAAAGTATCGTAAGATAAAGATTATCGTAATGAAATTAGGCTTCCGTTCTGCGATTTGGTATATTTCACGGGTCTACGAGTTTTCCTACGATAATCCCCGACGAAAGGCGACGCGAGATCATCCGGAATCGTTGAGCGAAGAGAGTGTTTGTCTCCTCGAGTTAATTTCTTGGAAGCGCGCGCGCACACAAACGAATGTTATATATTATGTATAACGAACGGCACGCGCTCTTCTACGGTCTCGAATGGGGGGGCCGTAGGGGGTATCGGCTCCACGTCGAGCAAATGTTTTCTCGCTGTGATGCCCGGGCAACCTGCTGGTCAATCCGCCTCAGGCTTATCCTACAACGTTCCTTTTTTCATTCATCTTTTCTATTAATTCTATCATCACACCATTTTTGAATAATGGACGCCGAATTGTCGCGATGTATTTCAAAAATACATCGATTTAATGTTAAAACGTTAATTATTCGAGTCGCAATAATTGAGTCGATAAAACGAATATCCTAAGCGAGTTAATGTAGCATCCGGCGGCGCAATTCACTCTCTTCGACGCATCGAGAATTGAGGTCAGTGTCGCGCCGTTGTCCGGAAAGGAGATAAATGTCTCGCCACGCGTTCCACGGTAAAAGTGGGGAATCGGATGATCTTGGCGACACCTAAGTCCGGGTGCCATGATGCCAGATTTCGCTTATCGCTTTTCTTTCGCGGTACTCGACGCATGGCAACAAAACATCGCGTGAGATCATTGCAATTATAGTTGTCGGATCGGTATAAAATTTACTTCGATCTTTTTTTTTTTTTTTTTTTTTTTTTTCGGGCTTTCGACGAGTGACGTTGCTGCATATATTATTATAGAATTCCATAGTCAATTTTCCGTGAGGAAACATACGTGGCCTCGAGAGTGGACTTGCGGTTGAGTTCCGGCGGTGACGCGCTTTTGTAGATCTCCTGCGAGATTAACGTATTCAGGGTCGTCTGTCGTCCGATAATTATATATACCTTAACTCGCTGCGGTTGAATCGCACAGAGATAAAATATATTCTACGCGCAACTACTTTTCACATGGTATTTCGATAATTTTAGAACGTGTAGACGGACGATTAAGAGATAATGCGTTTAGTACGATTCGATTAAAAAAAAAAAATTATAACAACGATTATCCGCGATGCACGATTGCTTCTTTCCGAACGACGAGATGAGATCATCGTTAGTGCCCTTCGAAGTATTCTTCAAACTATCGAATCTCTTTCGATATGTTTGAGATTTTTTATTTATTTTTTTTTTCGTGAGCGTAAAGACGATGAAAACGATTATTCGGAGTGGGAGAGGCGGCGCGCGTCTAAGCGCCCGAAGAACGGGTTCATCGGTACCGTGCCCCGTACCAGCCTCCGTCTCACGACAGCCGCCACTCCGGTAACGCCACGTACCCCCATTAGGAATGCCCGGGGTTTCCGCAAAACAAGCGTCAAATCTCAATCATTGGAGAGTCACAGACACAACTATAAAAATCCATCTCCAGTCTAGACGATGATACGAAAACAATAAATATAAATAAGATACACACACTGAAACCGTCTGCTTTATCCTTTCGCCTATTCTTCGTCGAACGGGGGGTTGTCGACTTCTGCGAAGAGCAACGAACTAATGCGAAGATTTTAGTAATTTAGATCGCAATGACGCGCATTATGTAATTCAATTACTATAATTATATTAATGCGTCATTACTTTTTTTTTATAGTTTTTTTTTTTTTTTTCAATTTTTGCTTTTTAATAAAAAAAATTTTTTTATTGATTTACTGTAATATTAATTATAATCATTTTTATAATTTTTTTTTCTTTCTTTTGTTGCAGGCGATGATTTTAGCATTCGTTTTCGCGACTTTGGTAATTATTATTATTATATTATTTATATCGTCGTTTCCGAAATTTTCGTTTATTTATCGATTATTGTTATTTTAGAATGTCGCACATGCCGGATTATCGTGCAACAATGATCAAGATTGTGGCTCCGAAAAATGGTGTTATAATATTTCGCACTCGTGCGTCGAGTTCACAAAGTGCAATCGTTATCGGCGTCACGAGGCGGAGAAACCTTCGCGGCAGTCTTCCCAATGCGGACCTTGTCTGCCGGGGTAAATAACTCTTTATATTCGCCGATACGAAAAAAAAAAAAATGCAAAATATTGATGTAATTTTATTTTTAATTCTTATTAAATCCTTTTTTTTCCTGGCGTTTAACAATTTTATGTTCGATGTGAACAAATGCATAAAAAAAATATGAAGTGAAACTTTTTTCTGAAATTCTTTGATTCGCGATACTTTCTTTTTTTTATATTTGGATTTCGCTGTAACATCATGAAAAAAAAAAAAAAATCGTGCGTATTTTTTTTCCCGGAGTTTTTCGTTATTCTATGAAAAATTGATATTTCGTGGCTTAAAAATCCCTAAAAACGTTGGTTTCGCTAAAATGAGCCTTTCAACAATTTTTTCCCGTTTTATTTTTTTTTTATCGCTTTTCAAATTTTTTTTTCTTTTTTTTGCCACTTCCACAGCTTCGCGGAGCCCGCGAAGCATCCAAATCGACGGCATTGACTAATATACATTAATTATTCCTCGCAGATTCGAAGAAGATGTACTCGGCACTGGCGTAACCACCGAGGTGTGTAAAGAAACAAAAAAAGTAATAATATTGGCGACTCAACAACCAGATGAAGGTTCGTATAATTTACCAAAACCTCAATCAATTCGCTGTATCAGCAGAAATATTTATAATAATTTTTCACCCAAAATTAATGTTCAGATGTCGAAAACATCGTTGATTGGTCCCGAGGATCGTGGATCTGGGGAAGTGTATGCCTCGCCATAATATTACTCCTCCTCGTCGGTTTTCACGTCCTGAAATGTTAGTATTTTTTTTTTTTTTTTTTTTTTATTAAAAAAATTAAGTTTTTTTTTTAATATGCGAATATTAATATTTTACAGATTTTCGAACGAACGGACACGCGAGAATTTTTGAAAAGGTACCGTTCCTTAACACTGCCAGACCCACCGCTCCGCCGCCCGATGAAGGTACTGAAAACGCATCTCGTGGCAAAAACTGCAAAACGAAATGCGGTAGTTAATTTAATTTTTTTTTTTAACGGTAATTCATTAAAGTTGCAGCTTCCTCCTATCGATTACACGGCCCTTCCTACGGCGAAGACGACCAACCGCCCATCTACACACCACCAATGGATCCCAATATAGATAAACATAAACTGGTGAACGCCAGCCTATCATGCCCTCCGAGTGGTTGGGTTACCAAACCAAATTACGATTCCGACTACAATGACAATGTTGCGGACGGTGTGGCGATGCCGATTCACTCGTCGTCGACAAGTATTCATATGGAACTCGAGGACGAGGGAGAGACTAATCCGAGTCCCTGGACTCCGGGGTAAGTAAATTGAAAAAAAAAAAAAAAAAAAAAAAAAAAAAAAAAAAATATAATTTCAATTTTATTTCTAATTCCAACAATTTTATATGAGATTCACACAAAATGATGTAATTTTTAGCGATTAATATTGTTTTTTCAATTTTATATAAAATTGTGAGAATCAGAAATAAAATTTTAATTTTTTTCGTGTAAAGTTCGACGTGCCATTGTCTTAAAACGATTTAATTCGACGATTTTCCGATAAACGCTATTTACCTTTTTTTTTTTTTTTTTTTTTTTACAGACACCAAACCGTCGAAGTACCGGATCGTCCTTTCGGCCGTTTCGCCGTCGAGCATCAGGAGAACGAACTGAACAATGTACTCGTGCGAACGAATTGCCGATCGAATTCAACGCATTCGGAAAATACGCCCGACGACGGTCCCGACGAACCCGCCGATGCGTCGGGATCGCGAACTCAAGGAGACATATTTTGCGGTCCTAACGTGCAAATTAATCAAACGATAAACCTGAATATTGCTCAGAGTGTAAGAAAGTAACGTGGCGCGTTACTTTGCATCTCATATTCTCGTGTCATTAATTCTAAAGTGCCACACGTTGTTACAGAGCCGATCTCTTAGATAATGTTAATCATGTCGTATGTAAGACACTAATCGGCACTTCGGCGTATTTCCTGCGTAAATCAAATTGATCATTTGGCACTAAATCGCAATAACGCGAAGTGCGCATTCCTTCGATACTAAAAAAAAAAGTACGTACTCGCGATGTGCGTCGTATTCATTATTTTATAATTCATATTCACCGAGCAAATGCGATAAATTTGCCGTTTTGAGATTCTCTGCCAGGAGAGGAATCTCACGCTCTCTCTCTCTCGAAGGTTGCCGAATATTTGAGTTATTATATCGAATTGTTATTATCCCCGATCCCGACGAGACTTTGTTACGTTTAATTTTTTTCCGTACATTTTTTCGTCGACGGGACGAGATTTACAGAGTCTTTCATCGGTCGTTACCCGTGCAGTTCCCCGCGATTCACGATGTATATACTCCTTGTTTCGTTTACCGAACTCTCTTCTTAAATGTCTACTTATTTTTTTTAAAAAAAACGTGACGACTCACGCCGCGTTCGGATTGTCACGATTTTACTGCTCACGATTTTTAGAATGAGAGAAGGAGTGTTGGAATCTTTGTAAAGTGAATGTCGTTTGCGGGGAAACGGAGCACAGAGGGACCAAATATGTTTATAAGTATCATTAAGTAAATAAGAATTTTGCGTACGAACAATCAATTGTACATAGCTAAGTATTATCCTAATAATAATACCAAGAAAGATACCATTCTCGAGATAGTCGATGAAAAAAAAAAAAAATAAAAATAAAGTAAGAAAAAACAAAAATATTGTTAAAAAAACAATAAAAGAAACATCAATTGCTAATATTCGTCGTTTTCTCGATCTCTCGTACGATATACCATCCCAATAATTCCGCTTCGTTCCTTAATGGAAATAAAGTTTATTAAAAAATATGAAAAATAAATGAAATAATAAAAAAATACAAATACGTGAGGTAATAAAAAATGTGAATATAAACAATATAAAGTAAAATAATAACATTGTTGCGGAGAAGGAATCGACGCGGATTGTGGCGGAGAGGCATTGAAAGAAATAATCCTCGAGTAGTCAATTAGCTGCGCGGATTCTGAAACAAATAACGGCATCACTAAGGATTGAGTAGACGACTGCTATGAAATAGAATGGAACATTGCGAGAGGTCGTTGAATCGTTTCTTTATTCGTTCGGAATGTTTCTATTCGAATATCTACAAAAATATCGGGATATTCACTGCGAATCGACTCGAATCCGTTCGGTTAAATATACTATCGGTTTCGAGTTTGTAAACGTATACTTTTCGTCGGTTTAGGAAATCATTGCGGGTTCGGCAGTGTCGTTCACTTGCGCATCGGACTATCGTTTCAATAACGACAACTCGGTGTGTAAATAATAATTAAAAAATAATAAAATAAAATAAAGTAACTTACGCATTACGATATAACCACAAGATACTGTTTAAGATAAAACGATGTTTTTTTTTATCTTTCTCCGCGCGCGGGGTTTGCCAACTCGGAATATACACCAATCGGCGAATGACTAAAGATCGCTCTCCGTCGAGCCGTGCGACCCGACTACGTAGGCGACGATAGTCGCGTGATCGAGTTTTCCCGGTACCATCGACATCTTATCCAACATCTTCTTTCTTCGCGAACGTTGTTCGAGTTTCGATAACTGTATCAACTGTCCGTCTTTGTGTTGAGCGTAATAGAGATCGGCGTCTTCCAAAATTCGTCGTTTCGCGGCGGTAATGCGTACCTACAAAAATGGAAAAATCATATCGTCATTAAATACGAAAACCAGAGACGATCTCGTATACTTCGTTTCGTGAAGAAAAAAAAAAAAAAAAACAGAACAAATCGGCAAAACTAATTCATAGCGCTCCCAATTAAATTTTTTTTTTTTTTCAGCGGAAAATTCCAAATTACGAGAAACGAATCTTACGGCAAAATCCAACAGGAGTTCGCAGAGTCTTTTGGCACTTTTGCATGGCGGTCCTTCACCGGAGACTCCCCTTCTCAACAGATCCTCCATCCGCATGAGGGTCAACTCGTGTCTTTGATAAGCTTCGACAACGGGTAATTCGTTGTTATCACCGCTGCCACTGGAATGCGTGCGTCTAAGACTTTCTCCAGGTTTGCGACTGTGTTTCGGTGCCCTTCCGTGACCCTCCGATTTTCCGGATCTCTGTCCGCCCGATGCCGATCCGCCGCTCGGCAATACAGCGAATTTTCCGACTACCGGATCGAAGTTGTCGGATATACCGTCACTCGTTAGAAAAACAACGTCACCCTGTTCTACTTCGGTCATCGCGAGCGTCAAGTTGTTCAATTCCGGATTGCAACCATCGACGGGACCGAGAGCACCGAGAGCATCGCGCATGTCACGCATGCAGTGGATGTCGTGTGAACCGCGAGTTATTTCTCTAACTCCGGTTTTTCTGCGAAAAAAAAAGGAAAAGAAAATAATTTTTTTTTTTTTTTGTCAATTTCGATCCCTTGTGCATTATTTTCGATCGTTACCTGGAATAAACGTATGCGAGACTGTCGCCGACGTTGCAAGTACAAGCGACGTATCTCTTGGATTTGGAATTACCGCCGGCCGTGGAATTCGGAAGCGGTAGGATAACGCATACCGTAAGAGTCGTCAGCATTCCTTGTTCCTGAAGAATCAATGAATGTGCCGCGTGAAATGACCTTAATAAGGCCACGAAAACATCCTTAGTAGAGGTCACTCCGCCGTTGAGAGGCGGCGTGAAAAAGGCTTTGTTCAGGTACTCCATACTTCCGTGAACAGCGGAACGAGCTGCGATACTCGCCTTTGGACCTGAAGAATACATAGTGAAAAAGAAAAAAAAAAATTTTAAATTCACTAAATAAATTAATGAAATTATTATTTCAGTGTAAGTCGTTTACCCCAATTGACTCCATCGGCGAGGGCGAGAACCGCAGCGTTAGGCCGCGCCGCTACGCCGAAACAATCGGCAATCGGCTCTCCGTTGTTAACGTTATTCGTTGGATTTTTTTCGTAAAGTGTCGTTGCAATTCCATAGGCCATATCGTTAGGACAGAACCAATTCGCCACCCCAGCAATTTCCGAACCGGTCAACGATCCTGAATAAGAGAAAAAATAGTGAGTAACGAGCGTCGGAAGATCGGGCGTCGATAGCTCTAAAAATTCAACACTTCTGGCAAAAATCGATACAACGTATCGCAAGCATCTCGCAACGAAATAAATGCTGGAAAAACAAAGAAAACGAAAATTCTTTCATCGCCCTAACATGCTTTTGATTCACAGTTGCATTAAAAAAAAAATAATAAAATTCAAGAGTTTTTAATGATCTCTTGGATAATTAAATTGGCGCATTGGAAATCAGCGGAAAAAAATCAACATGCTCTGCATAAACGTAGTCATCAATGGAGTCACACCTTGCTGAGCCTTTTTAAAGGGCGCCGGTGCGCTCTTAGACTTCCTCAGGGGTATCATTTCCGTTGCGAAATCGGACGGAGGCGGGATAATGTCGCTTTCGGAGTCAACCTCGTCCAGGGTATCGAGAGTGTCGTCCGATGTGGTGCGCAGCACCAGCTGAATTTGCTCGTCGTTCGAATTATCGTTTAGACTGTCGCTGGAGGCTTCGAGAACGAGTTCGTCGACTTGGGTACTACTTTCCGACGCGAATATCAAGTGTCGCGATGTTACGGCATCGAGAGGAACGTTGTTCCCGATTGTATCGAGATTCTCGGCGAAACGCACGTTCGCGCTCGGCGCTCGATTCGCGTTGTTCGAGAAATAATCATCTCGATTGTCGGGATCGAGAAATCTAACGAGATTTCTGTTGCTTTCCGTTGAACTTTCGTGACGATGATCGTCGTCCTCGTCGCCATCGTCGTCCTCGTCGTCGTCGCGGAGACTCTCCCTCGAGTATTTCGTGTCGGGTTCGTAAAGCTTGCCGGCTGCGCGGATTTTTACAGAGCTGTTGTCGATCGGACACAATGACGTATCGTTCGAACGTATCACTAACCACCGATCATGCGCGACGGAAAATATACAATCCATCGATGTGTTAACTGTGTTCGGAATACATACATCCCACAATGACGACTTTAAGTATCTAGTCAAACTATTTTTTCTCTTCTCTTAAGGAGGATGGATCGTTAGATTTTCACACAAAAGTGAGATTCCGACAGAATTTCGAATACTTTCCAATGCGATTAAAATCTGAAAAAAATCAACCGTACCGAAGGTTCTAAGAACATTTCTTTTGCATAATAAGAACTCTAAAAAGTTATTAACAAAGCAGTATCTTTTTTTTTAGTAGCGCTTAGATATTTTATGAACAATCTTTCGAAAAAGGAGATTTACTAAAATTAAGAAAAATTCTAAAAAAAAAATTGTATGTATTCCGAAAAATTGATGAATCGATTTCTCCGATAAAAAATTCGCTGGACGGATGATTTATTCAACAATTCTTTTAAAACACATTTGTTAGTCATTTTTGGAATTATTATTATGCAAAATTAATTTTCTTAGTATCTACTATATGGTTAATCTTTTTCATTTCTTAGTCTATCGGGAATTATTCGAAATTCTCTCGGAATCTCGCGTTTGGTTGGGAATCTAAAGATGCACCACCCTTAACTATTTTTCTACTTGTGTAAAGGGTTTTTTTTTTTTTAACTCCCTAATGGAGTCTAACACGTGAATTATCGTATCTATCCAAATTACGGCATATGTGTCTTATCTAATCGTTATCCATATCTTATCGGAATTATGTCTCGAACGACTTTTGCCGTAAAAAACGATTGGCACAATGCAAGATTTATGACTCTCTAAACTCACCGGTTGTATTTTGATCGCCGCTCTGATCCAAGATGTCTATGTAATCTACGTCTGGATCGCTGATACTCAAGTGTCTCTGTTTAAGATTGACGGTCGTCAGACCACGATCCGGTCCCGTCAAAGCCGCGAATACTTCCTCCTCATCTGACAAACTTCCTAAAGTTTTTGACGGCAACTCTTCGGGACTTCTGCCATGGAGTATCGCAGGACCCTCCGTCTTTTGATCGAGTCTTGAAAAAAAAAAAAAAAAAAAATTATTTTCATTTGCAAAATCCATCTTTTTCTTCTGACGAGAGATGTTGGTTTGCAAAAAAAATAAAAAATTTACCCATTGAGATATCTCGTGACGAAACAACCTCCTGGAATTTCAGCCTGCGGAGATCTTGGAGTTTGGATCGTATGTTCAGTGTGTCCGATACTCTCGACGGCGGCCGTCAAGTTGCCGATGGAAAGTTGGCGCATGAAGCCTACGACTCGTTTTCTCAGACTCGGCATCGCAATAATTGGTGTCTCAAGTTTGTTTTTTACAAATTTCCCAGCCGAATTTATCGCGGCTCATTTCTCGATTTATTTCTAATCGAATATTATTTATGCAAAAAACAATGCATGGCTGAAAGTAGACAATTGAAGATCAAAAACAGCGCGGATAATTCTTGGATAACTGACAGAGTTTATGTCTCTCAACAATGGATAAGTGACGAGAAATCGTGCGCGATTTAGATTGTTTTACGAGAGGTAATCGCCCGACACGAATATCGACTTCCTGCCTCCAAATAAGGGACAAATAAGGTCAAGCTGCATCGACGTGACAGCAGAGTAGACAACGACACACGTGTGTGTCGCGTACTCTTCGATCGAACGCGTTTTAAAATGAGCTTATAGTCAACGTTACCCGAGAACACGGCGACGACAATCAATTCACGACGATACTCGACACTCTCCGTAACATCTTAATGCATTCCGTCGCTCATCGATACTTTTTATCTCTCGCGACAGGTAAATTAATTGTGTGGGTACGTCACGGCCATGTTTGATAAACTGTCAAACCGCCCCCACCGAACCTCGGCGAACGCGGCGGCTCGCAGTTTCAATACTAAGTTAAAAGACTGCATATAGAGATTCGACTCCTTTACTTTTACTATAGTCTCCATATGCTCCGACGATCCGAGCGCTTCAAAACGGCTCTCGGCGACTTTGCGTTTATAACCTTGGAATCTGTTCGCATTACCGGAGCAACAATGATACGGAAATACTTCGGAAGCTCAAATAATGTATCGTTTCTCCGGTCAATTGTTAAAACTCCAATAATTACGCTACAAACGTAACAACTGTTGTCGATTAAGATTAACGAGATTTTCAGACAAATAACAGAGTTTTGTGGTTTTGTTAAAATCGTGTCTCTTCAATTTTAATGGTTCTACGAAGAAATCGTCGGTGAACGATCCCTCCACACGATGCTAGTCTGCATCGATGTTTTTTTATGCACGCTAACAGTTTTTTAATGACTAATCGCGCGATGTCGAACGAACAGAAGGAAAACATTTCGGGAAAACATCTAAGGTAAGTCGATCGTAAATTTAAAATCTGCTTTGACATAAGCGTGTCTTTGATAACAATACAGGGAGCTTCTCAAAGATGGAATTTTCATTAAAATTTAAATATGTTACGCAGTGCTAAGGAACTCCTGAGGAATAGGGGAATATGTTCCAAAGCTTGGAATGAGTGGGACGAAACATCTCAAGCGTTGCCAAAGATAGGATCAAAGCAATTTGAGCCAAACGGTTCTTGGCTGCAGAACAAACAAATCGAGAAAAGTCTGGAGAGTCGAAAATTTCTTCTAGGAATAGAGAGAGTAGAGCGTTCCTCTCAGCTGGCAAGCGCCGAATGGCTGCCGGAACGGAAGAAGGCAAGAGTCACTAAAAAAAGTGGACAAGACTGGAATAATTTTGGATTGGAAGTTAATTCGAATCTGTACCTCATCCCTGAAGAGGCCTTGATACTTTTGGAAACTGTAAGTAGCGTCCAAAAAAAAAAAAAAAAAATTGTAATATAAATTATTATTAATTCGGATTTAAAATAAATTTATTAAATTTATAAAAAAAAAAAAACATTTATTACTAAGATTTAAATAAAAATAATTAATTCGTTACTCAGATTAAAATTTAAATGATTATATTAATTCATTAATAATTCATAATATTAATCAGATAAATATTAATTTATTATTGAAATAAAAGGAATGCCTGGAACTTTTGTGGGAAGGAGTTCCCCTATCGATTCAGCAAGCTTACGAAGTTCTCATAGATTCTGATGGTTCAGACTGCTCACCGGAGGAATACAGAGTGTACAGTCAGTTGACGAGATTGGGATATCGTTTGCAACGTTTTTTCTACGATAAATCGCAACTCGAGAGAGTCTCGAGATCGGACGAGTGCGCGCAACGAAAAAAAGTAATAGTCGATCCCGAAAATGGCTTGTGGATGACTCGAAAAAACTCGGAAACTGTGCAATCTTCTCGAGTCGAGAAAAAGGCCGATGTCGATAGCGATATCAAGGAGATTGTGGAGGACATGGTAACGAGTATAAACGGCTCCGAAACAAAAACTAATAAGACAGCGAATAACTCGTCTCATCGTGCCGCGAAAGTCGACGAGTCTAAAGACGACACGGTCCCCGAGCGGAAAGCAAAAAATTCCAAAGTCGAGATTATTTCCGAGCAGACAATTTTGTCACCGATAAAGATCGTCAAGGATTCCGATCTGCCGGTATCGAAATGGCCGGGTTCGAGAATTCAGAGGAACGTAAAGCTTTTACCAAAGAGAAACGACAAAGTATCGGTGACGATAGGAAACGCGGAAGCCTCGCCTGCCGAGCGGCAATCGGACAAACGTAAGCGCGCTCATTCGAGAGATTCGCCGGAATCGAAAAAATCGAAACACGAGGTAAGATACGATTTTTTTAAAACTGTATTTTTCAATCGAAATTAAATACCGTTTTTGTCGCAGGTGATAGAACTCTCCGACGATGAGATCGAGGAAATCCCGAGACCGATGTCGAGAATGGAGATGTTGGATTGTTTGCCGAATATAGCGAGTCAAATGTTCATAACCGAGAATATTTCACGAAGATACATACCGCGCGGCGTCAGGCCGCAGAGATCCTATCGTTACGACAGCAGAAAGCTGAGAAGAATGAACGATAACGACAGAAAATTGAATACAAATTCCGACACTCCGAGCGGCGAGACAAGAAATGGCTCGCAGTTGAATCCATGCGAAAACGACTCGACGAATCAGACGTTAGTGCCGTATCAGCATTATCCGAGATTTCATCGTCCGCCGAGACACAATCATCCGAATAATTATTATTCGAGAAATCTCAACGGTCCGTATTTTCCTAACGTGAATAATTTTTCCTCGAATGCGATGATGATGAACATGTCGGCGGGTATATGCATGCAGCACATGAACGTCGGTCCGGGTGGCTGGCAGAATCCTCACAGCATGATGACGGCGAATCGATGGACGTCTTATCAAATGAATATGTTTAGAAACGTCGCGTTAATGGGATACGCAATGAGAAGCGTATCAATGCAAAACGCTTACAACTCGAATTTTCATCACAACATGTCGTTGGCGATGTTTCAACAGCACAACAATAGACCGCATCGATATCTCGAGAGACCTCGGCGCGGTTCTTATTCCCCGCGATCTCGCGGTTCGACACATTACGAACACTCAACATCGCGCCAAATAGCGTCGACTTCTTACGCCGCTGAAAAATCGACGCAACAAAAATCGAAGGACGAAGTTTATCAGGCGTCATTTACAAAATTACCCGGTACCTCGTCGTGGTCCGAATTGAAGCAAAAGTGGCGCGACGCGAGGACGATAACGATCGACGACGAAGATTGTTCAAACTACGACGGCGACGACAGCAACGATATACAAGTCGTCGATCAGACACTGCAGCCGTTGAACGGCGGAAAAAACTCGACTCGAAGCATTCCGGAGATCTACGAGAGACTCAGAATCATCAAATCCGCACCCGACAGAACCGTGAGGCGGAAGAAGGGCGACTTCAAGATTTCATACAATGTTTACTCTGTAACGCAGAATTTTCGTAAAACGAATCCTGGAACACCGATTTTTCATCTGGTCGTCACGAGGTCGGTGTTACTTACGCGGCGAAAGAGTTAAAAAAAAATCGTTCCGTCGATAATGTAATAAAACCGTATATTTTGAATTTTCAGTCGAAAGCAAAGTGATTTTTTGCAACCGGTAGAACTCAATCGACTCCAGCAAGATGGAAAGGGATCACCAATAATGTTTGCTCACGTCTCGAATTCATCGATCGCTTACATTCAACCGGGTCTCGTCAATCTCCCGAATTTAATTTAAAAAACAACGGAATAGTTATAATTTGTCACTTTATAACATTGATACGTTACTTAATAAAAATAATAAACCAAACAAATGTTTCGATTGGAATTTTTATCGAGATACCTTCATTCGAATGTAATTTTTCCGCGGCTTTTCACCTCAGCGCTGCGAAGAATTTTTTCAGAGAAAATCTCCGGAGAGGTTTCTGCCTTATCGACATCGCGCGCGCCGCGCGCCTCCTGCGCCAAAAAGTCGATACGCGTTGCGACCGCGATTCACACGCGAGTCCGATGGCAATGCCCATATTGCAATATACGCTGCGTCTGGGTTTCGTAGCTTCGACCGACGTGGACCGCGGTCTAGTTAGCCCTTTAAATTGTGTGCCCGAAGCATTCGACGTCCCCCCACCTCCGCTCGCATTGCTCGAATGTTTATTCACGCAAAGAACGTGAATTCACGCGCGACGACGATGAAGACCCAAGAATCGTGAAAGCATGTGACGTGACGCGCTCGCGTGTGTGTACATAGATAACTTTTTTTTTTTCTAAATCGGAAAATTAACGAAAAACTAAATCATGTTCTTCCCAATCGGCTGGCCGCGGGTTCTTAATCCCACGAATCCCGAAGAAATTAGTGCAATTGTATGTAACAGGGACAAAATTCTATTCGCTATTCTGACACCCGATACTCTCGCTGTTTGGTACTGCAAGGTAAGCGCTTTCTAATCCTCTTTCACCGATTTCCGTTTTCCCTACACAATGACAAATATCGTCTATGTCAATGCTACGAAAAAACGGAGTGCAACTTGTATGGTTTCGCTAATAAAACCTCGACGCATCTGTTGCAGCCCTGCGTTCCTATAGTTTTTATAAGACGCAGCGAGGACTCGTTAAAAAAACATGGAAATAACATTTTCGTGCAGTGGAGACCCGACTCTAGTATGCTGGTAGTCGCGGTGAGTTGAAAAACCGTCAAAATTCTTGTCGTAAAAAAAAAAAAAAAATTCTGAAAAAAAAAATATTTTTCTAGACGGAGGACAGTTATCTTATATTCTATCGTCTCTCGGACAGCGGAGCAGAGGGCAGAGGTCTCTACGAACACAAGGATTCGCCTGTGACGAGTCTACGACGAGACAGCGCCGAGCTTTTTATCAAAGAAGTCATTCCGTCTTTGGTTCTGAGTCCCGTAAGAGTTTCTGTGCAAAAAAAACTCCAAAGTTTCTTTGAGACGAAGGAAACTTCATATTTTTTATTATTACAGGTAACAACTGCTTGGATCGATGGGGGAATAAGTTCGCTGGTCTGTATACGAGACGAACTGATGGTAGCGACGAAAACAAGTCACATAGTACGTCACAAATGGGACGGAACGCCGAATCGCGACTATTCCTTGGATCTGAGAAGAATACCGTTTAGCGTGGATCAACAAATTTCCACTGTTGCTGTACCGATTACCGAAAACAATGTCTATGTTAAGGACATCGAATATTCCCCGTTGGTCGGTGGTTTCGCCGTTGTTCTCAGCAACGGGAAGGCCGCGTTTCTCACCGCGCAGTCATTAAAATTCGATCCCAACGTGAGTCGCGAAAAAAACGGATTATTCATTTTCCGAAGTGGATTACTCGTGAACGATTTTTTATTATTTCTCTCGTTTTTTTTTTTCAGCAAGTGCAAGGAATTTGGGCGAAAGATCTCGAGGACGCGACTTGCGCGGCGGTAAATCACAAGTATCGCTTAATCGCGTTTGGAAGGGACAAGTGAGTTCACGAATAATTCTACGTGTACGTTGACTGAGGAATATCTCTAAAATTCGATTGAATTTTCAGCTCTGAAGGGGTCGTATATTACGTGGACGAGACAACCGGAGGTTTGGAGGTTTCGCACAGTTTGAGTTTATCGCCAAAAGACTATCCTGGTAAACCGGGTCGCGTGCGATGTCTCAGATGGACACCGGACAGTTGCGCGATAGCTCTCGCCTGGGAGAGCGGTGGACTCGCTATTTGGAGTACCTTTGGGGCTCTTCTACTCTGTACCTTCAAGTGGGATTACGGTTTGCGGGTCGATCTTACGCGGGACAACCCTCTGCACATTCACACGATGGTGCGCACCATTGTAAAATTAGCTACGATTGAAATTTCTCGATCTCATTGCTCAATAAAATCTCATAAAATGTCCGCAGGAATGGTCGGCGGAAGGTTACCAGCTCTGGATGCTGCGCGAATCTCCGGGACCGTCGCTAACGGAAGAAGAAAACGGCAATGAAAAATTTAACAATCAACGATCGTTGATTCAACTCGACTTCGCGAAGAGTCCCCTCACCGTGAATCCTTGTATGGTGAGCGTAAAAGCGATCGCGAATAAACTTCAACGTTATTCGATAAAAATCATTGACGCGAAAATTCTTTGACGTCTTCAGGGTCATCACGGGCATCTCTATCTTCAAGGAGAGGATCGTTTATACTTGAATCTCGGTGGTGGTGTATCGGCCGACGCTCCAGGTTTTCATTTGACCAATGAAATTCCTACAGACAATTTATCTCAAACTCTGGCGGGTTGCAAGCAATGGCTCGTCGTTCCGATTCCAAGTGCCTACAGCGGTTCGAATTGGCCGATACGCGTGAGTATCCGCTTAATTTATTATTATTCGACACGAAAAAGCTATGAATCCTTCGAGACCCATAGCGCAACGATATTCTTGACGATCCTTTCAACCGTAT